>CM057149.1:36964-1236964 GCA_029964075.1 Patiria pectinifera
AATACTTTATCAGAAAATATGCTTGATTCGGTAAGTTCTGGCTGAAAAAAATGTGATTTTCTCGTGTGATCCTTTTTTGGCGCGAGGCAGTTTTTGATCGATTCGGAACTGATTGAACCGATCCGGAACTAGGAAAAGTGACATCGGTACTTTTGACGTCGTTAAGTCAAAATAAAAAGAGCCTAAATTTGGAAAAATATTATGTAGTATCTCCATCACTCAAGGTAAACTATTGAACCAATGTCACTTGAATTCGTGGAGTAATTGAGCTAAAGCATCCTGAATGATGTTTGCAATCCGGAACTAGGAAAATGACTGTACTCGGACTAGATTGACTCTTGACTGCCATGCCAAGCAAGTTATTTTTTATCAAAAGAACCTGTGGCGAAACTTCTTTTGCATCTTGAAGACAATGTAGGAATTCCCTTAGTGGCCTTACACAGTACAACTGGAAGAATCCGTCAACCCGTTGGTCACCACACTCCGTACAGACAGTTCTCCTCGAAAACAAACTTCCCAACCCACTTTCTCAAGGTCAGTCTAGTCCCGCGGTATTTATGTGGGTCACGTCAGTGTGTGACCACCAGCGAATTATAATATAACAGTACATGTTGGGACATCATACCAGTGAAGGTTGTGGTTAGCTCTGTTCAGATTAACAAATTTAATCAATCTGCTCAGCTTGGAGCTGTATTTTTCTAACTTAAAGGGGTATCTACCAAATAAATTAAAGGTTATTGCTAATTTTTATTTTCTTAATAACATTTTGGTCCATGGTGTGAAATCTTTTGGTGAACACCTCAATCCGATGGCCACTTTCAACACGTGCCCCATTACATTTTGTGATATTGCAAATCATATTCATAGCTTGAAGGCCTCTTGAGATGAAACCCTAGTCAATGTATTCCCACCCAAAGCAACTTACTATGGCCAATACATTCAACACACGACAAACAATAAATAACATGTTTTAGATTTTTTTAAATCCACAGTTGAAAATTGAGAATGAAGAGACTGGTACAATTTATATCCGATCAGTGTTATTTTATTTCAAGGTCATATACAAACTTGGAAGACTGCTATACTTGACCTTTTATCCGTCCGAATAACATTTCTTCAGTTTCAAACTTATCAAATATAATGTTAACAAGTACCAAGAAGAAAAACCTACGTTTTGCATAGTTTGTTGTGATGATTTTCATAGCAATTTGAAGGGGATAGTGGATGCCCTTGTATGTGTATGTTAATTTCAAATTTCTCCTTCACTCTGTTTGAAAAAGTGCCACAAATATAAAATGTAGATAAATCATGAAGGGGCCTGCATGCATGTACATGTAACACTTATGGCCTAGGACAGGTTGCGTTTTGACTAAGGTATTTTCAGTTCAAGTTAATAAAACTGAATGGAGAACAATACTATTCCAGTGGCACTTAAATTTGCACTAACAGCACTTCTTTTTTAAGGGGGAGGACACAAACACACATGAAAGTAATTTCATTCAGGTAGAGGGTCTGGGCAATTGCCATACTAATCAACATAAGCAATGTCTTAACTACTAAGTTACAAACACAAGTGTAAAATGGAACTCGTTTATTTATTTCAAAGTATTTGAACTTCAAATCTTTTTTGACTTGACTGTGTAGGCCACCACTAGCTGTTAAACGTGGAAGTTTTGGTTGTACGGAACTTGTGTACTTGGCATGACCAAACTCTCAATAAGATTTGTATCAGACAAGATTTCAAATACATAGATAACTGTCTCACCAGCTCAAAAAAGGAAAGAAAAAGTAAGTGCATGCATTTGACCACCTCTGGCATATTTTGGATGTGAAGCACTAAGAGTCTTTGTAAAAGTCGTTAAAATTGAGCCTCAGCATGAACTCCTCCAAGTGGGGTTGGTATCCACGTGTGACCAGTTTGGCAACCACTAGGTAGAAACAAGAAAGTACAAGGATTAGATTTTGGAATGTGTAACTCAGGGAAGCATACCGTCGCGTCAGTGCAACAAGGTCATATCTCCTAAAATGACATGCATGACGCAAAACGCGAGTTTTAGAATGTCAAAAGATATCTCGCATAAAATAACCCGTATGTACACGCACGTTCAATGGACGTCGAGATACGACCTTGTTGCACGGAGCGTATTTGTGCGAGATACGACTTTGTTGCAGAATGGAGTTACGACCTTGTTGCACTGACGCGACAATATGGGCTGTGTGCACAAGTACCCCCTCAACAAAGGGAGAGTTAAGGGAGACTCCTGGGAGAGACACTCGCACACGTTGCCGATAAGGCTCACGAGAAGACGCTGTGGTGTTGTGCATATTCAGAATAAAATAAGTCGTGCGTACTCCGCACCTTAACCAGTACGCTCATGCGGTGTATCTCATCCCGTCCAGAGGGCTCTCAAGAGTGGTAAAAAAAATGCATGCCCTGTCTTGTTGGTCCATGGAGCCCATAAAATGTAATAGCTTTCACTGAAATTGTTAATGAATGGACAATTCTGCTGTGTCTTCAATGACGATGTTGTAGTAGAGTCCATCACAAGTCCCAATCACACGTTATCCAGTCTCAAGGCAAGTCACTGTGACAAAGGTATTCTATTGTTAGTGTTCATCCCCTGTTAAGTGAGACAGGACTTGAGAAGTGATCTTTGATTTTTTTCACCTGTGATGAACTTGTTAATGGACTCAACTACAATCACTTCTCGGTCAGGAAACCCTTTCAAATTATGGATTGTTGTTTACCGAAAACGAGCCATGTGCATTACTGATTGGTGGCTGTAAAATCTAATGTTCATTTTGTGGTAAATTCACTTGCACACATAAAAGGTAGGACAAAAGAAAGGGAGGAAAGAGTACCATACCTGGACATCACTTGACACCCTGTGCACACAACGGCGGATCCAGAAAATTACGGCGTGGGGTTCGAGGCCCGCGTAAGGGCCCCGAAAATTTTTGGATTCTAGATGCTCTGTGGTGCGATCTGAGGCAATTTCTGACCACTTTAACTAATGTTTTTTGGAGGAAAAGATGGTGGTGTACTCATTGCCTGCCTTCATTGCGAGGTCACATAAAAAAAAAAAATTGGTTTCGTTTTTGGGGGGGGGCCATGGCCCCCTTTGGCCCCCCCCCCCCCCCCGGATCCGCCCTTGTGTGCACAAACCATATGAGACAGGTCTAAAAAATTCCAATTGTTTTCTCAGTAAATACTTCAATATTTTCCTAGACTTGATGACAAGTCGTTAGATAGTCGTATTTTGTCCCTGACTTCAGTCGAACTCCATCGACACAGCTGGTATAAGACTAGTACGTAATCGACCTGCGGGTTGCGTTTATTATGTCTGTCTTTGGGTTCAATACAAGTTGCAGTTGCGACATATCTAACGACTTGACGATTACGTTCTTGGACCGTTATTCATAAATTCGTGCAGCGCAATACATATGCAGTGTACTTTTGCGGTGAGATCCAATCACACACCGCTATGCAAATGAGGATTCATTCATTCCATTGCATGGGGAATTCTTTTCAATATGTCGGGGACACGTTTGCAGATCTGGCGACGTTTAACGACCAATACATCAGCTAGGCCAATTGTGTATTGAAATAAAATGTACCATTGTAATATACTTGATTTATTTGAATCGTGCAAGTCCTATAAAGATTTTTGTAATGTTACACAACATAAAGTGCAAACCCTCTAAGTTATTAAAATGATCCTCCGTGGCGGCCTAGAATGCACTATGGAATCTGAACCAATCAGACTGCTTGCATAGAGCTTGCTAGCGATTCAAAATACTCCCATGTGTTGTATACCAAACTGAAAAGGTATTCACCAAGTCGGTAATTGAACATCAATAGTCAGCATCATTTGGTCTGGGAACCAGATTACCGCATTGCATGCAGCGATTTATGTTTTGCCTGCGTGGAGCCAGTTTTACCGTACACAAAACAATTACCGACTTGTAATATTTTCCCTGCTAAATTTGACTTTTTTAGGACATGTTATTGTGTTCTGGTGGCTGATAGGTCACTGCAGGGAAAAATTAGTGATGTCCATATATGGAATTCTTCCAGAAAGGGAAACTAAGACAACTCTGGCCTACCTTTGTAGAGGAATTCTGAGTAATCCTTGAAGGCTAAGTAAGACATCTTGATGGTATGGAAGCCAGGATGAGAGGCTTGCTTTGTCTCTTTGTCATAGACCCAGGAGGAGGCAACAAGTTGTGTACGGACTTTGAGGATCAGACACAAGATGTCTAATATGATCTTCATGACAGGAACAGCTTTCTTGTTCAGAAGGCATCTGAAATTACACAGATTGAAAGACAAACCTAACATCTGTGTTTTTGAGGACGGGCGACTGTGTCTGCTTTTTCCATGTTTGGGTTAAGATGTAGGTGTTAAAGTGAGAGTAGTGGAAATAGCAAAAGGCGGGCAATGAATTACCATCCAATTACCATCAGTTAAATCAAGGCTACGACTCCCACATAGGGCAGTGCATGTGCTTGTGCTTACTTTACATACACCCCAAGGACAGACAGACAAAGGGAGAACTACAGATTCTTAAGTGTCCTTGAGCATTAATGGTCCTCGATTGTGAGTTTGTGTGCTTGGTCTATGGGAGAGTGTTATATTATAGGGACATAGGGAAACACAATGCCTTGTCCTCGAGAGTTATGTAAAGTATGACAGTTTGTACAATACAGTGTTTCTGCACAAGTATAATGTGGTGTAGTTTGAGTATGCTCTGCAGGCTTCGTGCATACAGCGGATCAGGTTTTCACCGCATGTGGAGCTGGGTCAACTACCGCTAGTCATGCATGCAAGCTGATACAATACATAAACAGCCTTGCAATCACGGCTAGTTAAAAATGTTAACAAAAGGATTGAAGGGTTTGAGGATAATTAAAATGAATACCTGAAGACAGCCTTGTTGAGATACTCGGCATGTTTCTGGTGAAGGTCATCAAGGTTATACACCTTACAAAGAAACAAAAACATTATCACTAGCAACTGATTTAAATAAATTGTGGGAAATATGGAAAGCAAATGTTTATAAGACACCCTGCTTGAAACGAATTCACTTCAGATCAAGCCAGTGAGAGCTTTTATGCGTTATCCTGTTTTTATTTAACTGGCTATAACCACTCCTGCATTCATCATAATAAAAAGGAAACAATTAATACTGTATCAGGTACGCAAATCTGATCAAAGCAGCAGGCCGTATAACACAACTTGATGCAAGCATATTCCTACACTTGTTTAGCACATCAAGAGGGTGGAAGATAAAATATACATGTACCAATAGCATGTGCTACTTTTGGTTAGATAAGTGAGAAAGGGGATGCTGTTCTTCAACTGAAACTTTCTTTCTCTTCTACTCTCAATTCCTGAGGGAGGACAGCGCTTAAGCATTGGTCTGGCTACCAGGATAAATAAGAAACAAATAAAACTGTAAGTCAAGGATTAAGCTCAGTCTTATTACTTCGGCATCAAAAAACCTGTATAGATATATTGCAAACTTGATTAGCCTTCCATATTCCTTTTTTTTTTTTTGTACTGATGTGAACCATTTACTTAAAAGGACTCCTTTGTTTAGTTTGACTGTAAAAGCTTACCTCAGTCTTTAGTTGTCTCTGGAACTCTTCCCAAGAAACATGGATGACTTGATTCACCACATACCCCTGCATGACATTCACAAAGTGCTGCATCTCATGTCTAAAGTAGCAAACAAAAGAAGACAACCCTTAACAATAAGCTTGAGTTCCTGTAAAATAATGCTCCTTTTGAAACATGGTGTTTCTAGTATCAATTAAGGGGCCATACACAATTATCAACATTTTCACAAGTGTACAAAGCGCACACTTTTTCAAGACCCCCCTCCCCCTAAAAGTGTACGAAAAAAATGTTGATTTTTTTTTACACACAAGTCTATATATAGACACTTGCATGTGACTTCGTCACATGTTCGTCGAACAGCTTTTCACGGTCTGCATTCTGCCACAATCTCTGGCCCTCACACAAGACATCTGCTTGTTTGCGTTGATCATTCACAAACACAAAAGCATTTGGGTCGGTTGGATTCTTGTGGACTATACATCCTTGTCGAATGAGGAATTTCAACAATTGATCCAAGTCAAAAGCGCGGCTAGAAATTTATTGTCAGCCATTGCTAGTGCCGGTGCACGTTTAACCGGTGTAGCGTGAATATCCGACTCCATGCAATGTGGACTTATTGGTAGTAGTGCGCACGCGTGAGTACGATACCTATTTTTTTTAAGATCGTTTGGGGGGGGAGTGACCTGTCACGTCCGAGGGATTAACCAATGAAAAGGGAAAAAGGGGTCCGATTTTCATAGGAGTCGGATTTTCATGTGACACCGGCCGTTAAAAACACGCAGTGGATACGGAATATACATGTACATAGTACCTGTACATAGTACCTTTACACGTACATACAGTACATTTTTTATGTACAGTATGTGTGTAGGACAAAGCCGCGCATGCTGTACACAATATGTTCATGGGATGCAATGCGGGGCCTGGTGCGGGGCGCGACCGGCTCGGCAAGTGCTCGATCGGCATCGGTTGCGGCTGTCGGCTGTGGCAACGGGCGGGAAAACAGATTGACATTTTTTTTAAAAAAAGCGTTAGGCGGGCATTAACGGGCTAGGAAACATATCGACATTAAAAAAAAAAAAATTACGGCGGCCATTAACCCCCTCCCCCCAGCGTACGGTTTGTACGCTCGTGAAAATGTTGATAATTGTGAACGGCCCCTAACAATTGTTGACTGCTGCGATGTGAGATATGATGTTTTTAACACCAGAGGGGCACATGGCACCCGAGGCAAAGTTGAGCATGCTATGCACCCCGAGGGGATTAAAAACAGCATATCCTACATCATAGCAGTCAACAATTGTTTTGTTATATCTTGCTAATAACTCAAAAAGATAAATGGTTGTAACTTACTGTGTAAGAAATAAATTAAACCACTGTTATGTAACCTGTGATAACTGAAGGTTTTGATGTCTTGCCTGCATTTAACCTTGCAATTGTCACTGCGCAAAGCTAGCGAGCCAGCAGGTCCCACTCACACGGGCAACGTGCCCAATGAACGCAGTGCGATATCACCCTCAGTGTGTGACATGCATTTTATGGTCCAGACACGTGGCCATCCTAGACCAATGAAATTAGAGTGCTCAAGCACACAATATAACAAACAGTGTTATCAGCTGAAATGGACGGTTTCAAAGTTTAGGCCAAAAAAAACTCCTGTTGCTGGTATATTTATTTATTTATTAATTACATTTATTTACCCAGGGTATGCCCAAACAGTTTAAAACTGGTTTCCATTGGGGCCCTGCATACAATAAATAATGACTACAAACATACAAATTGAATACATTACAAATACAATACAATTCAATACAATTGGATAAAACATTCTTTGATTAATGTAAAAAAATATATTATATAATATATATAATATAAAAAATATATTTTAAAAATATTGTAACTACATACAGTGTGAAGGCTTTACTATAAGGTGTATGCGCGCGTCACCGTAGCCATGCGCGTCGGCAAAATTTAAAAGTTTTTTTTCATGATGATGTCTCAAAACCGCCAAACTCACTGGTTTGACTGGAATCTTGCTGCTGCACAATTTTAATGTGTTTTTAGATGAGTTACGATCGAGTATAAGCTTTATGAGGCCTCTTTGGGCTCCCATAGATTTTGAACTAAATTTAGTTGGGCACTATTTGCAGTCATCAGCCGAGATTAGTAGATAAAAGAGTAAAAAAAAAAAAAAAGCTGCGTCGCCACACCACTTTTGGGGTAAGCTCCATACCAGAAACCGAAGACTTCTTTTGTGCCTAATATGACTTCTACAAGCAAATATCGTTATAAGAACAGCATGTGTTACCAATTATGACCAGAAGGAACACTCCATAAAAAAACAACACTCCATCAAAAAAATTCCAAGTTTAATGAAAAACCTTCCTTGCTAAGATATGGAGCAATTTGCCAAACAAAATAAAAATTTTGTGGTGGTGCCACGCTCCTGCGTATGCCACACGCAATCTTAAAAACAAGGCGCATTCTCATTTTGGTAGCCCTATTGGTTGAAGGAGCCTAGAGTGCATGCGTACTACCTGAGCGTGACTCTGTGAGGCCGGTGCCACTGCCACCGGATAAGTCTATACTAAGTTTTCAAGCTTCATACAAGTTCTCAAACAGTTGAAAAGGAAACTGGAAAGGAAACAGTTGGTAGGAAACTGAACAAGATGATAAAGTACGTACTCAATAAATGTTTTTTTTCTCTGTGGCAAAATACTCTTGTCTATTTCTTTGGACAGAAAACAATCAAAGATCTTTCTTTTTAAACTCACCTGAACAGTTGCAGTTGCCGAAACTGTGGTGAGTTATCAGCATGGCTCACCATGGCTGTAAAGTAATCACAAAAACAAAATTATTTCATGTAAACCAAAAACAATGAAGGGCATAAGGACCCTAATACATCTGTTAAATGTTCTTTTGAGGGCTGGTCAGCACAACGGCATCAACTGGTTACACAGTGAGTAAACAAGTAAGGTGTGTTTACAAACACAAATGCCCCGCAACCGTGACTGTTTCCATGACATAACACATACTCTTTTAACATCAACTTACATGTACCTTGGTCACATGGAACATTCATTGACAGCATTAGTGTCTTCTGTAGGTTTTAAATGAATTATCCCTAATCCCTATGATTTCAGAATAAATACAAGATTTCTATTGTTTTAGCCACTGTGACCTTGACCCTTGACCTTTCGACCCACTTATGTGATAGGCCTATTTGGATTACCAAGAACGATCCACAAACCAAATTTGAAGTTCACTTGTAAAGTATTTCTCAAGTTATTGAGCTGACAAAATTTCTTTTGTTTTAGCCACTGTGACCTTGACCCTTGACCTTTTGGCCCCAAATGCAATAGGCTTCTTAGGATTGCCAAGGACAATCCACAAACCAAATTTGAAGTTCATATGTAAAGTGTATCTCAAGTTATCACGCTGACAAAATTTCTTTTGTTTTTGCCACTGTGACCTTGACCCTTGACCTTTTGGCCCCAAATGCAAAAGGCTTCTTAGGATTGCCAAGGACAATCCACAAACCAAATTTGAAGTTCATATGTAAAGTATTTCTCAAGTTATCGCGCTGACAAAATTTCTTTTGTTTTAGTCACTGTGACCTTGACCCTTGACCTTTTGGCCCCAAATGCAAAAGGCTTCTTAGGATTGCCAGGGACAATCCACAAACCAAATTTGAAGTTCATATGTAAAGTATTTCTCAAGTTATCGCGCTGACAAAATTTCTTTTGTTTTAGTCACTGTGACCTTGACCCTTGACCTTTGGGCCCCGAATGCAAAAGGATTCTTAGGATTGCCAAGGACAATCCACAAACCAAATTTGAAGTTCATATGTAAACTATTTCTCAAGTTATCGCGCTGACAAAATTTCTATTGTTTCAGCCACTGTGACCTTGACCCTTGACCTTTCGGCCCCAAATGCAAAAGGCTTCTTAGGATTACCAAGGACAATCCACAAACCAAATTTGAAGTTCATATGTAAAGTATTTCTCAAGTTATCGCGCTGACAAGATTTGTCCGGACACACACACACACACACACACCCACCCACCCACCCACCCACCCACACACCCACATACCCCCCCGCCCACCCGCCCACCCACGGAAGGACAAGGCGGAAACAGTATGCCCCTTCGGCTTCGCCGCGGGGCATAAAAAGGTCAACTGCTACAAAAAGAAATATATGGATGCCGTATACAATCTGTTCAAAACGCTTTGTTCCCACTTTCGAAAGCCCTAATGAGAGAAATACATTGCACACGCAGACCAGTTCGCTCGATGCATACATGTTTAAATTTATCTTGAATGTGCCCAAACCAGCAACATGTGAGCATGAGGTGCAATGGACAATGCTTTTGAATGCTCCTCCCAGTGGTTTCCCCCAACTCTCCCTTTGTAACCACAGAGGTGGTACTCCTGCACATCTGCACAGAGTCCATTAAGCATCAGCGTGAGTGTGCTGTACATGCTTACTATGGAGTAAGAGTTATGTGTTTGTGTCAGGGACACGCTTGATCTTACCACTTCTCTTAAGCTGGAAGTAGATATCTCTCAGGACCCATGAGATACGCTTCAGTTGAAGCAGGAAGGAGAAGACTCGGTTGTATTTGGCCAGGCAGGTATCCGTTATGACAATGTTACAAGGCCAGTCAACCTGGTCAAGAAAGCATGCAAAACAGGTGAGGTCCAAGCCAAAGTGCTACAAAGTCCTCACTTGAAAAATATAGGGTGAATGGTCTTTCATTTAATTCTCATTCATAAATACCTAAGACAGTTTACGCATTCCTATTGGTCGAGAGCCCGTCACGTGGCCGGTCTTAAACGGATGATAAAGACATGGCTAGCTGGTCTTAAACACTTTTCCAGTGTCACAATAAAATGTGGACTCCTAAAAATCCAGTGCCTCTTATCGTTTCATTGGTTGAACGTTCACAATCCTCACGTAGGCATGCGCAACACTACCAAGGAGTCAGAATTTTAAAGTTCTAAATTCAAAACGCAACGCGCCAGGTGCGTTCTGCGCGACATCGCACAGAACGTGATACGCGCGCGTCAATCTCCATAAAAGGGTTGTTTACATCTTACTCGCCAGCTGAACACTCCATTATTTTGCAAGAGGGATGTTTCAAAAAGCATGAAGTGAATTTGTTGAACAAAATCGGGATGTTTTGAACGAATTATATGATTTTTTCTTACCGAAAAGGTATTTATGAATGGGAATAAATATGTGCTCCGTCGGTATTTATCACTATGTTTAAGACCACTTAGAGTCTGGGTGCTGATAATTACCCTCGCCTACGGCTCGGGTAATTATCAGCACCCAGACTCTAAGTGGTCTTAAACAGAGTGATAAAAACCTCTGAAGCACACATTTATTCCCTTATTTAAAAAGGCAGAAGCATTTCAATGCTAGGTCAAAAACTAGCGTTTTAAGTGTTTACCACACGTTAGTTGTGACAGTTCCCACAAAAAGAAAGTAAATTTGCTTATATTATGCTATGTGAGTTTCTAATGGTACAGATGCTACCAAGGTCAAGATATGTAGGTCTTTGAAATAATGGAGAGTTCTGGCAGTTTCAGTAGCCCATCTGGCTAGTGAAAAAAAAGTTGAGGTCGAATGGACAGGTACCTGCCTGTACTACACTGTACTACAATGTGCTTATTTCCTGATGAATCCATAAGACCATATAATGCTGAGGTAGTTTGAAGTGGTACAGGAGTAACAGGCAAAGCGACTGAAGGGTTAATTGTACATTATCTCATTATATCTGTTACAAAGACAACAAAGAAGTTAGGGTGCATTCCATTTACGTGAACAATGCTAATCCTTGCCAATGTTAGCTACATTTGCACAAGTGACATCGACTGTTTGCCATCAGTGTTGGCCAAGGGCGGATCCAGGGGGGGCCAAAGGGGGCCATGGCCCCCCCCCAAAACAAAACCAATTTTTTTTTTTTTATATGTGACATCGCAAAAAAGGCAGGCAATGAGTACACCACCATCTTTTCCTCAAAAAAACATTGGTTAAAGTGGTCAGAAATTGCCTCAGATCGCACCACAGAGCATCTAGAATCCAAAAAATTTTTGGGGCCCGAACCCCACGCCGTAATTTTTGGACCCACTTTTTTGGAGGACCAAAATTTTTTTTGGCCCCCCCCCAAAATTGTGTTCTGGATCCGCCCTTGGTGTTGGCAAATATGTGATGCGATCAAGCTACATGAATCGTTTGTCAGGAATTTTCATTTGGAGATACAGGCCAAAATAGGCGGGCCACTTCATCACATCACTTCATCACATCTCTTAGTGTTCCGACTTCCATAATTTTTGAACTAAAGATGGTATCAGCATGCGGTTTTCACAGCAGTAATGCTGTGATTGTGCTCTTTTCAAATATGTAATAAGAGGTTTTTTGACCGGGGTCGACAAATGACTCATTTAGCTTGATCGCTTCACATATAAGCAACCGAGACAAACAGTCTTCCTGAGCTTTTTGCTAAGTTTTTTTCAAAATGGCAGGCATACGCAATGAACATAGTGGTTCTGTCAGGGCTGAAATTGTCTCTGTTTTCAACGGTCCAACATCACAAGTAAAAAGTAGCTTTATGTACCACTGGAAATTTTTTTCGAGTATTTTAACAGCTGCTATCAATCAGTGACACTCGTAGGATTGGTAAAAAGGCTGCCATAATTCTAAAACAGTTTTTCGATGACATTATTGTGCCATTTGGAGTTAACACGTTTATAAGGCCTGGCTAAGGATTGCAAACACGTTTGCATAAGTGGAACGCACCCCAGGACTGTTGGTAGCTACATTCCTTACCCTGTATCGTAGCTCCAAGCAATCAAATGTATCAATAGCTGTTGAGCAAACAAATTGACAGTTTCACATCAGGTACAAATGAGACGCATCTAGGACTATTGACCACATCCATCTATATAGCTTGTGATTAAAAAAAAACTTGGGCTGGGTAACATGTTTTCTAAAAAATAATTTCATCCACTTCGAGTAATAAATTTTCAACATCTTTATTACATCTGCAGGGCTTTAATATTAGATTAGGGATGCAGAACACAAACAAGTCAGGTGTGTTTACAAACACAAATGCCCCGCAACCGTGACAGTTCCCATGACATAACACCACTCTTTTAACATCAACTTACACATACCGTACCTTGGTCACATGGAACGTTCATTGACAGAATTAGTGTCTTCTGTAGGTTTTATATGAAGTAATCCCTAATCCCTATGATCTCAGAATAAATACAAGATTTTTATTGTTTTAGCCTCTGTGACCTTGACCCTTGACCTTTCGACCCCCAATGCGATAGGCCTATTTGGATTACCAAGAATGATTCTACAAACCAAATTTGAAGTTCACATGTGAAGAATTTCTCAAGTTATCGCGCTGACAAAATTTCTTTTGTTTCAGCCACTGTGACCTTGACCCTTGACCTTTCAGCCCCAAATGCAATAGGCTTCTTAGGATTACCAAGAACAATACACAAACCAGATTTGAAGTTCATATGTAAAGTATTTCTCAAGTTATCGCGCTGACAAAATTTCTTTTGTTTTAGTCACTGTGACCTTGACCCTTGACCTTTCAGCCCCAAATGCAAAAGGGTTGTTAGGATTACCAAGAACAATACACAAACCAAATTTGAAGTTCATATATAAAGTATTTCTCAAGTTATCGCGCTGACAAAATTTCTTTTGTTTTAGTCACTGTGACCTTGACCCTTGACCTTTCGGCCCCAAATGCAAAAGGGTTGTTAGGATTACCAAGAACAATACACAAACCAAATTTGAAGTTCATATGTAAAGTATTTCTCAAGTTATCGCGCTGACAAAATTTCTTTTGTTTTAGTCACTGTGACCTTGACCCTTGACCTTTTGGCCCCAAATGCAAAAGGGTTGTTAGGATTACCAAGAACAATACACAAACCAAATTTGAAGTTCATATGTTAAGTATTTCTCAAGTTAGCGCGCTGACAAGATTTGTCCGGACACACACACACACACCCATTCCAAAATTTGTATCCTTGTGGAGACATTTCTTTGTTCCCGTGTAGTAAAGTGTTCAATTTTGAAAGTGAATTTTCAAAATGCTCTTATTTTAACCAGAATAAGTTTCCTGGGCTGAAATTTGGAATTAATATCCCTTTTCTAAAACTCTTCCATCTGCGACAAATAAACACACCTTGGAAATTCCTAGTTTTTAAGTAAAACCCATATATCTATTTCGTGAAAACCTTGTGGAGACCTATTCATCTATAGAAATTGCCCTGTGGAGACCTTTACAATGTTTTGTTCACTATTGTGTGTGAGTCTCCACAAGGCAGCGAATTTGTGGTCACCCGAGCACCCACCCACCCACCCTCCCACGGAAGGACAAGGTGGTAACAGTATGCCCCTTCGGCTTCGCCACGGGGCATAAAAATAAATCCAGTACTAATGGTGGCCGAATGAGACAGTGAAACACTAATATATGATGTGAAAATTACATGCAGGAAAGAAACGTAAGTGGTAAGTTTGTGAGTACACCATGCCATAGAATGATTTAATCTGTAAATAAAGTGTGGTTCTGAATATTAAAACAAGTTGTGAGAATGGTTCTCAAAGTGTTGGAAAGTATAATCTGTCCTTTGTTAAAACAGCATTTGGACAACTTGATGCCAAATTTTGGTTGAAACTTTTTAGACGTAGGTTAAAACATTAGAATCTGGCTTCAGATTCTGGTTCAGGCTCTTTGCTGATCAAATCTGATTGTATAAATTGAAGGCAACAGCACTGGGTGAGCAGGGCCCAATTTCAAGACTCTCCTTATAGTTAGCTAAAAATCCATGCTTACTAAAGCAGAAAATTCTATGCTTATGGTAAGCGTATTTCACGAGTTAGCCAAGAATTTGGCTTCTGCACATGCATACATCCCGTAACTGAGGATTCTGCGCTAACAGGGTTAGCTGGCGCAGTCAGTACAAAATGGGGATCATAAACATAAATTTCTGCAGTTAGCAGCGCCATGAATTGGCGTGATAACTTCTTGCTGGTTGCATGCGCTATGCTGAAATAAGGCTGCATCTTATTTACCAACAATCAGCAATTACACCTGCACCTAAGTAATGCAGCTGAATCCAATTCCAACAGATGTTTGTGTACATCAGGCCAACCACGCCTTGTTGGAAAACAAAAAATGAGAGTATGACTGACCATTTGGTTTGAAGTGATGTGGGAGATATTTCAAGCTGAAGCCCAGGTTGCTAGCATACTGAGACTCCCTGCTGGCTGAGTTCTGAATGGCCCTAGCTAGGACTGGATTCAGGACGATGGGTGTCAGTAACTCATTGGGTCTCATTCCTTGAGAAAGCTGACACAACAAAACACAAATATTCACATTTCTATTAAAGAGAGTATGCTTTTAAAAAAGTCAGAAAACAACAGTACTTGATGGGTGTTCTGTGAATCTAATATTTTTACACAATCATGAACAGTAAGTCATGTTCATGTTTTCGGCAATATGAATACATACACAATCTTTACGGTCTTTCTTAAACTGGAGTTAGGTTAGTAAACTATTTCAATAACAGTGTATTCAATATTGTGTATCTGCTCCAACAATGGCATTGCTATAACACCCTTACTAAAAAAAATGTTGTACATTTGTTACCCTGTCATGACTAGGCGATTCAATTGCTTACTAGAATTGCGGTATGATAATAAGTCCAATGCATATTCAGTGACCAACCTTGTCAAAGAGCTGGTCGCAGAGTGATTGGCCAAACTCCCCATCCTCCAGAAACAAGAAACTCCGGAGAGATCTAAAGTGCTTGCTGATTCCTAGCTCCACCATGAAGTAGTCCAAAATGCTCTGATTGACCAAACTAATTCTGTGAGGACACAAACAGTAGATGAAGAGCAGGTAGCATGAATAGTAGAAGGCACTCTATTGTGAGAGCTGTGTGTGTATGAGACACACAGCATATGCAGACAGGTTTGTGTGCTTATGCACAGCTTATTTTCATTTGAGTGTCTACAAAGCATTTGTGTCTTCACACAAGTGGCAGGCATAACACGACTATGCATTCAAGAGCCCAACTTAAGTCTCCCTCTGTAACTGTTGAGAGGTAACTCATGAATGACATCTATACTGGCTGTATTCTCTTTGAATCTCGTATGGCAAACTAGTTACCCACGGCAAGTATGTACACAAAGTGTACAGTAGAAAAGATGCCAGTTGCTTCATTCATGAGTATTTCTTCCAGTTTGTTTCTATAAAATTGTATACATTAAGGGAAGGATAATTTATTACTCAATCCAATACAAAAGAACCAACCAGCTGTACTAGTTCTGCGGTATGTGACCGCTGGGAACCATATCCAACTCAAAACACAAGTCCATCAGATTATGTGGGATTTACAGACATAACCAGTGTCACACGCCTCAGAGTCAATTCACACTCTCACACGCCGGACAATCGTAATCACACCCCTCACACTAAATTGTTCTGAAAATATATGTTTGGGTTGTTTTCATTTCTGGGTAAAGGGTTTTAACTACTTCAGTTCTGCGCAAAAATTGTATAGCAATGATTGGTTCTGCGTGATTGACAGTGGTGGTTCAATCAAACTTGACCCATAATTCGCATTTGTATAAGTCACACTCCATCATAATCAAATGTTATATTGTAAATTAGTACATGTATATTTCAATTTCCTTCAGTTTTTCTACTATTATGCCAACTAAATAATTAATTAATTAATTTATTGACCACTGTTTTAAATTATAGCTATAATTGTTGTTTATTTCATAAGTTATTCACAAACGGGACCAGGCTCTATATAAGCTTAGGCTTTTTTCCTGGTTCCCCCATCTGTCACCATTTATGTTTAATTGATCAAAGTGTTGTACATGTATTAGCATTCTATCAATTTTAGTTATTGTTGTAGTAAATAACAGTTGCATTTGCATTATATTAATTTGTGACAAATGGAAATAAAACAATACAATACAAACACGTTCTGGTTATGGTGGCAAAAACAACCCTGAGCACCACTGAGCAATATAGAAATCCTCATTTATCACAAGATATTTGACTGAGCATTAAATGTTAGTTCATCCAAAGATGGAAGTTGTTTAAAAGCCTTGAGCTTTGACAGCAAAGATGAACAGTATTTAGAACAACTTACTGAGCCAAGAGTGGAGTAGTGACTGATCTCTTCATGATGATAGGTAATGACTGCAGCTCAACAGCCTCTATGCTTTCACTTTCTGCAGCCTGTAAGCCATAGTCGCCTATCTCTGATGACAATGGCATGAAACCAATGTTGGACAGAAGGTCAGGCATTGGTGGCTTGTCTAGAGAGGGGAAAAATACAACAATGTCCAATTTTCATGTTTTCGTTTTCCTCAATTAAATTGGATTCATCCGCAGTAGCAACATGCTGTGATCCCTTAACATATTTTTAACTAGAATATGTCATTCCTAAACATGCTAAATATTCAAGCGAGCACATGCATTCTCATATGGTAGCACCGAGCAATTCTCAATATATAATGGTGTTTCTAGTGGAATATTATAAACACTCTCAGCTTTTAGATGTTATCTAAGCTGGGGTTCAAGTAATCTGCAAGCACGGGAACTTTTGTCTTCTCAAAGGCACTGGGAAAGCAGTGAGGATACAGCACAAATCAGCTAAACTATTTGTAAATTGCTGCATGCTGTTCCAGTAACTTACCAAGGGCTTCAAAGTTATCCTGTAATGGTTCCACCCATTGACTGGTCCAGAGAATGACCGCCTTGTCCTCTGTAGGATGCCCACTGTCTGTGTTGTCAACTGTATGTGTGTCCATCTCATCACCTTTCAGTCCACCACTCCCTCCTCTACCATATATAACATTCTGTGCTGTAGAGTCTGATGGGTGATGCCCGTGATGTACAGCAACAATGTTAGTTCTCTCTGGCTGCTTGTTGACGCCTGCTGTTTGTCCATCATGAGGGTATAGCATAGACTGTATTGTGGAATCAGATGCATGGCCAATTGGAGGTTTAAATATTACACGGACTTGTGTCTCTGTCTGAGTGACCTCTGGCCTGGTGTTGCCTGGTTGGCCAACAGGCAGCACACTGTCCAAATCCTTATCCAGTACAACTGGAGTTTGCTGTGTAGCTGCAGGGTACAGCACATCACCTAGAGCGGAATCCCCTGCATGTCCAAAAGCACTTCTTGTTTTCACTTTCTCTTTCCCTCCCAGCTGGCCAAGATGAACTCCCTGTACAGTTGCATCACAAGGCCTGCCATGTGCGGCTACAGCTGCTGATATGGACTGTTCTACTGTTGTTGCGGAGTTTGAGATCGCAGAGCCAGAGGGACATGTTGGTGTCCCCTCTTGGTTTGGATCGTCCTGCACTGATGGAACATCTAGACCAATTGAGGTCACCCCAGGCCCAGTCTTATCATCTCTAGGATACAGGACGTCACCTAATGATGAGTCCCCAGCATGCCCATAAATGCTTTTAGCAACTTGTTTCATCTCCCCTCCAGTTGATTCATAGCCAACCCTGAAACGTGAATCAGCAGGTCCCCCACGGGTGCTTGTGGTAACAGGCACAGACTGCTCCACTCCTGTGAAAGGGTCACCTAATGATGAGTCCCCAGCATGCCCATAAATGCTTTTAGCAACTTGTTTCATCTCCCCTCCAGTTGATTCATAGCCAACCCTGAAACGCGAATCAGCAGGTCCCCCACGGGTGCTTGTGGTAACAGGCACAGACTGCTCCACTCCTGTGAAAGGGGAATATAGGATACCACCAGCAACTGAGTCTGAGGGGTGTGCCTGTGATGTTTCAGTTAATGCAGGATCTGTGGAAGATGGTAATCCCAGCATGTCATCTACAGCATTGGAGGTAGGTAGACTCTGCGAGGACACTTGAATGTTTGATGCCCCAGATGGCAGACTGGATCCAATCTGAATCAGGACATCATCAACATCTGCATCGTTTGAAGATGCAATCTCTAGACCATCATCCACTACATGCTCTCTGGGAAGGAAGTCTTGTATGGAGAGATCCATGATGTTTGGTGGCGCTACCCTCACGGGACCTGGCATGGCTGATCTACCATCACTGCTTCCCTGACTGACCATCTGAAGCGTAGCCTCTATGTCTTCGTTTGGGACTCCACCAGTTTTTACTTCATCAGTTCCAACCTTGATCAGCCCACTCGGTGTGTCCCCTCTGATTTCAACAAGTGCCTGTTCAGATTGGTTGGGTTTTCTGACAGGATTCTCAGATGCATGTTGCATGGCTACATGTTGAGGTATCATCATTTCCATTGGTATCTGTGATGCCTGAGCCTCTTGTGACACAGACAACTGACTCCCATCACTTCCATCAAGAGGCAAACTTGTCGCTCTAAGAGATTCAAGGTTTTGATTTATTCCACTTTTTGTCTGAATCCCACCTGCCAGTGTGACCTCCACTCCCTTTGATTCCACGGTGGCCGCTGACACCTCTTTAACCTCACCATCCAAATCATCAGCAGTGGTCATGGCTGATCGTTTGTCGGCAAGTTCTTGCCTGATTCTAGATTCTTCTCTCACAAGGAATGCCACACGTGCTTGATCCAGCTGATGTCGGCGGACACGCCAAAGGGCCTTCCGTTCTCGGGCAGCTGCTTCTTCTGTTAGTCCAGCATAGTACTTAATCACCTCCTCCCTGAATTAACAGATATTTAATAACTCTTCACAAAATCAAACATAAATGTCACAAATGCCACTTCTGTAATGAGTGACAATCGTAAGGAATGACTAATCCAAGTCAGTCTGTACGAGACACAAACATCACAGAGCACATACAGAATCTCAACCAAAAACTGGCTTCTGGTTCTAACTCCAGCAACTATTTATAATCAATCTTAGAGCACAGTACATAATGAAAACAGTATTTTAGAAGATCAAACAGTAATGAAAGTACTTTTTCTTTTCTTTTAAAAATACTTTTTCCTTCTTCCATTTATCAGCAGGGAGAAAAAGTTTAAATGCTAATTATCAGAAGAGCACATAAGTCTGTTTTTATTCAGGATGGAGAGGGACAGGTGGGGTTGTGTCTTAAGTCAAAACTGTGATCCTATAAACTTGGATCATGTACAATAGCCACTGGATAAAAGCTCCTCATCATTCAAGGTGTTATTAACCTGCACTGAGCAATGTACCTGACTTTCTGCTCTAGTTCATACTGAGCTTTGGCTTCGCCTTCTTCCCTCTTAGTCAGCGCATCCATCCTCTCAATATCCTCCTGTCTCTCTGTCTCTTCAACTAGTGCACGCCGCTGAAACAAAACAATACCACATTCAATTTTTTTATTATGATTAAGTACATGTCACTGAATGCCAATGGGGTGTGTGGCCCAATGGTTTGGATTTGCAACTCATGATCAGAGGGTCAGGGGTACGAATCCTGCTGCTTGCTGTTTGCTGTGTCCTTCGTCAAGCCACTTCACCCCTACTCACCATCCAGAAATTTAAATGGGTAGCGACACTAGCTGGGAAGTAATATGAGATGGACTTGCATCCCATCTAGGATGGAATGGAAATACGCTCAATGGTTGCATGCCATGGAATTGGAGATAAATGCTAGCTTCATGATCCCTATTAGTTCAGAAAAAAGACTTGACTCTACAAGAATTTACTAACTTTAATTCTAACAGAGCAAAATGGAATTTACCACAAGATCCCTCTGCATTTGATCTTTGAGCAGCTGAAATTCCTGTCTCTTCTTGGCATCCTCTACATTTCTCTGCTCCTGAATCGCATCTAATAATAAACAAGCAATGTACAAAGTTGCATTATGTTGAACACATCTTTCACAAGGGTAATTGCTGAATGTTTGATGCATGGTCCCACAACTGTGTTGCCCAATAAAACACGCCAGGAATGAACTACTAAGTCTTTTCTTTTACCTTGGAGTCGTTTCAGCTCTGCGGATGCTGCTTTTCTTGCTTGACTGACTAAAGCCTGTCTTGCTTCAGACTCTATTAGCTCCTAGACATTGACATTGACAATATCAGGAAAAAGGTCATGTTTGAGAAGCTGCTATAAAGAATATCAACATATGTCGTGAATAAAAAACAGAAAAAGTTGAAAACAGTCCTGTTAAATCTTTTTTACTGAGTTGTGTGGTTCTGAGAAGAACCAGTTGGTTTAAGAAGAAGTTGAACCTTACAACTCATCCTTCATTCACAAGGTATTACTGCAAACCTCCCATTCATTGATCAAGTCCACAATGCAAACCCTATAAGTCTTATTTAGTCATATCTTTAACACCTGATCACATCAATGCCTTTTAGTCTTGTGTTAATAAGGAATTGAACACAATTCAACAGTGTTGGAGGTTGTTACAGTCTTCTTTTCACACAATCTTTAATTTGAATTTCAGCCTAAGCTTAATGTAAGGTATTTACCTGTTCTTGTCTTGAGATGGTTTTCTGCCTGGCCAGTGCTTGCATGTGACTGATGTACACCCCTGTTCTCTTAGCTGAGTTGTCTAACTCTTCTGCAGAGAAAGTTAGACTGATTCTTGGAACAGTCACCCCGGGATTGCACAGAAAATGCTGCAAAAAAGATTTGTGGGGAAAAAAATTACAAAAAAAAAGAACTCAAAAAAGCTAAGGAGAAATTTCGAACTTAAGCCTTGTTCATACTTCACACGGAAGTGAAAGCAAAGCGAAATTCGTGACGTCAACAATACATTCGAAGCGCGTCCACCATTGTTGACATGAATTTCGCTTCGCACAAGCTTTCGCGTGAAGTATGAACCGGGCTTTAGAAGACCCAAAAGGGCTCACAATTTGTCTGAGCCAGGCAGGCATGCTATTCTCAATGGACACCCCGGTTGTCCCCATATACAGGGAGGAAAGTGAACTCTGATATTTCTGCCTGAAATGTGAGGTATATAGGAAACGTATACACACGTGTAAGGTGTCCGTATGTTATTTAAAAATTGAAAAAGCCTGTAATCAGGCAAATGAAGGACTTACATCCCTATGTAAGCAATCTGTGTTCCTGCCATAGAGCTATATTAAATTACTAGAGCGCTAACTTCGTGTACAAAGTAATGCCTGCTGGACGCATCCATGTTTGTGCACAAACCTATGGAAACCTAGAAATTTTGTACGGCTTTTGTACGGCTATTTGCATATTTGTGTTTGTATTCCATACCGGTGCGTTATCGAAGCCGATACGCCCAAATCCAAAACGCACGATCAGCAAATGAACGTGTCATTTTGATCTACGCAAACATGCTTTTTGTAGATGCTTTTTGCCGACACGTTTTTTTTTAAACGTCAATGACGCACTTAAGTTGTTTGCGTATGTTCTACTTGCGTGTTGCATGTAGAGTACACTTTCAAAATTCAATCAATCTAATTTCATTATGTTCTACAAAAACGCACATGAATTCAAAATGTCTGCGCCCAGGACGGCTTCAAAGCGTCTCCGCGTGCAGAATGATGAAATTTAATATAGCTCTATGGTTCCTGCTCAACTTAACAGCGGTTCATATGATCAAAAGCAACATTCCAAATGGTATGGAAACATTCCTGACAATATGAAGATAAACTATTGAAATCATGGTTTGTTCTTTTATCCTACACATAAAGTATATGCAGATAAATGAAACACAGTTTTATGTGTGATACAATGTTCTTCTATTAATCCTAACCCGGCTAAAAGTATTTTGCTAGTACCCTGTTGAAGTCAACAACACAAGTATGATACCTTCCAAATCCAAAAAGTTCTATTGGAAGAAATTAATTTCTAATAGTCTAAAGGCAATTAAAGAATCAAAGAACTCACTCTAGCACTTAGGCAATAAAAATGAAAGAATTTACCTCGGGACAACAGAGGCGCATTAAGTTCAGTGATTTCCCACAGACATAGATGTCATATGCCAGATCTTTGAGAAACAATGGCACATTCTCTTCAGCATTGTCTGACTTCATGACAAATCCCCGAGTCCAGTAATGCTTATCTGAGGGGAAATAGTGTCAACAAATAACAGTCATGCGAAGACAATTATTCTTAATACTTGAATTAAGTTAACATTTAAAACAAGCAACAACTATGCGCAAGTGGTTGAATGATTAACTGTTGCAGTAATTCTAGAGTTGGCAATGCAAAATTAATACCATAAATTATCAAACATAATAGCATGTCATAACCACAGCAATTTAATAACAACAAACAGCCAAGATTCTTACCTCGGTAGTGAAGGTATTCATCACTTACAGATATCAGAAACTCCCCAAAGACATCACGACAGATTCCATGAAAAACCCAGTCTTGGATAAACCTGAGCCAAACACATAATCCAGCTATTAAAGAACATAAACACTTGACAAATTGACTCATTTCAAAATACATTCATAAATACCTAAGACAGTTTACCAAATCCTATTGGTCGAGAGCCCGTCACGTGGCCGGTCTTAAACGGATGATAAAGACATGGCTAGCTGGTCTTAAACACTTTTTTAGTGTCACAGGAAGTTTGGACTCCTAAAAATCCAGTGCCTCTTACCATTTTATTGGTTGAACATTCACAATCCTCACGTAGGCATGCGCAATACTACCAGTGAGTCAGAATTTTATAGTCCTAAATTCACAACGTAACGCCCCAGGTAAATTCTGCACCACATTGCGCAGTACACGACGGGCGCGCCAATCTCCATAAAAGGAGTTGTTTACATATTACTTGCCAGCTGGACACTCCGTTATTTAGCTAGAGGGGTTTTACAAAAAACATGAAGTGAACTTGTTGAACAAAATCGTGGGTTTTTATTGATTGAAAAGTTAAGGTTTTTAAAAAAAAAAAGGTATTTATGAATGGGAATAAATATGTGCTTGGTCGGTATTAATCACTCTGTTTAAGACCGCTTTGAGTCTGGGTGCTGATAATTACCCTCGACTTCAGCTCGAGTAATTATCAGCACCCAGACTCCAAGCAGTCTTAAACAGAGTGATAAAAACCTCCAGAGCACACATTTATTCCCTTATTATTATTTGATGCATCTGCAAAAGTTAAAGGTAGAGTAGATCAGTTGCAGCTATCCCCCCAAAAAACTGATGAAATTGTTGTTGAAAAGCTTACTTGGTTTAAAGATGGATATGGCAATAAACTCCCTGTGAAATTATTCTTCTGAAATGTTGTCATTTTTAAGAAAACAATAAAAGAAGGCCATTTCCAAAGATGCATCAAGTGACGCAATTTTGGAAATTTCCGTTAGTAGTTGGTTTGTAATTCGGCAAATCCTTGAATGGGTACGTCAATTCCGTGCGGGACATCACGTAGCTGCAATCGACTAAATGAGAACATGTCCCAGTTGCTGGATTCGGGCCCAATTCACAACATGACTCGGCAATTTTGAATTGAAATCAAGATCCCTAGAATATTGATTTCTTGTTTTTTGAATATTGCATTCAGAGCTAACAGTTCATCAGGTTAGTTGTTAAGCACCCTTCTTTAGATTTTGAGCATTCTTGTTGCTTCAAACAAAAAATATGCATAAATGACAAATGATCTACCATACCTCTAAAGGCTGAAGGTTTTCTTATAAAACAGTCAAGTATTATACTTTATTGCTAATGCTTTGAGTGTTAATTTAACTTTCCAGGCATTTCTTTACAAAAGGAAGACACAATGTGTATGACATCTTATGAAGTTGATTAACTTACAATATATTGATTTGTGAGTTTTATTACATAATTTGTTGTACTAAAAATGTAATGACAACAAATCTGGACTCAACTTCTAAAGCATTATTAACTTTTACTTATGAGTAAAGAGAAACTAAGAATTCTGGCCAAAATAAGGAGTATTTAGCATGAAATAAAACAGTATTTGAAGTCCCAAGACTTGCATACTACATTGGTGAAGTCAAGCCTTTTTCAACTCACATCAGATACGGTCCACAACTACTCCTGAGTAAGGATAAGACCAGCTGGTATCTATCCTGAAGACTGCAGTCTAGGGTTTCTTCATAGAGGTAGGATAGCAGCTTGATACCGAGGGGGAATGAGTCGCCTGGTTCTCCTGGTTTAGTGTTGAGAGGGTGGTTACAGCCACACAGATCAGCTAGATATCTGGACAAGAAAGGGTGAGTAAATCATGAGACAGACCGAGGCCTGTTCTTACCGCCATGCTACTGCTGCGCGAAATTTAACTTGTCGAGATTTTAAAAAAGAACCATTCGGCTCTGCAAATTGAGTTTGGCACAGCACCATCCTTTGGCCTGACAGGGTCTGCCATGCTATCATCATTCCAAACGGCAGTGGCACGGCACTGTTCTAAATGCCGTGCCAGTGTCATGCCGAACTCAATTCAACTCGAAGTTGGAAAAAACACTTTAGGAATGCGCATGCTCACCATAACCACCTCACGTCCGCATCATGGGGAGTGAATGTGGTGTGAATACTTGATGTTGCAGAAAATGCACTGAACTGCTTGCAAAAAATATTTTAACAATGGCAGGCTACTCTGGATGCATTTTGCTCAATGTTTAGCGCAAATGGTGTGTTTAGCAAAGCTACTGCAGAGCTAAATTCAACACAGCATTTAGAACAGGCCTGGCCTTACTAATTGAAATGTCCAACATCCATTTTAGACTGGTGGTCCAAAGTCACACTGAAGTAAATTAATCTGATGCTTAGAATGAAGCTCAACATTTGTAACAATTACAAGACACTACATATGTACATGTGAGAGATTGACTGTTGACGTCATTAGAAAAACCTGCAGAATCCAGTCAATGTAAACTAAGTATATAAAGTTTACCTGTCTGCAACCAAACTCAGTCAACTAGAATCACATGCACATTTTAGTTCAGTGTGACTCTGGAATGCCAGCCAGAAACAGGTGTAAGAAACTTTTAAGCTAAAGAGGCGCTGTAAGCTATGACAGCAGCGTCACACTGAGGAAATAGGAATCCTATGGGTATCCTAGCTTATCAAATTAGGTTTTGCCCTTCACCGACGTTTAAACACTGTATACTCAGTGTGTTACCTCCCGAGTGAAAGTTGGAAAAAATTACTCAGGTGGGACTCGAACCCACGACCTCCTGCTTTCTAGTGCAGATGTCTTACCACTTAAACTTCGGAGAAGGGCAAAACCTAATTTGATTTATATCACGCAAAATTCCATCTTATAATATCCTAGCTTAGTTATTGCAGTCATACAGATCACCTAGGTATCTATGGAAGGATGTGTTGCAGATTATCAGATACAGTAACACTAATAGCATGACTAGATGGTATGTCCTCGAGACTTGAGGTCTAAAGGGTCTCTAATAAGATAACAGCTTAACTCTGTAGCTCCTCAATACAGCTGGGTACAAAGTATGAGTTTTGTACTGTTTTCGCCTTCCATTTATTTTTCCAGAGGGTGTCACAAATGACACAAGATTTATTCGATCTGATTTGTTTTACCAGTTAAAGTGTTTTGAAAGAGGGAATTGTTTTACAAATTCCCAAAACTGTTTCTTTTAGAGAATCTTCTAAAGAATTTTTCATATAGGAAACATGCTCTATTCTTAGGAACAATGGTGCAATCATGGATAGCAACCAGGCATAAAAAATGAACAAAATTGTTGGAATTTTGTCAACTCTTCAACTTTTTTTGACCAATTATAAATGGAGATAGTATTGTGATTGAGAAATCACAACTGTGTAAAATTGTTAGGGACCTTGTCCCCTATAATGGCCCCAGCTGAAGAAAAGGATTAATACCATACAGGTAACTGCTCCATTTCGCTATTATCCCCTCATTCATAAATACCTAAGGCAATTTACCCATTCCTATTGGTCGAAAGCCCATCACGTGGGTGGTTTTTTACGGTTCATAAAACACATGCTGGTTTCAAACTCTTTACTCCTGTCATGGATAATGGGCAGCATCCAGGCCCCTAGTGGGTCTTAAACGTACTTGCTTAAAACTAGCCAAGCACATATTTATTCCCTTAATAAAAATACCTCAGTTGCTGGATCATCTTGTTGAACATAGCTTTGAGTCTCATCACTGTCAGTTTACTGTTCGATGGCACCCTCTGTATAACAGCTTGATAGTACTGCAGGAATCGTCTGATGCCACTAGTAAATGCCTGCAACACTAGGCCACCAGTGTAGGTGGAGTCTAGCGCCCTCTGCTGGGCAAAGCTGGTCAATCTGTAGTGGTCAGTGCCAGCTTGGGCTAGATCTGCCAGTAGGCTGCTGAAGCTACCAGGGCTGGTTCCAGTCAAACACACTTCAGGATTGACAACAAAACACTGAGCTTCCTATTCAATCAACAGATAAACAAAACAAAACAGAATAAATAAACCTTATCTCTTGTGATATTGGATTTAGAATCAGCATGAATCTCTCCAGTTCCATCAAGAGACTGTATACAAATATTGAGTGGCTCAGCGTGGAATGGGAGGAATATTATCGCAAGGTAAAATCTGGACTTTTCCATTTCACGAGGCGAAGCCGAGTGAACTGGAATTGTTACCGATTTGCACACAAATACCGCGTCATGGAACAAGAATGATCCTAACTGTTCAATAGTATTTCCCAAAATTCCCATTCCCCATGGACGAATGGGACTTCTTGAGGCCCGGCGTAAATGGAAGCAATAACGAATGTCATGTGATGTGAGTTCCACCAATCAAATGACGAGGATCTGTATGTCAGTTATATAATAAGGTCTAACCCCCGGGTTCTCAAAGTCACATCGAGGTTTTGAAGGATTCTATAAGGTTTAATGAGGGAAGGCCTAGCCTATGAGGGAAAGCCTAGCCTGTGTTTCTGTATGTGTGAAATGCTGCATCATGCAAGTACAAAAAAAAGGTTGCCTCATGAAAGTGCAAGAATGTGATTTCTTATGAAGTGAAGTATTTTAGAGGATTCGTATTTGCGCCAAAACAAATTGTCTAGAATGGGGATTAACCAAAATGGGACATTATACACAATATTAACCCTAACAGTCCTGAATCCTTCAATTTCAATATGATTTTGCACACCCCCTAGGGAGTTAGGGTTAATGTTAAGTGGCTAGGATCTACAGTCCTACATACATCAAAATAAATAAAGTGTTTGAGTAATTTAGAGAGTATGTCTTCTTCTTTTTTATAGGCTCCAAACAATCAAGTACCTTGTCCAGTCTAAATGTCAGAGATGGCACGCTGAGCAACACATACATGCTGTCTCGGACCAGCTGATGCTGGTCAGGAACAATCACAAGAGGGCGCTCCAGGGATGCATCTAAGACCGAGGCTTCTTGGCATCGGAGTCTGTACATTTCATCAAACACTTTCGACCCAGCTTCTGTGAGGTAAGGCCTTTCAGTGTTTCTTGGTATACTGGGAAGGAGTCAAATTAAAAATATACAACAGGTACAAAACTTCAAATTAAGAAAGAAGTATATTGTATACATTGTGAAAATAGAATGATCTCCTTTGATGTGATTTTTTTAAGGCAGCAAAACTCCAGTTGCAGTAATACTTTAAATGCACTAAAACCTTAAAGGCACATCGTCGGAAAGCAAAATGAATTGCAAAAAAGAAGCTATTCTCAATAATTGGGCCAGAATATACTTGCAATGATGTTGGAATTGCACGTGCAAGCTTAAAAATCCTTTAACTTTGGGGTTGATTCTAACATCTCGATTATTGCAAAAATACCAAACAAGAATGACATACTGGAATGTTACAGTGAAGACTTTAGGAGTAGATAGATATTAGCCAATCCTTACGTGCCAATAGTCTCCCATGTATAGTGTCGGTTGGGTTGATATGCCAATGCTTTCTGCCAGATATTGTCTTGTCTCATCTCAGGTGTCTCTACTGCTGGAGTAGATAGGGATGAGGATTCATGAAAACCTTCATCCTCAGATGGCTGTTCAAAGAAAATAAAAACTGACATGACTGATAGAAAATAACAACTGACATGACTGATAGAAAATAAAAACTGACAAGACTGATAGAAAATTAAAACTGACATGACTGATAGAAAATAAAAACTGACATGACTGACTTTGTAATCAAATAAACACTCCAAGATCCTCTGGCTGGATTTGAATATGACTCTCAGTACCGGTCTAACATTGTTATCAATGGATACTTCATGATACAATAGCTTAGTTTAATCCCATATAGTGTCAACTCACTGGTCTCTCAATGGACTAAACACTCTGCTGGATGTGAACCCACATGCTGAAGACATAGCTTAAAACCTGTCTCATCACAATGTATTCATGAAACATGCCCATAACCCCATAACAGGTTTCAAAACTCAAGATTCAACAAATGGAAATATATCAAACATATCACAACATTAACCCTAACTCTCCTCAATCCTCCAAATTCCTTCTGGCAGTTTTTGGAGGATTTTGGAGGATTGATCTATGAGGATATTGAGGTTTGAGAAACCCGAGGCTACATTTTGGAGGATTGAGGATGAATGGTGTTGAACCACGTGAGCATTTTGAAGCATTGAGGATGAATGGTCTTTGAATAGGATGATATTGAGGATTGGTGCATGTATTTTGAGAGGCACGATTGTCAGACGATTTTGAAGGATTGAGGCGCTGGGTACCCTACATATGAACATAAGTGCACATTTTTTTTATAACATCAAGTTCACTTTCCATTTTCAATGATTTGAAGTATGAGCTGGCCTTGACATAGAAGTTTGATGTAAGAAAGACACATGTGATTGATTTGTATAATAAATGTACTTCTGACGGTCTAACCTCAGAGAGAGTTGGTATGTGAAGACCAAGCAAGTCCATGTTGGTGGTATCAGGTAGCGCAGGGAAATCTAACTTGATATTCAGTTGTCTGGTTTTACTGTGTGTTAGACCATTGAAAAGTGTCTCCCTTGTCTGACGCTCATGCTTGTTGTCCAGAAGACCCTGAAATTAGAAAGGGGATCAAACTGATCATCAAATCTTTTAATTATAAATTAAAGATATCAGGTAACTACAACAAATTGCTTTCAAATATGCCATGCAATTTTTTTAAAACACTGTGTTTGCTTCATAAAACTTGAAACATTCAGTAACAAACAAATGAAATGGGAACATTTGAGTTTGTGAAGTGACATTTATGATCTACATTTCACGCTTTATACAAGATTGCCACACAACCATACCTGCAAGAAAATTTAATTTCATAACAAGTTTATAGCACAATTTCCTTATTACACTTACTAAAAATGCAAAGCAAAGATTCTACTGCAGCCGTTTTTGCTCTTTAATATGCACCAAATAACTTACAACTTTGGCCAAAAGAACACTTTAATTGTATAAAGTTAACAACATTCCTGTTTTATACACACTGATTAAATCTGCTATTAAAGTAGAGATGTTCCCACACCAGTTTTTACTAATTCTTTGGTAAGCATTCAACCAGGATCAAACAGATTCTCACGGATACCTTCAGAGTGAAAAGTCCATTGCCAAGAAGGTCCCTGCCAGGTTCAGCTTCAAAGAGCTAAAAATAAGGATAGAGATTTTATCACAAAGTATTAATTTCTGAGCAATGATTGTGGTTTTTAACAATTGAAGCAAATATGAAAAAAAAAATTTTTAATTTTTAGTAAGTTTAGTTATACAATGAATGAGCAGTTTACCCACCTTATTTTGAAGTGTGCTGTAGTTTCTACGCTCTCCTTGGTCAATTGATGGCTGACCAGCTTCTAACTTTTGACCCTCAAAAAGGTTCCTGAACATAAACCAACATCGTAAATCTTGAAAAAGGGGGTCTAAAAGTCAGGTTAACTGTAAAAAGGACAGAATTTCAATGTAGAAAACATTTCTGAAAAACAATGCACCAGACATCAGTTTGCATATTTAAAGTGTTCAATATATAAAACTTTAACAATCTCTGACGTACTGCATTTGTAGACATTTTTAAAAATCTATTGCTTTCTGGCTAGCTATGTGGACAACTTGGGACAATATACCTCTAGGGACTATGAAATATAGCTAGCACCAACTTCACAATACTGCAATGAACATGGCTTTTCAAGCAATTTCACCCTAAAATTCTAAGCAACTGTTATGTCTCTTGAAAGCCTTACCCCCTTTGACAAATTTTACTATAGATGAACAAAATGGGATTTTAAACCCTAAGAAAAAAAGTAAACAGTTGTTTGGGTTGTTAAATCTGAACCCATGAATGTAAAAGTAAGGTTTGAATTTGTTGGATTCAGGGGAGTATGCGTCAAGAAAGGCCCTCTTTTGACACTGTAATTGCCAGAGATAGGTATTGGAATTTGCACTCCAAATATACAACCAACCTTGAAAACATACAAACCTGGAGTAATGAATGTAGCCCTGGTATCCTTGGTTATAAACATGGCAGCTGTCACCATGGTAACGTGGTCCAGAAGGTAAAATGACTGCACGCTCATCCTGAACACAAGTATTATAAAATATCATTGGAATGGAAATGCATGTACATGTATGTTCACTGTGGATAAGATCAAGTACACACGTTACTCTATTAAACCCAAATCTCTGCTCCTTACCTGTTTGATTCATTGTAAGTGCGAAGCAATTGGAAGCGAGGACTTCTCTTTTTCATAAGTTTTAGGTGATGAAGAAATAGAATTAACAAAGAAAAATAACTGCAGCAATATTTTTTTGAATCAAAGCTTTTTTGTTTTTAATTTACAGCACCTCCATACTTAGATACACGTATGTAGTCTGATACACATTTTTTTAGACAGGTCTTCTGTTGAACAGCACTTTGTGACTAACCCTAGAAAAAGTACCAAGTACCTTGTTGTGAGGTCCAACTAATGGCAGATTTGGATCACTGTGTCCAACAGGTGACTTCTCATGATAGTTGCGACCCGTACCAGCTAGGACAAGCAGGAGTTGAATGGCAGCTTTCAGTTCAGAGTGGTGACCTTTACACAGATTCAAATGAAGAAATATGTAAATCCATCAATTCTAGTAACAAAATTGGAGCAAATTGCAATTGGACTTCACCATAGACATACATGTTTGGGGGCCTGTGATACATGGAGATGGTCAGGAATTTTCAATAACCCAGTCCCATTTTCTTACCGTTATCAACATCTGGTAATGATGACACTAATCGCTCCAGCTGATGAGCTTCATCATACTTCCTCTGTCTTCTCATATCAAAGACAATCTGAAGTAGACTCTCCTTCAGCCCAGCAGCCATGCCCCCATCGTTGATGTCATTTAAGTTCTCAGGTAATGTGGAATCCTGCAGGGGTCCATTCAAGTGAGCAAAGAGAGTCTTATACAATGATGCACGCAGAGCCCTTCTGTGTTTAGCTAGCGTGGTATTGAGTGGGTTGACCTCGGGTCGTAATAGTTCTTTATTGAGGTGAGCATCAAGAAGTTGATTAAAAAGCCCTGTGATGGAATCCATTGCTTCGAGGTTTCTTCTTATCTGAGGTTGTCACTCCATTCTGGGAATAGATTTTAAAAAAACAAATGTGAAAAATAAAAGACTGCAAATACAAAAAACAAACAAGAGATGTAATCTACCTCAAAGTGCAACAAAAGGCAACTGGAGCTTGGGGGAATAACAAAATCAGGCAACTCCAAATAGGCTTCTCAATACATCCAACATTGGAATATTTCAAGGTAAAGGAGAAATCCACAAAACACAAACCAAGTTAAACCACGGGTGCAGATGCCATTTGCAGAAGAGAAGAGATCTCTTATTTGGTTGGTGAAAGTTTTGGAGAAATTTACTGGCTAAGGAGTGAGTACAGTTGGCCTGATCTTCTTTTGCATCATTTTCAACACTTATAAGGTCCCAGTCTGGAGACAATGCAGATAAATCACCATCACAATTTGTTTCACACACGATAGTAAATAAAGCTAACATTTTACTGTTATTTTTGTTGAAACACCTAAACATTGGGGGAAAAATGCATGGATTGAGTGAATACGATGAGCGTGATTTTCGGTGTGCTAACTTGGGATTGGAAACTGTGTCGCTGAAGATGCACCCACATTATTATGTTGAGGAAGCATGCACATTATTATGTTAAGGAAGCACGCACAAATTGATAGAAATACCACTGCATGAAACGTTTATTACGTAAATGTGTTGCGCATGAGCAAGAGTGATTGCTTTAACATGTTTGAACACTTAAGTTGAGCACTAAGATAAGTGGGGTGCTTAGATCTTTCATTTACCAAATTAAGCGCCCCACGTAAGTTGGCAGGGTGCTCAGATTTAAGACTGACTCAAGTATTCTCTTAAGTTTGAGTTTTGTGGATACGGCCCAAGGATTACCAAAAATACCCACTTCACTTGGGTGATCGTGTAGTGTAGGGCCCTTCTTTTTTGCGATCAAATTAGAATCAAGATTTTTTTTAATTACTAAAAAAAGGACAGTCAACCTAAAGCACTCTTTGCACCGCATCCAGTATGATAATCCTCGGGAGCTCTAGCTCCTTAAGAGGGATATACGTTCTTGGAAGAAGACGAAGAAGAAGAAAGCTTGTTGCAACCTGACGTTGCTTTTTTCTTCATATAGGCCTATCATCTCAATGAAAGTCAGTAGTTGTAAAAATGATAAGACATGAATCTGGGACTGAGAAACATTTCCAATTTTGTTGGGAAATACTTCCCTTAGGGAAAGATTTCCATATACGAAGTTCACTCAACACTCGTGACCCTGTGTACAAACCCTATGAGATTGGACTGAAAAATTTTAAGTGTTTTCTAAGAAAATGCTAGTATTTTTTCACTGCTCAAATTGACTTTGATGACATGAAATTGCTATCTGGGGGCTTGTTAGTCAATACAGAGGAAAATTAGTGAACTTCGTATATTGAAATCTTTCCATGTAATGACACCTTTTTGGCAATTTTTGAACAGTTTCTCTGGGATAGAAATTACGATTTTCCTATGCGGTTTACGGGCTGGTTGGTGGCATGCAGCACGACTTCGTTGGGCGCTCATGGTACATCGCGCGTAGTCCCATAAATATGACTGGAATACTGGACTACCTCACTCAGTGAATATACAGATATAGGAGGTAGTCCAGTATTTCAGTAACATTTATGGGACTACATCGCGCGGTAATCGCCATCTTTATTTTTGGGTAGTGTGTATTTTGCCGGAGGTAACGCCGGCAAACTAACGTTTACTAAAGGTTTGCCGGCGGCAATCCATATCAACAGAGGGCGCTGTACTCTTTAAGATAGGGCTGAATTATAAGATGTATTGAATTCCCACCAAAGTTGTGTAGCATAGTCGGTGCAGTGGTTAAGCAATAGCTCTAATGAGTGGGATGTCCCGAGTTAAAATCCTGACCCCGCCACAATTTTAAGTTGTTTTTTTTTCCAATCCCCAAATAAATAAGAATATTCTTCTTTCATATAAAATGGTCTGATTCCCATCTTGTTAATACAAAAATACAACGATAATATTGGCATGGAGCCAGACTAAAATTTGTCACCGGAAAATGTTTAAGTACAAAAAAAAACAGTAACTGCGCATGTTCAGTGCATATCCGGCAAACTAACGTTTACTGAGGGTTTGCCGTCTCCGGCAAAATATCCACTGCCTTATTTTTGTGTTGCATTTTGTCGTTGTCATCGTCATTTTACCCCCAAATTTCCCTCAAAAAAATCAAAACCCTGCCCTTTATCTATGACCATGACATACCTGTATGTTCTTAATGTCACCAACTAGTTTGTAGGTCAAAAACTTTAAAAGTGGATTTTGATCCATACTAAGAACCGGGCCCGTAGAAAAACAATCGCCATTCACTTGTAATCCATATTGCAACTGGTCAATGGAAAAACTACAGATTGCGAACAATGTTCTTCTTATAAGTGCTGCCTTCATATGGAAGATAAACGCACCGACGAATTCAACTGCCCAAAACAATATACCTAATAAGATGAGAAGGAAATTTTGCCCCGTTGGTTAGAGTCGCTTGAGCTAGTTGCTGTCCTGTAGCGCTACCGGTTGGGTTATTTTTGCTGCCGTGCACTTGTTTCTTTTTCACTTTTTAGCGCTCAGGCTGTACTAGCCTTCTCGTCCCCAGGGCCGTACTTGTACTCTGCTGACGCTAAGTAGTTTGCAATTAAGGTACGAGGTTGTGAAAGCCAGGGGCCGTTTTCGCTCGTACCCGTACCCTGGCCGGCCTGCTCTAGCTCTACATTTGGAGAGGGGGAGGGGGGGGGGGGGACGAGCGAAGACGAGCGAAGGGGCCGTTTTCGCTCGTATCCCCCCTCCAAACGTATACCGTAATTTTCGGAATATAAGCCGCGCGGCGTATAAGCCGCAGCACGCAAAAATCTGCGAATTAAGATTTGAAGTCGGCGTATAAGCCGCACCGGCGTATAAGCCGCACCGACCGCTGCAGTTTCAATTTTGTAAGGCCTCCAAATTCTAGTCAAAATGCTCTGAACCAGTTCCATTTACACTACAGAAGCTATTAAAAGGGCCACAAAAGTTATATCAAATCATTTACAATCGATACTTTTACAAACAAATATGGGAATTGATGAGAAATAAACACCGGGAACTGCTGCCGGCTGCCCCGTCATAGCCCGGCAGCCTGCGCCACGCACGCCGGTGAATGACAACAGGGCCCACAGCACGTGAAAGAGTATGAAAACCCACCGTGTGTTGTCTGACTGGAGCGCTACAAATCTTGCTTTGTGGCAACAGATGATGATTTGTTTTGTCCAAAGAATAAACAGGTCCGTTTTTACCTCAAAACTTATCAAATTATTGCGATTACAATTTACTAAGGAGTAGTTGCGATAAAAATTCAAGTTTCGATCGTAACTTTCGTCCAAAATAGTCAAAACGAAGCGGACATTATAATAGACGATTCCATTAATTTTGTAAGGGGTGATTTAGTCCCTCTTTTGAGTTTTACATCGTTTCTTAAATACATTTCAAGAAAACAAAATATATTGTGACGTTAAACAACCGATTATGTAATACAAAAATGTTTTGAACGCCATAAACATTTTTGTCGTCTTTTTTCTTATTTTTTAAACAGCGGAAATATTGGTAATTATTGTTCTCAAGAAAGAACACCCCTTTATTACCACGAATGGTGTGGTCCGCCGGGGGAAAGCATGCTGCATATCGCTGCTGCACACTGCACTGTACAAGTATCACGTACGGCTGGTCGCAAGTGTCGAAGACAGCTTTCATCACCGTACTTTTTACCGCTCGGTACCTTTACGTGAGACGTGGTTTCGGTTTGTTAATGACTTTCTTAATTTATAATTCTTTTCAGCAACACATCTCTTCTTGAACCAGTACATTAAATACACATGTGAATCTTATTTTTATTCTTCAAGGCTCGGCGTATAAGCCTGTGTATAAGCCGCAGTAAACATTTTCATGGGCAAATTCAACGTATAAGCCGCGGCTTATATTCCGAAAATTACGGGTACGTATTTATCTGGCAGTCAGCACTGAATTTAAGTCGACATTAAAGTAAAAATATAGAAACGGCCAATAAAAGCTGGAAAAGATGGGTATTTTCTCAAATTTAAAACTGTAATGACTAAATAATAACTTGAGATGTGCTCTAAAACAGAACGCCAATGCGAGCTTGGCTTCATAGTAGCTGCACGGCTTACAAAAACAATAGGCCAGGGGCGGTGGAAGGGCCCGGGCGAGGGGGGGGGCCCTCCCCCCCCCCCCCAACTTGCCCCTCAAAAGTGGCCCTCTCGCGGGTATTAATGTATCCCCTGGAGAAGAAAACAAAACCGGCTGCCCCTCAACTTGACGCACACGTATGAAAGCCTATTGATGACGCTACACAAATTGTCTCCTCTTGTAACGCAAAACTGCGCCCCTCAAAGACAAAAGTATGTACCCCTCTCGAAATGGGGTCCGCTCATATTAGTCCGACGACGCCTCATAAGTCCGACGCCTCATAGCTCCGACGCCTCATAGCTCCGATGCCTCGTAAGTTCAACAAATTAAACGCCTCGTTTTTCCGACGTCGGACTTATGAGGCGTCGGATTTAATATGAGGTGTCGGACCTATGAGGCGGAATAACTAAATGTTATACCTCATACGTCCGACGCCTCATAAGTCCGAATTTATGAGGCATCGGACCTATGAGGCGTCGGACTTATGATATGGCCCCCTCGAAATAAGAAAAAAAATGTGCTTCTCGAGATGTAAACTGCCCCTCGAAAACATTAGTGCCACGCTCGATCACACTACATTCAAATTGTGTCCCTCTCTCAAGATTAACAACTGGCCCTTACAAAATAATAGTGATCCTCACGCGAATAAAATGGTCACTGAACTGCATGGCCACCAAAAGCAACAGTGCCCCTCTCACGATAAACAAAAATGTGGTCTCGCTTCATATCATGTAGGTAAAAAAAACACCACAAAGAGCAAGATGGACAACGTACAACGTATTCATAAGTTGTTCCTCGTCATATATATAGCGATATGAGCGGGACCATCATGTATTCTTTTCTTTCAATTTCACACGCCGGTACGCCGACGGAAGGTGCCCTTTTACTTAACAATCAAGTGCCCCCTTTTGGTGTTTCCCCCACCCCAGTTTAGGCGAAATAGCGCGATACTTATTGCAGAATAACGCCACAATACTATCCATTGCTTCACCTCGCTCGAACATTCAGTTTGGCCTTAATTTGTCAATTTGGTTGAATAAGTCTTGAAGTTCTTGTCTTTCATTGTGCTTTTCTTCCACCAGCCACCCCCCAAGTCTTTTTTTACTATACGCCTGAGGACAACTATTGTGTTTTCCTTTATCCCTCTAATATAACACTTTCCCATAGACTAAGCACATAACCGTACGATCGAGGACCGATTTTAACAATAGGCACCGTCGTCTGAGGGTCAAAGGCTCCTTTGTGCTCCTTTTGTTGTCTGTCCTCGAGCGTAATACAATACAAGAGCCCCCCGCCGGCCAGTGTATTGGATCATTATTTTTCCTGTAAATAAAAGATACCTTTTGGGGGACTTGAGTTACAGAGCTCTGTACAGTAATACTCAAGTTCCAAAAAGGTATCTTGTATTTACTTGATATAATAATGGATAATGGGAGGAAACGAACTTTCATGCTTGATCATGATTTTTCCTGGTTTTTTTTTTTTAACAGCACAGACTCAAAATGGGCATGGCGAAGCACGGACGTGTGCTGACAGAACTTACTGATTCCTTCGCAAAGTGCCGCATAAGCATTTATAAGCCTACGCAAATTAACCCAGTTGACTTAGGAAACCAACATCTCGACAGTGGAATGTGACTAGTCACTTGACTGAAATTGCGCGTCCACATTGTATCGTGAACAAAGCAGGGAAATAGCGAATCGCATTGATATATGATTTTAGAAATGGTCGTTTTTGGTTTTGCTTGCGAGTTGCGACGTTCAATAATCCACCACATTGTAAACAAATAATAATTACATTCCTACTTCTATACATGTAAACCCCTAGGGCCCAACGCCACCCCTGATAACAGCTGCATTCAATTTCATTTGGCATTATAATTATGAATTAGAAAAAGGTGGGTTTTTTTTTTATAAAATTGTGTTGAAGAAACTGAACAAAACTCACTTTTCAAATTATTATTCAAATTTTACTTTTTCTTTGGAAGACATGTGGAAACAATATTTTGTTTGCATTTGCTTTTAGTTTTATCATAAGTTCATACCTACGTAATTGGAAGACGATTTACAATTTGAGGTTAGCCTTTAAAAACATCCTTTCTAAATAATTACTTTTTTTTACATAAATCATATAAATTTGCATTATTGCTTTGGAGTTAACTTTTGACCAATGTAAAACCATAATTACTGGAAGATAAGCGTACAGCACACTTAAACTCATATAGTACAATGTTCCAAGTAACTTATTGTCTTTTACTAATTTCTTATAAAGTAAATTATTGTGTATTTTCTATAGTTCATACTTTCAGCACTCTTTAAGACAGTCTCATTTCAAACTTAAATGGGCAATTTCAGCGTTATGAAAATCTATGACAGATCAGAGTGAATAAAGCTGAGCATGTACTTTTCAAATCTTATACAAGCACCATCTCGTAATGGTCTGAGTATATTACCGACTAAGAGTTTCTGGTCATTTCTCTGAATCAGTGTTTAGAATCATAACGTTGGAATTGCCCAATTTGCTTTAGAAGTTGTCATGTCAATGTCATTATAAATGCAAAATCTAATACCTTATTGCATTGCCGAGGAAATCAAACACACTTTCCACTCTATACTTTAATATTTATAATAAAAAATTATTTTAGAAAATTGTTTCAGTTTTCTGATATTACTTTTAAAAATGTGTCCCATTGAAAGATTATTTGGAAACAAAATATATAGAAATATCTTCCTTTCAAAGTCCAATGCCGACATGAAATTTGCCATGCAAATTATTCAAATAGCCTTTTATAGAAATGTTATGATCTTTCAAACTGAATCTGAAATGCTGTGTGAGGAACATTCACTCATTTTTAATGCATTGACGTATACAGCCAATATGTAAACCAGCTTATAATCAAAATATGTTGAGTAAGTGCATAGTCGAGTATCAAAGTCAGTTAACATTTACGGCCTGCCAGTGTAACTGAACTCTCTCTAACTTGCACTTCACACACAAAAAACGGCGGATCCGGGGGGGGGGGAGCAACAGGGGCCATGCCCCCCTCAAAAAATCCCCCCCAAAACACCTAAATCCATTTCTGTTTTTGTTAAGTGATGTCGCAAAAAAGGCAACATCTGCATACACCACCGTCTTTTGCTAAAAGAAATTGGTTAAAGTGGTAAGAAATTGCCTCAGATCACACACTTGAACAAAGCAACTAGAATCAAACAATTTTCCAGGGCCCTTAAGGGGGCCCCGAACCCCATGGCATAAAGTTTTGAATCAACTTTTTTTGGGTAACCAAGTTTGGATCCACCCTTGCACACAAACATTTTGTCTAACATGTTGACAAACTGATTTCCACAGGATCAACTGAATCTCCTCCAAATAATTTTCTTTTTACTGTAAATAAACCATGTACAAACCTGTAGTTTTCAAATCGAAAGGAAGACTGATTTTTGGAGATAGAGAAAAAAACCTGCACCTATTCCCATGACTCATCATAAACTGATATTTTTTTAACTCAAAAGGTTTTAACTCCTAGTTGATTTTGAGACTATGCATGAATCCCACATAGGCCTGAAAGACACTGTCCGGATCTTCAAGCTGTGGGTAATGGCTGATATGATGAGATAGTTCAGTAACTCCAGAGTTTGGCATCAACATTCTGAAAAGAAAACCAATTATTAAATCTCAAATACAAACATCTTACAAAAAGGCACAAGAAATTGCTCACTTTTTGTTCCCCCTTAACACCCCCCCCCCCACATTTTCATGCAAGTTGTAAAGATATGCAAAGAAATCCATTCCTCAAAATTAAGATTTACTGTTTCAAACTTTTTTGAATGGACCATGTAAAAAAATGTTACAACAAAATCATCAAAACGAATTAACTGTAACCATGGGTGTCGCCAGGATTTTTTCTAGAGGGGGGCAAAAAAAAAAATTTGCCAAAAAATGCTTGTATTTCTCAACACATTCTCGATTCACCAGTTTTAGAGGGGGGCAGGGACATTTTGCTCCCCCCCCCCCAACTCATTAAATTTACACCACTTTGTCTTCGCGCCTCTTTTTCTTTCTTTTTTCTTTTCTTTTGTTTCTTCCTTTTTTTCCCCTTTTTTTTTGCTTTTCCAGGGGGGGGGGCAAGTGCCCCCCCTCGCGAATGCCATTCATTACAGTCTGTAATGAATGGCATTGTAGTCTCCGTATGAGTGCAGCTTTTTTCTTCTTGTTACATGTCATTTGAACATTGTCTTTCTTATTGTGATATGCAATCTTTTTCATTCATTCTGCAAATAAAATACCTCACACATGATAAATTACCACCAACTATAGAACATCTATGCCTTCAAATATTGATTGAACTTAAAATATAATGGTAAACCACCTCTGGTCAAGTACAGATAGCTTACTTGTATCGTTTCAGGAAAGTGTTTGGTGGATTGATTGGGTCTGCTGGGCCATATATCAAGTGCACTGAAAAGTAAAAAGAATAAGGACAGAATGGTAAGGTAAGAGTAAATTGCTCTCCTCTTGCAATTGTTTGAGATTAACTCCAACAAATATGCTACTTTATAAAAATTGACAATTTATTTTAGCAATATATGTACAACAGTTTATTCACTTTTGAATTTATTTACTTCTTATTCCGGTGTACAGGCCCAATTACGAGTACTGGCCCTATAATTGTTTTCTTCCAAAACTAAACAAAACAAATTTTAAACATTTTAAAAAATTTTAAATCTCATTATCCGGCTCATTAATGCACATGCATGCTCAGGTGTCCATTTCTTACAAGCTTTGCTTCTCTATGGGCCCCTCCACAGTATCTTCGACTTAATTCAAATGTTCTTTTGCTATTCTCTATAAGATTCACATTTGTCATTGTCACTTACGTTTTTTGGTACTGTGGAAATAAACTGAACTGAATGAGATATCAGAAGAAAAAAAGTAAGTCCACATTTATTTCTGGAATAACTACCTTACCAATTATTTAAATGCGGCCTGACGATATTGAGGCCAATCATTTGTGCATATGAGGCGCAAAAGCACACCCCCCTAAAAAAAAGAAAGCTTTCTTAGAGGGCTGCACCCAAAATAGAACAAAAAGTAGTTTTCTGTTCAATTGAAAACTCATTAAGAAAAAATCTAATGTGTAGACATATTAAAATTTGCCAATGGCGTGCAAGGCAATCCCTCTGAAAACATTCTATAGCCATTTTAGAAAACAGCTTTTTATTCCACCATTGAGCATGAAAGTAACATGCTCTGATTAAAAACCTATTTATTAGCAAGAACTGACCAATCCAAAACAGTACATATCTTGGTGAATATTCCCAAGACAGACATCATTTTGTGCAGGCATATGTAATCAGCTTGCACACTAAGGAATAGACAATGCTTCACAAAGAACATGAAGTCATGCATAATGCAGCATACATTAAAAAAAAAGTAATGAACAACACTATTTTATTTTTGTTACCAGTCCTTCTGGTTTGAAAATCACAGGCGTGTGGAAAAAGGCACACGTGGATTTTTCTAGGCGTGTGGTTTTTCTAGCTGTGTGATTTTCTAGGTATGTGATTCTGTGGTCCAGGGCGATTCAGGCGTGCAATTATTCACACTTCTCAGGAAGCTTTCAGGCGTGCGATGGTGTGGGGGTGTGATTGCACGCCTCAAATCAGAAGGACTGTGTTACAGGAAATAGGTTGGAAACAAACTCTTTAATACCTGTAGTATATAAACAGTGAAATTCAAGAAACAAATGATCACATGATCATCCAAATCCCTACAATAAAAGAAACCAAAATTGCTAGAAATAAAACAGATCACAACAGATATTTCACCATTTAAGAATCAGTTTAGATGAGGCTTCCTGATGATAAACATGAAATCAACATTTTAGACCAAAAAAATGATCGACTCTAAATTTGTGTTACGCTTCAGTGCTCAACTGGGCCCAATTTTATGGCTCTGCTTACTGTTAGCGAAAAATCCCTGCTTAGTGTAGCAGAAAATGTTGTGCTTATGGTAAGCGTATTTCATGGTTTTTGCAAGGAATTTTTGCTTCTTTGCTTGTGTACATTGCGTAACAAAGGATTCTATGCTTGCAAAATTAGCACAGAATTTTCTGCTAGTGCGGTTAGCACAAAATGGTGATCGTAAACGTGGAATTCTGTAGTTAGCAGAGCCATGAAATTTGGCCCTGGTCACATTAGTTAATCATCATGAATCAACTTACAAGGAATCTTGGTCTCCTGAAGGGCCCCAACCCATTTATCTCTATTGGCATATCTCTGAGGAAGATACTGTATTTGACTGTCAAGAACAAAACAAAATCACAACATCAGTTCAATGACATCTGAACGATCCAACTGATTACATCCAACTAACTGACAAATCATCAGACAAAAGCAACAGGCTGACTATCTAACTGGCTGACCAGGCCATCCAGGCATCTAATAAACAAGTCTGTCATCTCAAAAAGCAAGATGAAGACGAGCTGTATAAAAGATAACATTTGCATAGGGAAGATTTGCTCTTCACCAACGTAATTTCACGAGCACAATATACACAGTTCTGTCTGAGAGTGTACCAGAAAAAAATTCACAAGGTTATTTGGGTGGGACTCAAACTCAGCCCTCCTGCTTACTAGTGCAGACTTCTTAACATTTGACCATCAAGCTTTGCTGGGGTTGGTTTGCCAGTTCAAATCTACATACAAAGTATTCTTGGTTGCGGGTTATCATTGGTATGTCCTTTTTTCTTTCTTTTTTAAATACAAACAATTAAAAACAAACAAAATGAAAACTAGAACTTACTCATGTGCAATGAGGTTTCCATCGTTCCAACGCATCAATGCCCAGTGATCTTCAAATTCATCCATGGTTGGCTGTGTCCGCTCACCAAAAACCTCCCCAAATCTGCCCCCCCCCCCCAAAAAAAGGAAATTTCTGGTTCAAATTATTTTAAAAACAAATGGGACAAAAGCCAAAACCAAACGCCATGTAAAAAAAGAATTATGTAAAAAGATGTAAAAAGGTGTAATTCCTTGGCTTGAAGATCTTGTTATTTTTAGCATTACGCATTACCCAGGAAAAACCCATAGAAGTCAGTAATGATATCCTGACATAAGTCAACAAAGTTTAAAGGTCAACAGTTAGAGAACAACTGATCAAAAGAAAACGATGAGTGCAATGAAATCAATAATCTGAAGCTGACAATTCCTAGTTTGATTCCACTTACGCTTTCCTGAAAATCAGACGGTTGGTCACTCTTGTTCCAATTGGTGCAATCCAGGGGTTCAACATGAGCTGTCAATGGAAAACAAAGTAAATAAATCATAAATCATATAAAAAATCTTTCTATTTAAGTTTAGTTTAGATCAACATGGTGATAAATGCTTTTGCTTTTTGCCTTTTTCTGCCTTAGCTTTGAGTTGAAAAGTGAGAGGAAATATCCAGAGAACAATCGAACATGGACCAATCAAGGTCAAAGGCAACAGGTTAGACATATAGTTTAGACCCAATACATGTTTCCACTCAACACACTTTGTACTTGTCATTTTTTCATTTAGAAATGGTAATGTAGCATTTTTTTAATCGATTAATTTTTCTTGGGGGAATCAACGGTCACAAACCTTCTGGGTAAACCTTATTTCCAGTGTTTCCGGAAGAATGCCTGAAAGACAAAAAACCACATTTGACATATTGTCTGTTTTGATCTTAATTCTGCACAAACCTTTTGCATAAACCTGGGCTGGTGGGTTTCAGGTAAAATTCCTGTTGACAAGAGCACAATGGCACATAGACCTGATGAGAGTGTCTACAAACAGAACTACGTGCTTAGAAAGAATCTTTAGAAAAGTGCATTTTACAATGCTGGGACATAACTATATTCTAGTTGGGCTAGTAAAAGTTGCCAATGCCAGTGGGCTTTTAGGGGAAAAAATTCCTAAAAGTCTCCAAAATAGTCTTTTTTTTATGAGTGATGTCCATTTTGTTGATAGAGGAACCAAAATGCATACATATGAAAGTTTTTCAACCAATGAAATTTCACTATGGCATGCTATAACATTTTTTGTTGGTTTAGTTTGAAATTTGATATAATTTGTGTGGCTGGATTTTGTTGTTGATTAATTGGGCTTAATTTGGTTTGATCAGAGCTTCAAAAAATAAATCAAATCAGGGTTTTCCCTCACCTCCGTTTGTCAAACAAACACTCAGAATTTTAAGACTTGACTTCTTCTTTGACTTGATTAGGGCATTTTGTCTGTAAAAAAAAATGAATGGGTCAGTTCATACACACAAGTTGGTAATAGTGGCATTTTTTTAAACGAGCTATGAGAAAATGTAAACAAAACCTGGATTATGAAAGAGCTAATGTGGTGATTGAATCATGCTCTTGGGTTTGATCATTGCAGATAATGATTCATGTGTCCATGAACAAGACAATTATGTACACTTGTGTTATCTACCTGGGAACAAATAAATACTCCCGACTGAAGTCATTTTAAGTGTAACTGATAACAGAAAAGAATTTAAACTACTCCAGAATTGATTACTAACCAGGCAATCCAGGTAATTATTGCTATTTGTCCATTTATATACATCAAGAAAGGATGTTTAAAAATGTTCATCAAATGTGCTTATGACAGTGATATGACAAAGGAGGTACCATTAGGGATTGGGAGGAGCTAAGGGGGTAGTACATTGTTGGGAGAGGGAAGGTTGACTATAATCACCTTGCTATGAGTTCCTGAGCCACTGTATCACCCATATCATGAGCAAGGATGTGTACCTGCTGTACTCCAAGCTTGGCAAGAAGTGACTCTACGATATCAGCTTGCTCAAACATGGTGTAAGAATGACCTTTCTGAAAGTCAATATCATTTCTGTATACATAATGCATATTGATGCATGGGTACAAATGCAATAAATAAGGGAATAAATGTGTGCTCCGGAGGTTTTATCAACTATAAAATTCTGACTCGCTGGTAGTGTTGTTGCGCCTACGTGAGGACTGTGATCGTTCAACCAAATAAAAAAGTAAGAGGCATTGGATTTTTAGAGTCCACACATTTTATGTGACACTGGAAAAGTGTTTAAGACTGGTCTTAAACACTTTTCCATGTCTATCCATGTCTTTATCATCCGTTTAATACCGGCCACGTGACGGGCTCTCGACCAATAGGAATGCGTAAACTGTCTTAGGTATTTATGAATTGAAAATAACAATCAAAATGTGTATGATTTTAAACCGTGACAACAATTACATGTATCTCTTGGGACAAGAGGGCTTCCAAATGTTTGCTCAAAGAGGACAATCCCTGTAACATTGAACAGTAAAATTCTTTTTCAATTAAAATTGGGTCACAGCTGCAGAAATTCTCCTGGTATGCAAATTAGGTTGACAATAAAATGTTTTTTTTTGTCAATAGAATACTGCTTTGATTCCAGTTGCCCATCATATCTGGCGATCAGATAGCAGATGATACTTGTGACATTTGCAGGGAAAAAGTAAGAGTTTCTGGGTTTTTTTAACCACAACAGCAATCACAATTTTCTATAATTTTAATGAATGACAACTGTTTAATATATGTAAGGGCAGAAAAGCCTTGTGCATACAATGTAAATTCAACTGCAAAAGGGTTAATTAGTTGCACGAGTCTGGTGTGTGCCCATGTGCAGGGCGTGCACAGTGAAACATCTTCACGTCTTCTAGGTATTCCTACTGGCATCCTACCATTATGGCAATTTGCAAGTTTTTTAGGGTGTGTAGCTAGGACCTAGCACATTAACCATTGGTAGTTTTGATCCCTGCAATTGTTAGGTGTGCTTACTATGGCTTGAAAGGCTTGTAAGAAGATACAGGGTAACATACAGAGTAACATGAATCACTCACTGGTTTGTCGCTCAAACCGAACCCAATAAAATCAGGAGCAATGACCCGTCCAAAGTGAGATGCCAGTCCATCCCACATCTGCAACAAAACAACATCATGAAAACAAATTAGCATTTATAGTGTAAAAATGAGAGATGAAGAGTCCAAATGATTAAGGCTTTAAGAATAGCTCAATTGTGCTTTTGCCTGGTATCCACAAGTAGTGGATCTAGACCAGTCAGTGGAGGTAGTCGATGTCACCAGACCATCCGAGGATGGGGGAGGATACAAAATAACTTTGTTTAAGTGTACAGTTTATTTTTATGTTAACTCTTTCAGTGCCAAAGTCATACATGTACGAGGTATATCTGTTAGAGTCGAATTGCCAACCTCGTACATGTGCGAGGTAATGTTCGTACTTAAAATTGCCAAACCTCGTTCACGTACGAGGTAGAGTAAGCATGTTATCACAAGGGGACGCTCTCGCTCTTTCTAATAATATCATTTTCATTCTGGTACGATTTGTATTTATTTGTTTCATTCGAGTTCTTGCAAGAGGGCGCAGCACTGACACTCGTATTTTCTGCAAAAAGTGCGGAATTCCCCTGTGTGCAGGACAGTGTTTCAGGGTGTATCACCATGTGCGTGACTACTATTGACTTTCCAATATACCAAGGATATACCAGAGAGCAACAACAACAAATTTAGTGAGTAAAACTTATTTACTTTTTTTTTTACAGAATTTTGAACAATTAAAAAAAAACGCTCGAAGTTGGGCACTTTAGGTTAAACTTTTCAAATTTCGCGGGCACTGAAAGAGTTAAGAAGTACAATGTATACAAATATTGACAGCTTTGTGTGGTGTGGTAACTTTGTATGTGTGAGTGTGCAAGACGACATACCTTGTACCAATCAAAGGTTGACGATGGGAAGCCATGAAGAATAAGCACCACTCGATTGTCAGCACTTTGGCCTTGACCCAAAGAATCTGAGAAGTAACAAGCAGAACAATGCATGAACTCAGGTACAGGTCCACAGGAACAAGGGGCAAAACTATTTCCCTAAATGAAACATTCTTTAATTGATATTGTTCTCCCTGTACTCTACAATAGGATTGTTTTTCTCCTTGTAATAAAGTTTCAATTTGTATGTTGGACATTGCCAATTTCTTTCTTTTTTTATTCTGGGTGTCAGATGTCTTGTTCAACCCTCTGAAAAGATTCTTTTTTCCTTTTGTTTTGTGCCTCCAGTGCACAGTAAGATCTGCCTTATTATAATTGTTGGACTGCAAATACCTCGACATTTGTAAAATAATAATTCTACAACTAAACATGGGAAATGTTTTCATTTGATATCTAATTTAAAAGTGACGTAACACTTTTATTGATAGAAAAAAATACCTAAAAACAAATTTGAAACTCAAAATATAGATACACTGTTAAAGTTACCTTTGTAAAAAATATTGAAATCCTTGAACTTAAAGTATTTCCCTGAACTCTTCCACTTTTGAAGTCTGTCTGACAATGGAGGCTGTGGCCAGTTGCAATATATTGCAACTAAAGCTATCAGCACAGCCACCGATTTTAAACTTGGCATACTGCTGAGGAGTGTGCGAATAGTCGTCTGTAAAAAAAAAAAAAAAAAAAAAATTAAAAAATGACATTAATTATGTCCAGGCAGGTAAGTTTCACACTTCATGACAGCCTCTCCACTGATAACCGAAGAGAAACACAGTAACACTGATACAATCTCACAATGAACTCATCTATCGTTCAGCCTAGGCACAGGTTGCGGCCTGGGTTTATAATATAAAAGCACTAGTAATAATAGGATACAAGTTATTTCATTGTCATCCAATATTCTTGTCACATGAACCATTGGGAAACTGATGGCCACCCACCAAATGACTTGAAAAAGATTGAATATGACCACACTTTTTTTTACTTAAGTTTGACTGTGATTCGTGAATGAAGTAAAAGGAATGAGAAGTTGAACTTATCACTGTATCTCAGCAAATGGTCCAAACAACCAAACAAATTATGAAGCTGTTTTAAATCACCGTGTATTTATGTGTCAAAATATGCAGCACGAACGCACAATATAAAAACTTACTTTTTGGGCTGGCTTCATTGATGCACAAGTATAGTATCAATGCTAAGTACAACGGTTTCACTTATAAATATTTATATTATTTAATTAGCATCCTTCAATAGATAGTTCAACTTGGATTGTTATGCCCTAACTATACCATCGGTCCCAACTTTACCCAACTTTGTGAAGTGTTCCAGTTGGGTCGGCCCAACTTAATCGAACTAAGTCTATGGACTGCCCTGGACCATTGGCCGAGGAATTTGGCAAGAGCTGTGCATGTCTCCATTTCTTGAGAAACTAGTTTCAGAAATAATCTTGCATCCAGATGCCACTTTTTTCTTCATATAGGCCCTATTATTTCAATGAAGGTCAGTCATTGCCAAAATAATAAAACAGGCAGGAATCTGGAACTAAGAAACATTTTCAATTTGGTTAGAAAATACTTGAAAATGCACTCAACTCTATAGACTTTGTAGTTGTACACAGCCAAAGACCGAAAGAGTGGTGTCTGGATAGAGTGGCATCTGGATAGCCTAAATACTTCTTTAGTAGTAGGGTATGAGGGGATATTTTCAACTGCTTGGGGGAGGGGGGAGATCCGATCATTTGCTTATTTAATCACAAATCTTGGGTCTGTATATGCTGCAAACAAAGCAGTTTGTGGTGTAAATAGTATTAAAAAAATTACAGTTAAAAAGTCAAGAAACAAAAATTGGGTCTTAAAGGTTGATGCTATGCCTATGGGTTAAAAAAAATATATCATGACCATGTCATAAATGACACTATATGTGATTATAAGTATGATGTTCTTTAATCTTATTTTTGTCAGCCTGATGTGGAAAAGAAAGTGAACATAATTCAAAAATAAATATTATGGAATAACAGTAAGAATCAGATATTAAGACTCTATGCACCATGGCAATGCTCATCATGTCTAATTGAGCTGGAGTTCCTCAAGCTAAGAGATCTTATTCCATAATATATTTGCTTTATTGTCGAACACTTTCTTTTCCACTGGCTGACAAAAATAGTGCCGCAATAGTCCATGAGTCCAAAAAGCGCCACGCCCCCATCCACCGTGCACAGCACACTCGCCAGCTGCCTCGCCAAAGTTTTGCATTGGCCCGGCTGTCTGAGCTGTGCAGCCTGCATCATCATGTTCTCTTTTTACTTCGATGATTTCAAACAAGATCAGTGAACCTGTCAAGACAATGTACCTATTTCTGCGGAGCTAATTAACTTTTCGTCGATTGGCGCAGTGACGATGCGATGATCGGTCGGCCGGCGGCGCGCGGCGGCTGTAGCATGGGTGACAGTGGTACATGTGGTAAGTGCTAGTGTCAATCAATCCATCATGTTTTACGCGGAAAATCCGAAAAGGCAATAGATACTGTCTCGAGCCCTTTTCATTAATGGAAATTCTCATTCAATAAAGTGTATTTTGTGATGACAGTTGACAGGGGTGCCAGTCTATCAATCCGATAGTTTTAGCTGGTGACAATTTATGTCGTGTTGACATCATAGGAGCTGGAGATCACTGGGTACCAGTCATTTGTTAGCGCTGCGCTAGCTGCAGCTGCGCTACAGCAGGCAGCACACTTGGCGAAATTTGGGTTGTCAAGCACAACATGTCTGCGAGAAGCCGAAATCCTCGGTCGACAACAGCAGATGTAAGTTACGATTTACAACAAATCCCTCCTGATCATTAAGATTTAATGAACGTTATGTTTAAAGTTGATCCTCGGTCGACAACAGCAGATGTAAGTTACGATTTACAACAAATCCCTCCTGATCATTAAGATTTAATGAACCTTATGTTTAAAGTTGAATCATTTGTGTTTTCTAAGATGTTTTCATGCTTTCTTTTCGGTCAGATACTGAACAAGAAGATTCCCGAAAACCCGAGGTACAAAGATGTCAAATCAACATTGGACACAGGTGGGTACGCTGCTGTGAGGGGTTTGTGTAGACAAAAGTACGGAAGCTTGTAGCCCCATAAATGTGGCCAGTTTACTGGACTGCCTCCGTAAACAAAGGCCACACACCGACCGTATGGAAACGTACTCGGCGACATGTTCAACATGTTGTAAAAATTTTGATTTTCACATTTGTCCACATTGGACTTCAGACCCAGTTTATTTAAGCTTTTAAAGTACACTTACCCTCTTAATAACTAATGAGATCCTCCGGCAAGTGTCAGTTGTTCAGCTGCTGCCTAATTTTTTCTGAAGCCTTTTGTTGCAACTTGGATTCTACCTCCTTCATTGTCCGTGGAAATTTCAACTGAAAAATGGACATCTGAAAAAGGCAGCACTTTCTGATTTGCCTATATTGAAAGTGAGAATGCTTCTAAAGCAAATAAACTGGCTACAAAGCCCAAATGTGCAAATCACTTTCAACATTTTTTGCAACATGTCGATGTGTGGCCTTTGTTTACGGAGGCAGTCCAGTAAACTTGGTGCCTTCCGCGATACCGCGTTACCGAGATAATTTATCGCAGAAATCAGGAATTCAAAGATAAATCCTTCCGCGATACCGCGTTACTGTGATAATTTATCACAGAAATCCAGAATTCAGAGATACCTATTCCTCGATACCGCGTTACTGTGATAACTTATTACAGAAATCCAGAATTCAAAGATAATTCCTTCCACGATACCGCGTTACTGTGATAATTTATCACAGAAATCCAGAAATCAGAGATACGTATTCCTCGATACCGCGTTACTGCGATAATTTATCACAGAAATCCGGAATTCAAAGATAATTCCTTCCACGATACCGCGTTACTGTGATAATTTATCACAGAAATCCAGAAATCAGAGATACGTATTCCTCGATACCGCGTTACTGCGATAATTTATCACAGAAATCCGGAATTCAAAGATAATTCCTTCCACGATACCGCGTTACTGTGATAATTTATCACAGAAATCCAGAAATCAGAGAAAAGTATTCCTCGATACCGCGTTACTGCGATAATTTATCACAGAAATCCAGAAATCAAAGATAGTTACTTCCACGATACCGCGTTACCGTGATAATTTATCACAGAAATCCGGAATTCAGAGATACCTTTTCCTCGATACCGCGTTACCGTGATAATTTATCACGTGACACCGCGCACTCATCGATTGTAGAGAGGAGAGACATATGAATTTAAAGCTCCGTATACGTGATAAATTATCGCAGTAACGCAGTTTCGAGGAATACGTATCTCTGATTTCTGGATTTCTGTGATAAATTATCACAGTAACGCGGTATCGTGAAAGTAATTATCTTTGATTTCCGGATTTCTGTGATAAATTATCGCAGTAACACGGTATCGCGGAAGGATTTATCTTTGAATTCCTGATTTCTGCGATAAATTATCACAGTAACGCGGTATCGCGGAAGGCAATTCAAGCTTCCGTACAAAAGTACCCGTGAACGTGGCGTTGTATATGTCGAGCGCAATTTGAGTCCCCCACGCAAGTTTAAACTTGCGCGCGCAAGTTTAAACTTGCGCAAAGGCGATTGCAACCTTCTTTTGCGGGCGGGATTTTCATTGATGAAGGATTTTTTTTCTCAAAACACGAGTACATGGAGAAATAATGGAATAAATGAATGAATAAAGAAATAAATAAAAAGGGGAATTCAATTAGCGTCAATGAAAAGAAACATTGCGATTTAGCAGTGCTTATCAGAGAAGTTGTTTAAGGGTACGTGGGGGCGGGGCCAGGGAGGGGACCGGGCAATTAAGCAATCAACTTAAGCACACGGCGATTGCTTGGAAAGTGTACTGAAGTTGTTCAAAAATGGAGACCAGCTTCAAGTTTTTTGCTTTGTAAACCTAATTAGCATTTGATTTATATTCTTGAATGTAAATAAATCATAATTTCCTAGGTGTAACCCGCTGTTTACGTAAAAAGAATGCTTATGATCCCTTCAATTGTTCAAGTTTTGACATTATACTAAGGCCAAAAAAAAAAATAGTTCTGCTTCCGATTACATGCCTTTCAAAAATAGGGTCGGTCGGTCGGAAATTTTTTTTTTTTTGCCAATTTTTTTTATGCAGATTGAATGGGGTATTCAATTATATGCGAAGTTTTAGCCTGAACTATTTCCATTGCTATACACAAAATGACCTCAGCAAGTGAATAAAGCCTGCCTTAGTTATCGTAAATATATTTACGTTCGATAATTAAAAAAATTGTGGAAAATTCAGGTCGTTGCTAGTCAAGAAGGGAGCTGGCCAAAACTCCGAAGTGTGTGATGCACTGTACATGTACATGTGCCCGCGATGTGGTCGAACATTTGAAAACAACGCTGCATTGTATCTCCAAAGTAGTGCGATCTCAAAATGAAATCCTGAGCACGGAAAGAACGTAGACAGGCAACCTTTATCAAGTCTGTGAATTAACTTGCAAAAATGTTCTTACTCCACCGGTGTTTTTTTGAGATTTTTACGCGGTCTTTCTTACCATTTTTACAACGTAGAATCCGACCATTTGGCTGTGCACGTGCCCGCCACTGCATAGGCCATGTTACATCGCATACACAGACTAGTTATCGCATTTTCATCATTGGCCCCTGCGGCGGGCGGAACCAGTCGTCGTCCGCGTGCCGCAGCGCGCTACGTGATTATAGTATTCAATCTTTTTTTTTTTTTTTTGGAATTGCAAAAAAAAATTTTAGTAATGAAATAAAAATAGCAGTCTTTTGGCCTAATCATTTACATTATTTTTAAAATGCTTATGTATTCTACAATTAAAAAAGTACTTACTCTTAAAAAAATACTAATTAATTTAACAATCAATAAATTGTACGGTACAATAATTCATATTGTTTTTAGAAATACTTGCATAACATTTCAAGCGCTGTGTACACTTCAAAAATGCATAATTTGAAAAAAAATTAATGAATGCAGTACTAATTTAATTAATTATTTAAATGTATTACTTTAACAAATATTTTTTATTTCAGGCTCAATAATTCATATTAAAAAATGTTTACAACTTAAAAACGCTATGCAAATAAAATGGTAATTATTTTAAAAAGTAAATACATTTGCAAATCATTTAATTAATGAATTTAATCAAATGTTTCAAAAAAAGGCATTAAGGCATTGTCTCCCGAAGCTCAGTGATCGGAGAAAAACAATCTGCTTTAAAAATAATGTTACATATCTGCATGAGTATACCCCAGGGGCAAAATAGTTCAGCGGCTCTGTATGCGTGGCCGGGAAAAACTATGCAGTGCGCAAGTTTAAACTTGCGTGCGCAATTTGTAGCAAGGAAATGAATGCGCGCGCAAGTTTAAACTTGCGTGCGCGCAGGTTTAAACTTGCGTGGGGGACTCACTTTGCGCTCGACATATACAACGCTTCGTTGTTGTGTATTTTAAAACCTAGCGAAATCGATCCGACATACATAATTCCGTATGAGTGTCGAATTATACAAAGGACGGTACAATAAAACGCAATGCGCATGCGTCACTTGGGGGAAAATGGCAGCTAGCAGGACTTCATAAACCGGGGCCAGAATTTCCCTCAAATTTCGTCAAATGCAAGTTTTGGTGTACAAACAGATTTCAAGACAGCTTCATATGTGAGTACCAGTGTGTGTAATGGAGGGAGTCAGAGGGACAATTTTGCCAGGTTCAGGAATACACAACAGCGTGGCGTAGTTTACAAGCCACGTTCACGGGTCTAGGGTTTGTGTTGAGGACACCCCCGTTTGTTGTTATTCTTAAAGTGGCACTGTTGGCGCTTTCTTGAAAATCACGCATTATAATAATAATAATAATGAACAGTTTTTATATAGCGCAAAATTACAATGAAGTCTCAAAGCGCTTGTGGAAAGTTAAATAGTGAAACCAGGACTATTAAATACCCAAATTACAGAAAATACAGAAAGAACTACAAAATGCATACAATGAAAAAAAACAAGTTATTTAACAAAAAGATGTGTCTTCAAATTAGACTTAAACTGTTCTAGAGAGGAGCTTTCTTTTATACTATTAGGGAGTGAATTCCAGAGTTCAGGAGATGCAACCTGAAAAGCCCTTTGCCCGTAAGCTTTGGTGGTGGCTGGAAAAGGAGTGAGAAGATTTTGTGAGCCAGAACGAAGATTTCTAGTAGGGCAATAGTCGTGGATTAATTCTATGAGATATTGAGGAGCTATACCATGTTTGCATTTGTATGTCGTAACTAAGAGTTTGAAAATTATTCTCTGTTTAACTGGTAACCAATGTAAATTATGCAAAATTGGGGAAATGGATTCATGTGAACGAGTATATGTAACAAGTCTTGCAGCCGAGTTTTGAATTCGTTGAAGATTAACAAGAAGAGAGTCGGGTAACCCAAACAACAGACCATTACAATTAAGAATGCGCATGCACATTCTTATGATTGTGCAACTGGATCCCTGCGCAATCTTCGCAAATTCCAGATTGAGCGCACATTCTTAAGAATGCGCGACAAGATAACGGTCTTGTCGATAACGAGCACCTGCTGCGCTTGGCAAGTCTAGCTGCATCCTCGTTCACTGATTCTTAAAGGGAAAATACAACATTTGCAAACATCAAAAAATAAAACTACCAAGTTTTTACGAAATACCTTACTACGATGTTGGTAAATGACAGTCTAAAGCATCCTGTAAAATTATGGCACCTGGTGTGAAGTCATTTTCAAGAAAACGGTATTTTTGTATACATTTCCAACGGTGGTCGGCCGACCACCGTTGGAAAAACCTAACTATTTTTCAACTACTGCTCCAACTTTGCACTTTTTTCAGTCCAAATTTTGTTTGCTATTGGTTACATGTTCATGAACGGGTGCAGGCCAGCTAGACTGGTTCCTTTACCTTACAATTTTTCGGCATCTATAAATTGGTCCATTTATCTTTAGTGGAGTCAAGGAACCAGACTACTTGAACATTTTTGTTTTTCTTGGTTTTTCCAGCATTTTCGAACACAAAACTTTAAACATGTCAGTGTAACAATATTTGATCTATTAATATACTAACCCCTCAAATAGTTCATTTCTGAAAATTACAGCAAAAGCCAATGATGTACATTCCCTTTAATAATTATACTGTTGCAACGCAAGGCGCTGAAAAGTAGTAGATATGAAAAGTATACGCGTATTGGGGGGGGGGGGACCGGTAAAAAATAAGAGACATAATAATAGTGTATTGGAAAGAATTCTGATTTTTGGGATAATAACTGAATAAAAGCGAGGGGGGGGGGACACGTAGGAATGAAGAATGTGAAGAATGAGAATGAATACTGTGACATCCCATGGTGCTAATGCTATTTCCCATTAAAATTGCCACCAATTTATTGTTCACACCCCACCATTACGCCGCAGAGCTGGATTCTATCTAGTCAAAAGAGCAATTTTGGCAGCTTCTGGACATCGGTTTTTTTGTGTGGCATGCATATGATACACAAGCTGATTTACCCGATCATAGATCGGGTAGGGCGTAGTGTTGGGGATGAAAATGTGGGGAGTTAAATGTAAATGGGGGATATAGTTGGGGAGACATGCAGTTATAGAAAAGCAATTTCTGTGGTGGGATCTGAGGCAATTTCTGACCACTAAAACCAATTTGAGCAAAAGATCATCTTTTAAAGTTTTGAGTTTGGAGTAATTGAATCAGCTACATGTATTCTGAGCAATAGAATCATTATTGTAGGCTACAATATTTTTATTCGGGGAAGAAAAAGTGGGGGGGGGGGGGGCCAAACAATGCCCCCCGCCTCAAAATGGGGTGTGGGGGTTCCCCCTGTCCCCCGTCGATTTACGCACATGATAATTATGTACCGTGGCAACTGTCTGTAAATGTTGCCGTTGGTCTGTTAAATTGGCTTTTTGTGAGGCAGTCGCATTTGGAAAACGTAGTGAAAAGGTTACTGTAGTACACAGGCGAAGGCTGGTTTAAATCATAATGCAATAAAACATGAAGGTGTCATTTGAAATGAAAGTGTTGAGTGTTGCCATAAAATTACAAACGGTCTGAATCATGGAGGAAGGTCATAATTAAGTTTCAGTAGGCCTATTGGACTCTTCAACAAACGTAAACTTGAACTTCTTACAATTTGCGAGACCGTCTGCGAGGAAAAAGTCGATTTAACTTTTATTGAAGTTGGTTCAACCATCTATATAAGTGCAAGTTTTACTCGGCCTCCGAGAAATGTTTGCTCCTGAAAGGATCCGAGACCGCGGCTTCACGTCCGTGGAAAAATGTGGGTGTCTTCCACCGGGTCGGACACTTTTTCGTCGATTTTTTTGTGACTGCGTTTAAGATCGCGATATTTGAAGCAATGCATCGATCCTTCGTTGGCCCCAAACAGTCCCCCGAAATTATAACGCGACACTGAATTATACGTGGCGGGCAGCGAACTCACAACGCTCAGCCTTGGTGGTGGAAGCATGGAGCTGTAAACACATTATGGAAGCAACAGCACTCTATCACGCGACGTCACATGCTTGCGCTTCAAATAGCGAGCACCGTAGACCCAACCTCGTTTCCAGGGTGTGGAGCAGGCTGCAGTACGCGTTGCCATCGACAGTTTTGCATAGCCCGGAAATACTACGCAGTGTAGACTTTCGATTGGTCAGACCGCGCAAGGCATACTTAATGTGTAGTCCTTCTGAGTATTCGTTGCACTCGGCGCAGGGGCGGCAAGCAAAGCACATGAAAGAATAGGGACACTTGGTGGCCACGCACCATGGAGAAAAAATATTTTGCCAAGGTCACCCCATGCCACCGTTTGGTGAACACTTTTGCAGAACAGCCGAGTAGAACACGTAAACGCAACCCCTAATTCGAAGCCGCGGACCTCGCACAGTCTAGACACGCAGAAAAGCCAGCACAGGGGGCGGCCAGGCAGTCAAAGTGAAAGTGCACACGACGGCAAATTCCTGCGCAAAACGCAGTCACGAAAAATCGACGAAACGGATCGCCGGTCCGTACGGGAGACACCCTCTGAATTTTTCCACGGACGTGGAGCGATTTTGGCGCCGCGGGAGCCCGCGGTCTGGGATCCTTTCATGAGCAAACATCGTCTCGGAGGCCGAGTTAAACTCTCTCATATATATATAGATACAGGGACTTGTAACTTGTCTAGCCTAAACAAAGCACTTCCCAGACTAGTTCCCAGTCCTCCGTTATTACAAAACTTCCCATAGTGGGCAGAAAAAAAGCAATAATAACAGGTTTAATTTGATTCAAATTATCGTAGTTATACGAGTACAGAAGCATAGAACATTTTCTTTCCTCTTTATATGAATTCTTTCCCTTTTAACCGCTATACATTTCATTTAACGTAATCCATGTAATTATGTCGTGCAATGTTTGTTAAGATTGCGCAGAATTCATAAATTGTGCACGTGATATTCCCACGCAATCTTAAGAATGAGCGATCATTCTTAAGAACGCGCGCGCATTCTTAAGATTGCGTGATTTTCAAGAATGGGCACAACAGCACTAGGTCCTGAAATCCCAGAAAATGTCATGTTTTGTATTGTTTACTTATCCTATTTCAAACATCTGGTTGAATGGAAACCAACCTATAATATCTTACCGCTTCCGAGAAAAGACGGAAAAAAACGGTTGTTTACATCGGACACGACGGAGTACGAATACGTTTTCCTATCGTTCTCAGTGTACGATATATACTCCTAGAACTATGATGCTCTGCGACATAACAGAGCCTCATAGACAGAGAACCCCGCAAAATTGTTTGGATCTACAAAACACCAACTAAGTACAAAAATGTCCATCAAAACACAGACATTTTCCACAGAACCGCTGCACAGGTTGCCCCTAAACTCCGTACTATACCTCGTGACTTGTTGGTTTTTAGACAGAGAACCCTGCAAAATTGTTTGGATCTACAAAACACCAACTAAGTACAAAAATGTCCATCAAAACACAGCCATTTCCCACAAAACTGCTGCACAGTTTGCCCCTTAACTCCGTACTATACCTCTTCAGTCTTGACATACTCACGAAAGTTGCGCCTAAACAAAAATCTGTGGATTCTGTCGGTTTTTAGGCCAAAATGTAGTCCGAGTAATTGGACCCAACAGAAAGATTTCCATATACGAAGTTCACTCAACACCCTGTGTACAAACCCTATGAGATAGAACTGAAAAATTCTAAGTGTTTTCTAAGAAAATGCTTGTATTTTCTCACTACTCAAATTGACTTTGATGACACAAAATTGCTATCTGGGGGCTTGTTAGTCAATACAGAAGAAAATTAGTGAACTTCGTATATGGAAATCTTTCCGACCCAACTTATCGCCTTTTTTACATTCGGACATGGTCTGGCATAGTCCCATAAATGTGACTGAAATACTGGACTACAGTGTTGTAGGTCTCGGTCTCGGTCTCGGTCTCGAGACCACTTTTTGCTGGTCTCGGTCTCGGTCTCGGGAGCTGTGGTCTCGGTCTCGGTCTCGGTCCCCTTTGGTCTCGATATTTTGGCTGGTCTCAAGTCGAGACCAGCCAAAAAGTGAGGGGGCGGATTTTTTGTTTTGAATATGGGAAACAATTCAACTCTTTTCCCCCAGAAATATTGGTGATTTTTTTTCTATTTTCCTTTTCAATTTTAACTTTATTCGTAGAGGCAGGAAAACGTTTTTTTTTCCATTATATTTATTAATGGATATTCATCAATTCGTAGACCGTTAAATTGCTTTTAGTGGTGGACAGCTGAATTTTGTGATCTCTTTATTAAAATAGGCACGACTTGGGAATAGAGAATGCAAATTACGTGAAATTTTCAGAGTTACTACTCAATAACATGTTCTTTATCCCAATTACATGTATATATTTTTTTTACAAAATGGAGGGTGCCATTTCTTTTTCTTTATCATACTGTCACTTTATTTTTGACTTGCCATGTATTCATCTTTTCATCTGTGATAAACACAAATTGAGCTACTGCCATAGTCACACAAAAATAGAGTCTAATTGCCTGCCTTGTCTCCTTTCTAAATGTCAATTGCGTTTGCATGAGTCGAAAAGACTTTTGTTCCATTAATCGCTAAATGCTGTTTACGGCCATCACAATAAACGATTGAAATATTGGCAATATGTTGTACTTGTAAATTACTAAAACACAAATAGGCGTGCGCACGCAGCCATGAATCCTAAAAGTACATCTCGCCCACCACATTCAGTTTGTGACAGCGCCCTTCTATTGTGTCGGCCATATTCTCAAATAGGCTAATGGCGATGATGACGGCGGGCAGATTAACAGAAGATAGATCAGGCAAATATGGTTCATCGATCTTCTATAGTGTATGTAATGGTATTGACATTATACACAAATAAAGTGGCATTACATTTCAGCCTAAGCCAGGCCTCTCTGGCGACCATCTCTCAATTTTTGGGTCTACATGTACAATATTCCATGACTGAAATTTTAAAAATAAATCAATATTTTCTTGCTCCAAATATTTTTTGAATCAGGTTTACAAGGAGGTCCAATGTAAAATTAAAGCTGCCTTTAAATATCCGTTAGTAGTCATTGCTGAAACCAAGGGGTGGCTGTGGAGTTTAGGGTCCTGTAACAGTTTAGTTAAGTTCCTATAACAGATGAAACATCCACCTTTAACTTTTTACTTTTGTCAAGTTTCAATATTGCAAAAAAACTAGTACAAATTGCCGTACTCCTATAAAGTTAGAGTTTCTTCATCAGATTGACACTTTATAGTAGTTAAACAATATTAGGCCTATATTTAAAAAAATATGTTTTCAAAAAAGTGGCAACAATATATGGAGTTCATCAAATTAGGTTTTCCCCTTCTTTAAATTAGGTTGTTTCCCTTTTTTTAAATTGATTGGACAATAACAAATTCTGTTGCCATGTTGTAATTTATGGTATGAAGCAAACATGAAGAGCACTCGCATGACCCAATTAAGCAGGTACAGGTGATTCCTAGCTTTCAATCACTTCCTTTAATACATCCCCATCAACATCATCATCTCAAGGACAGACTGCTCAGCTGTAATTAGTGTCTTGTTTTTTTATTTAGATTATTGTTATTTATTATCCGCGGTCTCGGTCTCGGTCTCAGACCATTTCGGTCTCGGTCTCGGTCCGCCTTGAAGGGGTTGGTCTCGGTCTCGGTCTCGCAACTTCAGGTCTCGGTCTTGGTCTCGGTCTCGGACTATCCGGTCTCGACTACAACACTGCTGGGCTACCTCCGTATATCAGTCACAAAGCCACGTACGGCCTGTGAGCGGAGCGTCCCGTTGCTAGGGGAGCCGAAAATTAATTAAAGATCAAAATCATTTTGTTAGCAGAAAATGAACCCAGCTATATAAATAGCACAAAATCGTTAAATTCGGTAGGGCCTACCTTCAGAGGTCTAGTTATCCAAAAATCATGGTAATTCGTCAAAGAATGCAGACGGTTTTGAGCAAGCATGGCGTCTCTGATAAATATCAGACTGTTTCCCGGCCACCGTAATAATAGTCAAGAGGCCAAAGGGGTCGGGGAACCTAACAAGAGCTCTAATCATCTACTGAGCGTGCGTCAACTTTGGTAAAGCGCAACACGGCTGTTGCCTGTCATTTCAAAATCTTTGAAGCCCTCTGCAATGAAGCGCGCCCTCTTGTTTGCGCTCTTCATCCGCGGTCGCGTATTGCATCCGGGCACTTCACAGAGCGCCAAGGATTTTGGAATGACAGGCAACAGCCGCATTGCGCTTTGCCAACTAGGACAGATTTTATGGATGGAAACCAGTTCAAGCTAGTTCCCGACTCTCTTTTATCATTCGAAATGCACTTGTGTTTACAAACGTGATCCAGTCTACTCATTGTCATAATCGATGCATCGCGCGCGCTCGGCAATGGAATCGCACTCGTGATACGGGGACCATCGAATGTACGCTGGGCATGAGGACCACATTGCGTCGTTCAAACATAAACAGAGTCGGGAAACGATCGCGAGGGGAGTTCTCAGAATTGAACGGGAAATTTCACTTTTCATCCGGATCGTGAGTAAACTTCAGTACAACCATCTTAATCATCAATGTCTGCTTGTACCTCAGGTGGCATATCTAGTAATTTGTAGGCCATTTTGAGGGTGGAATCTGAAGTTTTTGCTGGGCAATGTTGGGTTTTGGGGTCAAGGACAAAATTGTGTTGCTCGGCATATAAGCATTAGCTTGGACCCTACTATTGCCAGACCATGTCCGAATGTTAAAAAGGCGATAAGTTGGGTCCAAGTTATTCGGACTAGCCAAAATGATGAAAAATATGCCCTTTCCGCACTGAGCCAACCCAAAAAAATTGAAACTTGCACGCAGATAATGATCGATCGATGATTTTCGGTTCGTTCAGCACTGCGGGGGTACGGTACAAGTGAAATGCTAGTATGGGCATGCGTACAAGTGCAAGTACTGTACCCCCCACGGCGCGCGCCAAGCGAATAGAAAATCATGGATCGATCATGATTCATATATATGCGTGCACGTTTCAAGTGTCAGGTTGGTTCAGTGCGGAAAAGGGCATATTTTTCATTATTTTGGCCTAAATACCAACAAGTCAAGAGGTATAGTGCGGAGTTTAGGGGCAACCTGTGCAGCGGTTCTGTGGAAAATGTCTGTGTTTTGATAGACGTTTTTGTACTTAGTTGGTGTTTTGTAGAATCAAACAATTTTGCGGGGTTCTCTGTCTATGAGGCAGAGGCTCCGCTCATAGTTCTAGGAGTATACGATATGCACGCTGTGTGTCTCGGGAACAGTGGTGACCTATCACCAATGCACAAATTAAATTTTCTTCAACGTCCACAAAAAGGGAACATTTTACGGATGAAATCACAACTAGCATCCAAACAGCTCAAATTTTTAGGGTCGCAAAAGTGGACCCCGAAATTTTTTCTCGCACACATAATACAGGAATAACACAAAAACGCCCAGTTTTTAAAGAATAGTTTTAGTATTAAAGCATTCATATAATTTATTTGTTACACAGGTGCTAGCATGTCCAAATATATGGCCAAGATTGAGGAGATCAGGAAGAGTAAGTTGTCTGTTTATCAAAAGCAATTGAAAAATGTAATCAATCCAATGTGCAGATTAGCAGAGGTCATGGAGGATGTTTGCTGCAAAATTGTCTCAATCCTGAAATATTACAAACCACCATACATCAGTTAGATTATACCTTTATATATTTAAAAGTTGAAATTAATTTACATTATATGTATTCCATTGTAATATAAAAGGCATTTTGTGTATCATGTTAAACAATTAGATTACAGGTACAAGAAGGATGAGATTTTCAAGCGGATGAAAGTGACAACATTTGTACAGTTGGTAAGATATGACTAGATATGACTATGCTATGAGTAGAGTGTACAAGACTTACCAAGTCTCACCAGTCCATGTTCACTTTTGTGTGTGACTATCTTGGTACCAAACACTGGCTAGTCTGGTCACAGAATGTTTGAATTTACGCAATTGCAATTTGCGTGATCATTTGAACGGAAGTTGAGGCCAACAGTTTCTATTTTATAACAGTCGTCAATTCACACTATTTTTAATATGTTGTAAATTGTAATATATTCTTTCCTATTAACATTTCCTTTTAATTCCCATGATTGGATGGGCCGTAGCCATGTGTGTTGGCAAAAAGATTTTTTTTTGGCCCTCATCAATATCTGTTTAAAAACATGTCTGCCCATAGTGGAGCTTTTTTATTCACAACATAACTGGAAGAAATCAAAACCAGTTGTCTTGTCAACTTTTTCTGCCCAGGTATTACAAGTTCAGGCCTACCAGAAACAAGAAGAGGAGGATCGATATCTTGGTAAGATGAGTTAGTGTTTACAGCTTCAAGGAAGTGATTTTCTGGGTCTGAGTTGGGCATTGTATTGATTTAGAAACATCTTAAAATTATGTAAAATAGTTTTGCATTTTAATGGTTCCTTCTATTTTGTGATCAGAAAAGGCAATATATGCGTTTTAAAGTATTTTTTTAAACATGGCATTCATATTGTTTACCAAAATGTAATATTTTGTCTTTTATATCGATTTTGTCAACAAATATTCATTGTTTTGAAGATACCTGTGCAATTTAACTCGAGGAATCCCAGCCATTTTGTTTTCCTAATTAAAATAAAAAGAAAAATCCTAAGGACACCTCCCTTCGGCCATGTTTTTACTCTTGGTAGCCAATAGTAGACAAATATTGAGTGGCTCGGAGTGGAATGAGAGGAATATTATCGCAAGGTAAAATCTGGACTTTTCTTCGCCGAGTGAAATGGAAAAGTCCAGATTTTACCGTTGAATAGTAATTCTGTTGAACTGTTGTTTTATGTCGCCCAAACAAAGTTTTGGGAGACACAAACTTGTCCAAATTCTGTATGTCCATAGATCTGTATGTTAAAGTTTGGAAAATAATTTATAACTTCTACATGATTTAATGGATTTTGATGAAACTTGGGTGGAGATTCATCTGAAGTCTTCCGAAATTGGAGGTCAAAGGTCATTTGGGGGTCAATTGAGGTTGTTTAAAAATGCAAAAAATTTGACCTTTTTTTTTAAAGAATACAAAGCATATAGAGATCAGCAGAAAAAGATGACATGTGATCTGCGGTTCACTTGTTTTCACTTTTGGTTAATTCCAGTTGCATTTTGGAAATTTAAATTAAAGACCTGGTGCTATTCACCATAGAAATCTGCTGGTTGATGCTAAATGTTACACCTTTTTTTAAATTTTGTAAAATTTACAGAATTCTTTTGATAGGCAGTAAGACTTCACATTAAAAAAATATCACGTTGAAAAAACTTCCAAATGCTCTGAAACTTTCTGAAACAAATTGAGGAGTCACAATCAAAATTGACAACAATTTTAATAGTTTACTTAGTGACCCTGTATACCTAATCTGAAAAAGTGATAAAATCGTATTAGAGCATCCCAACTTCATGAAAAGACCCAAATCCAAACAATCCTAGATTTTAACAACAAAAATCCACACCACACAGATAACATGACATGGAATTTGTTTTGTGCCTAACAGAGTCTCAAGCATCGGACAGGGAATTGGTCCAATTGAAGGAGGGGCAGAATGGAGGGGGTGGGGATGGCAGTAGTCCAGTCCCTTCAATAGCACTGACGGAAGGAGACTTTGGAGAAGACGCTGAGGTATCTACATCTCGCTCAACATTACAGAGGTAGGTTGTTAGGGAATGAGGGCATAAGGCTAGAGGATAATCAGCTTTGTGTTCACAGGATTCTATGTAGACTTCCAATGTGAAACTATGTTAATGAATTTGGTATTAAAGTGCTACAGTTTTCCTCGGATCATCCATTCATCACCTTTCTCCTAATTTTTCTAATTGTTGAAAACTGATAAGCAGATCCATGTCAAGTACAATGTGCAGTTCCCTCTTCTTTTTGCTACCTAGTCATACGTCTTCATGTATTGACACCATATGCGTATATTTGGCTCAAATAATTTTTATTTGCACCACAAAAACTATCAAAACTGGCCCCCAAAAATAATAAAAATGTGCCTTAATTAAAGGGGAAAATATTCTAGATCGATGATACTTGAGAATAATGGGGAATTTTTAAGTTGTACACCATTATGCAAAACGCTGGTCACGAAGGGAAACTGGCTAACACGGTATCCATCACGCAGTATCAGCGTGTGTTGACTACCATGTATGCGGGCAACCAATTTGGCAAATGCTGTATCGCTTCAAGTATGAGTGGTAAGACCATGAAATTGATACATTCAAATGGCAATACATACACAGAAAAGAGAGATCAAGTCATGTGAATTTAACTCGCAGAAATGTTGTTTGTCCATCATTGTTTGCGTGACATTTTGATATTTTATTTGACCCTTTGCACTACGTAGTCTATGACTCATTGCTTAGACTCACACTTAAACCAAATGACTCAATACTCAACCCAAGTGACTGGAGACTCCAATTTTTACTCAATTACAGCACAGACTTTGATCAACTCAAACACGAGGTCTGGGGGAGATTCTATCCAGCATATAAAATGGAAATCCGTAAAATTGTGATATTCTGCCTCTTTCTTGAGATCAATATTTTGTGCCATTTTTTTATCAAGTGAATGCCAATCTAATGAAACACTCTCATCCATACAGTGTGATCAAAGGTATCGGAGAAATTGACATGGAAAACAACTCCATTCCAGCTACGCCGGCTGTTCCTATTCCAGAGGAGGCTGATTGCCCTTACTTGCTTCTAGATCTGAGAGACTCGGATGCATATGAACAGTGCCACTTTATAACCGGTATTCAGCTTAGACCTAATATTGTATTTATGTTTGTTGGCATGTTTAGTCCAACCTAGCATAAGATGATAAGAAGATTTTAATTACTCTTTCCCCCTGATAAATGAGCAAATGCTCAAGTTTCTTGGAGACAAAACTGGCCAGAATTCAAGTATTCTGTATTGCAATCATACCAATCCAACCCTCAGGGGAACATAGTAAAAGGTACAGTTTTTAATAGATATATTCATATATTATCCCATTGGTGCACATAATATTTGTGTTAGATGCACAGATTATAACACTTCTTGGGCAATTGTTAGCGACGCCCTGTCCACCAAAGCGTCAATATAAAAAAAATAAGAAATTACAAATGGAAATTGTTTGAATACAGAATGTAAATAGACCTGTTAATCTAATTGTGTTGTGTGTTTTTTTAACAGCAAAGAATTATCCAACTGCAATGTTGTCAAGAACCCTCAACAATTTCACCAAAGACATACTTGCTTATGTATCCTTTTGAATTGAATGGAGAGTATTTTCTTAATTGCGTGCACCTGGGTGCAAGGTGTGATCCATAATGTGAATATTAATCTTATTTGAAAGGTTTGTTTGCATTCAACTTATTCTTGATATTTGCTATTAATGTCACCAATTTAGTTTCAAATGAAGTTTAAATAGCACTAAAGAATCATCAGTTTGAAGCCATAAAATATTTACATTAGTCTGTTGATTACAGGAAAAAGTCTCAGGCCAAGATTATTAACAACTTGCCAAGTGTTGGATTTGTTTTTTTGTTTTTATTCATTTTAGAATGATCACAGTTCCTTCTGCCTAAGTAACTGTTCAGATCCTTTACTATTCATTGAGAACTAGCCTGAATTTCCAATGATCTTCAATGCTGACTAATTTTTAATTCCAATTGTACAAGAAAAGCTTGATTAACCTTAACTCCCTAGGGTGTGTGAAAAGATCATATTAACAATGGAGGATTCAAGACTGTTAGGGTTGACAAAGTTAGGCATTGACAGTACGCTGGTGTAGAATATGTCCTTAACTAGACGTGATATTTCAGAAAAACAAGCCAGGCAAGATCATTGTCCTGTATGATGAAGATGAGAGGATTGGTCCAAATGCAGCTACCACGTTCGTTGAGAGGGATTTCAACAACACTTTCCTTCTGTCTGGAGGTAATTTCTAGCATGCTCAACAGTCATAGAGTAGATTTGACTTTGCTTTAGATGGGGGATTTTTCTAATGATAATATACTGACAGTTAAGGAGAATGTTTTCCAAAATGTGCCTATTATCCCTTGTTTGAAGGTTGAAACAATCTTGCATGTTATCTTTTTGCCAAGAAAAATATGTGCCACAATTTTCGTTTAGCTGCTATGCTTTTTGAAGAGGCAATCTTCTTCCTACCTTTTACCCAAATGCCACCCCCACCCCAATTTACTCAATCCATGCTACCGTTTATGTAAATCTTACTTTCCTAACCAGATTTGAATTCAGCAGCTATAGAAGAATCCATTGTGATAGGCTGCCCTATATCGTTGGGCCCAGATAGTCCAGTGGTTGCCATCTCATCAATTATTAATTGAATTAACCTCTCTTCTCCAGGTTTGAAATTGGCTGCTCAGAAGTTCCCCACAGGTTTGATAACAGGGACACTACCAGCCTCATGTAGGCCTCCCCCTCCAGCACAGATTGGTAAAAAGAAACCCAAGGAGCGTGCTCCAGAGCCGATCCGTCCAGCAGACCAGACTCAGTTTACTGATGATGATATCCTTTATATACTTTTTAAAAATGTATTAAAAATTGGACTAAAACAATCTCATCAGACCAGTTTGACCATGCAGCAAATACCAATGTAAGGTCACTATAGAGACTGCAGACTTAGGGTAAGAATCATTGTTCCTGGTCTGTTACAACTGCTAGGATAAGCTAATACATTTATATGGGAAAAGGTAATGCATGGAGGCTGAACTGCACTCTAGAGATTTTACACACACATACAAATTGTCTGAGAAGGGTAGTTGTACCAGCGATTATATATGTTTGAAATCTTCCTTGACTGTTGGTTTACATCTGGACAAGCTTCTAAGCCATATAGAAATCTGCCTGGCTCCAAGTGACACTGGAAGTAAGTACCACCTGCCAAGGATTGAAAGACTAGACTTCACTAGAATGATTTGATAATGGAATGTCAGATTTGAAGTCCAATGTGAATGAGGAAAGACTGTCAATGCTTTGTGTTTTAACATACAATACTATTGGTTTGTTTTAAATTGTTAAAGTAGAATTTAAAATACATATATATCAGTATTCTTTCATCAATTAATGAAACACAGTAGTCTAGTTATTTAAATAAGCAAAAAAGTAGCAAATGTTTTGTTTCTGGTAACATTACCAGACGTTTGCCTGTGATGCAGTCAAGGTGATGAAGCCGCCTCCCCCACGTAGGGTACTCGCCTTTGTCCGGTTCGTTAGTAAAAACGTCATACACGCATGCGCACCACTGATTACTAGCGCACATTGGATACACACTTGAGTTGCATTAGCTTCAGGTTCCAGTGGTTCCAATGCTTCTGAATGGCCAGTGGGTGTGGTTAAACCTGAACTGACTTTACGCTAACGAACCGGATAGCGGGCAAGGTGGCAAAGTGGCCTACCTCGTCAAGTGGAAAAGTATTTGGATAATTTGTTTAGTCTAAGTTGTCATTAGCTGTAGCTATTTGTCTGAAAATGGTTTATTTGCTTTCTATGTTTTGACTAGGTCGTTTGAGTCGTCAAACTCCAAGAGCTCAAAGCTCCTCCTCCACAGTCAGTACAGCAAGATCGGGCACAGCTACATCCAGGATACACTCCAGCCACTGGAAGTAGAATGACTTCCCTTTCTGGAAATGGAATGGCAAGGTTTAATGTTATGTTGTCAAAATGAGGTGGTTTTAAAACTCTTTACAAACAAAATCGTTGGAGGCATACAAGGTGGTTAAAAAAAAAGGACACCAACATTTGACAGCAATTTTCACCTATTTTTAAAAATTATTTTTAACTGTCGATTAGTAGCTATTAAAGTACTGGCCTTTAAGCAAATGTGACGAAAAAATTGTTGCATTTGAACATTTTGTCGTTGAGCTATGCTAATTTGATCATTTCATGTGCATTCCCTTTGCTTGACTGAGCTCAGCTATTGGAGCTTTATTTGAAAGGGCATGACATTTGATTGTTATGTTATTATTTTATGTAATGTTATGCAAGACAGCTCATTGAGGAGATGATCTAAACACTGACATGAATAATTGGACAGCTTCAATAAAAGTTACCAGGGCAAAATATATTTTGGTGGGAGGGTTTATTCATTTTTATGAACTACGAAAACCTCCAATTTACATAGAATAACCTGTGGACAAGACTGATTTTGGTGACTTGTATTCAAATTAACATAATATTACTATTGTTGCGACTTTTACTAAGCTTTTTTCACCATGCATGGTTAAAGGCCTACTTTTTATTACTATGTGAAAAAAATATTTAAAATAAGTTCATTAAGTAGGTGAAAATTGCTGTCAAAAGTGGGTGTCCTTTTTTTTTTTAACCACCCTGTAGACTTGAAAACTGTAACAATTAAGGAATTTGTGGTAGAACGGTTCTTAATGCTGCATTGCAAAGAAAATGTTAAATGTGGGCCTGAATATTAAAGTTTGTAAGCCAATGTTGGGTATGAAAAAAATGGAATCATTTCTAAATACTAAAAAATGTGTGTTTGTAAAATTTTGTATAAAAATGATTGATGTGCAGGTGTGAAATCTTAAAGACATGTTAACATACCATGTACATAATATCCATCTGAGCAGTACTCCAGCACTGATGTGATGCATATTTGTAGAAATATATTTACTTTGACGTTAAGTGCTGAGAACATGCCATCATCCAGGGTGCATTGCCCAAAGGCCTTTTGATAACCAGTGGAACTAACTAAACCAAAGTTTTTTTCAGCACAAACCACATGACTGTAAATGACTATATTTTTATCACTCGCATGTAAATGCTTGTGACATGAAGATGAGCCTTAATAAAACGCCTCTTTCTTATGCAATTTTTGGCAAACTCTGTTGCCAACCATAGCTTAAATGTACATGTATGCCCTCATGGCAGCCCAAACAGAATGGCGCTCACTGTATACAAACGCTGGTTGGCAGAAAAATGACCTGTGAAAACATATTACAAAGCAGTGTACGTGTTGAATTTTTCCCATGTTTAAAGTCCTAATTTTGTTAGTAAACGTGCTTAAGGGTAGGAAACTTGTATTGTATTTGTTCAAATGTGCTCATTTTAAAAGGATTTGAAAGTGCTATTTGATTTCACATTATGATGTCTTTAGTGTTGTTACACTGTATAATGTACCATAGCAAATACATTGTTATATTGTGTGCGTGGATACTGTAATTTCATTGGTCTAGAACAGCTATGTGTCTAGTTTGTATAAATAACTGTTCACTGCGTTGCGTATAACTAAACCTCATATATGCTCTGCATATAAAGTGCCTGCCTGAGTGCTCATGACTCCATTGCAACCTGCTCATCAATCTCATGTCCAGCAGGAAAGCCTGCAGTTATCAAGGGTTACACCGCACTGATTTCACTTATTTCTTGCACAGTAAAATACTAAATATTAATCTCAACCAACAGCAGTTTTTGCTTTTCCTCCACTAGAGGAGAATAGCTGTGCTTAGATCCAGTAGCCCCAAAACATAATGACACATTGCTTTGTTTTACATGTGCACTTTCCTATTGGAGCCACTGGAACTAGAGCCACCAGGCTTCAAAAGCCCACATGTAGACAAAGCTTAACATCAATGTGTTTCTGGTATATCTGATCTGTTTACTGCACACAAGAAGTTTGCACCACCTATGTTTCAGTGTAGAACAGTACTTAAAATATTTAAAACAATTGACTGATTATTTGATAAGAAGTCAAGAAAATGTTTGACTAGCTATCATGCCGTTGAATCCCAAGGCTAGTTTCTATAACTACATGTACTTACTTCCATGCATCATGCGGACGCTATGGGTCTGTGCATGGTTTATTTACATTCAAAATATAATTAGCCGAATGTACTTTGCATCATATGCACACAAACAAGTGCAGACTGGTGTGTCCCACATGAGGTTGCCCTTGTCAGTGGTTATGGAGCCCCATCTACTGTCTGGAGTTCTTAGTCCCAGTCCTGTAGTGTTATAATTTGTATTTTATATTCACTATGTAAGTATAACTCCACAAGGCATTGGATGACTCAAGAAGAGAGAAGTATCACAAATGTTACCACTGTTTCATCATTTGGTATATTTCCGGGTATTACTTAATGTGTATTAGTTTAAATGATTGTAAGCTTTTACACACAGATACTTTTTCTTTATTGTGAGATGAATTTGACTTTTTATGTCGTTCTTGTTTTCACTTTGTATTGCTTTTCAATTTTTGTCTTAAATTTTTTCATCATTCATTTGGCTGAAAGATGCTGAACTATGCTATGGGATCACGATTGAGCACGAAATTTGTTAAGATCACGGTTAGGAATTGGATTATTTTTGTTGTCTCAAAGGGACGATTTTGAGCCCTATTTAAATAGCCTGTCAATAATAAACTACCCACCTTTTTCTTATCATTGCGCTCTTCCATCTTTATAAGCTGATCATTTGTTAATATTTGTAAGATATACTCTCATTTCATTCAGAATTATTTTTCTTTTCAAAATCCGGTATTTTACAACAACAATATATATTTTTCTTTTTATATTTCAAATTGCACTAGATCTGGAAAAAAAAATTAATGTCATCCGTCCACTAATCCATCTTTATCTTTTGAATAACATTACATGTATAAGTTTATCAAGATTTGTTTTGGGAATGTCTCAAACATTTGGGGTAATAAAGTATTTCGTTATTTAGGTACATGTACATTACAGTTAGCTTGTACATTTTATGTTTACGTACAAGTTTTGTTCTTTGTAATTGATCCTTGTCTGTAGTTACTGGATAGAACGTTTCATATTTTCCAATATGAAAGATTTATTTTCTTGGCTTGCTATGCTACATCTGATATGTAGTTATTTTCTGATTTGCTGTATTCACTTGCTTACTGTGCAATGTGTAAAAAAAAAAAAAAAAGATTTCACAAATGTGTGACCAAAAATACCCAACACTGTGCTCGTTTTACTTTATAAAATATACTTTCCAACCCCTTGTAGCTTGGTTTAAATGATTAGAAATTGGTATGAACTTGCTTGATTTCAAGTTTAAGATCAGCCAAGATTTTGTTAGGCATGAGCTTATTTATCTACAAAGAGCATTTAATTAAGCTGTGGAATTCTTATGCGATCTTGTATCAGCGTTCAAATGGGCATCCAAAACCAATACAACTCTTTAATACCTTGGAGGGATATATTTAAATTTTACTGAAGGCTAAGTGTTTATTACACAATATCTTAAAATGAAAACAAAACAAATACATTTTTTTCAAAGGGTCTATCAACCAGACCTTGTAAATTGTATGTTTATTTTTTGCAATCAATCCACACGTAACGTATCAAACTCAAGACAACTGAAACAAAACGTTCTCCCAACAATGGCTAACATTCAAGAATGAGAATCCAAGGGAATATTTTATGAGCTTAGAATTGACATATGCCAATCAGCTTTTTGACAAAGAGGGTCTGCATGTGTACACATTCACTGATAAACATTTTTCTAGCAAGCATCAACTCGATAAAATACCAAGGTACAAGTCATTTTGCCTAAGCCAGTTTGATTGTGCTTATTAGAATCCTCAAAGCTCCCTCACAATTTATTGTGGTATTAAATTTAGTATTCAGAACTTCATACATCAAATTTTGTTGTGTGATGAAGTATATTCCAAGAGTGCCTAGGTCTGAACGGTTAAGTACACTCAATGGCATGAAAGTCCTGGACCAAATTTCATGGTGCTGTTTAACGGCACAAAAGTTGTGCTTACTATATGTCAACCTTCAGCACTATTTCATGGCGTGGATGTGTCAACTGTTACGCACGCATGGAGATTTCTATTGTTACATCACAGATTTAAGCAACTTTTTCCTCCGAGTTCAGCATGCCTTTTGCTGTGCTTACTACTCCTTCCAGTCTTCATGAAATAGGTGGAGGCTCTATTAGCAGAAAATTGTGTGCTTAGCAATGCCATGAAATTGGGCCCAGGTCAAAACACGACAAGTTTTTAAAATAACTTCCAAATCATACAAGGAAAACTGGTGGTTCCAAAGGTATTTGGCTAATAGTGCTCTGGTTATGTTTAAAAAAAAAAAGATAAAAAAAAAAATTGTATACAAGGATCCTGAGATTTTTATCCCAACTTTATCCAATGGAACATCCCAAAAGATCCAGATTTCATCCATATCTTGTCCATACATATTTAACAAAACCAACCCATTCAGTAGCACCAGAGTGTTCATGTTTTTGGATCCACTGTACCTCTGTGTCTAACAAACTAATGGGTGTTTTTGAATGATTTTTAAACGATTCCAATCCTACTTTGTGAATTATAAAATACCAAGTCCTAATATCACTGGCCATGTAATGATTTTCTATGTATTGATGTTCTACACTCCTTCAGTGAATGTTTTAGCCCGGGGGAAATTATATAAAGCTGTTTCCGTAAATAACTTAATGGCACTGGGTGCAACTTAGACATTTTCAAAGATTTGTGATACGGGGCAATATCCTCAATCAAATTTGTCAATATGTTTTTCTACAGGCCTAAACCTAAAACTTCTCCTTCAATACCATTCAGAGATACATTTTTCCCCACTTCCATTTTGAAGCTATTCAAAATCTCTAAGCAAATAGTGAATTACAAAGCAGAGGCACCAGAAATGATCTCAATCAGTTCTCTAGTGATGACAGCTTGTCTGGTACGGTTGAATTGAAGTGTCAACTTGTCAATCATTTCACCTGAAAAGAAGGAAAGGAACAACAATTAAGACTCGGACAGGCCACAAGATGGCTGTTCAGGTTGAGTTACACCGCGTTTACACTAGATCCCGCAAGAAGGATCCGAGGGAGATCCGATCCGGCAAGGAGGATCGAAGTCTGCTTGACCATAAGTGTAAATGCGAGGTGGATCAAGACTTTAAAGGGATCAGATCCCCCTTTCTCAATCCCCCTTTCGCGAAGGGATCCCATCCCCCAGTTGTTGAGTGTAAACGTAATTGGTGGATCGGATCCCACAATTTGACCTAGACACATCCTGTCAGCATAGAAAAGTCCGCGAAAATTTTGTTTACTGAGCAGCCGAGGGACGTACGTGTATGCTGTGCACAGTACATATGCACAACTGGTACTCGGCCAGAATCAATCGGTGTTTTGTCCACGTGCATGAAATTGGAGGCTGTGTAGTGACGGGCCGTCTTTCGTTTTGGTCCTTAAACTCACTTATAAAAGTGTTTTGTCATTCCAAAATGATTTCTGCAACCTTAAGCAGGCTTTTTTAATATTCTTTGAAATCCATTTTTTGTAAGTTTGAACATTATCCTTAGGTAGAAAATACGATTTTCTTACGCATTTTTTAGTTAATACCAACACGGTTCAGCATTGCCGCAGTGCTCGCCATCAACAATTTTTTTTTTTCATGTTGCGCTTGGTCATCTTCATTGCTATTTTATCCCCAAAGATTCCCTAAAACTTCAAACCCTGGTTGGTTTTAAATACCTATTAGTAGTTGGGTGACTCCTGGATAGCCGGTTTACGTTGGAACGGAGCCCTTAACTACACAATCGCCATGAAATCACTACCCGCGACGAGTTCCCAAATCCGATCATTAGTCTAGTCCTGTTTACGTGTACGCCAATTTTATGTTGTTTTAGATTCTTGATTTTATTTCTCTAAATCTTTTCAGATCCCCAGTAAATTTTAGAATTCCTTAGAGTTAAATACCGCTAATCTCCAACCTCAGTTGTATAAACAAGTACTCTGAAAAAAAAACCTTAACTTCGTTTGGAAGTCATGGCTTCTATACTTAACGGTGCTGCAATATTCTTGGACTATTGTGAACAATATGTGAAACTTAGGAGCGTGATGAAGCTAGCGATTAGGACAAAAATCGGGGGACCAGCTTGAGTAAAATATTAAGTAAATCATTAGTAGACAAGCAATCAGAGCGATGAAGAACAATAATCTTAATTTCTACAGTGATTAGCGCGCGAAATTGGCCATCTTTTGCGCACACTAAATGACCTTCCTTCTGTTGTAAAAGGGGATTGGAGGGGGATCAGGATCGAGTGTAAACACGGCACATTTTACTTGCGGTCAGCTTCCCTGTAGTTTTATTGCGATGTGATCCCCTTTGCCGGATCGAGTGTAAACGCGGTGTTAGTTACATCCCTACTCTCTCACATTATACATTATTTGTGGGGTGCTGTGGTCCAATGGTTACGGTGTTTGACTTGTGTGCCGTGGTACATGGGTTCGAATCCTGACCGTGGGAACATGGTGCTTGTGCTCTTGAGCAAGGCCCTTTACCATTATTGCTTCGTCCTTCGGATGGGACGTTAAGCCGTAGGTCCAATGCTTTGTGTAACGCACGTTAATTAATTATGAAACCCAGTTGCACTTGTAGCTATTAAAGAGAAGGGGTTTGCCCCGGTGTTTCTGGCAGTGGCTGCTTAATGCGCAACAGCACCTTGTAAACCCTAAAGGTGCTACCTAATGGGTCTCATATTTTTCATGTACTTCATTTACCCATCTCTAATAATAGACATAATTTCCAGCGCCTTGAGTACCTAATTGTTGGTAGATATACGTGCGCTATATGAGACTTTGGTATTATTATACAAACATGAGACATGTCATCCTACGGTCCTTTCTTTTTGCCAGTGGTGGTTGGCAAAATATGGGCAGCATGCAATGAAAACAAACTATTACAAAAACGGAATGGTCAACAGAATACAAAACCAGAACTATGTTCCAACTTGGTAAGTAAATCCCAAAGATGTCCATGACTTACCAGCGTTCTTGGTAGCACTGTCCATAGCAGTCATACGTGAGCTCTGCTCGCTACAGTTACCCTCCATCATGCAGTAATACAGGATGCTAGCCAGCTGAAACTCATTGTAGTTTCTCAAGATATCCTCATCCACATCATCGTAAACAGACATCTTGTCTGTGGATTACAAACAATGAAAGTATCATATAATATTTTCACTGTAACCATTTTCCAACACATCAAATTAACAGGAATGCAACTACAGCGGGGACTGTTATGTTAGATAGGGTCATACATACAAAGCTACATGTTAAATTGTGTCTTGGATATTTAATTTCCCTGGTCCAGAACTGTCACATCAATTTTTTACAAACATAACAAAGATGAAGCTTGTACCACATTATAGCACATGAATTACATATATTCTGTCTTTTTTGTTAGTGAATTTGAAGTGGCAGACAGTAAGTGATATGGAATTGGTAGAAACATGAAGGGATACAGGTTATAATAGATTCTGATTTTGTTGCTTCTTACACTGCTAACCAATTCAGGCAAGTGGAAAACAATGCCATGATTTAACAAGATACTTGTTACATGTTCCTTGATTTAACACAACATTTTGACTACTACAAGTGAACAAGGCATCAACACCAAATGGTTACATAGCGCCTCAGGCAATGTCTGAAATAGACGTCTCCGTGACCCTACTCAACTTTATCATCGTCTGTCTTGACGGAGTATACCACGTCATTTTATTGTTTCCACTGTGTTTTTGTTTTTCTCAATTTATATGAGTGGAATACATCCCAAGTGACAGGACCAATGATGATCTCACAATACCAATGTGATGGCAACTTGCCAAGAGTTGTGACAACACATTCTTCAATGCATTTACTTTTTTGCCTACTCCTAAGGGCAACCCCCTACCGAAGTTACAATCCCAAACAACATTTCTTACTCAAGTTATCATCTGGAAACTAAGCTGCCCGGACGGACATACGGCCAGACGCTCCAGCCAGATGGAATTGTGGGGTGATAGCATTGTGTTCTCATTATCCCTTTTTCTAAAGATTCTCTTCTGGGGTGATGTTTTTCTATTGTGAAAATAGTGGGGTGATGTGTCCTGAAAGGAACATCACCCCACAAGGGGGGGTATGGTCAGAACGGACATATGGCCAGACGGACATACGTGCTTACCACGAACCACTTGTGGGGTACCCATCCTTTGTTCGAGGTACCCCGCAAATTTAATCTTAGAAAAAGGGTACCCCGCAACGAAATTTTTAAAAATAGGGACAATGGGACAACAATGGAGGTACCCCAGAAGTCAAACTGGCTGGGATGTCCGGACAGACGCTGTAGGCAATGACAATACCCCTCGAGCCTCTCGGCTGAGGGGTAAAAAGGCTAAATTTAGGCAAGTAGACAATATTTTTGTTGTCTCAACAAATACGGAATCATGAAAATGTGGATTGGGTTTTTAGTCCCTGCCTGATTCAGTGAGTTTTCCCAAGAATATTATTCTGGGTTTTTCCTCCAACCTCTAGAATTTTAATTTCTTCTCATTATCTTTTCCCAATGAGTTTCTTCAGGCTTGCGAGCTACAGTGCCTAGGGCGCTTTTGAGGAATCCTTGGTTTCATTACCTGAAATAAATAAATAAATAAATAATAATAATAAAGAAAAAGAACAACCATCCTTCTGTTGTACGTGCCACGTTTAAAAACGCAGCAGCTCAAACATTTTCCAGTTTTTGGTGTTTTTGAGGACCTTTGATGTCATAAACTTGGTTTCTGGTCGAGAAAATACACCCCTAATAATGTAATCCCTGGTGCAAGACAGCACTGCAAGATGGCATCACACAAGTCACATAATAACTTACCTGCTCCTTTGAGTGTCTCAAACGACACCAGAGGCTGTGTGCTTGTGCGATAGGAAACAACAGTCCTATACATACAAATGAAAAATGAATTAATAATAAATTAAGTAAAATGCATGCAACTCAATCTTTCGATGAAAATTGGTCAATTGGCCAACAAAATTAAATTACAGCAATGGGTTTAAACAGACTTCCGAAGGTTTTTTGAGAGCAAAATGAATCAACAAGTGTACACAAATGGTGTATTGAAAATAAGCTTGTGAAAAGCTTCATTGTAGTATAAGTAGATTCTTAATTATTTTATGAAAGGAAAATAAAAAGGATGGAATTTTCTAAACACTCACCTAAATTTATTGTAGTAGATTTCTCCAGAGTCAAATTCGCCAAGGTTCAAGATCTCCGCTGCTATTTTGGACGCTTCGACAAATGACGGAGGCTTACGTCCGTACTCATTCACAGACAAGGCTACATTCTCTTTGTGTGTCCTGATGGCATAACAATAATACAACCCATTAGCGTTTGTTCTACATTTTACTACACTGTCACATCTGTACGTGAAAATAGGACAGGACCCAATTTAATGGTTCTGCTTACGATCACCAGTCTGTGCTGACAGTGCAAGCAAAAAGAATTCTGTGCTCAACCTGCAAGCACAGAATCCTTCACTACAGGATGTACACATGTGCATACCTCAAAATTCCTTGTGAAATATGGTAATCGTAAGCCCAGAAGTTTCTGCTACAGTAAGCTGGAATTTTCACTAACTGTAATCTGAGCAATGAAGTAGGGCCAAGTTCTCACATAGAGCCAATATTCAGGCCATCTAGCAAATGATCTCCCCTTCAGTTGGACCTTTCATGGAGCCGTTCAGTCTCTGATGACACATAAACACATGCAAGCAATTCCATCTTATAATAATAATCCTGTTATTAATACCTGATCAGCTGAGAGCGAACTTTGTCTCCAACGCAGACAACTGTTGAAGTGATCCCTTCAGCTTTCTGGTTGACCGAGGCCCGAATTGCCTTAGTGATGCTGCTGTGTATACCACCACACAGCCCACGGTCACTGGAGATTCCTATCAGTAGGTGTCCAGGCTTCTCAGTGTCTGGTTCAAGGTCTGCCTTCTCATATAAAGCTGTAGACAGAACATTTGTGTGGATACATGCAGGTTCATGGCAGGAGATTAAGCTTAATTAAAACAAATACAACTTTGTTCATTGTGGGTCAGACATACAAAATGACTTGTACCTTACTGTTGGCTGACTGTGACTAGTTCTCATCAATATGAGGCATGTAGTTGTATTGTTTGAATGCTACTGACCTGTGGCTCCTACTCCATAGGATCTAGCCGGTTTAAGCTCCCTCTCTGCCTTAGCATAACGGGCTGCTGCTATCATCTTCATGGACTTGGTAATCTTCTGAATATTCTTGATGGACTTCAGCCTGGTCTGGACTGGTGTAAGATAAATTATCAAATAATAATATAAATAAAGAATTATATACAAATTGAATGGGGCTCGAATTTCTATAAATGGGCCAATCCACACCAAAATATACCAAAATCTTAATTCCTGATTTTTTGAAAATTTCAATCAGAGGCTGGTCCAAGGGGTGCGGAGCCCCCACCCTCCCTCCCCGGGCACACCCTCAGCTCCCCTGGCAGTAACCTCTCTGGATTCTTGTCAATGGTGATGCAAATCAGTTAACAATTAAATTTTCTTGCATCTAATGTTATAGATATTCTAAACTTTGGCATACAGAAAAAAAATTACAATCACTACATGCCTTCACTGTTCATCGTAGAATGATTGTCCTACATTGTAATTATCACGGTTAGAAACCACACCAATTAGCATGTTGTGTCAGCTTACACAATTCTCCATAAATGGGCTTATTTCATGGTTTACTTACTGACTTTCAGGGTTGCCATGGTTGCTGTCTAGTGCACTCCTGTCGATAAAAGAAATCATTACTAAATCATTATAACGGCATTCTATCAACTCTTTCAATTGACTGTAGGAACATAGAAGGGAAATTTTCCAAAGGCAGTGTATATTTGACCGTGAACCAGTCCGTGATTTTTTGTTCTTGTACCAGCACTTCCACTGGGCAATCCCGATTAGGCCCTAACAATTATCCGTAGCGCACTTCACGGATACCCCGACTTTCCTAATGCAGTGTTGCCAAACCTCATTGTTGAAAAACTTCAAATACATTCAGTTAAATACTGGAACTACTAAAAATGCTTGCCGTTGTAGATTTGTGAACAATTTCAGTGTCATGAAATTAAGTCCAAAATCTAAGAACAAGGTGTCCACAAATTATACACAAACTCGGCCGAGTGTTCCCTAACATGGCGCACTTGAAAAAATCTCGAAAAAGCAACGTTAACATTTAAGAATTTCTTTAAAGTTAAAACTTGAAAATCATCAATATCTCCACTCGTATACACAACTACAAGCTTGTCCCAAAATTGTTTTCTTATTTTTGGGTGCATACCAAAAGGGTTAATTTTGCACTTCACAATACAATCAAAAAATCACACCAACATGACCAAAAAGAAACTTCTCAGAAATTTAAAGCAAGAACTTTAACTCAAGATTTATGCGCGGAAATGAACTTTAGAGCTTGATGAAATTTCACTTACTGTGAAATCAATTGAACGTAAAAATATCGTTCTAGCAAGGCATCAAAGACGAAAAATTAAAGTGCTCCACGTTAGGGGCCGCGCCACGTTAGGGTACATTCATGGAGGTAGAATTACACAAAGACTGAAGACGTGGCGTCAGGATGCAACATTCTTTCCAGAAGCATTTCCTAACAAAATTGGAATTTTGGAAACGTTTCTCAGTCTACTCCCACTCCCAGAATCTTTTCAAAATCTTGGCAATGACTGACCTTTATTGAAATGATATACATGTATGAAGAAAAAAGAAACATTCTTTCCCCACCTTTTTTAGCCCCATAAATGTGGCCAATTAATTTACTGGACTACCTCCGTGAATAAAGGCCACACTTGCAACATGTACAAAAACATGTAAAACAAATTTTTATTTTCACATTTAGCCTTAGTTTGTAGTTTTTTTTGCTTTAGAAGCATACTCACCCTCTTTAAAGGCTAATCAGAAAGTGCTGCCTTTTTCAGATGTCTATTTTTCGTTTAATTTCCATATTCGTTTGCATACGTTTGCGTATCAAAATTTCAACATGAAATTTCACGAAAAACGCACGCGTGTGTGACGTCACTATTGAAGAAAAACAAGTTGCGCTTACTCAACGACTGTTGCCTGTAGTCATATGTGTCCCGCGCCATCTGACAGTGTGGGTCTTTGGTGTGGGACACATATCAGTACATGAAACAGTCATTGATTAAGCGCAACTCATAGTTTATGACGTTTGTCGGGCGCGCGGCGCTGCTGGCCATACAAACACGAGCTCATGAACTAAATAATGCATTATCTTTCCCAAGCGCGCCCGCATAATGCATACATTACAACGCGGCCACCATTTTGAAATCGCATGGAGGACATTTTCGGGACGATATTTGTGGAAGATGATGACTGAAGGTCGTCTTTTGGCCAGATGGATGAAAATATTGAGACCAAAGAACGTTTTTTCGAAAAGGTATGAGTTGCGCTACGACTAAGAACCTTAACTTTGGACATTTTTGTCCTGGATGAAAAGATAATCTCGATCAAAAATCTGTAGCGAAATCGCTACATCAGAGTGCAAAAAAATTCAGTCTGTGGGGAAGCATTGAGCGTCTGGCCGTACTACAGAGCTTGCGATAGTACTGTACGGCCAGACGCAGTCGGGCTAGGGCAAACTGTGCAGCGGTTTTGTGGGAAATAGCTTGGTTGTGATGGACCTTTTTTGTACTTGGTTGGTGTTTTGTAGAGGCAAACAATTTTGCAGGGTAAGTTGTCTATGACGTGGAGCCTCATAGACATAGTTCTAGGAGTAGGGTCTACCCAAGAACTAGTCCGAGTAACTAGGACTCTACGGATCGCTTTTTAACATTTGGACATGGTCGGGCGATAGTAGGGTCCAAGCTACTATCGCCCGACCATGTCCAAATGTTAAAAAAGCGATCCATAGAGTCCTAGTTACTCGGTCTCGGACTACCCAAGATTGCAAAAACTTGTTCAAAATTGCAAAACCATGAAAACGGGCCTCATTAGAATTGAGAAAAGTCTGCTCTTGATTGTAAAGGTGATTATTGAGCAATAAAAAACATTTTTGACGGAAAATTCGGCTACCCGATCACCACTTTTTTCATTTAATTTTCTAGCGCCAAAAGTTACATCTTTTATGGTTATTCCCTCCACTTTCCCTCCTCTACTCTCACCCTCTCCTTTCCTTAATTTCTATTTAACAATCAGTCACTTACTTCATCGAGATTCGAACCTCGGACGCTTGCTTGATACACGAGACTCTTAACCACTAGGCCGTGCACGATCGCTGTTGCAATGATCTATCTTTGGACGTATTTGAAGTATCCATTGAAATAAACTAAATATTCATGAGAAAATAAATATTCATAATGACGTATTGCACTATCATTGGCCGGCTCATGTGACGTCATGGTTATCAATGTCATGCGTATATATAACGTACCGCTGTTCCAGACACTTCAATCAGTTTTGACTGGCTGCTTCAACTCAGATCTGCACTACATGTGCATGCAAAACATGCAAAATGAGCTCTTAAAACACATTTTTACTAATTTTTTTCGCATGTCCACTGTTTCCTGGATTCCTACTTGAAATCACAAGGTGAGGTGAAAATTTGGATGTTTGGCGGCAGGTAAGTGGTGATCGGGTAGCCGAAATTTCCCTTTTGACTCTAATTTGATCAAAACAAAACAGGGGTCCTACACTTCACGATCGCCAAGATTCATACCCCAACCTGGGCTAGGCCGCTTCACTCTGGCCGATCGAGTGCGTGGCCATTAATCAATGATAGTGGATATTTTGCCGGAGGTAATGACGGCAAACTAACGATTACTAAAGGTTTGCCGGCGGCAATCCATATCAATAGAGGGAGCTGTACTCTTTAAAATAGGGCTGAATTATAAGAGGTATTAAATTCCTACCACAAGTTGTGTAGCACGTCTGGTGTAGTGGTTAAGCAAAGGCTCTAGTAAGCGGAATGACTCGCGTTCGAGTCCGACCGCACCACATTTTTAAGTTTTTTTTTCTCATCCCCAAATAAATAAGAATATTCTTCTTTTATTATTTTAACATGTCTCAAACATTTTTTGCAGAGTATTACATTTTCTTTTTCAGATTTGTGGCTCTGGAGGATTTTTTTTTTTAAGGGAAATAAAGTCCGAAATTATAAAATGGTCTGAATCCCATCTTGTGAATACGAGGTAACAACGATAATTTTGGCATGGAGCCAGACTAAAACTTGTCACCGGAAAATGTTTAAGTACAAAAAAACAGTAACTGCGCATGTTCAGTGCATATCCGGCAAACTAACGTTTACTAAAGGTTTGCCGTCTCCGGCAAAATATACACTGCCTTAATCAATCATCATGTTAATCGACCAGCAAGCCAATCCTTCAATTAGGAACTAATTTTCAAACTGTCTCCTTTTCATCAATTCAATCAAAACCATACACAAGAATGGGTTATATTCTTAAAAATCATTACATTACGTTTAAACAGATAATCAGATCAAACTTTTTCACCTTTTTCCAATGTAAAAAAACACTGGAGTTCTCCACCAGGCACCAAATCTACATCCAACACCGGCGGCTCAACAACACAGCGCATGCGCGCGCTGTAAACTAGACTAGAACCTCGAACAAAACATTTAAAAAGATTCATAAATAATATTGTGTAAAAGAACACTTCAAAACCGTGAGCAGTATGAAATCCCAGCTTTATTTTTTTAATGATTATGACATTCTTATATGTTTAAAAGAATAAGGTAATTTTTTTTTAAATCCGTTGTCTTGATCTATAATTTATAAACGTAAGTACTAAGCGTCGAATTAAATTGCGAAGGGGACCACAAAAGGGGCCGGGATGTACAAATGGGTAGGGGGTGTGATGGAAGCTTGAGGGGCGCTTTTGCACACTGGTTAGACTAGACTAGCCACTTTGCTTTGTATTTAGGTATCTACGATACATTACAAGTTCGTTCATAGGTTTGAGGAGTTTTTTTACGCAGATGATAATGATTTATTGTTCCCTTCAAAAAAGTGTTATATCTCCATGGTTGAATTTAGTAAACTTATGTCTTCCGCTTGTGAAGTGCCGATATGATGATCAGGCGTTTGATAATCATAGAAGAAAAAGAAGAACAAAAAGAAGAAACAGTATAGTGATTAAGCGCAACATATCAACTGAGCTCAATTCAAGGCGTAAATAATCCGCATATGAATAAATAAATGGAAAAAAAAATATCTATAGTGCAGCTACCAGCTACGCTTTGATCAACTTTTCTGCTTCTGCTTCGTACTGCAACAAACGTTGGGATGGGGAGCAGGCACACAAACAAAGGTGGCTGCATGCGCTATGCAGAGATAGGATATGATGCTATCAAGTTGAGCTTTAGCTGTTTCGATTGACCCTGATCATCTGGAGGTAGAAGGTTTCATGTCCTTGGGTCTTTTCTTCTGAATAGTTAAATCACAACGTGGACTGCTTTTTTACATGGATGATGGGCTGCTTTCTGCATCTGCTGCCAATCAGAAATCAAATTTTAAAATTATTTAATGGTGCCAGCCGGCAAGTTTTTACCTTAAAAGATGTCAGGTACGTTGGGGGCGCTATATCACTTCAGTGGTCGGGTGCGCGTGATATGAACACGCGTTATTTTCACCGCATAATATTTTCTAGCAACATAGGGGGTCAAATTGGAGGTTTGAAAAAAATGTCTGATTCGCTTAGGGGCGAGGACATTTCGTGCACACAGTGGCCGGTAGACCACTAATTCGTCGGCTTATTTCTCCAATCGTCTACAATTATTTTTCGATTTTCTGATCTAGTTTGAATCAGTGATTCCAGAGGATTCATACTGTGGATTTTTGCGCCGCGCCTCGTCGTTTAAGAGTGATTTTAGGGTCGGAAGCCATTGTTCATCCGTCTTTGTTCGTATGCCGTCTGGATTGTGTCTGCGTGTATTACCCGTTGAACTGCGTGTAGAGAGAATGCAGCGCCAGCAGACAAGATATCACGCACACACTAAACCGGTAAGGTCAGTACATACTAGCACACTGCACTGTTCACACTAGTGCGGAGTGCTTTTCTAGTTTCCTTGTCTTTTGTTCATTGCATTAGGTCATTAGTACCGACAGGTTTAAATGATTCATTGCGTACTCTTCAGCAACATTTTTGTATTATCGTACAAGTTGTGTATAAATCTTGTCATTTTTTTTCTGAAGAAAATTACCCCGGGTGGCCCAATCGTGTACACATTCCACATGTACAACCGTCGCCTTGTAATTTTTGGCCATATTGGATTATGAATATTCATGAGATGGCGCCATGCATCCATTCAATCAAAAGCATGCAGTCCAATCATAATGTTCCGCATACAAATGATTACATGTAAAGAGCGCTGCATGTGTAAAGTGCATGTATTTATTCAGTGTGTACAGTGTACATTTGCCTACACATGATGTTGTGCATTATCTTTATTAAATAAAATTAGATTTTTGGACAGAATATGTAACTTACATGGTCGTGAATGAGCTCCAGATGTCTATGGGGATTTATTGAACTTTTGAAAAAGTATTTCCAAATAAATAGGTGTAGGTCTAATTGGAATTATTTTTAAATTCCAACTTCATGTTTTTTAAGTTAAGGGGAAGGAAAACAATACACCAGTTTCTCGTCCTCCCTTCCTTTTTCTCGCCCCCTCTTTTATTTTTTATTTTTTTTAATTTCATCCATTTGCAATATGCATTGCATTTTGCAATATATTGTCTTTTTATTTGTTTGGAACATTATTGTTGCTATGTAGAAACTTGGGTTTGGACACAATTTTGTATCAGCAAAAGAGTCAAAAAAATGGAAGAATCAATGCCATCTTTGAAAACTTGCCATTGGGAAAATGAAAAGAAAGCATCTGCCTCTTTCAATTTTTTCAAAATGCCAGACAAGAAATTATTTATTTTTTACTTGTTTTTTGGGCCTAATTTTTAGTGACTGGCCATCATTACCCCGATGACTTGCAATCCAGGAATGACACTAAAGCTATTGTCAATATTGAATCTACATAAGCAGCAATTATGAATACTTCACCTCAAAGGTCAATTAAAAGTATATTGTACCATATCAAAATTATTTTGCAAGGTTTTTTAAAATAAAATTGAGTTAAAAAAAAAGGGCAAATTTAAAAAACATTTTTTTTAAATAAAAGTGTGAAAAGTATGCAAAAAAAATAATGTTTGTTCTTAACGCTAAACATAATTATTCAGGAAACTTGTACATATTGAGTTTTTCATTGTTGCATCACTAGTAAAAAGTTCTGACTTTGATGTTTACCAAGCTGTTCGCTGTGCTGACTGCTTGAAGCAGAGTGTCTGGAGCTTATGCAATGATTTACAATCTCTCCTTTCAGCAAAATACCCCCCAAGTTCCTAATTTTTTAACGAGTTTGATGTTCAGCTTGGAGCAAGTTCAACTTCAAGTGACAATTGTTCAGCCATTGGGCAATGTCTCCTGCAATTACATTTCTATCCAAGACCCCTGTCAAACCTTTGTTTAAAAACCAGTCTATTATCACACTCGTACAAGTTTACATGTAGTTATAATTTCTGTCCTTGCATAAAATCAACTGGCATGGTCCATAATATTTTAAGCAAAGTTTCCTTACCTATCACCTGCACTGCATTGTATTACATTGTATAAGGTTTGTGCAGTATTGGATTTTGAAGGTCCATGGTACATTTTGTATACTGCCACAAAAATATCGCGGTATCATTATTAGGTGTTATAAGGTACTTTTCTGGGCGGACTATTGTGTTCTCAAAATACAATACACTTTGTAATAAGGAAACTGCAAACAGGCAGCATGGGCAGAACTTTAAAGGTCTTGCTGGATGACTAGTAAGCACAATGGGTTACATGCTGTGACCACAAGGAATTCCAGCAATTATCCGTATCCATGTTCATGTAGTGCAGATCTTGCCAAGTTGTTTTTATGTCGCCTTTAATTTTAAAAGGCTTTTCTGGAGAATCACAGTAATGCAATTCCATACATGAAGAGGTTGTCAGTATTTTGGTATTTGCAACATTATTCGTTTATTGTTCTGTACAGTATCGAGATAATATAGTCCAAGCCTACATTGTATTACTTCACCAATAAATCCATTAAAAAACCAGTACTGGCCTGTTTTAGGCTGTATAGGGAGTATTTCGTCGCGGCAGTGCAGCAAGGTCGTAACAAGATTTTGCAACAAAGTTGTATCTCCCCTGCATATGCTCCGTGCAACAAGGTTGTATCGTGCGTATCGCGATGTCCATTGACTTTGTGTGTACTTCCGGGTTATGGAAACATGTATTCTATTCTGACTGAGCCTTGTTATTACTTGGGTCAATATTGGTCAAGTGACCCATTGGTTTGTTAAGAGTATGCCATGGGGAAAAGAAGGACATTTTGACCATCTGTGACCTTTTAAGCAGCTGGAGGGTTAAGCGAGATATGACCATTTGACATTGAGAACTCGCGTTTCACGTAAATGATTTTAGGAGATACAACCTTGTTGCATGGACACGATGAATTGTAGGGTGGTTGAGAGCTAGACAGGGAATGATTGGTTTTAACCAATGACCACAAAAACCATAACTACTTGAAGTGGATCTGTATGCAGCATCTATCCCTTGAGGACTAATTCAATTTAATAATTCAATAATTGGCTTTTTCATAACAAAGTTGACAGCATTTGCACTGTTATTACATGGGTAAATATTGGTCAAGACCCCCATTGGTTTATTAACAGTATGCCAGGTGGTGAGGAAGAAAATTTTGACTGTTTGTGACCTTAAATAGTTGGAGGGTTAAATTAATGGTTTGACTAGAGTTCAACTACATGTCTAGGTACCATTAGAACAAAATAAAAGTGCATCGCAAAGCTTCCCTGGGTCAACCAGTGGTCATTACATAATCTTTTTGAAGTGAACGGTAGGCCATTCAGACAGTATACAGGCAACGCACAGTGTCACTTGACAAAGAGGTTCAATTGTAAACTTTGATTTATTGGATTGTAGTTCAATGTAAAGTTGAGCACAAAAATAAAGTCAGTGTTATGATTCTTCAAATGCTTCAGAAGTGACCCAACATATTTCTTTGGTTTTGTTTTTCTCTATACAGGTACTGATAACTGCACGGCATGCACGGTATCTCTGGTAGCTATTCGCCAGAGCTCCTGCGTTGCTTGTGTAGTATCTGCACTTCCTCTCACGCGCCCTCTGTTACACCATGCCAGCGTTAGGTTTTAACGTCAAATACTTCTGTGAGAATTTACGTGCTACCAAACCACCCTACGAGTGTCCTGTTAATGATTGCGGCAAGATATATAGAAGCCATTCTGGAATAGAGTTTCACTTGAATAACTTTGACCATGAAAAAGCCGGGGGCAACGGACACTCTACACCAATGAAGAAAGGTGGCTGGCGGAAAGGACGGGTAACCAATCGGCAGAATCGGCGGTCCCCGTCACCTTCAGTGATCCGATCTCCTACCCGAGAAGCCCTGACATATGCTCAGGCCCAGCGATTAGTGGAAGTAGACATTAACGGTCTTGTTCACAGGCTGGATATCCATGAGACTATTGACATCCTCACTGAGGATGAGTTTGAAAGTGAGACAAGTGAAGAGGAGAAGAATGAAAAGCCTCTGGGTAAGGCTGGGAAGGCCTTGGACCACACCAAGCAGAGGAAGGAAATTGGAAGCACATCCTCCATGAAGCTTCCTGAAGCTTCTTACAAGATCCTAGATGGTTATGAAGAGCCTCCAGATGCACCAGACCGTCCACAGGCCTACTTCAGATACATTGAGAAGTCACGGGAGGAACTGGACGAAGAGATTGAGTATGATATGGATGAAGAGGATTACGCATGGCTGGACATGATGAATGACAAACGCAAGAGTGATGGACTCACTACTGTCTCCCAGGAAATCTTTGAGACTCTTATGGATCGACTGGAAAAGGAGTCCTACTTCCAAAGTCAGACCTCTGGCAAGACTGATAACAATCAATTCATTGATGAGGATGCAGTTTGCTGCATCTGTAATGATGGTGAATGCCAGAACAGCAATGTCATATTATTCTGTGATATGTGCAACTTAGCTGTACACCAGGAGTGTTATGGCGTGCCATACATTCCTGAGGGACAGTGGCTTTGCCGCCGTTGTCTTCAATCTCCATCACGAGCAGTAGACTGTGCACTGTGCCCCAATAAAGGTGCAGCATTCAAACAAACTGACGATGGACGCTGGGCCCATGTTGTGTGTGCTCTCTGGATTCCAGAAGTGGGTTTTGCCAACACAGTATTCTTAGAACCCATAGACAGCATCGATCATATACCAGCCGCTAGATGGAAGCTCACTTGTTACATCTGCAAGCAGCGCGGGGTTGGAGCTTGCATTCAGTGCCATAAAGCAAACTGTTACACAGCTTTTCATGTGACCTGTGCACAGCAGGCAGGACTATTCATGAAAATGGAGCCCATACGAGAAACCAATATTAATGGTACATCTATCAGCATTAGAAAGACGGCCTACTGCGACATCCATACGCCACCAGAGGTGGAGAAGAAACCCAACGTAAATGATAAGATCGTTGAGAATGATGAAGCTGGAAAGGGACTGTCTGCCAAGAAAGCTAAAGCCCAGTCAAGGAAGAACATGAGAAAAGCAAGGAAGATCTTAGCAGAAAAAAGGGCTGCTATGCCAATTGTGTCGATGCCCTGCATCCCCCCACAGAGGTTGGTTTTAATTTGCTTACTCCATTAAACTCTATTTGAGAACACTAAAGACCTCTCTATTTTGTTTTCTGACACTCAAAGTATGAGCATACTTATCTTCAAGCAAACTTGAATCCTTGATCCTGATTGGACAAGCCATGGGGTATCGTGTATTGCACAGTATTGTTGCTCTTGTTGTCTATGAGCGATTTTTCTTGCAAAGATAGGCCTAATTATTTTGCCAAAAGAGACTCAAAAAATAATTTCATTGAATCAAGTTAGGTTTTGCCCTTCACCGACTTATAAACACCGTTTACTCAGTGACATGTGTTACCTCCCGAGTGAAAGTTGGAAAAAATCACTTGGATTGGACTCGAACCAACAACCTCCTGCTTTCTAGTGCAGATGTCTTACCACTCAACCACCAAGCTAACGGGATCAGTTGGCTGTTTCGAATCTGATGTACATAGCAGCGGGTACCGCATTAACTATTTGTAAGATGGAATTTTTGGGTCGGGGTGATGTAAATCAAGTTAGGTTTGCCCCCCTGTATAAACAGTGTTTATACGTCGGTGAAGGGCACTCACTTGATTTACATCACCCCGACCCAAAAATCTCATCTTATGAATTTCATTAAAATTATACCCTTTGAATTTTCTGTCACAAACCATTTAAAAGTTTTCCAATATTATGATCTTATGTTACAAAGTATGTGTTCATACAAAAAAATTAACTCAAAAATGTATTCATTTAATTTCGTTTTAGGATTTCTAAGATAACAACTAAAGTGAGTTTGCAAAAGAAGCAGCAATTTGTGCAGCGTCTGATAGGATATTGGACTCTGAAACGTCAATCTCGTAATGGAGTCCCTCTCCTGCGACGTCTACAAGCCCATCATCACTCCCAACGCAACAAAGACTCGGTACCATTGGTTTGTGTAGCCCCCAGTTTCTTTCTTTCTCATTTTAACTTTCTTAGTATTAGTCTAGTATACACGTGTACATCTGGTTACATCCACATGTAGTAACACTTCAGTGGAAATTTGTTGATCCAGTCCTTGAATCAACTTTGAAAGAATAGGTTTAAACATCAGTTTAAAATATTGTTGCATAGTCTCTTGAGTGAAAGGTACGTAGGATCATTTGCTTTTTGTGCATGTTTTTTGTTTGAAGCAACAAAATGACTAAAAATCTGAAGAAGGGTGCATCTACTTTACGTTTGAGAAAACAAAATGTGTGCACATTTTGGGGGTCCCATGACTTGATTCTGTTGCTAATGCATGCATTTTGAAACCACCTTTAATGTTAGTTTCTTCTCGATACCTTTTTCAGAAGAATAATTTGGGTAATTGCAAATGTTCCCACGTGGCTTGAAGTTACTTTCACTTCCTTGAAGTTCCGTCACTTTCAAGTAACATTAATTTCAAGGAAGCTATCTTTCATCAAAAGTTATAAATAATTGAGATAAATGTACATTTGTTTTATTCTTGGTTGGAGAAGCAGTTTCAAAATAAACACCAAAATATGCCAGTTCGTTCAATACAGACAAGGGAAATTGTAAGAGTGAAGAAGGACTGTATAAGAAGTTAGCAACAAATTTCCACAGTTGTAGTTGTTATTTTCAATTATGTCAACATAACTGTACACTCACTCCAGTGTAGGCACTCACAGTATTCTAGAAATACATGTAGAGTATGTATGCATGTCTTGAATATTCCTACTTGTATGCTTATGAACTCTGTGCACAATAAAGAGACATGACAGGCATATGAATGCCAGTTACTGCTGTGCTCCCACATCAAAGGCTTTGGGTACAGTGCACATCTAGATGAAAGTTAGTTATATATGGAGCACACATGAAACAGATATACTTGTTGAAATCTCTTTTTCCCCACCTGCCTTGATTGGCAACCATAGCCTTTCACTCTGTGAAAATTACAACACAAAAACCACAATTGAAAAGTGGCGTAAGCTTGTAAATAGACCCTTTCATAAAATTGGTCACTGCTCAGTCAACCGTGAATGTAATGACTTGATCAGGGTGTCATTTTAAAGAGGAGATTCAACCCTAACAGAGGACATCTCCCTTTGATTCACATGTGTCTTTCTGTTCCAATTAGCAATAATAACTCGGTTTCGTTTTTTTGATCCACCCTGTATTCCAACAAACACTGGTGTTGGAGTTTGACTGGATGGGCATTGTTAGGGTTAAAGAGTGGTCACATAGCATCTTCTACTGTTCGTGCACAGAGTCCCTAGTTACACACCATAATGAAATATAAACAACTCCTCATCTGATTGGGAGAATCACACATGTTTTTCTGTCCAAATCTGATCTTAAAATACAGTTATGGATTATTTATATTGTAAGTATTCCATAAGTCCAGTTACTTCTTGGTTGATTTCTGTTGATTGCATCAGTTCACCCCCATTTTCCCTCATTGGTCAGTTGTCACATTTTTAGCGAATGCATGCTACACAGACATTACTTACACCCACAGATGCATTGTTGATGTAGTGCATGGTTTGCATGAAGATTGAAAAACAATTCTTCTCTTGAAACTGGGGGCAATCTTTCTAATGTTTGTCATGTTGTACATGTATACATGTGACCATTGATGTTCATATTGTATTTGCAATATCCTAAGGTTCTCTGCGTCATAAGAAATTATGAATCATTTAAGGTCAACCCTATAAACCTGCAGTGGAAAATGTGTCCGCTAAATTTGCTACACACAATATTTTTCAAGCAAGAAGTGATTATCTTAGGAAGACTTTGTTGATAATAAGTAGAAAACTAAGTCAACACATAACTTTCCACATTCACATGGGATATGAAACAATGAGACTTCTCTGTAAAAGGAATAGTAATGGTATTTGAAAAATAGAAACAAAGTAAAGTTTGCTTAAGATAAATTAAACTGTAATGTATAATAACTGCAATTATTTTCATTTTTCTCCAACATGTCCCTTTCCCTGCATTTTCCATGTTGCTTTGTTGGTTGGTTTGTCCTTATTAACCCTCTGCTCATACCCATTATTGTGCCTGTCCATGTCTTTCCACATCTGCTTTTGAACTGTCTTTGGTTTCGTCCTCATGTTCTACATGTTTCTTTGAACACCTTTCTTCGCCTCTTGTACTTGCTTGGTCGCTTCCCTTCATTTCATCTGTTCTGCCCTCGATCTTTGCCTGAATCTCCCTGCCTGTCACTGTGGCACAATCTGGACATCCACAGCGTGAGAACCAGAAAGCCAACAAGCTGAAAGAGCAGCTCAAATATTGGCAACGACTCCGACATGATCTGGAGAGAGCACGACTCCTAGTTGAGCTCATCAGAAAACGTGAGAAGCTGAAACGTGAACAGGTAACTCAAGCTATGGTAGATTTATGGATTCAGTGCACAGTCTAGCGGTACATGCTATTTGCTTTGCCTTCGCTCCAATGTACATAGCTCCATTAAGGTGATCTTTGTGATAATTTAACATGAAATTTTATCTTGTCAACCGACTCAAAGGGAGGTTTGACGTTTGGTAAATAAAGAAACTTGAATCGACAAGTGAAAAGGTTTACCCCTTACCCTACCAGGTGCCACATGGTGCCTCAGCTGTAAATGTATGTATAATGTTGTTGCACTAGGCGATCAAAACTAGTGCACAAACTGTTAGTTTCTAGGTCAAGGGGCCAGTCCTGTTGAACGAACCACTGTTGTTCCCTGTTGTTGTTGGCAAGTGCAGACTATGAAGCAGTTAGACCATGGGATTTTTCACCTGTTGGATCTTGCTACACTGGGCAGGCTTCTCACTCGAACAAGTGTTGCATGTTGGTGCATTTTGGTAGTGTCTAGACAAAAGTACGTGGACAGTTAGGGTTAATGGTTGCTTTTTCACCACCGTTGTAGATCAAGTTAAATCAGATGACCATTGAGATGCAGCTACAGCCCTTCAACATCCTGCTCAGGAATACACTGGACCAACTTGTTGAACGGGATCCCACAAGAATCTTTGCAGAACCTGTCTCAGTTGAAGAGGTACCAAACATCCCCATTCTAGTCACATCAATGTATTTCACTCCCATCATTAATTTGTATTATGTCATCTAGAGGCATATTTAACTCATTTGCAGTAATGTGGCAGCCTGTAATGTGACAATGCTTAATCTGTTTTTAAGTTTCTCTTTTCCCCTTCCCTGAAACTTCTGCAATTTTACCATCTAACACATTTTTGCATGACAATTATTTTGTTTTGGTAAAGGAAGGGTAGGGATGGGTATTGTATTGTATTGTGAGACATGCAAACTCATACCTGCTTCTAGTTGCCACTCCCACCCTGCCTTCCATATCCCATCCCACCCTCACAAGGCAGGACAGTATATCTCTTACTCCTAACTTCCAACTTTTCCAGGCGCCTGATTATTTTCAAGTGATCAAACACCCTATGGATTTCTCAACGATGAGGTCAAAGGTCACAGGTCACGAGTACCGGACCATCGACGAGTTTGAGAAAGACTTTGACCTGGTCATCAAGAACTGCATGACGTACAACAGCAAGGATACAGTGTTCTACCGAGCAGCTGTCAAACTCAGAGATATGGTATGCAGAAAGTGTGGTTAATGTTAGGCAGTTTTTTGCTGGTTTGAATAACCGTTAAAGGTTTACAGAAAAATTGAAAGTGGACAAAACTCATCACATTTGTCAGATAGGATGAAAACACGAGAAATTAGGCTTTTTGGAGTATTAGTGATTTGGAGTATTTTTGGTATTTCAGTCATTTATTGAGGTAAATATCTTATGTCCCCCCGCTCAAACAAAACACCATCTTGGGCACGAAGTCATCAGAAGGATCCAAGCTATCCTGCCGTACTGTCATTACAAAATGGTTATTTTACAATGTATCAAGGATTTGTGAACATTTCTGTAACCAACAACGTTTCAGCATAAATTATTACTTACATGTATCATGCCTATGGAAATATTTGCATGCTATATAATCTCTTGTCTTGATTACTGACAGGGAGGGGCTGTCATCCGTAATGCTAAGCGCATTGTAGAGAAGATTGGCTATGATCCTACAACAGGTTTCCATGCTGAGAAAGCACCACTCTACAAAGAAACAGAACTCAAGTTAGATGATTGTAAGTTTTCCTTGGTGTGTAAATGGGATCCGATTGATTGTCTAGACACTCATGCAGGCAGGGACACATGGCTATGTGGGCAAGGAAGACCTTGTTTTCTGGAAGTGCGAAATTTGTTTGTTGATGTAAAATCGTTTTCTATCGATATCTGTTATATCCACGATTCAAATTTCCTTTTTCTAATTCCTAAGAGTTGCCACAGTAGAACATTCGTTAAAATAAACACATTCTGAAAAATTCACACTGTAAACTTGTAAACTGTGTTTGCTATAACAAAAAAGCACAAAAATCCCTACCACCCTTATGTGATTGCAGTTATTTGAGGATTGGTTTTTTGGGGGGGTCACAGGCATAAAAAACAACAAGTAAAGCTTTGCGTGCAGTTTTGCAAAGCTTGTTCTATTAAATGAAGCCCTATATTATAATATGTGTACCATACCCTGTTTTGAACGTGTCATGTGTTTTCTCCTCAGTTGACACAGCACTGTCACCAGCCCACCGTGCAGACATGAGTCTGGAGGAACAACTCCGGGAACTCTTGGAGAAACTTGACATGACCTGTACCATCAAACATGGAGCAGCCCGTACCAAACGTACCAAACAGCTACGTAAAGAGATCAACGTTATCCGTCGTAAGCTGGCCCAACAAAGGAACCAGGCCAACAAAGCAGAGTCGCCAACAAAGAAAGATGGGGACAAGAGAAAGGGATCATCATCAGCAGACGGGGTGTCAAGTTAGTCCTGCTAGCTACTTCACTATTCAGGACAAAGATTTGTCCTTTTTAATAAGGTTTCCTCTTGACTGGCAAAATCATCAGCACTGTATGCTCAATGATTTCTAAGACACTGAGGAAAGCGTGCATAGGTTTGCCCACGCAGGAATCAAACCCATATTCCGCTTAGCAGTGCAAACATCTTGGCAGACTTTGTCACAATTGAGACACAGTGATTATGATTTATATATTCATATAGTTAACATTTTATTTTACCAGGGTAGCCCCACAAATTGTCAAAGAACTGTTCTCCCTGGTGGCTCTGTAATGAAAATCCTGTCCATAGTGAAAGGGGATGCTCATTGTAGCAGTGTTTTTCACAGCAAATTTTTACCGTTAACTTTTTTTAATGAATCCAATTGAATTTGTTTTGTAAGTGAAGGTTTCACATGTTGGCATCCGCTCAGACAATTAATATACTGTGTCAGTCTGTTGGTGTACATCCCTGTTTACCATCCAATTTTGTTACAGATCACAATCCAAATAGAAAGGTATAACCTTGAGTTGATCAATTCTACTGGGGTCAGTGAAAGCATTTGATATATTCCCCTTAACTTCTGGTCCTATAAGAAGCGGCTGCTGGCCAATAAGATTGTTTATATTTTTGAGTCATTTCTTTATATTGGTTACATATCCAGATGATGAAGGGAGTGACTGCCCAGCAACTAGCGAGTCAGTTGAACCACCCAAACTTTCTCCTACCAGACCCGCACAAATAGTAGGACGTAGCAAATCCTCCCCTACTAGGGCATCACCGACACGCCCCTTACCAAGGACCCCGGGTAGGGGGCGGGGTCGTGGCCGACAACGTGTATCCCGCTCCATGTCTGAACCACACCCTGGCGGTGGTGACTGTGCTCCTACACTCGTGCCCAATGAGGTATCTGAGACTACAGCCACACCCAATAAGAGTCCGTCCCATTCCTCCGACAAGAGCCCCTCCCCAGGCGGAGTCGGCCGAAGGACCTCAGTACTGTTTCGGAAAGCGGGACGAGGTAAGCCCGCTGGTAGTCCTGGATCTAGAAGAGGAGGCCGTTTGGGCAAAAGGTCCCTGTCCATGGACACAGAGAACACCACAAGAGGCACTCGCAGAGCTATCCAAGAAGGAAGCCTTCATATAGAGACAGAATATGAGGGTAACCTACCAACTACATCCTCTGTTGTTAATGAGAACCACACTAGGAAACGATCCCGAAGCCTGAGTGCAAGTAATGCTGACTGCAGCCCAGCAAAAAGACTATTAGAGTCCAATGCGTCAAGTAACTTACCCAATGGATTTGAGGGGGATAAGCCCATGGGTGACAGCTTCACAACCTACCGTTCAGGACACAATCGTACACGTAGCAGCTCAGATTCTGAGAGTACATCCAGCACTAGCTCTACTAGCTCTGGCTCCATATCAGAGTCTACCTCTACTATGGGAGAGGGCCACCGTCATCGCAGACATCATGGCCGTCTTAATTTGCCTGAAGATAGCAGTGGCGATACATCTTGTGGCGAGAGCACTAGCACTACAAGCAGACATCGTCATCACGGTGCGGGTCCTTACTTGAGAGAAAAACGAGGTAACAGAGTCATGAAGTCAGTGTCCAATGACCAAAAAAAGCATTGGGTTTTCTTGTCTTCGAAACCTTTCTGTCCATTGTCTTTGCACTTTTTTGTTTTTGTTAAAAAAACACCTTTCAACAGTATTTTTATGCACACACTGTTCAAAATGACTTTATATTCATGACTGTTACCTGGTGTTTCTCATGGGTTTTTGTTCATATGTGGATACACATGTTGATGATGCATGTGTTGATACACTACGTGTTGATGGTCATCGCTGTATTTGATTGTTTTGCCCAACTTGCTATTGGCTGTCACAGAAGCCAGGAAATCCTCCTGAATGTGATCATGACTTTACATACAACCGGTTACAAAATACATGTTGACCAAATGTTTGGTTTTCATGTTTTCAATAGATTTGTGAAACACAAGGAGACCACATGCAGTTGGTGTCATGTCATTTTATGCATCTCTAGGAGAACTTTTTGCAGCACTGGCCATTACACAATATCCCCGTAGTGCATCACACCTTGCACACATGTTAAGCAGTGGGAAATGTGCTCATATGCCACTAGTCCACAAGACAAGCTGTTGTGTTGATATTGTATTGGTGAGGTGATCTGGCACCAACACTCCCACATATGACATGGGTACAATGAGCTTCATGTGTGTAGTACTGAATAATCTTATGGCCCCTAGGATGCAACATGTGATGTGTGTTAACAGCCATTGGGCACCATTTTCAGAGGTGTGTGTATGTTGCACGCCCATAGTGTGGACAATCATGAACAGGGCCATGTTAAGCCCGGTTCATACTTCATGCGAAAGCAATACGTTCCAAGCGCGTCCACCATTGTTGATGACATGAATTTCGCTTCGAACTTGCTTTCGGGTGAACTATGAACTGGGCTTTATGCTGAGGTTTGAGTGCAGATTGAGTTTAAGCAGGCGGTAACTTAAGGTTTACCTGAAGTTTTGACAGGGTTTTACAGGGTATTAACTTGGGGTTCAACCTCAAGCTACCGCTTGTTTAATTTTGCATTCTGTCCTTACTGTGGTATCTGTTGACTGTTTGTGCACACTCCCTCCATTTCAGGCCCACAATAGACTGATGCATTAGTAAGTCCCACCCTATGTTGTTTGGACCAATCACAGCTGTGATTAATGTCCCACATGTGTGTACAATAGTCTGACATGCGTGCACATGCATATGACGTGCAGGTCTGGAGCATGCAGTAATGTATTGCAGAGGTGCAGTGGGTAGAGCCTAATGGATAAGCCTATAGGTGTCTTCTCCATTCAGGTGCTCTTATTTTGTCTATAGTGAGAAGCAGTGCTGCCAATGACTTGACAAGCAAATAGTTCAACTCTTTGAATACCTTTTGGTACTAGGTAAGACAAGAAGCACAAGCTGGAACTCTGATGAAGATGACATTCCTCTCAGCCCATTAGACCTAGTATGGGCCAAATGCCGAGGCTACCCCTCCTATCCAGCCTTGGTATGTAGGCCCATGCCTTTGTAGAGAAATTGTCACAAATCGCACCTCAACAATAAGCGAGTTCGTGCACATCAAAATTTGCCGATTTTTCTTTCGGGATAAAAAATGAGCGGGGTACCAGCAAAATTGAAAAGATCATCGTGTTCTGGAGGATAACATTTTGCAAAAAATATTTGGACAGCGAAGTGTTTTTAGGTGTCTTGTGTGTCAAACCTTTTGTGTGAAAGAAAGTCCCATCTCTTTTTGATTGTACGAAAAATTGCACAGAATGCAAATTTGGTTACCATGTCCCCCATAGCCTTGTCCCCCATAGTCTTGTGTGCATATATCTGCTACATGTATGGTTATCCCAGAAAAAAATCGTCAAATCTTGCTGTGCACTAGACTATTTTGGAATACCAACCTCGCTTATTGCAAATATTTTGCAGGTATCAAGGCTAGGTTTTAGACACATTGCCATGAAAGGTGGACGTACGTATAAGATTATATAACATTTGATCTTTCTTTATAAAGTAGCAATACATGAATTACCTAAAATAGGTTTTGAATGAGTTAATGCAACTTTGAAAGTGACTTTTGTAATGGCATTAGTGATTTGAGGGTCAATACCTGTTGCCTTAAACCAGATCAGGAATTGTCCATCCACCAACAACAACAAAGTTTGAAGCCTGTTAAATCCAACAAAATACATTTGCGAAATTATTGTCTGTGTGCGTAGCATAGAATGGCATGATCTAACCAGACTGCTGTTGGGTCTGGTTGGAGTATAGCAGATTTTGTCATTAAGTGTGCTTGGGTCGTATATTCAAAGATGTGTTTTTTCATATTCCATAAACTTTCTTGTGTATGATGACAAATCATCAATTTTAAATTGGAAGAAGTCACAGTGTTTTTCTTATGTCAACAGATCATCAACCCCAAGATGCCCAGGTCTGGCTTCTTTCACAATGGCGTCCCTATCCCTGTACCACCTATGGAAGTCTTGAACCAACGAGCTGTCATCGATGAACATTTGTATCTTGTACTCTTCTTTGATAACAAGAGAACATGGTAAGCCACAGCACAAGTTTACAGTTGTAACCTGACCTTTTCTTCACCGTCACTGCCATCTGTGTATTGAAAGGGAAGGCCCACACACTCCAAAGGGATGCACATTGTGTGGTCGGCTCGTGCTCCACTAAATCAGCCCAACTTGGAAAAAGATGGTTTATAGCTCGTGTTGTGCAATAAATGGGGCTTAGTTATCGATGACTGCAGCTGTGCAAGTAAGCTGTCAATGGCAAGCTGGTCCACCAACCTTTCAGATGCAACCACATGGATAGTGTTCCGCTTCCTATTTTTATATACTAATCTATTAGATTTTGGATTGCCTTTTCTTTTTTGACACGCCCTGTACCTGTATATGTCAGGGGTGTGAAATCTCCATTTTTTAGCGGATTTCTGCTTTTTTGTTCAGCGTGCCATATTTGGTTTTCCGCTTTTTTTTCTACCGATGGTCCAGAATTCCCCCGCCTTTTCCCCAGCGTGTAAGCATTGATTTTTTTCCCGTTTATTTTATTTTCCGCTGCTGCCGAACGCACGCGCAAAACACAGTTGATCCGCTCTACACGTAGCTCTGTGGTGCATGCAATGCAGGCGAGTATTCAATTCAAGCAAATACAATGTACAATCACCCATGTACGTGTACTGTATGCCATATACGATGCGATGTGCATGCATTTTACATGTTGAAGCCGCGTGCGTGTGTACAACAGCATCCGGGGAACCAACAGTCATTGCGCTGTGATTGGCTGCAGATAAATATGAATATTCACAAATGCGCCATGAAGTGCGTTGGGACTCTTTGCAGCCATTCCTGTGTCTGTGTAAGTAGTGACACACAATGATCTCCACAATAACTCACTGTAAACATCGAAAAGATCACTTAACACACGTCTTGTTACAAATAAAGCCTTGAAATAAGACTTGTATATTGTTGCCGCGCCAATTGAGGTCTTCATGCTGGGCAAAGTTCATGTGTGTATTTCATCTGCATCCTGCATTCCGCTGCATGTTGCTAATGTACGTACGTACGTTTAATAGTGTGTCGTTTTGTACGTATTTTCCGACAATATTTTACATTATTAATTCTGCAAGATGTCAGTGCAACACAAATGCATAATTGTCCAAAGAGGTTCGGAGTTTGATTCTGACATTGACAAGACCGATCCTCAAGTTACAAATCCCTGGAAATGGATTTGGATAGAAAACACCATTCATCATTCATGGGCAGAAATTAGGCGACACGATCAGAAAAATCCAGGAGCCCGGACGTCAGATGTGCATTCTTTTCTTATGCAAGAGCTAGATTTAAACTTTAAAGGAAGTTTTTTTTGTAGGGCTGGGCTTTGGCAGACTCGCACTACAAACCTCAATTTCAACACAGTTTTCATATACATGTTGGCCATTTATGCAGTTTCAAGCCAATATGAAGGAAAAGTTAACTTAAAAACATGCATAAATTGCAACACATTTTCGAATAATAGTTGGCCCAGGCGACTGTAAAATGCACCACAGAGCATCTACATTTCAAATTTTTCCTGGGGCCCTTGGGCGTGCCCCAGATCCCATGCCGTAAGGACTTCGCTCTTGGCACTTGCAGGTTCGGCTATTTACAGGTTCAGCTATTTTCAGCTTCAGCTATTTTCAGCCCATTTTTTGTTTAGCTCCACTCACATTATGCGTATCCTTTCCCATAGGCAATGGCTACCTAGATCTAAGCTAGAACCCCTGGGTGTGGACTCTGGCCTGGACCAAGTCAAGCTCTTAGAGGGACGCAAGTCAGCTGTGCGTAAGTCAGTCCAGCAGGCTTATGATCGTGCTTTGAAACACCGCTGTCGGGTCACAGGAGAGGTCATGGAGGTATCAACCAGTGAATCCAGTGACGGTTTAGGTGATAGGCCTTAATATGGCCTGCTCAGCACAGTTTCTTTACTTTGACCTTTTGTGTCCTTCAACCATCTCCAATTTCAAATCATATTATTATGGGGGCAGTCATATGTTACTGTTACGTATGGTGTGTATAATTAAAAAGCGTGGGTTCTGATAAAGATGCTACATGTGTCCTTGTAATAAAATCTTATTAAATTATCCATATAGATGTGTAGAACCAAAAAGTGGAAAAACAACAACAGGGTCACTTGCTGTAATGTTTACCAGAAATCTAGTCTTGCTACAGTAAATGTAGGAAAGATTTACTTTTTTTTTTTTACTCAGTTGTAGGGACCCATACATGTAGTTGTATCTTGGTGCTTGCTTTTCTTCCCATATGCCAAAAACAAAATTACACATTGGTCCTGTTTAAAAACACTTGATTAAATTTATGCGTGTTAAATTTTAACAATGTTTTTATTTATCTTGTTTTTCAATTTTCATTTGTTTATTTGTAAGTAAGTTTTAACGAAGATGTATTTGAATGTAGCACCAAAGCTGTAGGGAGGTCAAAACGCACAATAAATTGAGACATGGAAATGTGTTTGGAAAAAGAAATTCAAAATTTGAATTGATACCACAGCAGACAATTGTGTATGTCAGTGTTCCTTCAATACCTATTGAACGGCCATCACGGATGTATGTATGATCAAATGTGGACAAGGTGCTTAATTTCCTGACGGATCTCAAATTGAATGTGTAACTTTTGGAGATGTGTAGTTCAAAAAGGAGTTGTTTAAAAAAAGGAATCAAATTGAGTTGAATCTTCCCAATTCTCAAACTAGGGAAGAGGCTTTTTTATTGTAATTTTTCTATTTGTAGATTGTGAATTAGAATGTGTGTATGTTTATTATTAATTCTTTGTACTGAAACCAATTGTTATTTCTCTGTTATGTTCATATATATATTTGGTATATTTTTGAAGTTGAATTATGGCCAAATGCCCTTCAGTGATTAAACTAGGAAAGAAATGTATTTGATGATGATATTTGTTGGGGAATGTACATGTAGACGTTCCTTTCCCAAATAGGATTAATTAACACTTCACATTTAGCAAAAGGAAATATTGGTAGAATGGATACAGTTTTGTATTCTTCCTTGACAATTTGGTGGTAATCCTTTTCACATCTGAAACGAATCATTGCGTACTGTGACTTAGCTACCCAACTTAGCAAATAAGCCCTGGATTTGTTTCCCCAAAATCACATGAATACCACAGGACTTGATTAGGTTTTCACAGCTGAATATTGAGGGTTTAATACAATACTTGTAATTCCATTGAGATGATTTAACAATCACATTTTCAATGTCAAACTTGATTATATGTTATCTGCAAATTTTTTATTAAATTATTTTAAAAGTTTACATTGTTCCAGGTTTCATCATTTTTTTCTTGTTTGAATCATCTTAATTCTGGCAGCTGTGTGATACATTTTTGTAATTCCTGACAAGTTTTATTGGATACATTTCTCCAAATAGGCCTGTAAATAAAAAGCCAGTTAGTCTTAGGAGCAAATAAGTCTTGAAACAAAACCCAAATCGGTTCATTTCCACCAATCCTTTCAGAGTGTCGATAGATGTATAAAACTTTGACTCCAAAAAATTGTACAGAATCTACAGAGGAATAATATATTTGCCCAATTTTTCAAGAGAAAAGCTATAAACTATTGAGAGGCAAATATTGTACAGTTAATTAAATTTCTGATACATTCTGTGTACGATCTCTAGACATAATTTAAAACCTTGTAGGCTAGTGAATTTACAAGACAGAATTTGAATGTTTGTATTAAAACAGGCCAAAGACTATGAGCATGGCGTATATGTGTATATAACACCATTCAGACCATAGTTGTACCATACTTTCTATTTAGTAGTTCTCTCAGAATTAGTCCAGGTCTAAATAAGACAGCGTTCTATCAGCTGTTTTCATACAGACAAGTTAAGTTATCCATGCATTTTGAATAAAGTTTTGCCTATGTTCATTGTGAAGGATAGATTTTGTATACAGTGCCATTTTTGGGATGTTGGTTTGGTTAATTGTTGGAAAAGACAGTCTTTTAACTTTTTTGTTACTTTCCTTTCAAGTGATATAAAAGTGCACAGCCCACTCTCCAGGGCATCTTCCACTTTGCTCAAATCAGCTGATATGCCCACTAATAAATACCTTGGTTGAGAACCCATAACATGGGTGGTATTAAATAAGGGAATAAACTTGTGCTTTGGAGGTGTTTAACACTGTTTAAGACTGGTTGGAGTCTGGATGCTGATATTATATAGTCAAAACAAGTCTAATAGGTAATACAAAGAGTCCTTAATTCACTTTTCACCGGCACTTCTGCGTTCTGAGTGACATTGCACAGTACGCGCCAATCTCCATATAATGAGAGTTTTAGTCATCTGCTTACACGAGGCGCACACATGTACCATAAACATAGCTGGAGGGGTGTTTCACAAAAACATGAAGTAAACTTGTTGAACAAAATTGTTGTAAATTGATAATCTTTTGACACTTTTTGACCGAAAGGTATTTATGAATGAGAATAAATATGTGCTTGGCCGGTTTTAAACAAGTACGATTAAAACAGGCTGGGGGCATAGATGGCAGCCAACTGGCCAAGCACAAGTTTTTTTCATTATTTGACACTGCCAAAGAGTGTTAACCGGAGACTCTGTGCATCACGCCACTTGCGCGCAGTATGCACAGTGGATGCTAGCTACAAGCAAGTGCTAGAAAACCACGGATATGGTCTCCATTAAGGAGATCAGTGTTGAGTACACCATGCACACCATAAAATGACCCCAAATGGAAACCAGCAGGCCAAATAAAATAAATTTCAGTGGTTGGAAAATTGTCAACTCTTGGACTTGTTCGGTGGTTTAGACCAAAAAAGATATGAATAGGGATAATGGTGCGATTGAACAGTTGTATACAAGTAGATGATGCTAAAAACTGGGAGTAGGACGGGCCACTACTGGTGATCTTAGGCCTCTTACCAAATCTGATTCACATGTTTATATTCAACTTGATCACATACATGTAGTGTAATCCACAGCAGTGTCCAAGAAAGCTGCGTCCTGGCCCCCAATACCCTTCAGGATATTTTGTGTCCGATTCCAGTAGTGTAGCCAGCGTTCTCGCAATAGGGAGGTGGGGGATGGATGTTACAGGGGGGGGGTTGAACACCATCTTGCCCTGAGTGCTGGAAAGACTTCACAGATGACGGTATCAAATGGAGAGGTGTTCTCTGCCACCAGCTCATGAAGGGCAAGGCAGAGCGTCAATGTGGCCATTGCAGCAGAATCTGCTACTCTCCCATTGGCCTCATCAGCCACAGTAAACACTGCTCCAGCCACAGATAAAGGCACAGAAAGACAGACAACTACATGTAGGATGCATAACCCATTGTTGATTCCTGCCTGGTGGAGGCCTGCTAATACTAAATGGGAACTCATGCTGTAGATGCCAACTACATGCACTATACAATCATGGGTGTAATAAAATAGTAGACATACTGATTGCCCCGAACACTTGCATCTTGGCCATATTTCATAAAGCTGCAAAGCAAATTTAAAAAAAATGCTTGCCATACTTGATCACTAAAAATAATGCTGTCAATAAGTTGCATGCACAACATATCACAGGAAATGTAATTCATTTTTCACTTTATTGTCTTCTTAAATTGCATTAAACTACATAAACCCTGTCAACCCTGACTCTGGGCAGCCAGGAGACAGCGGGATTCTAATGGGGAACAAAATGGTGTTCATCAGGTTTTATTATTTTTAATCTTTAAAATATTCTCTGTGACAAAATTGAATAATGAATTAACAGCACCTTTATTAATAGAAAAATATGTTTGCCAATATAATTAAAACATCTTTAAAAAGAATATTAAAAAAATTCAAGATTAATATAAGCAATTCTCAAGGATTTGATAAGACTCAACAATTCCCATTTGTACGTCCTTTACCTTCAAGTAAACTTGAATCCTCGATCCTAATTGTTTGATCCATAGCAATAATTGTCTGCTATTATACCGAATGCCACAGTCCATATCACACTCCATATATAAAACTATTGTAAGATGTACACATGCTATTCCTACTGCACGTACATGTAATACAACAGTTGTGTACAGCATTCACATTCAATCTTTACTGTGGGTCAAGTTTATTATTATCCCACTTGTGCTCGTGGAACATGGAAAAAAGTGCCTCAGTTTTCCATCGCCCACTAGGCTTTCAGCCTTGTGACATACATGAATTGGGAAAGTGGGAAGTGTTCCAAAATTTATTTGTTATTTACAAAGCCTTAAACGAGTTTATTTACATGGCAAGAGCCTAAATCCATGAATATGACTATGGCATCAGCATTTGACAAGATGTAAACACTACCTACATGGAAATGTACTATTTTATGGAATGGTTCATATTGGTGAATATTATTTACATTAAGTCTATAACTTTGATTCATTGGCTTACTCTCAATTCATTAAAGCAGTGTTACTGTCCATCAAATATAATGTTACACCAATAATATATATTGTACAATGGTGGAATGTGCATGTCCAAGTTGGTTGTTGCTGGCAGAGGCAGGTATAAAATGTAAAACGGTTCAAATGAAAGTCAAAGTTTGGAATCATGCATTCAATGTACACAATTTCTGTACAAAGCATTTTATTTACTTAGTGTGAAATAAACAAGCACAGGCAGGTTCATAGAAATCTTGAAGGAGGAGGTCATTCTAAAAACTACATTGCTATTCCCTACTCTGGATATGGGTTCAGTAACTCGAAAATACAGGTTCAGTAACTTTCTCCTCGACCCATGTTGTATTTGAATAATGCTAAAGATGTGCAACAAATATTGGCATGCCTGTACAAACGAAGGACAGATTGGTTTTGTTTGCACAAAACTAGTTGTCATACCACTGAGTCACCAGAACTATGTGTGCAGATAACTGTTACTTCTGATAAAATGATCAATTGAACTGGTTAAACTATTCCAGACCAAATATCACTTACAAGGTGTAGATTTACTTTAAAGGTAGAGTAGACCATTTGAATATATCCAAAAAGTAACCGCCCAAATTATTGTTAAAAAGCTTACTTGGTTTAAAGATAGTAATGGCACTAAACTCCCTGTGAAATTATTCCTTCTGGCATGCTGTCATTTTGAAGAAAACAATAATGAAAAGGTCATTCCCAAAGATGCATCAAGTGACACATGTTTGGAAATTTCCGCTGGCAGTTGGTTTGTAATCCATGAATGGGTGCAAGCGCGTTGACATGACGCACATGTGGCTGCTTTTATAAATGAGAATCGTCAGTTCAGTGTATGACATCACGTAGCAACAATCGGCTGATTGGGAATCATGTCCCGAATGCTGATTTTGGGGTGTGTCGTGACTCGGCGTCTTTTGAATTGAAATCGAGATATCCAGAATATTGTGTTTTCTAGAAATATACAGCATTCACAGAGCCAACACTTGATCAGGTTATTTGTTAAATTCCTTCTAGATTTTCAACATTTTTGTTGCTTCCAAAAAAAAAAAAAATCTACATTTAATATATCCATAATTAGTTTTGTTTACATTGGGTACCAGTCTTAAAACACATCTGGTCCTTTTCTGAAGCTGGTGGTCTTATGACAACATTCAACTCATGTGAATGGAATGTTGGTTCATAATAAGATTACCCACAAGTTGAGTGTTGATGCTGGCTACCAGTCATCCTCTGAAGATATTGGATAGAGCATTCTGGAGTATGTTAGTTGATGCTAGGTACAACATTGAAATAGACCTGGTTTGCTTCCGACTGTTGGTCCACAGATACCATCAGGATGTCTGTTATCTCCCTGACGAGATCCTCAAAGGTTGGCCGATCCACCGGACTTGCAGACCAACAGTTCATCATGATCTGATACCTGGCCAATATACGATGTCATTAAAAAGCATGTATGAATAGTTGCCCCCTTATCTGTTTTTGAAACAAGTTTTGATGATTTAAATGGCTCTCTGTCAATCTTATCCTATACACCGAAATAATCCCAACTAGATCACACACCTTTAGATCCCTGGATGATCCTATACTATAGTTTGTCCCCCCAAAAACTGTCCGTCTGACTATTTTAGAAATAACTACAAAACCATGAGGTCAATTTTGAAAATGTTTGATTGTGCAGAAACTCCTCAGCCTTGGCCCAAACCCCTATGAGTTTCATTTAATTTCAGTCAGGTATCACTACACAATTATCAATTGATCACAACAACATTTTTGGACACAGTGACCAATTTCTCAATTTCAGTGCTGTGTTAAGTAAGCTGTGTAAAATCCTACATGTTGTGAAAAGGGCTGCAGTTGGGATTGGAATCATTTGCCTGGCTATCAGTCATCATGGCAAGACCTCAGTCTAATGCTCAGGGCAAATGATTCCAATCCCAAACCACATCAGCCTTTTTTCACAACATGCAGGATTTACACAGCTTACATACCTCGGTACTGAAATTTCTTAAAGAGGTTGTGGAATGCTCGAAGACATTTCCGTCATTTTTCGGGTATATGTAGCCTAAGGTGTGATAAAATAAAAACGACTGTTGTTTCTGTCATGAAATGAGTACAAAAGATACTTTTGAGAGCTGTTTTTCAGGTCCAGTTTCGACCCGAACGTGCAACTGTGTAAAAGTCGTCGTTGCGGGCAGCAAACAAAACACAGTAAATCTTGACGTAATAAACAGGACTCGTGTATGCTACTGTGCATCGGGAGTCCTGTTTATTACGTCACGATTTACTGTGGTTTGTTTGCTGCCCGCAACGACGACTTTTACACAGTTGCACGTTCGGGTCGAAACGGGACCTCAAAAGTACCTTTTGTACTCATTTCATGACAGAAACAATAGTCGTTTTTATTTTATCACACCTTAGGCTAAATATACCCGAAAAATGACGGAAATGTCTTCGAGCATTCCACAACCTCTTTAAGGCATGGGACTTGGTCACAGTGTCCAAAAATGTAGTTGTGATCAATTGAGAACTGTGCAGTGATGCGTGACTGGAATTAAATGAAACTCAGAGGAATTGAGGGCAAGGCCTCAATCCCTGGAGTATCTGCACAATCAAACATTTTCAAATTGAAGCCATGGTTTTGTAGTTACACTTTGGGACATGCTGTATATGAAAGTGTAATTCGATGTAAATGTCGGTCTATACTAAAAAAAGTTTCAGTGATAAAACAATGACAGATTCACACTGCTGGTAATAAATGTTAGAATTTTTAAAAACTGTTTTCAAACAGAAACTTTTTTAAAATGTCTAAAACACAAAACTGTTGTATTCAAGACTTATCTTGACAATTTTAGATTCTGAAAAATGATGTTTCCCCATGCTAATAAAGACCTCCTGTTCATGTTAGACTGATACTTTAAGCACCGCCCACTGCGCACCTAGGCAACCAATGCATGCTCCTCTGCAATGCCACACTGCATGTTCCAGCTGTGCACATCATATGCATGTGCAGCATGCATGTCAGACTTGTGTGCACGCATGTTGGACATGAGTCACGCCCGTGATTGGTCCAAACACCATGGGGTGGGGCTTAATGTATCAGTCTGTTGGATTTCAGTGTGTAGCCAGTGAAAGGGACAGTAACTTGGGAACCTACACATGGTCTGGGCAATGCAAAGGCTGGTGCAGTCTGCGGCCTCTCTGTAAGTAGGAACTGATATCCCAGTTATCCACAGAAGGATATGGAGTCATGCCACGGGTTAGAAACTCCCACATCACCACACCAAATGACCACTGCAGAGGAGAAAAGGGTGATCAAGAACCAGTCAGGATATCATCTTGGCCTGCAGGCAAGGGTGTTCAGCAGATGTACCCATTTTCAAACAATACATGAGTGACATGCCTTGGTCAATTTGGCCACTAAACATCATGCTCACCGTGCTTAAATATCGCATGTATATATACTTGTATCTCATGCAGAATTCATTGGTCAATTGGCAATGAATCAGCATTGTGATGCCCCCTTCCAAATTGGGCTTGAGCATTGTGTGGTTGTTTTAGTTCTAGTCCTCAGGATGTACATTTCTACATCTATACCTCTCTGGTGAGGCCTCACTTCCTTGCTGTGTTTGATGTGCTGCCATCACAGGGCTCTAGTTTAAGAGCAACTTAATATTTTGACATCTTTAGAAATATGCTGTTGGAGTTAATGTTGGAGGGTTGGAATTTCTTGGAAATTTTAATTTAATACTAAAGATGAGGCAAAAGTAAAGCCAGGGTTTGTTTTGTTGGGGGAGGGGATGAAGCTCTGCAAATCCATCTTGCTGCTTAACACAATGTGAACTTCATACATGTAGGCATTAGTTTCATTTGTTGGCATGTCAAGGTCATGTTCTGTAAAGTGCAAGAAATACAAACAAATAGGCCTACACTGTGTGCTTGATATAGGTGCATGTTTGATGCTAGCAACATGTACATTTACTCAAGTACTATCGAGTGGAGGCCTTAACATTTGCTGTGTTGTGCAGATTCCAAAAAGAACAATGCTATGAATATACCACATCAGTCTTAGTGTTGTAGACATTCCTCTCCAGACTTTCCAGTGCCATCCATCTGACAGGCAGCTTAGCTGTCTTATCCTTAGCACTGTAGTAATCCCTTTCATACAGGTCTCGAGACAGGCCAAAATCAGCAATCTTGACTCGCAGGTTGTCATCCAACATGCAGTTCCTGGCTGCCAGGTCTCGATGGACAAATTTCCGGTTGGCTAGGTAGGCCATTCCCTCTGCGACTTGCCGACAAAATTCAAGCAGGTCTCTGGCTGTTAGCTCCTGCACTCGTTCATTTGAATGGAAGAACAAGGAGAGTTGTAATGGCAATTCATTTGCAAAATAACACTACATGCATCAGGAAGTGACAAAAAGAACTTTCCAAGGATGTAGATGGGCTCTGGCATTTTTGCAAGAAATGTCAGGCTTACTGGTAAAGAATATCACAGCAACTTTAAAATGCAGGAAATCCTGTGTTAAAGCATCAAGACAGTGGAGGCTCTGAGGACTTGGCTAGCATTCAGAAAAGACTCAGAAGACAATGGAAACTGACACAGTGACAGGGTGCCAAACCTTGTATTAAATTGCACACAATTCCATGCACAAAATTCCATCAAACTTATATATAAAAAATGAACACAAAAAAAATTGCAATTTATAATTTAAAGGATAAACAAAATGGAATATTATTTAGATGGTTTCAGTGTTTATGCCCATCCAAAGTCTGTATTTTGCTTTGTTCAATTGAAAATCAACAGACAAAAAATCAGAGAGATTGAAGACAGTCTCACATTTTTGGGGTCCCGTATGTAGGTTAGCAGATCTCCATGCTTCATGAATGGCAGCACAACAAGTGGCATATTATTGCTATTGATACAAACACCAATCAGCTCCAAGACGTGAGGATGCTTGAAGTCCTTCATCATGATGCCCTCCCGTAAGAAGTTAGTGACATCTTCCTGCTCCCCCCGCAGTAAGGACTTGATGGCAACAGGGAAGGAGGTACCGTCCTGCCATACCTTGCCCTGGTATACACAACCAAAATGACCTGTGCAAAACACACGAACCAACAGGCAATTAACTTGCCTTTTGCCTCAGAAATCAGACAAATTAATGAGATGACCTCACTTATGCCACTTGACAAATTCTAAGGCAAGAAACACTGTGAGGATTTGAAATATGAATATTTCACTCTGAAACAAGGCTTATCTACAGGAACACTGGATATCCTGGTTGACCTGGTCTGACATTTGATATTCTTTATGATTTTATTTTATCTTACTGCTGCCAAGATTGAACGGTGTCCGACTTGGCTCTCATTGTATGGGAGAGAGAGGGACAGTGCGGCACAAGTTAAATAAATACATTTGAGACATTCACTACCCTGCACCTGATTTCACATAGCGCTGCGACATGTCGCAACTCGAGTTACGATTTGTTACACGTCGCAACACGATGTGTTGAACACTTCGTAAGTTGCTTGACAACGGCTTAAAACACGTCGCAAGTTACGACGTGTCTAGAGATCGTCGCAAAATAAGAAGAGTCCGTTTTTAGCCAGTTTTGTGCCATAAACATTACATAAACGAGATAATAATACCGAGGCAAGGTGTGTAAAGTTCTAAATAGAAAATTCATTGAACAATTATGAATTACCCTGGAATATTGCAGTTGAAATTTCAAAGTAGCTACACAGTCCACTGAGAGCTCGTTTTCATTTAAAATTGCATCGCACGGCCGCCATTTTGTCCTACGTTTTAACAAATTTCGAGCGGAGATCCGACGACTCTTTGTTGAATACCAGACGACTATTTACTGTATGCTGACTTAATACATAAAACAGTCACCGAGTTGTGCTATAAATACACATACGATGCGTCGCACTTACGACGTGTTTTGTGAAATGGATCGCAGGACGTGTCGCAGCTGCGACGCATCGTAGGGATACGATGCGTCGCATCGCTGCGACGCATCGTAAGTTACGAAGAGTTTCGTGAAATCGGGTGCTGTAGCTGCTAATTCCCCCCCCCCCCAGAGATAACTGGGACCATTCTTTATAGTAGGACTAAACTGTAACACATGTGATACACTGTGGTCTACATGCTTCAAAACAAACCACAACCATATGATGCGCACAGGTGATACATCAGTACGATACATCACACTATACCAAATGGTCATACTCACAAAACATATTTGGCATAATGCACTGCCAAGGTTCACACCTTAAAATTATACATGGGGTACACACTTGCATGCTCTGTGGGTCTGTCATTACAGAACAAAAGCAGGAAGTAAATATTGGAGTGCATTGAGAAGAGAGAATTCCCACAACCCTGGGTATATTAAGACCCAAGACTAGATAGGCTCTGCTTTACTGGTGATGGGTGGAATACTGTAGTACATGATTCTGACCTTGACCGACCATATCTCCTTGCTTGAGGTTATCTTCATTGATGAGAACCTCACTAATCTGCATGGCTAGATCCTTATGAATGACCTCCAACAGTGGTCTGTTCTCATCAGGGATACCAGCAAAGGCAGACTCTGCTGACGATGAAGGTGTTCTCATGTAATCTAATTGACCAATAATTAAGGAGGAAAACAAATTATGTCATGTTAGATAAATCGGAGTAAATTACAAGGTTTGTAGAAAGGTAGGAGATCTGAGGTTACATGCAATATGTATATATTGATTTATGTGTCGTTCCAAAACAAACGTTATCTTCACTTTTCAAACTCTATGTGATCTGTTCTTCTTTGCAAGAATATGAAAAGTCATTCACACTTACTGTCCAATTAAAAATTAAAGTTGGTATATACATGTTTTTTTTCTAAATTTCGATTTTCTTTTCCAAATGAAATTTAAAGGCATATAATTTCCTGAAACAAATACATTTCCTTGTTTGTTTTGCAGGCCTTTATCCCAGTTTTGTAACGTGGTTTTAAACGGTGCGCTTCAGTTCAGAAATTGCGCACACTATTCAGAACGAATTAGGAGTGTCCCGCTCTTAATTCAAAACTTGAAATTAATTAATTGATTACTTGTCGTGGGCCGATTTTTTGTGTGATGTCTCATTGGAAAGCTCATAACTAATTGTAACGCTAGAAACTTATCAATTGGATTTGAACATCTGTTTTTCAAGGTGCCACACCCAGAAAGCATGTATACACCAGCTTCAACATAGGTTATAATCAAACTAAACTAGGATGTACAATGTCACTACTGTTTTACTGTGTATAATAAATTTTATCAGAATATAATAAAAACATAAAACCATTAGATGGAATGAAAACTTAAAACAATTAACCTGGTTAGAATCCTCAAACTCAAACAAATGACATGGAAAGAAAATTTGAAAATGACATATTAACTATTGTTCTATTGGAGACTTTGAAATGCTCGGAAGCTGGTAATTACTGCCATTGGTTTGTTTTTTTTATAAAACTTAATGTAATGTCATTTGAGTACATTTAAAAATAACTATTTATGGAAAACGAGACTGCCACAAGTATGAGAAACAAGTGTTAGTACAAGTACCAAAAAATGTACTCAAATACGAGTACCAATACAAGTACAAACTGCTGCTGATGTATGTGACCGAAAACAAATGTAGAACTAATGTTATGAACTAAACAAATAAGACTTATTATTGATGGGCAAAGAAACTGTAGTAGCACTTTTTCAATCTTGGAACCAAGCAGTTAGAGTTTCAACACTTTTAACAAACTTTACTGGCCTGCCCTACTCTATTAGCCATTTAAATATTGAAATTTCTTCACATGTATAAGGTGTTTATCTAAAAACAAAGATAGATTTAATAGATGTACTATGAAGCAGCAAATGAAAGGATCATGTAAACATGGATTCAAATGAATTTAAAAAAATGTCGTTGATGAAAAAGAAACAAGAAACCAAATCGGTAGCCAAACCTGGTTAGTTGCCTAGTCTGCCCATGCAAGGAAAAGGAGAGAAAGACACTCACTGTTGAGACGTGTGAAAGCAGGCATAACCCTAGCCTCAGCAGACTCACCACCTGTGCTGCTGGTCTGACGAAACATGATAGACGGCGCTATCACCCCTGCTGCCAAGTCTGGGCCTTCCTCTTTGGACTGCTGACGAACACGCCATACAACAATGAAGACGATGATACAGACGACGATTAAGATGACTATGACAATGGCATACCATGGGAAAGGTCGAGGGTCAATCTTCATGTAGCCAATCACAGTTGAGCTGGATGCCGCCTGAAGCTGCAGGGGGGATAGGAGAGCATGATGAGAGGGGGCAATGACCGAAGTAGTCAATAACAGCCGAGCAAGGAATTCAACTATTGGAAGACAACTCAAAGCATCTTAGAAATCATTGGTTTATTAATAAATCCTTGAACCTGTGAACATTTCCTTTTTTTGTCAATTATCTCCTACATGTAAACAAGTTATATTGTCTTAATTATTTTGATAATTTAAAAATGGATGATTTCAATATTCTTTAGGGAGCTATGTATTCATTTAAACATGAAATATTTGAAGTGACGGGTTAAAAATTGAACACTACAAATTATGTGAAAAATTGCAGAAACATTTACGTAATATTGTTTTTGGAAACTTTCATTTTCAATATCGTGATTTTAGGCTTTCTGTGCAAACGTAATGTTGGTAAAAAAATACTTGATATGTTAGAAGGAAATGTACAATTTTTGTTAACTATAGAATTTGCAAGATACTGCACCTTTAAAATGACGTCTTTTAATAAAACAAAATGTACTTGAACCTTGTACATACCTGAACCTTGTACATACCTGAACCTTGTACATACCTGAACCTCGTACATACCTGAACCTCGTACATACCTGAACCTCGTACATACCTGAACCTCGTACATACCTGAACCTCGTACATACCTGAACCTCGTACATACCTGAACCTCGTACATACCTGAACCTTGAACATAACTGAACCTTGTACATACCTGAACCTTGTACATACCTGAACCTCGTACATACCTGAACCTCGTACATACCTGAACCTTGAACATAACTGAACCTTGTACATACCTGACTTCGTACATACCTGAACCTTGTACATACCTGAACCTTGAACATAACTGAACCTTGTACATACCTGAACTTTGTACATACCTGAACCTTGTACATACCTGAACCTTGTACATACCTGAACCTTGTACATACCTGAACCTCGTACATACCTGAACCTTGTACATACCTGAACCTTGTACATACCTGAACCTTGTACATACCTGAACCTTGTACATAACTGAACCTTGTACATACCTGAACCTTGTACATACCTGAACCTTGTACATACCTGAACCTTGTAGCCAAGAGGATCTTGCACAGCCTGACTCATGTCTGGGATCTCACAAGTTAATGCATCTGCTTTGAGGTCAATGACCTCACACACTGTACCACCAATTGTTATCTGGATGTCTGCAGGTGTCAGGGCAAGGTTCACATCTTTACCCTGGTCAGATCAAACAAAATTATTTCACTTACATGTATGATTGGTGTTGAAAAGTACTGTATACACTAACTTAGAGTTTAAACCCAAATTAAGTAAACATTTTAATAAGTTAATACATGAATACTTACACTCAAGCACATATTCTTGCACTGTATTTCTGGGCAAATCTGGTACTACAGTACTCATGCTTATATCTGTAGATGCTGCATATGCAACTCACCATGACTATACAGTCAGATCCATTGTCATGAGTGTGTGTATGAGTGTGAGTATTAAGTTACCGTGGATATGAGTATGAAATATCCACAAGTACAAGCAGCTTTCCATATACGAGCACATTTTGATAAACACAATATTCTTAAGGACTTTTTACCATCAGATGAGGCATTAAACATATGCTAAACCCTGCTAAATCAAACAGTGGGAAAGGAGTTTTTACCTGTAAGATACCTCTCAAAATAAGTTCATTTCAGTGGGAAAAGATTAATGTGAGTACAATTACAAGTACGAGCACTTTGTCATGAGTTTCAGCACGAGTACGAGTACAACACTGCTGTGATCAAGGGCGGATCCAGAACACAATTTTCGGGGGGACCCAAAAAAACATTCGGTCCCCCAAAAAAGTGGGTCAAAAAAAATTACGTGGGGGGGGGGGGCGCTTAGGGCCCCCGAATTTTTTTTTCTCTCTAGATCTGTGGTGCGATCTGAGGCAACTTCTGACCACTTTAACCAATGTTTTTTTGAGGAAAAGATGGTGGTGTGCTCATTGCCTGCCTTTATTGCAATGTCACATAAAAAAAATTTTAAAAATTGGTTTCGTTTTGGGGGGGCCATGGCCCCCTTTGGCCCCCCCCCTGGATCCGCCCTTGGCTGTGATGAGTCTTTGGTCAATGTGTTCCAACGTTCCTATTCAGGTTCCAATTCTCATCCTTAAGTTCATGACATTTCTGTGAACTTAACCCCATTCTTCTACGTATAACTCTTGGTATATGGGTTCTTAGTTTAGTCCTAATCACAAAGTTCTGGACTTTATATGTTGATTAATCTTACTTTAACTCAATATGGTAATGATCATTCAAAGTATTCAAACTGTGAGCATGCACTCACAAGCCATGCAAGCATCCATGCCACTATTAACAATGTGTATTTTTCATCACCCACCTTAATGGTCAGAGTAGAACTGCCTTCTTTCACCACAATGACCTCATTCTTCCCAGAAAATGGGTAAAACACAGGATTGGGGTAAAACAGGAACTCGGTAGTGTTGCTATTGGTTGATGACAGGACTGCGGGCCTACTATCAAGGTAAAATACAACCTCTGCCGTGACTGGCTGAGTGGAAGTGGCCCCGGATGCTGATTGGCTGACATCAGGTGACATACATTTTATGTACATGACTATGTTTTCATTTGAGATGATGGTACACTCCTGTGTATGGTAATAAAAAACCACCACTTTATGGAAATGTAACATTGGCACAGTGACAACAAGTAAGGGTCCTTGAAATTCCATGTTTTCTCTTTCACAACAGTGGTCCTTGTTAGAAATCACAAAGTCCTTGATACTACATTTAAATGCAACTTGAAAAATATGGATTTTCTGATGTATTCAATTTGCTTGTAGCTTATCAAATAATTGCCCCAGATTTTTTTCTCCAAAAGGCCTTTTCACAAATGTAGCTGGAAAGGTAAATAGTTGAAATATTCACGCTTGCAAAAAAACCACCCAAATTTCCTTGTGTGGAAATGTAAGTACATACCGTTGAGTATTTATTATATTTCTCCATGGCTGTATCTTCACTGCTTATGGTGATCTGCATCTTGGGAACTTGCAAATACTCCAGATTCTCACCAAACACTATAATTGCTTGTCCGCCACTAGACATGACAAAGAAACAGAGGTTTAATGCATTTTTCCCCACCATTCAAGTCATCATAAAACAACTAGTGAACACGGTGACACAATTACAGCAACTGCTGAAAGCACTGTGAACCGTGTATGTAAAAGAAACAGTAATTTAATAATCATAACAAAACTCAGGAATATGTTGATGGAAGATTAGCAATTTGAATGCAACAATACAGAGTATGGCGCTTGCGTTCAGTAAACAGCCCCTGAATGAGTACACAGAACCATTCTCAAAGTCACTAATACTAGGTGCAAGGTCTGAGTACAGCCCCAGGTTCTGTAGGCTATCCTGAGTCGCAAGTAAAACAAATTATTTCAATACTACACTAAATAAATCTTTGAATTTACAATTTTGAAGATTTCATGACACTTCTTTATAACGATGCAATAGATACAGATTCTTATCTAGAAAGAGAACAGTACCTAAAAGTCAAACAGGTTGACGTGTACAGATATGGAGACTGAATTTCAAAGGTTTAAATTGATCACTTAGATCACATGCAAGGTACACGCCCATCATAGACTAGTCCATTTTTTTTCCATTTAAACCTCCCCGCCCCCCTCCAAAAAAGAAGACAGCACTAGATTAGATAGATTTCCTGGATAGAAAAGGCAAAACAAACAATTAGTGGTATACTGAATTGAAGACTTTGTCACATGTTATGGCTTTTTCATCCACACATGGCCACAATATTTATTTATAGCCAGCATGCTTTAATAAACTTTTTTTTCCCTTACATCAAAAGCTAAAGAATGCTACCTGGCAAACGTACCTGACAACTGCCTTGTTAGGTGTGAAACTTGTCAATGTGGGATCACTGACATAAGTGAACTGTTGAGGGCTGGACCTTGTGATGTCGTCAATCTTCACTTCAACTTTCCCACTTGCAGTGACAGAAGTTGATGTGGTAAGACATGTCAATGTGCTCATACTTGTGCTACAGGAAGAGGGGAGATGTCAAATACCAAACAAGTTAAGTTATTCATCCCAGCATACTCTTGTAAGGGAAATATAAATTGGCATCATAGGCTTTGGTAATTGTTGTCAATAGTCCTGTCATAATAATGATAACGGCTGAATTTCTAGCTCAACCAATTATGATTCCGCAAGTCAATTTTCATGTCACAATCACTGTTAATCTGATCAATTTTTCTTTTTGTCAGATTTCTCTGAGATATAACTAAAACCTTTGCTAATGACTAATTATGCAGCGAAAGATTTAACTATCCGATTTACAGACAAAAAGGGCACAGGAAAACCGTTTTATTTCAAACTCGGATTACAGATTTGTTGGGTCCCTGGGTCAGGTAGCGAGTGGGGAAAACCAAAAGAACATGCAGAACAAAAGCTTTCCAGTACGCACACGTCATGTGTCCCGTCCAATGGGCTCTGGAATGTGGTAAATAAGCACCCTCTCTTGTTCACACACAAAACCCATTGAGTTCAGTAAAGAAAATCAGACTTCCAATTTTACTGAAATTGATAGATCAGATTTTGAGAAAACCGTGTTTAATTACACTCACGGAATGGTCAAGGGTCAGGTTGCTAAAAATAAACAGGCCACATCCTAAGCCATCAGACAATGCCAAAATGTTGCAGGAACCAACACCATGGATTAGTACGATAAAAGGCTGTGCTTTACCAACCTTTCAACATTACAAGTTCTTCCCTGTACAGTGACACTGATGTTATTGCCAGCATTCAATCCATTGCCAGTGATGGTAAGTAATGTCCCTCCAGATTGCCCACCATACATAGGGTCAATGTTGGTGATTACAGGATCCTGAGAAAAAGCAACACAAAACAATACCAAACTTGTCTGCATATGTTTGTTGTATTGACTCTGACAATCTGTTCTTCAGCAAGCATTTTGTATTTAAACAACCACATACTTTTTCTCATAAACAACTATGAGCGCCAAAATGGCAGCCGTGCTAAGGCCAGGGTAATATTGGAGTGCCAGGAGCGTCACTTCGTGACGGTCATGAACGCTAGATACAAGAAGCCAATAGTTTTATCATTATGTATGTGACTGTCTTGTTTATTATCTTATTTCCAACCATTTCCACCCTGCTCTTTATTAATGTGTGTTTGTGTCGCTTCTATTTTGAAAACAAATAATGAGAACCATCATGCTTATGTAGTGTCATGCTGACCTCAGATTAACTCAAAAGTATGTCGGGGAATAATGCATGAGATTGTCTTGTCTAGAGCCTAATTTGTGTTTCTTTCAATAGTGCAGTATCAGGTTATCAGGAGTCAGGTTGGCGTAGCGGTTCTTTCCTCGCCTTCCACTGCTGTGACCCGGGTTCAAATCCTGCCTGGGCCAATATGTGGATTGGGTTTCCAGTCCCTAAATGATTTTGTGGGTTTTCCCCAGAATATTCTTCTGGGGTTTTCCTCCCACCTCTAAAACTGTAATGTCTTCCGACTGTCTCCTCTCTACAGGTTTCTTCAGGCTTGCGAGCTACAGTGCTTAGGGTGCTCTTGAGGAATGCTTGGTTTCATTACCAGAAAAATACAAGAATAAAATGCAAAAGCTATAACAATATTGAACGAGTCAAAGACGAGCGCAATATTGTTATAGTGAATGCAATATATTCTTGTGTCCCCGATATAAAAGCCATCCAATATTATTATTATTATTATTGTTTATATCAGGCTGACTTGATCTGCAAGAAATAAAATTCAGGATACTGTCTTTTTTCTTTTATTTCATAGAATATTCTTCGCTTACCAAAGAAAATTTTGCGCAAGATTTTTGCTCGAAGCGGCCATTGTGATGACAACAGTGCGCGTATACACTGCTGCACGCTGCGTACGTCCATGTGCAACAAAACTACGTGCTATGTTCTATTTACCGGTTGAAAACTGTCAACTGTTCTACGCTCTTGATTATGTAAAAATAATGTTGTTGGCCTTTTTTGTAGTTTAGTCACTTAATTTCAAGGGATCTTCTGTAAGAAATCCCCCCCCCAAATGCACTGACTTTATAAAAACTCCCTGATGTAACATGAGTTACCATGGATGTGCCCATAAACATGGCTAACCTTCACTTGACTCATTGAAAAATAAACAAGCCTGTTTCCGCTTCTTATGGGGTTCAGTGTTGGAGGAATAAACATTTTTCTTTGACTCAAACAAATTCGCATTTTCCAGCACCTGCTTACCACATATGTGAAATTGAAGTCTGGTGCCGATGAGACAGTGTCATTCACTCTGTATGACAAACTGTCATCATAGACCTCAATCTTAGCTTCAATGGGTCCGATGCTAGGCGATGACACTTCAGATGTGACACACACAATCCTAAAAAAAAAATTAAAAAATAATCAACGGCGTTTTGGGGTATCATGGGCTTCATGTGCGAAAAAGAGAGGTTTTTTTTTTACCTCTTTCGAGACCCCATTGGACAGGATGCATTGTTCCTGTGCATATACCACAAAGTATGAACGACTTAGCTAATTCTAAATGTGCTCAAAGTGATAGCGTCTTTGCGTGAGCATAAGGGGTTGTCGGCAATGCGTTCTAATGTCTCTCCCAGTGGTCTACCCCAATTCTCCCTTTCTTACCTTTGAGGGGGGTACTTGTGCACGGAGCCCATATATAGAGCAATATATAATAGAAAGCAACAATGTTACAATGGACCACAAGTGCACACAGTGGATCCCAAGCTTGCTGCAGATGATAAGGCTTAATTCTAGGCAATGCAGTTTTTTGCATATAAAAACTGGGAAAAAGTAAATACAGTGTATAGTTTTAAAGTAGAAAAGGAACACGACAGTTAACACTAGGTGTTCAAGATCCAAACCAAAGCTTTGAACTACTTTGTTGGTTGCTAGCTGAATTTTATTTACTCTTTCACTTTTGTATTGAACCTAGAATACCTGACACAATGAGGTTTACATTTCTGACATTATGTCACCGTTACAAATGTTAAGTGTGACTTTGTGTCTGAAACGTAAACTTCGTTTAGAACAAAACTGTTTCAGGCTTGGCTCAAAGTGTTTTGTAAAAGGACAAGCATTTTAAAAGTCTGGGATGCAATTTTAGCAAGGCTTCTTTAAAAATAAAAAAAAATGTGAACAAAGAATCTTACGGTTAATGAAAGTGAGTCCCAAATGAGAAGTGAGGATATTTTGTGGTTATTAGTTTTTCATACATATTGCAAGGAGCATAATGAGCATTAAACAACAATTGATGTCATTGATCTAGCTTAAATATCAAATCAGTTTGACAGAACAAGGCATGTAGATGTTAAAAGTGAATGAAACATTGAAAGTTTGTATTGCTTTTTATGTAGCACATTTGATGTGGGGAGTAGAATGCATGAAAACTAGGTTGCAAGACTCCGAAATTGTTCCTAAATTATATTTTTGAGCACTTCTCGGCTATTAGTTGTTGAAGATTAATTTAAATTGGCATTTTAAATGTAAAAGAACAAACAAAACACAACATATTTTAGTAGTTCCCTAGGGATCAGAAAAATGATAGATACTCATCAGCCTTGCAAGTTTACTGCAACATAAGAGGCATTTATTGTCTTGTTCTCCTTAAAAATTTCCACTAAGACAATTGAACTTTTCAAACTGAACTTATGCTTTGAGCAAACTGCTTAGCTTTTAAAACAGCAAGGTTCCAGACCTGAATGATGATGCTTCTCTAAGTGGCACTTATAACATTTAATTATACTGTAATAGTGAAATTAGTAAAGACATTGAAAAGGCTAAGCCATATTCCCAACAATTCCTCCAAAACATTTGAATGGATAATTATGATAGATAATTATACTCCCTACTCCCTCCCCAAGGCATCCTCAAATCCAGTTACTGTCAGTGAGGCCAATGGAAGTCAGTGTGAAAATGTGTTAATGATATTAAGGCAAGAATCAAAGTAAGCAAGTGAACTTGGCTTAGTGTAAAGATGATGTTAACATTAAAATTGTAAACACAAGGACAACTTCGTACAATTTCAATCCCTTTTCCAATCGACTCTTAAACATGTTGGTAGTGTTTGGTTAGAAAGTGATGCAGATGATGATGATTAGCTGGTAGGTAGAGATGCCGATGTTAGAAACTTGAACAGTTACCTAGAGATCTGGCTCAACTGCTGAATGACAGCACAAGGCTGCCCAGCAACCTTAACCTCAGGCGGACGACTACCTGCCACAGTAAGCCCTAGATTATCACCTGTAATGGTCACCTGTGTACCGCCCTCTAATGGGCCAGCTAAGGGTGTCACCTGCAAGAAAGTAGCTCTATTTATGACTGCTATCATAAATGCTAAGACTATGCTTTATTCACCAGGACTAATCGCTGGCGAATGTTTTCTTGTTTTACAATGCTTAAGGTCTGTGTGTCCAATGCTCCTTTAAAAGTCCCTTTCATTAACAGTTTGTGCATGGTGTAAATACTAGTAATACAGCAGATAGGTGCAGGAATTGTGCCTTTGATGACACAAGCATGGCATTTCCAGTCAGAGTATGTTTTTAAAAAGATATTTAACTACAGGGCCATTGCAGATTTGTCATGTCACCAAATATTAGTAAAATAACAAGCAATGGTGGCCATTTTCAAAATTGCTTGTTGCTTTACCTACATTTTGTCATGGCGCAAATCTACAATGGCCCTGAAGCTAAATATCTTTCTCATGACATACTCTGACTTTGAGCCAAATGCACTTTGTATCATCAAAGGCACAATTCTTCCAACTATTTCCTGTATATGCCTCACTTTCGAGCCACATAACAAAAAGTATTGGGAAAAAAAAGTTATATTTGGTACCATCTTATTTTTACCTTTACAATGAAAAAAATTTGGAGAACAAATGTGGGCTAGGTCTATAGATATATGTATAATGGCTAATTGCATGAAACCGCAGTCTCCGAGTGACATTTCAAAGTTCTCTTTTTTTACAACGTATTATGGTTCCCCACAAAAAAGCTGCTAAAATAAAATTTCTAAAATCCGATACAATGGGGTTATTAAGAAAGAAAATCAACCGACATATATTAATATGATGGAATTTTTGTCATTTATGAATTTTTCACACAATCACTCGGGATAACATTTAAGTATACAGCATTTGTAAATACCTGGTGAAGGTCAAAACCCAACATTGAATCAACCAATATCTTATTACCATAAAATTGGACCCAGAAAGTCAAAATATACAACATTTGAAAGTTACTTACATCATATATTGCAGCAGGACAGCTTTCTCGTTGCCAGGGGGAGGTACCACCTTGCTCTGCACAGCCAGATTCAGTTGAACAAAACCCACACCATCCACAGGTGTTGGGGTCATGGGTCACAACACACACAGAGCAGTCAACATGGTGCTCACAAGAATTCACTGCAATCTTGAAAATCTGCGCAAAGAATACCATCAAACAAAATATTAGCATTCCTTACAGAGAAAGAATATAGCAGTTTGGATATGCCCAGACAGGATACATGAATGTACATTGCCAATTTCACAGTGAGTTTTGGCAGGGAAAGACATTATTGTAGCATATTTTTAAATCAAATGCATTCTGTTAGAATGTCACTACAATGAACACGATTGGATCCACAAAAGATTGTTCGTTATTGCAGTCATTCGTTCGAGTTCAGCCACTGGCATGACACTCTAAGTTGCCAAGATGGTGTTCGAATACATGCACATCTACATGTACTTGCCCTTCAATTCAGTGAGATATAATGTCAGCAAATCTCTCATCAAAATAGTTCTGAAGATTGTGGGTTTGCATGCAGTCTGGGGTTGTGATGCTTATGGCCTTGGGCAAGCCACTTTGTCATTCATTGCTTTCCCCACAAGGTTTTTTTTTGTATCCACTTAAATGGATAGCTGTAAGGGCAGAGGCAGTTGGTGTGTATGATTTAGCCATATGTGAGGCATTCTGGCAAAATACAAAAATGGGAGCAGGCCGTATTGAAGAAAATTCTGTTTCATTCTGTTTAAGGAGTTGAATTTTACACTGATCTTTCAAAATAGGTAATAACGACAAGGACTACATGAAAAGTATTATCATCTTCAATCCTACATGTACCTCATGGGATGTCAGGACGTACACATTGTCCTTGGTTCTGTCAAAAGCCATATCTGAAAGAACTGGGCTATTGGACAGGTCCAGATCCTTGTATGGCAATCCAGGAGGAAAGTTGGAATCTGGAGGTGAATCTAGAGGCTGTAACAGAAACTACATAAACACAAACAAATATTATTAAATTACCACAAAGGGAGACTAGGTACATGTACATGGAGGTTGAACAAATTCAAATGAAGTAAAAGCGACTTCCAAAACTGATATGGTACTCCATAGGTCCCATTGTTTAAATGCACCTTTAGGCCAAAAAAAAAGGCTCCGGTTTCTGGTCTGCGCGCGCGTCGCCGTAGCCATGCACGTCAGCAAAATTAAAAAGTTTTTTTTTCAATGTAAGATGAAATCTCAAAACCGCCAAACTAACTGGTTTGACTGGAATCCTACTGCTGCGCAATTTTAACGTGTTTTCAGATAGGGTTGCCATTGAGTATAAACTTGATGTGGCCTTTCTGGGCTCCCAAATATTTTGCACAGAATAGTCTAGCACCATTTGCAGACTGTGTTGTACAAAAAAGTAAATACCAGAAACCAAAGACTTTTTTTTTTTGGCCTTAGTCAACTTTGCTAAATCAAATGATGTAACAAACAAATTAAAATATTTTGGAATTTGTGTTACCATTTTGTTTGTAATTCTAAACATTATGTATGTAAATTACAATTCTCTATGTTGTAACTTCCCAGAAGGCATTACATGTATAGTGGGTGTGGCCCTTACGAAGTCCAGATCAAATTCCATCTACATATACATGTACATGTACAATGTGGCATCTCCAAAGAAGGACATTGGAGACAGCAAACAAAATAGGGTGGATAATTCCTTTGGTGTAACAAATAATCTTCATTCGGTTATTCAAGAAAACATGTTTTAATTTGAACATGTTTTAATTTTTATGAAAAGTACCCACACCCTTGGGTGGAAACTTACAATGATTTGCATAATGATGAAACAAGACTATACAATTGGGAACTGTATCCTACAGTAACAAATGTACTTTATACTGAGACTAAACAAAATAGTGTATCTAGTCTTTGACTGGTGTAGATGACCATTTGTTTTTCTTCTGGAATGCTAGTACATTTGTAAGAAGTCATTTAACCAAAACACTCATCTCCCTACAAACAAAACACAGACCACGTCCTTTGTCTTACTTTTAAAGTTAAAATAATTAATTTCATCACAAAGCTCATAACAGTGGCATATGCTGGTTTTGGGTCCACCGGTCCAGTGGAACAAAATGGATAATTTTTTTCTATAAAACAGCGACCCAATTTTTTTAAAAGCCAAAGTGAAACAAAAAGACAAGAAAATGGACAGTATGTCGCGGGTAGGGGGAGGGGAAGGGAGGGGCCAAGTTGGCCCCTTGCTCTAGCCCCAAACTCCATGCTTGATATGCCACTGGTTCAGAACATGATTGCAATATCAAAAGAGACACAATATTCAAGGCCCCTTGTCATTTTGTTTTTGGCTAGCACTTCCTTTTATCAAGGTATCACAGGAAATGACAAAGCTGATTGTCAGGATTACTTGGAAGAATGTCTGAAATGTGTGCATTCTGCTTTCAGTTTGACCTACTTAATTGGCCTGACAGGTTGGAAATGACTTTTTAAATTCTGATACACCATTAGGACATTGAAAAAGTTCACTTGTTAGGTTCATCCGTTTTGGTGGAAATCTACCGCCAGGCCCCAAGCACACTACCAAAATCCTATACTCAGCTATATTTGCAGCACTCCTGATAAGAATCACTCAACTACTGATTTGGTAATTATATTACATGTAACGTGAATTAGCTAATTAATCTGACCCACACAACACATGAGGCTCCCTACAGTGACTAAATAATGATTGGCAATGATTTGGTTGATGATCAGGGACTCGGCGGGACAATGGTTACCCACCACATGCTTGCACAGAGACTTCCGCTCAATACAACAACCACAGTGGAAAAGAGAGCGACACTAAGCGTGTAGCTGCTTTTATAGACTGCAAGCCTGATGCACTCCTAATGCAGTCGTCCTCCAAGAGTGGTTATGAATAGCAAACTACTTACCCAACAAATAAAAACTTTATTGAAGTCATTCTTAATGATACTTGAAATTTGGCACATTCACTGGCCTTGAAATTTGGCAAATTACAACATATCAAGGTAACAGGGACAAGAACAATGTCAAGCTTTGGACCCTCTTACAAGAAGATCAAACATGCAAAACAGAAAATATGCTCTTGGTGTTTTCACTTGATTCACATATGTACCCCACAATCAGCCTTTTGGGTAGATGCATACATGAAAAGCGACACTCTTTTTCATTGTATTTGTTAACATATACAGTTTGCAAAAGTTTGACAGTTGCACTTTGTTTGTTCCTTACTTTAGAGTTAATCTAAAACATCCACTTGTTACTGCTTAAGCAATGGAGACCGAGTATATGAATCAATGTTTGAATGACATTAATGATTTTAACCTTTGACCTACCTTCATGATGTGTCCATCATTGGTACCCACTATAGCCAATGTGTCAAGACCCAAAGGCATAGCTGTGATGGATGTGAATGACTTGCCTGCTCCCCCACCCCTCAGGATGTCTCTCTCTATGGCAGGCTTTCTGCCCTCAATTGGTTGCAAATCTGAAGTGCCACAAAAGTCATCACCCACTGGTCTGTACTGTTGAATGAGATAACAGGCATTTTTCATCCATGGAACCATACTAATGAGACTGTGCCTAACTGGCACGTTCACTGGCCTGGTGGCTTGCATGACATGATTAATGTTAAATTTCTATATTGTACAGCACTTTTTCAATGTGTACACCCTGGATACATGTACATTCTCATAAATTTATCTGCTAAAATATTGCGTGCGCTAGAATTTAAATGAAAATCTTTTGCAAAACGATGTGTAAAGTAGCTACAGTTCGTGGTTTGGGCGCATGCAGCACGTACCCAGCATACACACACGCGCACATACTGAGCAGTCTATCCGATCATTCTGCAGATCGTTGGCAACACGTGTTCAACTTCTTGTCGACTGCCGCGGCTTCTGACTTACCACTCCATACCACAGATCATGGCGGCACTTGCCCATGATCAAGTATGGATTTACCAATCACAAGGAGTATTCATGCCACAAAATGGGCAAGAAGAGACATTCTGCAAACTGTAAATTTTGCAAAGCCACAATTTCTGAAAGTAGTGGAACTACCTCGAACTTCACCAGTCATCTGCAGCGTGTACACAAATCCTGCTAAGCTTGAGGAACTTCGTAAATGATGGGACAGATCCAGTTGTGGGGGGGGGGACATTTTTCTTCTTCCCCCCCCCCAAAAAAAAACAATGTTGAACCATTTGTGGTGTGCGTTTATACAATTTTGTGAAATATTTTACATTTATTCCCCATCAAAATCAATCAATAAAACAGCCAAACAATGTATTTGTAAATGACCATCCATTTGTGAATACGGCGATTCACAATAGTGCGCCTCCAAGAGTTTGCAACGCGTTGGCCAATCACAATGCCCAAAATCTGTCAACCCAATGCGCGTTTGGAAATGGATGACTGATTCCGCGCATTGTGATTGGCCAACGCGTTGCAAACTCTTGGAGGATCGAGCACTATTGTGAATTGCCCGTATTACATCATACTGATAGTGATAATGATGTAGGCCTACATCATGTACATGTACATGTGGCATATAGCCCGACTGCCACCATGCCACATAGGGAAGAAAGTTTGTATTTCTGTGTGAGATATTTTTATTTCTTGGAATGATTTTGGAATTTTCCAACAAGATATTAGTATCAATGGATTATTCCCTTAATGTTGCTCGCATTAAGCTGGTTCTTACTTAATATTTTCTCAGCTTAAAAACCACTTCTTTGTAAGAAAACACAAGTCAGAGGAAAACTAAAATGCATGGTGGTGGCCAAACTCCATTCCATTTAACTTAACCTGTAGTGGCAACATGTATGATTTGCCCCTTCCCCATCAACACAAAAACAAAACAAGATGCAATGAGCATGTTTTAGTTTAAATCTTAATTAAGCCAGAACATAATTTTCATACTTGTGACCTGGCATGGCATTCTGAGTACAAACAGCGACAATTTTCCAGCAACATTTTTTTAAAATGAGGATCTGAATTTGGGATTTTACAATTGGGAAGCCCTTTAAATCCTGAAGTTCACTTTTAAAAAAATATTGAGGGCGAAACTTTTTATGAATTTGGTAAAAGTGTATACTACACAGTACCTTTGAGCCTTTGGGGTTATCTTTGACCTTTGCTTTGTATTAAAGGGGTCAAACAATAAACTTTGTCCTAGTTCTCAACCACGATGATGTGTAATATTTGTGAATTGTGTTAGTGTATTGGTGTCGATGAGAACACTACTTGAGATTCAAAAAGGACTCGGACTCGGACTCAGCGACAAGGACTTGCACTCGGATACCAAGGACTCGGACTCGGATACCAAGGACTCGGACTCGGATACCAAGGACTCCGACTCGGACTCAGACTCGGACTCGGATACCAAGGACTCGGACTCAGATACCAAGGACTCGGACTCGGACTCGGATACCAAGGACTCGGACTCGGACTCGAGCTCGGATACCAAGGACTCGGAATCAGACTCGGATACCAAGGACTTGGACTCGGATACCAAGGACTCGGACTCCGGCTCGGATACCAAGGACTCAGACTCAGACTCGGATACCAAGGACTCGGACTCGGACTTGGATACCACGGACTCGGATACCAAAGACTCGGATACCAAGGACTCAGACTCGGACTGGGTGGACTCGACTACAGCACTGCAACTGACACAAACAAACATGGCATGGCATGTAAATACTGTGTGCTGTGACTGTGTGACTCTCGCAAAGTTACAACAGATTGACAACCTTATAAATGGAAGGATATAGCTCAAATTCCCCCGAAACATCAATCCGTATTCTATGTACCTCATGTCTCAAGTTTCTGTGTTAACGAAGCAGCACCACCATACGTCAGACTTTCTATTTTCAATTTTCCATCCATGGTGTTTTCTGAGCTGTAATTGCATTTGTTGAAGCACTTACATTATAAGGCTGTGAATTGTCATTTGTACAGGACCTGTCATTTCGCAGAAATAAGAGGAACCGGAGCCCGATAGGAACCATTGAAAAAATTTGAAAAGGGAAAATAGAATGTCTGTACAGTTGACGGCGGTGCTGCGACGTTAACTACTACATGGAAACTTCAATTCGGCCACTGTTTTAGGCTTATTCATTATAAGATTCTTCTTCAAAGTGCAATGAGACATGACCTACCTAGAACAGGGATTGATGTCACTCGTTCACTGTACAACTATCTCTTTGTTTGTGTTTACATGCCTCGCTTTGATTTTCAAGATGGCATACCCTGAGAAAGATCTATTGTGTATGTTTATGGAAATAGAAATAAACTGTGTAAGTAGTATGTGATCACAGCACTCGAACGTTGCCCAAAGACATACATGTATTCTCTTATTTTTATAACATCTTATTTCCATTTTTAAACTAACAATGCAGGTTTCTTACCACGACGTCACCGCAGCCACGGTTCTCAGACATGAACCTCAATCCCTGTGTTCCATCGCCATTGAAGCATTGCTGTAATCCTTTCTTGACCCGCTTATTGATATAACTCATGCCGTATACACACAGGGCCGAGTCACTGCCAGGTTGGTCAGATTCAGTAGAAATACTCTGAGAGAAAATGGCAAACAGGACATCCTCTCCAGGATCAAAGCCCAAATTGCTGCCTGCTTTGCCGACATACGCTGCTCGCAGGATGTTATAGGTATCACCAGCTTGACTATTACAAATGAGTGCCATCTCAGTGTAGGAGTAGAAGCCTGTTTGTAAAATATACAGAGTGCACATCAAATATGTAGTTGAGGTTGAAATTTAAAGGTGGGTGATTCCTCAAACATACTCTAAATAATAAAAATAATGACAGAAATTCAAAATGCACAGGAGACGGTTTGAATACTGGCTGTTGTTTAGAACAACTGATAGGTTGTAAAATATAAGGCAACCTCTTTACCAAGGATACGATCTTCCTGCACCATATTGGTTACCATCATGCCTTATGCGATCTTAACCGCTGGAATTGTGTAATTTAAATGTCCCACTATAAGGACTGCAGTTGATGTGTTAAAACTCGTGACGCCATGCTTTAAATTTTGAATCGTTTTTTTTTTTTACCGGTAGAACATCCTTTCAAACATGAGATTTCGGTGTCACATTATAGAGCAAGGATTTATATAAATGTACGTACATGTACCTCTGTTGTCCCTTTACAACACAAAATACAGAGTTTTTTGGGGAAAACGAGGTTTCCAGAATCCATCATACAGGCAACACCCAGTCTTGAAAAAAAAAGTGTACATGACATGACGTGCAGGAGATAACGCGACGCATACATGTATGTCGAAATTCACGTGCAGTACACTCTGAATGGTCAACCAGCATCATGTACATCGTATTTCTCACGGCCAGGGGTTAGTGAAGGAATGTGCACGTGCCCATGGAGTCGAGGCTGAATAAAAGGCGACTGTCATAGCTCCTTTCAATTTGAAATTGGGAAAGTTTAAGGCAAATTTAGAAAACAAGTACAAAAAAATAACGCCATTTTAATGGAGGTTTTCTTTGGTTTACATAGGAACATTTGGTATAATCCTCCCTTGAGAAAAATTGCTTACAATTAAACATGTTACTTACTTTTATCTTTTGTGCAAATCCTCACAATACGTGAATGATACCTGCTGCTATCTATATCCTCACGTTGTACAGTTGTAAAGTAGTTAAATCCTCCCGAGTTAAACCCAGAAATGTATTTAATCTTGTAATTATTTCTGTATTCAGGTCGAACATCAATGAAGGTGTTACGATGATAAGTAGAATCTCGGTAGGCAAAAGAAAAATGCCACTCCCCAGGGTTTGTCTCTTCAAGCTTTTTTGCAGTAGCAGCATGCTGAGTGACATTTCTGTATTGGAGATCACTGTTGTATGTGGCACCAACATAAAGAGCTTGAGTTTCTGGCCCATCATTGCCAACCTGGAACGGTGCGTAAAAACCAACAACTGTGTCTCCTAAGGCCAGACTATCCTCAGTCAAAGTACCATCAGTTTGAAAAGCCAACGCCGGCCAACCAGCAATACTGGTGAAGTTGCTTAAATGGTGTAGAGTGCACGTGCCAGCAAAAGCACTGCCACAAGACACTATCAGGTTATTCTCATAATCGACTTCCAACAACCTATTGATGTTGTCCCCATGTGGGCAGTTATTCACAGTTGGGCAAAAGTGTGTCATTCCCTCGAGTCTTGTGTCCACCTCTGACAGCTTATCCAGCTCAGACGAGAGATAATACAACTTGTTAGTTCCTCCGAGATAGATCTCCCCATTATCTCTGCGGACAACAAAGTTTTGTAAGTCTGTATCGGGAGTGCTGAAATGTTGAAGCTTTCCTACAAGTCGCTGATTCAAAGCACAAGACGGCAAGACTAGACCAAGACAGATAATGGAAACCACTGACAATATACTCCCTCTATGCCACGAGGCAAGTGGATAGGTCCTCAGAGGCTGGAATGCGTGCAGAGCAGCCATCGTCCTTTCTCTGTATCTGTGTCAAAGGATACAAAATATTGTTTACTTAGACTTTAATATATTTTAATACAAATATGTATTTAAATATTTAAACAAAAGATCACAATTATTTTCTCAGGTTTGAATACCTCATACATTTGCCATCAATGCTGGATATCCCATATTTCAAACTCAATTGTTATACCATTTAATTATATTGGTAGTTTTTGTTCATGTGATGAATTTCATAAGTTTATGAATGATGACCTACTGAACAACGCTAAGAACCTCGCCTTATGTACCTCAGGTACATCACCTTGATTGCTATGAAAGACATATTTTGTACAATACATTCAAAACTGATCTTGCATTCAAGGTGTAGTCTGAGAGCCGAGAGAGTTTTATGGAGGGTACAGGGTAATTCTGGCTTCAAAGGGAGTTTTGTGAGTAACTTGTATCCATTTCTCTTCAAAGTAGTTTTTCTGCCAGTTGTCTTGTTCAAGATGTTGATTAGGATGATCTTTATGGGCCTTAATTTTGATACTGTACAGATTACTTAAGAATTGGCGATGAAATGTCAATGGGGGTCGCCACATTCAAGTTGAAGCTTGAACAGAGGAGAGCCTTGGAGAGCTCCAGTACAAATTTTGAGGGCTTGATTGGACGCTGTCTACTTTTTGCTTCACAGTAGTGGAGGCTGAATTGAAAGCTTCGCATCCATACTCAAGGACAGGTTGTATATCTAGAACAATGTCTTGCAGTCAGCACCCCAGGTAGTTCCGCTAATACAGCGAGCAAGGTTGAGTTTCCTTTTACATTTGGTGACGTTATTGTCAATGCGTTGCTTCCAAGTCAACTTATTATCGTATGTAACACCCAAGGATTTGGCTGATTGGAGGGTTTGGATTACACGGTTTTGAAGAAGGAGAGAATATTAGTCTTCTTTTTGTTTGTGAAAAGGACCGCTGTTGTTCTGGGGTAGGATAGCTTGAAACCCCATTTTTCGCACCAAGATAAAATATTGTTGAGTCTTTTTTTGGATTTTCTTCTCGATAAATTGAGACACATGAACTTCAGGCAGTTGATGAGAGAGATCATTGATGGCAACATTAAACAATAAAGGGCTGATGAGGCTGTCTTGAGGAACACCATTTTCTTGAGTTCTTTCTGTGGAGAGGGTGTTAGTTGTCTTGGATTTCCTGTCACTAAGGAAGTTGTCTACAAGATCCAACTAGTAACTCAACCATAGATGCCCATGACTTGGAGTTGAATAATTACCCCTTTATGCCAGAGCATGTCGTATGCCTTTTCAATGTCAAGAAAGACCGCAAGTGTACTTTCTGTGTTGGCTCAGTCTTTGTTGATGGACGATTCAAGTTTGAGGATGTGATCTTTTGTGCTGGGACCTTTTCTGAACCCAATCTGTTGTTGGCTGAAGAGGTTATTCGTTTCTATACCATAGCAGATTGGAATTGACCACGCATTCCATCAATTCACATAAGGTGGAGGAGAGAGCTATAGGCTGGTAAGATAAAGGGTTGGCAGGATCTTTTCCTGGTTTGAGGATAGGAATGAGGATGGTGTCTTTCCACTGCTTGGGACATTGGGAGGTGTGCCAGATCATATTGAAGATAATAAGTAGATATTCCCGAATGTTTATGGAGAAACGTTTGATGACCGTATTGCTTATTCAATCTTTACCAGGGGTGGTGCATTTTGAGGCGTCGATGGCATGATTCAACTCATCAATGTTAAATGGTTCATTAAAAACACTATCATTATTGTTGTAAAATAATGTAATAGTATTGCGAAATTAAATGTCCGTATATTAGGTCCTCCCAAAAATTATGGAAATCTCCGGTCCGCTTTTGGTTTTTTGTTTTTTGGAAATGCCAATTATTCTGCATTTTGTTACAAAAATGTTAATTTTACCGTGTATGTGTAACGGATGACGCGTGGTTGTCGAGACCTTGGGCATCGTACACTGAATAATTGTGCACATGCACTGTACACAATGTACTGCATCAGAGTATACTGAAAGAGTTGGTGCGTGCATGCAGAACACATATTTTAACCATGCCTAAAACATTGGTAGTTGGTAGAGGGGAACTGGTAACCGAATGGAATTCTTTACAAAATATTGGTCAAAATGAACAAAAAGCTTCAATTAGATAGGAGACGTCATATGAAAATTTTAAAAATTAAATTTAAAAAGAAATATCATGACTCAATCAACAATGAAAATCAATCTTCTAAGAATCACTTTTCAAAAGTATGGTTCGCTGTACCCGCTGTTCACTTTGTACACTAAGCTTGATAGCACTTTGTGCTGCTTGTGCGGTCACGATCTATAGACAAGATGGACAGCCATGCGGTGTCCATGACGGCGATGTTGGGAACGAAGCAACTATTCAGTTGTGTTGTCAACCTATGACAAATTTTCTGATTCATTCAACAAGTACAATACCAGGCACACCAATTGTGTTTTCTCAGATATTTTGGTCGCTATGTCTAATCATTCTTACCATGTATTCTTCAATAAGAAGAAAGGGTAAGTTATTATTTGTACTATGAATACCCCCCCCCCCTTAAAAAACTTCTTCAACCGACCAACCCTCCTGATATTTTTAATTTGAGGGCAACAAAACAATTTTTGTGTTTGGCCTTATGTAGGCCTAATATGTCTTTCAAGTGGGATAATGTTGGGGAAATGATTATCCATAAAATGTTGAAAATTTAGTCCACATCCGTTCATATTTCAGTACACTTTAGCACCATGAAATTGGTTCATGTTTATAAGGGCAGTGCATGTATATAACATCAAATGTTATGTACCAGAAAGTATAGCCCCATAAATGTACATGTATTTTTTTTTTTAACATCATCTCTAATGAGGGTAAACTCCAATCAGAGCAAGGCACTGCTTTCAATGGAGGTCCTATCAAGTTAATGAGAACTATGAGACCCATCTGTAGCACCTTTATAAGGATTTATGAGGTGCTACGTCGCATATTGCAGCCACTGCCAGAAACACCGGGGCAAACCCTTTCTCTTAGCGATAAGTGTAACTGCATGGGTTCTTTAACGTGCATTAAAACAACACACGGGACCTATCGCTTTGTGTCCCATCCGAAGGACGAAGCAATAATGGTAAAGTGCCTTGCTCAAGAGCACAAGCACCATGTTCCCACAGTCAGGATTCGAACCCATGTACCACGGCAGACGAGTCAAACACCGTAACCATTGGACCATGGCACCCCATTCATTTGTTGTATCTCAAATACTGTACTTGACTTCCTCCATATTCACAATCCGGAGGAAGTCCAGTTTTTGAAACACATTTATGGCTTTACAAAGTACAATGGAGGAAAAGGGTAAATCCACATACCAATAAGGTACAATAAATCCACATACCAAGGCTACAATAAATCAATGTGAAAAGTACAGCAAATACCCTACCAATATTTTCCTAGAGCTGTTTACTAACAAATTTGTTGACAACAAAAAATTGAACTTTGAAAAAATATCTATGATTCAGATTTTTTTTTATACCATTAATTGACCTACTTTTCACTCGAACAAAATGCTTAGACATTTTTATAAACATGCTTGCCTCAAGAAATTGGTCAAAATTACTGCAAAATGTATGCAAAGTTAGAGCAACAATTCATCAAAAGAATAATGACATACCACATCAGCAAGTTAATGAACCTGAAGAAGGAAAAGAAAGCAGCAACATATATGATGTAGGCTTACTCCAGTGTTCAAACCAGGAAATCAAAGAACTTACAAACAAGCAGCTAGTGCCAAAGCATGGTCCTTGCTAAAGGTTAACAGGAAACGTCACCTACCATGTAGCACAAGATATGCAATCACCACCAGTACTCAGGTTTCATTAGCATGGGCATGTCCTAGAAAAACTTCCTGCCACCATGGACTCTCCAAGTACTGGCTCCAACTCCCTCAGCACGTAGGCTGCAATGCAGGAAATACATGTCATCAAGATCACTATCTCTCTTCCACAAGGAAACAAAAATGGATAAACAAGGAATAGATCAAAACCAATTTTTAGGGAGTTGCCTCTTTCACAAGTGTTTGAGTTTAAAACTTTCACTTATGGTGTTTGTTATGTTAAAAAATATTTAACAATACAGAAACAATGTTGCATCCTGGTGCTACGTTTTTCATACATTATCACATCACGTTACAAAATGTTGAAAAGACATGATGTCTGGATGCTACATTCTTTCCAAAAATAAAAATGAAATTATGCAAATTATTAATTTATAATGCAAAGATATCCATCAGAACGAATTCACTTGACACCCTGTGTACAAACCAGTATGATACTGGTCTAAATGCTTCAATATTTTCCTGCTAAATTTCACTTTTCAGGACAAGTTACCGCTTTCTGATGGCTGACAAACTCACTTGATCTTGCCAAAAATAAAAACATTTTAGACCTGGATTCAGCGTAGCCTGACCATGGGCGTCGCGAGGGGGGAGGGGGCAAGGGGGGGGGGCACTTGCCCACCCCTGGAAAAGCAACAAAAACAAAAAAAAACCAAAAAAAAGAGGCGCGAAGACAAAGTGGTGTAAATTTAATGAGTTGGGGGGGGGGGGAACGTTCCTGCCCTCCTCTAAAACTGATAAATCTAGAATGTGTTGAGAAATACAAGCATTTTTTGGCAAACATTTTTTTTGCCCCCCTCTAGAAAAAATCCTGGCGACGCCCATGAGCCCGACTGCATCTGGCTGTGTTCACTGAACCAGAGATTTCAGGAACTAATTTCTTGAGCATGACAAGAATCCACATTCTGCCCAATCCGGTGCTCGTAGCAAGTTTGCCCTGGGCCTAAGAGTAAGAATTCAGAAAGATTGTTGCATCTTGATGCCCCTTTTTCATCATTATTTCAGTGAAGTTCAGTCAATATTGAAAAGACATGAATCTGGGATAGTAAGTGAGGAAGTGTGAGAGACATTTCCAATTTTGTTAGAAAATACTTTCAAAATGTAGGCCTACTGGACTCTCCATAGACTTAGTACACAACCAAAGAAGAGGCGTCCGGATACTACATTTTTTCCAAGAATTCCAGCTACAGTCCTAATAATTACATGTTATTACCACTTAAAACCTTAATCTTCCAAAATCCACAAATTCTCAACTGATATTGGCTGGCTAACCGCTGGTTCCCGCGCACGCCGCGCACCTGGATGCATACATTACATATAGCATGGCATAGCAGCGGTGTGAAGTTGGTTACTTATTCCTCGTTCCTTGTTCGACATTCGCACGCTAAACACTACATGTACAAATCATGCATAGAGTGTATCCAGAGCTGCATACACATTCGCAAACGGCTCATAGACTGGTTTCCTATCCCGCTAGGCCCAGGAACACTTTGTTTTGCCACACATTTTCGTACAACAGAGACCTCTTTTAAGCATGAAGAACACTTTGGACCGGGAAAGACTGGATGTAGGGGGCATGAGGACCTGCGGAACTGGAAAATAATGGGTCTGACCTGGTCCAAGGGGTTTCAGTATTTTTTCCACATTTTTGAAAAAGACAAATCTACGGCGATTTTAATGCACGTTTTTCCATATGTTTGTGTACAAAATCGGCGCTCTCAAAGAAATTCCTTTTAAGCATGAAGAACGCGACTTGGACCGGGCAAGGCTGGATGTAGGAGGATGCAAGAGGACCTCAGGAACTAGAAAAAAATAAGTCTGACCTGGCCCAAGAGGTTTCAGTATTTTTTAAATATCTTTGAAAAAGACTTAAATCTACGGCGATTATAATGCACGTTTTTCCATATGTTTGTGTACATAATCGGTGCTCCTAAAGAAATTTCCCTTTAAGCATGAAGGACGCCTTGGACCGGGCAAGGCTGGATGTAGGAGGATGCAGGAGGACCTGGGGAACTTGAAAATAATAAGCCTGACCTGGTCCAAGGGGTTGGAATATTTTTTCCATATTTTTCAAAAAGATTGAAATCTACGGCGATTTTAATACATATTTTTCCATATGTTTGTGTACATAATCGGTGCTCTAAAAGAAATGTCCCTTTAAGCAGGAAGAACGTCTTGGACCGGGCAAGGCTGGATGTAGGAGGATGCAGGAGGACCTGAGGAACTTTAAAATAATAAGTCTGACCTGGTCCAAGGGGTTGGAATATTTTTTTCCATATTTTTCAAAAAGATTGAAATCTACGGCGATTTTAATGCACGTTTTTTCCATATGTTTGTGTACATAATCGGTGCTCTCAAAGAAATGTCCCTTTAAGCACGAAGAACGTCTTGACCGGGCAAGGCCGGATGTAGGAGGATGCAGGAAGACATGGGAAGCTGGAAAATAGTCAATCTGACCTGGTCCAAGGGGTTGGAATATTTTTTTCATATTTTTGAAAAAGACTTAAATCTACGGCGATTTTAATGCACGTTTTTCCATATGTTTGTGCACATAATCGGCGCTCCCAAAGAAATATCCCTTTAAGCATGAAGAACGCCTTGGACCGGGCAAGGCTGGATGTAGGAGGATGCAGGAGGACCTGGGGAACTTGAAAATAATAAGTCTGACCTGGTCCAAGGGGTTGGAATATTTTTCCCAGATTTTTGAAAAGATTGAAATCTACGGCGATTTTAATACACATTCTTCCCTATGTTTGTGAACATAATCGGCGCTTTAAAAGAAATGTCCCTGTAAGCAGGAAGAACGTCTTGGAACGGGCAAGGCTGGATGTACGAGGATGCAGGAGGACCTGGGAAGCTCAAAAATTATAAGTCTGACCTGGCCCAAGGGGTTGGAATATTTTTTCCATATTTTTGAAAAAGACTTAAAATCTACGGCGATTTTAATGCAGGTTTTTCCATATGTTTGTGTACATAATCGGCGCTTCCAAAGAAATGCCACTTTAAGCATGAAGAACGCCTTGGACCGGGCAAGGCTGGATGTAGGAGGATGCAGGAGGACCTGAGGAACTTGAAAATAATAAGTCTGACCTGGTCCAAGGGGTTAGAATATTTTTACATATTTTCAAAAAGATTGAAATCTACGGCGATTTTAATGCACGTTTTTCCATATGTTTGTGTACATAATCGGTGCTCTCAAAGAAATGTCCCTTTAAGCACGAAGAACGTCTTGGACCGGGCAAGGCCGGACGTAGGAGGATGCAGGAAGACATGGGAAGCTGGAAAATAGTCAATCTGACCTGGTCCAAGGGGTTAAAATATTTTTTTCATATTTTTGAAAAAGTCTTTAAATCTACGGCGATTTCAATGCACGTTTTTCCATATGTTTGTGTACATAATCGGTGCTCTAAAAGAAATTTCCCTTTAAGCAAGAAGAACGTCTTGGACCGGGCAAGGCTGGATGTAGGAGGATGCAGGAGGACCTGGGGAACTTGAAAATAATAAGTCTGACCTGGTCCAAGGGGTTGGAATATTTTTCCCAGATTTTTGAAAAAGATTGAAATCTACGGCGATTTTAATACACATTTTCCCCTATGTTTGTGTACATAATCGGTGCTCTAAAAGAAATGTCCCTTTAAGCACGAAGAACGCCTTGGACCGGGCAAGGCTGGATGTAGGAGGATGCAGGAGGACCTAAGGAACTTAAAAATTATAAGTCTGACCTGGTCCAAGGGGTTGGAATATTTTTTCCATATTTTTGAAAAAGACTTAAAATCTACGGCGATTTTAATGCACGTTTTTCCATATGTTTGTGTACATAATCGGCGCTTCCAAAGAAATGCCACTTTAAGCACGAAGAACGCCTTGGACCGGGCAAGGCTGGATGTAGGAGGATGCAGGAGGACCTGAGGAACTTGAAAATAATAAGTCTGACCTGGTCCAAGGGTTGGAATATTTTTCCATATTTTTCAAAAAGATTGAAATCTACGGCGATTTTAATGCACGTTTTTCCATATGTTTGTGTACATAATCGGTGCTCTCAAAGAAATGTCCCTTTAAGCACGAAGAACGTCTTGGACCGGGCAAGGCCGGATGTAGGAGGATGCAGGAAGACATGGGAAGCTGGAAAATAGTCAATCTGACCTGGTCCAAGGGGTTGGAATATTTTTTTCATATTTTTGAAAAAGACTTAAATCTACGGCGATTTTAATGCACGTTTTTCCATATGTTTGTGTACATAATCGGTGCTCTAAAAGAAATGTCCCTTTAAGCAAGAAGAACGTCTTGGACCGGGCAAGGATGGATGTAGGAGGATGCAGGAGGACCTGGGAACTTGAAAATAATAAGTCTGACCTGGTCCCAGGGGTTGGAATATTTTTCCCAGATTTTTGAAAAAGATTGAAATCTACGGCGATTTTAATACACATTTTTCCCTATGTTTGTGTACATAATCGGTGCTCTAAAAGAAATGTCCCTTTAAGCAGGAAGAACGTCTTGGACCGGGCAAGGCTGGATGTAGGAGGATGCAGGAGGACCTGGGGAACTTAAAAATTATAAGTCTGACCTGGTCCAAGGGGTAGCAATATTATGTCGAGATGTTTGAAAAAGTATTACAATCTACGAGGATTTTAATGCACGTTTTTCCATATGTTTGTGTACATAATCGGTGCTCTCAAAGAAATGTCCCTTTAAGCACGAAGAACGTCTTCGACCGGGCAAGGCCAGACGTAGGAGGATGCAGGAAGACATGGGAAGCTGGAAAATAGTCAATCTGACCTGGTCCAAAAGGTTAAAATATTTGTTTCATATTTTTGAAAAAGTCTTTAAATCTACGGCGATTTCAATGCACGTTTCTCCATATGTTTGTGATCATAATCGGTGCTCTCAAAGAAATGCCCCTTTAAGCACGAAGAACGTCTTGGACCGGGCAAGGTCGGATGTAGGAGGATGCAGGAGGACCTGGGGAACTATAAAATAATAAGTCTGACCTGGTCCAAGGGGTTGGAATATTTTTCCCAGATTTTTGAAAAAGATTGAAATCTACAGCGATTTTAATGCACGTTTTTCCATATGTTTGTGTACATCATCGGTGCTCTAAAAGAAATTTCCCTTTAAGCAAGAAGAACGTCTTGGACCGGGCAAGGCTGGATGTAGGAGGATGCAGGAGGACCTGAGGAACTTGAAAATAATAAGTCTGACCTGGTCCAAGGGGTTGGAATATTTTTTCCATATTTTTGAAAAAGACTTTAAATCTACAGCGATTTTAATGCACGTTTTTCCATATGTTTGTGTACATCATCGGTGCTCTAAAAGAAATTTCCCTTTAAGCAAGAAGAACGTCTTGGACCGGGCAAGGCTGGACGTAGGAGGATGCAGGAAGACATGGGAAGCTGGAAAATAGTCAATCTGACCTGGTCCAAGGGGTTGGAATATTTGTTTCATATTTTTGAAAAAGTCTTTAAATCTACGGCGATTTCAATGCACGTTTTTCCATATGTTTGTGTACATAATCGGTGCTCTCAAAGAAATGCCCCTTTAAGCACGAAGAACGTCTTGGACCGGGCAAGGCCGGATATAGGAGGATGCAGGAGGACCTGGGGAACTATAAAATAATAAGTCTGACCTGGTCCAAGGGGTTGGAATATTTTTCCATATTTTTGAAAAAGATTGAAATCTCGTTCGTGCAATTTTAATTTGAATGCCCTGTTTTTGAAATTGCATGATTAAAATGTGAAATCGCATGCTTCTAATGTGAAATTGATTGGTGTTTTTAGGTAATTGAATGTTGATCTCAACGCCCATTCAAATTGGTGCGAAAATGGGTGATTGGTCGCCATTTGGCCGCCAAATCTGCTAACTTGGCCGGGAAAAACCTATAATTCTATAATGAAACCTATTTTCAAACTCACATCAAAGAAGAAACGTTTTCATGCACTTTCTAGCAACACAAAAGTTAGGCTTTTTTATAATGAGACATCAAGCCAAAAAAGCGCCATGTTTGCATTAAACATAGTTGATATTGAAATTGTAATGAAATATAAAAATATACTGCATTGTTTGCAGCTTTACAGTAATAATTCAGGCTTACATTATACGCGTGACGGGCGCAAATTTTTTTTTTAAATCCAATTTAAAATAGACAAATTTAGAATTTGCTTGAATAGAATACAAATTAAATCTTACTTTGTGATGTGACACAAAGCATTTTAGCATAGACCTACATGTACACGTCATCTTATACAGTTGCCCCTGTAGAAGACACAATCTCGAAGACCATAGAAGTCCGCAATGGCAGAGAACATGACAAATATATAAAATGCAATCTTGTGAATTCCTTTCAGATTTTAAACTCAGTCGCCCACTGGTATACATTGGTGTATACCCAGAAATACGCTCAACATAACCGATGGCAAAATGTAATGTTTACATGAGAAACTCACAGTTTATAACACGACAAAATGAGCGGAATCTGAGAAAATACATAATGTCGTTGTTACACATGCTTTTCCGTTTAAGGATTATTTGGACGTGCAATCAGCATATTTTACCGAAATATATTTCGTAGAGGTCGATAGTATACTGAATCACCCACGAGGTCTTAGGGTGATTTATGTAGTGTATGATATAATATACATGTAGCTCCAAGCTCAGTGCGTAAATACGGGGCATGGGGTCAGGGGGATGGGCCATTGAATCACCCCACACCATCCCCTTTTTCGTGATGAGAAAAAAAATCAACGTATTTGTTAACATCCCAACAACAAAAATGTATTCAACAGCAATGAAAGTGGTGTTTTGGAAAATTGGTCATCCCCCCCGCCGCCACCCCCCCCCCCCAACCCACACCCACGTTGTTGATGGTGTAAATTGAGAATTTTCTTTTGTTTCTCTTTCATTTTCTTTTGTTTGACTACTAACTTTTTCGCTACAGCTCTCATTGATTTTGTACACGTTTAAATCGAGGTCGTCCTCGATATGGTTCCTATCCTCGATTCACCAATGATGTTACACGTGTGTTTTCTCGATTTACACCATAGAAAACCTGCTACACGGTACCCAGTGGATACTTGGGTATAATAGGGAACAAAAGACTGAATACGTCTCCACATGGCAATTTCTATAGATAAATACGTCTCCACATGATTATCACGAAATAGATATAGGCCTGTGGATTTTACCCACGTATTTTGTGTGAGGGATATTAAGTACGAATTTCTGCCCAGGAAATTACTTCAGGTTGAAATAGGAGCATTTTGAAACGACACTTTCAAACTCGAAAACTTTAGAACACGAAAGCAAAGTGAGGATACAAACTCCATATCCAGTGAATTTGCCTGCATTCGGGGACCCCCTATTGTCCCTCTTTTGTTTGTACTACCAGCTTTTTAGAAAGACCTCCCATATGTTTTGTACACAAATCCAAATTGGGGGCCTCTCAGGAATTGGGGACCCTATTGTCCTCTATTGAACAACGGACCCCTATTGAATTGAACATAATATCATTCCATGATTACCATTGATGAATAACTAATTTCTTTTTTTAAAGACTTGCGTAAAGTAAACGGATTTCAAGATAAAACTTACAGGACAATAATTCAAGGCACAACACAAAGTCAGCAGCGAAAAAAAATTCTTGATGAATAATAAAGTACGTTGCAGGCAGCTGCTTTGCAAAACTTACACATGCATTTCTTGATTTCAATTTACATGTATAAATAAACAGTACAGTTTTATTGAATAACAGATTTATATGATATTTCTTTGATAATTAAATCCAGTGAAACCAATGGTTTTTTTCGGTACACTATTGAGCACAAAGTTAAGGTGTCCGTCCTGTAAAGTAAGGCCTACATGATGACTGTAACGCTATTCCGCTGTTGCCATGATTAAAGGGAAACTCCGTCCTGGAACAGCCAAGCCGGGCTACAAAACGCGCTTTGAACGAAATAGTGTTAATCGGAAAGAACGTTTAAAAGTAAAAGTAGGATATAAACATCCACACAACTATCCTTCAAAAAATCGGCGTTTTGGCTTAATCATGTATTATGCTAGCGAAAACGACGTTCGGAGCCCACTTTTGCACCCCCCCAGAAGTCGAGCTTGTGATTTCATCTGTAAAGGGTTCGCCCTTGCGGACGTGTAAGAAACACATTTTGTGCATTGGTGATCGGTCACCGCTGACCTGTTCACGAGCACTCAACACTGAAATGTGTATCCTCGTGGAGACATTTCTTTGTTCTCGTGTCCGTAGTAAAGCTTTCGAGTTTGAAAGTGTAGTTTCAAACTTTGTTTTATTTTAACTATAATTAATTTCCTTGGCTGAAATTCGGTTTTTGAGTAAAATCCATACGTCTGTTTGGTGAAAACCTCGTGGAGACGTATTCATCTATAGAAATTGCCCTGTGGAGAGGCTTTTGTTCCCTATTGTGTGCATGTCTCCAGAGGGCACGGTGTATCAGATCATGCTGCAAGAGACACCCACACAACCCATTGACACTTTCTACGCGGCTGTTGCACTTGTGTATTGCAACTAAGTTTAATCTGAAATTAACCATAATCGAGTAATATTGTAAATGTGTTTTCATGACACAACAAAACTATATGAGAAATTTAATTGCCAATTATTGTGATGTTGAACAGATAAATTACAATATCAGGAATACACTACTGCAAAACTATAGCAAGACGAATGTCGGACACTTCGCCCCATTTCCACTTCGCCACATGTCACTTCGCCCCTTACCACTTCGCCCCATCCCCACTTCGCCCCATCCCCACTTCGCCCAAGCCGAGCCGTTACATGTAAAAAATCTCATCTATTTTATTGGCTTAAAAACAATTCCAAAGATTCACTTATTACTGCAACGAAAATCATTGGCTGATATCTGCTTGGTGCCAGTCGAATGAGCATTTTTTGTTAAGCGCCGATTTTCTGTAAAAAAACAAACCACCTTCTATTAAACGGAAATGCACACTGCATCCAAATTCCAAAATGTGAAAACTTTGCCAGCACAAATTTCCCAAAAGCGGCAGCACTCTTGAGCTACTAGTTTTCTGCATGCTGCGAGAAAAATAATCACATAAAAGATTTCTGGCTACGCCATCGCCACCGGCAGCTACCATTCAGACATCACAGGGGAGCCTCCTAGCAACAGTATTTCTAGGCAACCAGCAGGTTGGAATGTGAAAATGGACACGGAGCCATGCAGCATGCACCTGTGGCTCAATATTGACAATCACTCCAGTTGCGTGTGAAGAACGTCATATTCATGAAAGCAGACGGTCCGTGATGAAATCAACCAACTGGCTCATTTCATTGGCTGAGATACTATCATCACTGTTTATCATCTAAGAATTTTCCAATTACTGGCAGCAGGTCCTCATCAAAGGTGGCCTACAGCTGAACCCAAATGTATATACTTTGTAACGAACAAGAGTAACCTTGTATGAATTTGAACAATGCGGCTGTAAATCATTCTCCGGAAAGGCTTTTTCGGAGCTGGATTTTATTCGGGCATTTTTTTATATTTAAAGTCCGGGGAAAAGTTTATAACGTAAAGTGAGTGAAACTGAAATAAACATGGAATTTCACCCCGTAAAGGCCTGTATATCGTGTTCATGTACATCAAAATTGAACAGAAAAATAAAGATGATGAAATGAGCAAAAAGTTGATGTGTGTGTCGTTCCCTGTGTCTCGATTACCTTATCAGTGAGTTTGTATTTTCCTGAGTTTCTAGAATCATGAGAATTGGGAGCATATATTATCGGGGGTCTTTGGCAGTTTATTTACTGATCTGCACCCCTCACCTTTGAACATGGGGCGAAGTGGGGATGGGGCGAAGCGGGGATGGGGAAGGGGATGGGGCGAAGGAGGATGGGGCGAAGAAGGAGTCGGGTGAACTGCCTTAACTGCCACTTTCTGTCAAAAGAACCATGTACGTCGCAAGGGGCGCAATTTTATTGCTCATCTATCAGCCCCAAACTTACTGTGTTTTTTTTAACCGTTAAACTATGACCATTTTCTTTAAACTGGTTATCAAATGTTAATGTTCTTCGTTTCGGCGTATTGTTATTTGTTATTGTTTTTTGGTATTGTCGTGACATATTTTTCAGTAGTTTATCCCTATTTTACATAGGATATAACTGGTTTTACTCTTTTTAAATATAATTCTGTAATACGCGTATGATCATTTTTATATAAACCGCGCCATCATAGATTTTAATTTTAATTTTTTTTAACACGACATTTTTTTTGCGCAATTAATAATGAAATGCAAAGTTATAAACAAGCTTTATAATAATAACAAAAAATTCGCTGCCCAGTCAAAGGCGCTTCATGCTTAAAGGGGTATTTGTTTGGCGCTGATTATGTATACAAACAAAAACGGAAAAACGTGAATAATATCAAAGTAGATTTAAGTCTTTTTCAAAAAAAAATATTGTTAAGATACTGCAACCCCAGGACCAGGCCGGACCCGTTATTCTCCAGTTCCTTAGGTCTTCCTGCATCCTCCTACATCTAGTCTTGCCCGGTCCAAGACGTTCGTCATGCTTAAAAGTGGAATTTCTTTGGGAGCGCCGATTATGTACACAAACATATGGAAAAACGTGCATTAAAATCGCCGTAGATTTAAGGCTTTTTCAAAAATATGAAAAAAATATTCCAACCCCTTGGACCAGGTCAGACTTATATTTTTCAAGTTCCCCAGGTCCTCCTGCATCCTCCTACATCCAGCCTTGCCCGGTCCAAGGCGTTCTTCGTGCTTAAAGGGATATTTCTTTGGGAGCGCCGATTATGTGCACAAACATATGGAAAAACGTGCATTAAAATCGCCGTAGATTTCAATCTTTTTCAAAAATATGGAAAAAATATTCCAACCCCTTGGACCAGGTCAGACTTATTATTTTCAGTTTCCCCAGGTCCTCCTGCATCCTCCTACATGCAGCCTTGCCCGGTCCAAGGCGTTCTTCATGCTTAAAGTGGCATTTCTTTGGAAGCGCCGATTATGTACACAAACATATGGAAAAACGTGCATTAAAATCGCCGTAGATTTAAGTCTTTTTCAAAAATATGAAAAAAATACTCCAACCCCTTGGACCAGGTCAGATCCACTATTTTCAAGTTCCTCTGGTCCTCCTGCATCCTCCTACATCCAGCCTTGCCCGGTCCAACGCGTCCTTCATGCTGAAAGGGAAATTTCTTTAGGAGCGCCGATTATGTACACAAACATATGGAAAAACGTGCATTATAATCGCCGTAGATTTAAGTCTTTTTCAAAGATATTTAAAAAATACTGAAACCCCTTGGACCAGGTCAGACTTATTATTTTCAGTTTCCCCAGGTCCTCCTGCATCCTCCTACATCCAGCCTTGCCCGGTCCAAGGCGTTCTTCATGCTTAAAGTGGCATTTCTTTGGAAGCGCCGATTATGTACACAAACATATGGAAAATCGTGCATTAAAATCGCCGTAGATTTTAAGTCTTTTTCAAAAATATGGAAAAAATATTCCAACCCCTTGGACCAGGTCGGACTTATAATTTTTAAGTTCCCCAGGTCCTCCTGCATCCTCCTACATCCAGCCTTGCCCGGTCCAAGGCGTTCTTCGTGCTTAAAGGGATATTTCTTTGGGAGCGCCGATTATGTACACAAACATATGGAAAAACGTGCATTAAAATCGCCGTAGATTTCAATCTTTTTCAAAAATATGGAAAAAATATTCCAACCCCTTGGACCAGGTCAGACTTATTATTTTCAGGTTCGTCAGGTCCTCCTGCATCCTCCTACATGCAGCCTTGCCCGGTCCAAGGCGTTCTTCATGCTTAAAGTGGCATTTCTTTGGAAGCGCCGATTATGTACACAAACATATGGAAAAACGTGCATTAAAATCGCCGTAGATTTAAGTCTTTTCCAAAAGTATGAAAAAAATACTCCAACCCCTTGGACCAGGTCAGATCCACTATTTTCAAGTTCCTCTGGTCCTCCTGCATCCTCCTACATCCAGCCTTGCCCGGTCCAACGCGTCCTTCATGCTGAAAGGGAAATTTCTTTAGGAGCGCCGATTATGTACACAAACATATGGAAAAACGTGCATTATAATCGCCGTAGATTTAAGTCTTTTTCAAAGATATTTAAAAAATACTGAAACCCCTTGGACCAGGTCAGACTTATTTTTTTCTAGTTCCTGAGGTCCTCTTGCATCCTCCTACATCCAGCCTCTCCCGGTCCAAGCCGCGTTCTTCATGCTTAAAAGGAATTTCTTTGAGAGCGCCGATTTTGTACACAAACATATGGAAAAACGTGCATTAAAATCGCCGTAGATTTGTCTTTTTCAAAAATATGAAAAAAATACTGAAACCCCTTGGACCAGGTCAGACCCATTAATTTCCAGTTCCCTAGGTCCTCATGCCCCCTACATCCAGTCTTTCCCGGTCCAAAGTGTTGTTCATGCTTAAAAGAGGTCTCTGTTGTAAGAAAATGTGTGGCAAAACAAAGTGTTCCTGGTCCTAGCGGGATAGGAAACCAGTCTATGAGCTGTTTGCGAATGCGTATATGCAGCTTTGGATACACTCTATGCATGATTTGTACATGTGGTGTTTAGCCTGCGAATGTCGAACAAGGAACGAGGAATAAGTAACCAACTTCACACCGCTTGGCATAGCTAGGAAATTTTCCATCCATTCTAATCCTATATACTGTATACAGTAGTACATGTAGTCCCAGTACCGTGTACCAGCAGCTGCATAGCAGGAACACTACGTGCGCGTATTGAAACGATAAATCGGATGATCACCCGAACCTTCTCAAGTATAAATCTATATATTTTGACGCAAATTTCAAAATTCCAATTACACTAGACGCACGCGGTAAGTTAAACAAAATATACCTGCTTTTTTAAAACTGTTTAGTGGAGGATTACCTACACATTTTTCGACAAAAATAATAGCAGCTAAGACGAGTTGTCTTTGCTATCGCTATGGGGGCAGCCATTTTGTACATCCTGGGTCTTGGACATCCTGGGTCTTTTTCATCCTGGCATTTGTCCCCTATTTCTCTTGCGCGCCGTAAATATAAATGCCAATTAAGCTTAGCAAACTTTTTGCATTGGTCAGCTGTCAAATTTTATAATAAGAAAACAAACAAATAAGATCAGAGAGCAGTATGGAGCACCAAAACTCTAAAAGGTGTCTCCTTTCATCTAAATAGGCCTACATCGTACATGTAGTAGTAGGCCTAGGCCTACCTCTTTTTGTACAGTTGTTTTCAAGTTCGATCATGTTGATGTCGCAAATGCCTTTGCCTGAGCATGGAGGTAGAATGCCCAGTGAGAGAGGGTGAGTTCTGCTACGGCTGTCATGGCTGTAGTGTAGGCCATCAATTTTCATCAACAGGATTGAAAAACGAAAGTAAGCTACCATAAAAGTACCAAAAATACTACGTCACATCAGCAAATCAACAAAGTTTTATTGTTAAAAACAAACTGGCAAGACAACTTTTTATCCTGGTGTCCCTTCAAGTTAGTTCAAGCATTTATCCTCTCAGTCCCCCTACATGCTAAAGCCACGCGGTCCTTTTTCTATGCATTTGCCTTCACTTTGTGTGTGACAATGCGCGGGTGTATGCAGGCGTTACCTGTGCAGGTAATGGAGGGTCGAGGATATATTGTGCATGTACAAATTGTAAGTTGGCACACATCATGCAGCTCTTGCAAATTTTAGGTCTATGGAGGCTATGGGTCTCGTTCAAATGACGTCATTTCCTACAGACCAGACACGTGCATCAACATTTTGAACGTCATGTGCATCGGCGTAATGTGCATCGGCTGCGTCGCACTTCGAATGCATTTCGAGCCACAAGCGTGCGTGTTTGGAACAATTTCAACACTGCGCAATGGGTGCTTGATTACGTAAAATACGCAGTTGTAGTTCTCCTACAGAGATGTCAGTACTGATGTCAGTCATTCTGATATGAGGCATGGGATCCCATCCCCACGCCATCGCACACCTAAAAGCTTTCCGAGAAGTATGAATAATTGCATGCCTGAATCCCTCTGCACCGCACACCTTGGCATACATTTACAGACAAATTAAAATTAAAGAATTTGGTAGGAACTGGGTAATAAACCCCTTCTGTAAGCTCATGAAATGGCTTTACTGTAAAACCAAGGTGATTAGGCCTATTTAAAAAAATACCAGATAGTTCTGTCCCAGCTTGGAACACAGAATCACGCCCAGAAAAATCACACACCTAGAAAAATCACATTGAAAATTCCAGGTGTGCCTTTTTCCACAAGTCTGTGAATTTCAAATCAGAAGGACTGGACGTGCTCAAAATTCCGGTAGGAGACCTACCACTTACAATCTCAAAATGTAACGAGCACTGTATGTCACATGTATAAGAGTTTATCCCAGAACTTCGAGTGGCATAGGATCTGTCATTCCAAAGAAATAAAGAAAAAATGGCACCCATACGAACGTCGTCTGTAGCAATTTTTCGAAAGTCTGGAGATATGAACCATAGTAGGCCTATAGCCTCAATCATGGATCTAGACTTGTGATTAACTTGTGATAAACTTGTGATGGACTTGACTTCATCCCTACTATTTTTTTAACGGAAATTAAAGATTTTCTTAGTATGGTTAGAATGACTGATCATCATTAACATATTTCATGAGAAAATGGTACATGTATCAGCATACTGTATTGTGCTCATTCATTATGTACAGAGCATGAGAAGCATATTACAAATGAAGACTATTCTTGCAATTTGCAAACCAAAAAAAAACTAGAGCTAATGTGCTTCCCGAAGCACGGATATCAGCCTAAATTGCCGTTTTATCGGTTTGTCTGAACACTGACCACACGGTGATCATTGCTAAATGTGGCTGAGATCGGCAAAAGAATGAAATAGAAACAATTATGAACATTTGACATTAAGCCCACCGAAACATTACATACATTAGCCGTCAAGACAATACATGAAACAGTAGTTAATGCCAGTAGATTAATCCACATAAACTCTCAAAAATTAATCACAGCAGTAGTGTTATTTATTGGCCTCCGTACTTTTTAATCCACGGCAGAGTATCTGGCTGAACACATGTCTTTACACAGGTGGCACTGCTGCATGCTATGACAGACCGAAGGAATGCAGTAACAAGACACCACTTTTGCGTTTATAGGCAAAGTCTGTGGAGAGTGTGGCACTGTATGTCACACGACATCCACAGTATCGTGGTGGTTTGAGACCTTCCCAGAATTCCTATCTTTTTATATTGCTTTTTACATGCGTTTGAAAAATAAAAAACTTGAAATAACTCGACAACCAAATAAGTCAGGAATATGAAATTTGAGAATTAGAGATAAAAAAATACACTGAACAGGGCTGCAAAGATTTAAAATGTAAAACAGCTTTATAATTGTTTTCATAAAATGACCCCTACTGACCAATAGGTGACCACTGGCCAAATTCTGTGAACAACTTTTGTGAGGCTTGGTCTAAAGATACAACTGACCAAGTTTGACATCAATTGGGTTAAGACTGTGGGAGAAGAAGCATTTTGTAAATATTCATTAAATGACCTCTAGTGCCCCTTTAATGACCAGTGGCCGGATTTTACAAACATGGCTAGGTAGGGCATGTGACAAGGTTTAATTGGGCCAAGTTTGTTTGAAATCGGCTGAATAGTTTAGGAGTTATGGCCATTTTTATATTGGTCACGTGACCGTTTGCCCGAAGAAAGAAAGAAAGAAAGAAAGAAAGAAAGAAAGAAAGAAAGAAAGAAAGAAAGAAAGAAAGAAACTGGACGATCACAGTATATCAGCGTGCTGCGCACGGCTGATATAAGTATTCAGTATTCACAGGAGCAAGGTCAGTATATTGATAAGAATAAGACCTGTGCTATACTTTCATTTGCTTTTCCCTTCAATATTATAATTCAGTACTTATAAGTATGTACTAATCACAAAAAGACATTTCCCCGACAAAGTTAAGTTTGAATGGACAGGTGGAGGATCAATCAGGAGGGCAGAAGCATCATTGCATGGAAAAACGATGCTAAGGATTGGCTGATTTAAAGTTGATGCACAGAGTAGTGCATTATGTAGGCCCCTATGTGTTTGCCCTTTAGTGACCAAAGTCTGTGCACTGGAATTTCATGCACTTAATTTCACCTCTGATAACTAAAATAATTAAATATTATATAATTTCATAGTAGTTAGTAGAAGTAACTAGTTTACTCGGAGAAACCGTCAACGCTGTTCATGTTGCCCCCGACCCACCCACCACCACACACATGCCCACAGCCTTATGTACTTACAATATGGGGTAGACCTTAAATAGGTGTGACACTATTTGCTTTCCAACAGTGGTTTATTCGCTCTCGAGCAATGATAGCAGCGTCTGCAACAAATAACATACATGTAGAAAGTACGTAACACCAACAGGATAACATTTATAGTAAAGTCACATCAGTTCTCTAGACCTTTTCCCCCCTTCTTTTGTTCTCCTTTGTTCCTCAAACTCCTTAGCATTTTCCTTTTGGGGTAGATTGATTTCTAAAGACTTATTACCCCATAAGGAACCCTACATGTACCTTTGTAAACACCTTCAATCCTGGATCCCCATTTGTACCTCTTTTGTTAACTCATACCTCCCATATGTTTTGTACACACACCTCAAAACAGGACCTTTTGATCTATCATGATCGAACCCTATCGTCCTCTCTTATTATACAGTATGGTCTGTGATTTGAATGTTTACATTGTACATGTACATGTATGTAGTCCTGATTTGAAATAACAGGCGTGTCGAAAAAGGCACACCTGGAGTTTTCTAGGCGTGTAATTTTTCTAGGTGTGTAATTTCCCTTGGTGTGTGATTTTTCTAGGTGTGTGATTTTTCTAGGTGTGTGATTTTTCTAGGTGTGTGATTTTTCTAGGTGTGTGATTTTTCTAGGTGTGTGATTTTTCTAGGTGTGTGATTTTTCTAGGCGTGTGATTCTGTTTTCTAAACTGGAACTGAACAATCTGGTAGTCATTTTGTACGTTTCATCTTGGTTTACAGTGAAGCCATTTGAAGAGCTCACAGAAGTGCAATTATGCCGTAAATGTATGCTTAGGTGTGTCATACAGAGGCATTCAGGCGTACGATTATTCTCACTTCTCAGGAAGCTTTTTAGTGTGATGGCGTGGGGGTGTGATCGCACGCCTCAAATCAGAAGGACTGATGATTACACATTTGCATCATCATTACCTGATCTTTGAATTTTTTTCAATTTCTATTTTTTATTTTAGGGAACTGTCTTTGGGTCAAACATCATGGAGACTTCCCACAGTGATGATGATAAAGCTGAGGTATCATCACCAGCATGTCTTGTCCTACCAGTCAATCCACTACCATCAACTTCATCAGGTTGGTTTGTACTAATATGCAGCTGTCGCCTCATACAACCAAGCAGTGGCGTAGCCAGGAAAATTTCAGTGAGGGGGCGCTGGGGGGGGCTGGAACATTTCATGGGGCGCGTCATGTAGATCAATGATAATTTTTTCAGAAACTCAAAATCTCAGTGGGGGGGGGAGGGGCGACAAGGTTTCATTGTTTTATGAAATGAATTGCATATGCCTACAACTTTGCACCAAGTTAGTGAGGAGGGAACACCCTCGACACCCCATCTCAGTCATTGCGATTGCGTAGTTACGGACCCCACCTAAAATGTGCTCAAGTTAGAGTCAAGGTTGTTTTTTTATCATCCAAAAAATACCTTTTCTTAATTCTAATGACACTATTTGCAGTCCTTCTGTTTTGAGGCGTGCGATCACACCCCCACGCCATCACACGCCTAAATGCTTCCTGAGAAGTGCGAATAATCGCACGCCTAAATCCCTCAGTACCGCACACCTCGGCATACATTTACGGCATAATTATACTTCGTCATTTGTGAAAAATAAAGTATGTCGGTGAAGAGAATATAGCTTTATTGTAAACCAAGATGAATATTTTCAAAAACAAAGTACCAGATTGTACAGTCCCAGCTTGGACCACAGAATTACACACCTAGAAAAATCACACGCCTAGAAAAATCAAGGTGTGCATTTTTCCACACACCTGTGATTTTCAAATCAGAAGGACTGTATTTGTTTACACATTTACAGTTGATGCCTGGGAATCAATGTGGGTTTGTGCATTCACAGTGCATCGTGGTGCATGATCCCATCTTTATTTTCATGTTGCGTTTTGTCATCTCTATTATAATTTCACCCTAAAAATTCCAAAGCCTGACCTCTATCAACAATATTTCTGTTAGTTTAAAATGTAGTTTTAAATAGTTAAAAATAATTTCAATAACCTGAAACTGGATTTGTGTTCCCGCATGTATAGTGTTATGTCGACCGAATCCTTGGTTTTCACACGCCAGACGAAGGAAAATACAGACACTATTCTTCAAGGTTTCAGGGCTCTAGGCAGTTTATTCTTGGCACTTTCTTACACGAGGCTCTCTCCTTTTACAACTCACAACAAAAACATGTTACAGTCGGCTCCCGTTATAGCGAAAACGGTTTGGACTAATTCCAGTTATTACGAACACATCTCTCACATCAAAGAAATATATTTGTTAAGAATATGACGATTTGCACCACAGGTGAGAGATTGCCATGTAGATGTGTGAATGTGAGTAATTGAGTATCCTTTGAATGTCATTTGAATGTTTTCTTCTCAAGCATCCTCTCTGCTATTGAAAGAGTGCAGCTTGGCAACTCAGAGTCATCATTTTGCCCAATTTGCATCCCCAATAAATTGTTCTTACAAACAACTGAAAAAAGAAGAACATTGAGAAATGTAGTGAATATTCTGGAACGTGGCAGAAAATTTACATGTACATTTCATAAACCATTAATCAGTACTGTGATTTTTTTTAAGCAATGATTGTTTACATGCATGTATGAGTTGCAATTTTATTATGAAACAACTTTTACATGGCAACACTTTAAGATTCCTGTACAATTTGTATAAAGTGTGTCTTCTGAACATATACAAACATTCTGTATAAAGCAAATAGGCCAAACTGTTCTGTATGATTCTTAACATTCTGTAAACTAACTGTTCTCTTTAATCGTACTTTATTAGATCAACGACAGGCACTTGGTAAAGCAGCGAAGCGCAAAGCTAGGAAACCAAAATTTGTTCAAGATACAAAGTCAGCGAAAATCCTGACTGGTGAGTATATGAAGAAAACTCCTTGTGTACATTAGTTTCAAAGGTTACATGGATTGGGCATGTTTCTCAGGAAATCTGTACATTCCGAAATGGCAGGAAACACTAGGAAAAACAGGAAACTTAGGGCCTATTTGATGCATTGATTTTTTTATGAGAGTTGTGGTATATTGCACTACATGTATCATAGTGATACAAATTTTAATTTCAAAATATTAAATTAGCAAAAATCTTAAGGTAAAAAGGATGAATTGTAGCTTAATGGCTCATTGTTTCATTAAAAAGTTTAAAAGGGAATGACAGAAACATTTTAATGTAATAAAAATAATTGAAACTTCATTCGTATTGACAAATTACAGCAAAGTACTGAGTGCCACACAGGGGCATCAAGAGAAGACAAGAAAATGTAGTGCATGAGCAGATTCTTACTAATAAAAGAGAACACCCTGAAGAATGAGCCTACCTGGTGCTGGTAATCTACCTCACGTGGGGTAGGATTGCCGTTAATGAAAGACAAAAAGGAAACATGGCCAAACTAGGACATAGCTGCCAACTAGTACGATTTTTTCGTAATTATTACGAATTGTTTGTTTAATTACGAAAATACGATTTGCCACTAAAACATTACGAATTTCCCATTTTCTACCTAACGAAAAAAAAAAATGTAAAGTATCGTTTTTCACCGAAAATTTCTGGCGAAATGTCGCGATAATGGATGGACTGGTGACAAGTCTAATAATAATGCAGTCAAGCACCTGATAGACATCAATGCAATGTGCGCAGTGGAGTACTTGAGGACCAGACTAAAAATATTTTTCAATGGTGTGTCATTTGTGTGTATCTCGTGGATGTGTGGTTGTGTGTACTGTATTTGAGTACTTTTCAGTGACGATCGTGAGCACATTTAGTCGCTTATTGCTGGGATGAGACCCATCAATGCGAGATTTTAATCATGGAATTTAATAAGAGTATGGTTGGAATAATTGGTAATAGAGTTTGAGTTTGTCACAACGTCCAGAAAAGATAAATCAGCATGCGTTTGCAAGGTATGTTGGCGGGATATTTCTATTGCATACGGTGGCCATAGATCATTGTGTGTAAAAACATAATACAAACTCGAAACTCCACATCGATAGCATGCATCTCCAAAAAAAATTGCGCACATGTTATTGATGTTATTATTTATTTGACTTCAACAAACAAATTATTTATTTATTTTTTTTAAATTATATTTTGGCCTACAGTACATCACAACAAGAAGGGTATGCACATGTTTGTGTACATGTAAACCATGTACCTGTACTCGATGTTGGTAAAGCTTTTGATAAAACGAGAAGTTGAAAATGACCGCGCGGGTTGATTACTAATTGGGATTTTGAAATGTTGGCAGCTATGCTAGGATATGATACATGTACTACAGATTCATTAAATTCTGTCAAAATTCCCCCAAAAAGTAAAATATTTCAACTTTCATTTCTTGGAATGGTAATGCTTAAATAAAGAGGTTGTTGATTAATGAAATATATTTTTTTATACAAAAAAAATTTGTACAAATTGTGGAGAAGACCAGTAATATATGACACATGGCATTGTCTGAGTTTTCAGTAATGCACAGTTTGTTTGCACACTAAATACTTTAGTGTAAAATTGCCGTAGGAATTTCTAGATTAGAGTCTGCAAAATGAAAATAACAGTTGTTTGTTCCTTGAACAGGCTAGGTTAAGAAAATCCAAACATTTGTGGGATAATAAGTGGGACCCAGGTTTCAACTTCTTGTTGCATCATTTCTAACCTTATCAAAAACCATTAGACTAATTAATCTGGTTGGCCTAGCTGGAACACAAAAACAAACGCTCTCAAAGAAACTTGTACATTGTTTTGTGGCAGAAATAATTGCATACTATATTTCAATATTCCTCCAGCTACCTATAACTAAATAGTGACATTGATGTCTTCCAACAATCAACAGCCTTCAATAAAACAGTTGTGCATACTTCTTCTTTAGACTTTGCAGAATGCAGTGACGTAAAACAGGAGATGTTGGACAGTACTGATGATGTCATAGAAGGCGATATCAGTGAAGCATCAGAAGCCCAGGATACACAGGAGAGTCATGCTAGTGTATGTAATATTAATGGAATTATAGTGTGGTGGTCACTGGTTGAGCAGTTATAAATGTCAGGTTTAAAACCAGTTCAGGGCAACTTGCCGTTTTTCCCAACTTCTGTCATGTCGGAAAAATTCACTATACAGTACATGAGTGTGTACATGGACTAGCACATACAGGAATGTTGTTTCCTGCCTTTCCCCAGGTAGACCATTAACAAGGCATTGTAGCGGATTTGCCCAAAGTGACGGTATATTGTAGACTGTTTTCACTCGGTTCTGAGACAGGGCAATGGTTACAATGCCCTGTTTACGGAGCTTTTCCTAACGTAGCTGACTGCACCTGTACTGCACTGCATGGCGCATAGTGCAGGGGGTGGAAGTGTAAGCTATGGGTGCTAAGTTGACTGACAAAATTGCGGTAATTTACAATTAAAACAGGAGGTGTTTTTTTTAATTTTAAATAAACCCATATATTCAGCAGACACCTTAAAGCATTGAAAACACAGGTTTTTTAATAAGCTTTTTAAATAAAAAGTGCGATGGGAATTGTGACTAGCACCCAAACCGTTTGATTTTTGAAAGTCAACATTTTGATCGCCGAAGTTCTTTCTCGCACGAATGGCCAATTTCTAAGGAATGGTCTTGTGGACGTTTATGTTCTTCTTTTAAATGCCCTTTCCAATTAATACCACTTCCTGAAAAATGCCATTTATATCCCAATTAGGGTTTTCCTAGGACGTAATGTCCCTTTAAAACAGACGTTTAAAACTGTTCCACCACACTATTAATCCTATTCATAAATGGTCAAAAACTTAAAAATTCCAACAATTGAATGTTTTGTCCACAGTTTCACTCCATGTTCGGGCCACCACGCATCACGCTCATGTGGCTTGCTTAACATCCCATTCTCTTTATAATTTTGTATCAATGGTTCTCAAGCACCCAGTCATGCCAGTTGTAGTAGGCACATACTGTGTGCATATTGCTCTGAGAGCAGCGTTTCGGACCGGTTTTAAACATCCTGAACGGTGCTTTAAGTTGCATTTCCCTCTTCAACAAATACGATTTCTTCCTATTAATAGATTAATGCTAGTAGACTGGCTCCCAGTCTGTACATTATCCATACTGATTGTGGGGCGGGAACCAGGCTACTCCGCAAGAACGAGAATTATTTTCTGGCAGCCAATAAATAAAAAGTCTAAAGTAATAGTCCAGTAACTAAACATGGGCCGATTTTTCCTGTGGATTTTTCATTCAAAAGTGAATATTTTGTATTGCTAGAAAAAATAGCAATTTAGAAAAGGAATCTGTTTTTCTGGGTGAAATTTGAAAGTAGCACGGGGAACGCAACTTTAAACAGAGATTTAAGACCACCCACATGATGCGCTCTAGTCAAATATGAATGGGTAAACTCACAGATATGAATATAGCTTTAAGGTTTACCCCGGCTGAAAGAGGGTTCAGACAGTGGGATATGTGCACATTGCAGTCCTACAGCTCAGCTGTAGTACTGAGCATTTTATTTTCCTGTTCTGTTGTACACCCACACTTCAGTGAGTTTCTGTGATCTACATGAATATGTATATATTGGTCAAAATTGTGCCAAATATGCTAGGGCCATCAAGGCTTGATTCAACATGTTAGTGGTGCACTGCAAAAAGCAGGACAGTGACCACTCTTGACTCGAGTACATGTATATGGACAGATCATGCCCCGTGCTGCAACATGGGGTGACTGTAATGATTAAAAAGTTGCCTTGAACTTGTTCCACTGGGCAAGTACTTTAAAATTAAAAACAGTTTGGAAGTGTTCCTCAAAAAGTGTTCGTGCCACATTTAATATTGCCAGCAGTAAGTAATATCTGCTTGACTTTACTTCAATAAGCAGGGCAAGAAACGCATGATTGTTTGAGCTGCTAATACTTTGATGTGGTTTGCTTCTGTTGGGTCAGCTGGCCCTATTCTGTTGTGTTCCTAGATTGTTAGATTCAGTAGGCCTTGCCTTGAGAAAGACTGAAGATAGTTTCGATTAGTCACTTGTATGATGTGTATATTCATTCAGCCATCCAGAGGAATGCCCTGTGAAGAAGTACCAATTGACCCCGTGACTCAGTCTTGGTTCACCAGTAGAGACTCCAAAGACAACCTCTCCAAGAAAGGTAAGGGTAATATTCTAGCAACACAAAACTCATGTGTTGAAATAAGCTCAATTTGTACACACGGCATTTGGCTATGGTGTAGTGAACTGTAAGCTTCCTCCACCCACTTCTGTATCTGTTGTGGGATTAATTTCCAATTCTCTCTAGACCTCATGTTGAACATATTGCACGTAGAATGTTCATTGACGTTTTAGTGTGCATTGACCATGTGATGGGTAGTTGAGGGCATATAATCCTACTTGTGATGATGTAAGATAGTGTCTGCTGAGATACATTCAGGTAGACACCAGAAACTAATTGTCATGTACATATACTGTCCACACTTGCATATTCCCAAAAATTGTGCTGAATTTTGTATCATTCTTTGCCAGATACATTGCCGTTTGCGATCTGTTGTTGACAAATATTTTCCGTTATTGCCAAATGCCGTCAGTAATTTTAACCAAAAAACAGAAATATTGTAAGAAAGCTAAAATTGAATGAAACAAGATCTGATGGTCATGAGTGCCCCACAGTAGGTATACTATGGCATACATTGTTTGTAAAAGCTAAGCATGGACAATACATGTATTTGGTAAGGTTCAGGAATCAGTGTGATCAGAGATGAAACTTTTCCGATTTTAATCGGAAATCCGACTTTTTGAATTTTCCAACGAAATCTCCGATTTTTTTACAGTGTGTCCCACAAAATTTGATTTTGTAACAATTTTTTTCACAAAATGTCATTTTATTTCAATCATAATTTCGAAGAAAAAGTCGATGAAAAGTCGATGGAAATGGCACATTAAAATCATCGCGAACGTAGTTTTAATCTCTTTTACCAGTCGTTATTGGGTGTTTCAACGGTAGAAACAAAGGGCATAACACTGATCGGAGCCTTCTCCGGCTGGACTTTAAACATTGACAGGCGACATGGAAAAATCACTGTGTCGCACGTGCGTGCGAATATATGCAATGGTAACGGTGTACGTACTGCACCGTCATGACCGTACCGTCCGCTAGCACATGGCCGGTCGGGAACGGGTAGCCTTGTGAACGATCCAGTGGATAAAATCATTATGTTGTGCGATTTTCTGAGGTTTCAGATTTAGTTGTACAAAATGCAATGCTTTAAAAATCGTGATGATTATCTCAAGGATAGCGAAGAGAGCATTAGCGAAACATTTCACTGGCATTTGTTGGAAGAGAAAGACGATAATGCCTGATTTTTCCCCACGTAAGAATGCAAGTGGAGTAGTGGAGTTGTGTGGTTGAATCATGGACATGATTGAAGCACCATGAACGGTGCCCTTGTCTTTCGGACTTTTCCCTCGACTTTTTCAAGTAAGAAGTGAACTTCTTTATTGATGACTCTATTACTCTAACCGTAATTCAGGCATTTTATGCAATGAAAACACTGACTATTTTTTTTCATCGTAAAACTTTGTTTGAATCGAAACTAAAGCAGGAGTTGGTGTCCGGAAATTGGGCATGAAGTGTATTGTACATGCATGTACATGTGTGTAACTGCAGCGCGGCCCAGATTTCGGACACGTATTTTGTTCGGCCTATTTTCCGATTTTTTTGCCATATGCCAGTTTCATCTCTGTGTGATGTCACAGACTAAATATAATCCATAGTCAGAAACTGGGGATTTTCATAATGTTTTACCAATAACTTGGTCATATGCTCCCAATTATCTTGCAGGTCATAAGTGGAAGCAAGGCATGTGGTCAAAAGAAGAAGTCGACATCTTGGAAAGAAACATTGAGGAATATCTTAAGGTACCGTACCTTGATCAGATTGCACATTATGGCTTTTGGGGATCCTACCATTTTCAAACTGAAATAAAACAATAAAGAAACACATACATGTAGTATTACTGTTTTTTAAATAGTCAAATGTACACATTGTAACCAAAGAAAATGACTCTGAAACAACTTTTACTTAGTTTTTTAGGAAAAGTAAATCTCAATAAATTCAATAATGAAACAAACCCGTAGTATATAAAACAAAGAAATAGAAATACCAAATAAATAAATCGCAAAACTGATTCAAGTGCAGTTCCACAAAAGTTTCAGGATATAGCTGTAGGAATTACACACAATTGCGCATTCCAAATCCTAAATAACTCACCTAGGTTCTCGGAAAGATCAAAACAGGTTACTGGGTGAAAATAAATGTGAAATTCATTTTCTGTGATCCAGCTTGGGTATCATAAATCAACATGTTTTATACACATCAATTCAAGAAACTGTAATACAAAAGTGCATGAAATGCAGTGATAAAAAATAGCTTTTGAGTATCAAAGATCACAGATCACTGTTCAAATAAAGATGTACTATTTAAAATGCAACATTTTCAATGTTGTATTTTGTAACAGCAGCTGTCTTTCCAAAGTAGTAGTTAAATCACATGAAACTGATACAAGTGTTCATGACATAAACTGTCTGACTGACTTTGGTGATTCGAAATTCTTCTTTAATAGTCTGATTAGCCTTTCAGCCAGAAAGGCAAACGGAAAGGCTGTGTTATCCAGAGGCCAGGAGACAGTCTTAAGTCTTACCCAGATGGTTGACCACATAGACATCAAGATAAACATGACAGGAAAATGTCATAACTAAAAGAATCTCACCATTTACATCATGCAATATTGGTATTAAGTTAACTCAATAATAATATGCCAATGTGCACCTATGAAATTCACTCTCAAAAGTCTGTTAAACTAGAAATATAAAACCACCCGGAAGATTTCTACTTAGCTTGTGACACATAACATTTTTTTAGGGAGGGGGGGGGGGTTCATACATGTAATTACTTTGGCTGCATAACTGATGTGGAAATGTATATATATATAATTGTGTATATCTACTAGATGTCTGACAGGAATGGGAATAATCGTTTGTTATCCCAGACTTTTTGCAACATAAACCACATTACCCTGTAACCATTCGTTTATTGTACCCATTTTTCCTGGTTTAGAAAATCAATTGCATTGAAGTGGCTTGCTCAAAGACATAAATACTATGGAATGCCGAAGTGAATACGTGACACGCACAAAATGTGTGTAAAAGACATCAGCGCGTGATTCAGCCCGTGAACCAACAAGCACGCATACTCCATTCGTTTTTACTACACTTTCTGGTTTTAAATGACGTCGCACTTGGGTACTCCATAATCCCACAGCTTGGTTTGAACATTGGTAGATGAATGCGGGGCCTTTACATGGCACTAAAACGTAACATTTGTTTCTCAGGAGACATTGGCAGTTTGGGATTTGCTTATGATTTCAGATTCGGAAACTTGGGGATGCTGTCTCGGTGATTTTCCAGATGAGTAAGGAGGAGAGGAAAGATTTCTACCGTTTCATAGCCAAGGGACTGCAGAGACCCTTATTTGCTGTCTACAGGCGTGTCATTCGCATGTATGACTCCAAAAACCATGTTGGCAAGTAAGTGCAACACAGATGGCATGGTCAAACAAGGCTAGAAATCTCTTTCACTCCAGATACTCAGATTCTATCAGAATCCCAAGATATTCACTTGAAAGTGATTTTCCTTGAAAATTTGTCGTGGCATGTTGGAAAGAGTTCCAAGTCTGTGCACTTATTTCCTGCCAGTAAAACTGGTTCAAAGCTGTAAACGTATTTGTATTTACCTAGACACCTATGATCAAGATTTTGTGTAAAATACAAAACCTTTACTGATCTTTTCATCTCTAACACATGTGTGGTATTACAGGTTAATCTGTAAACATTGCAATGCATAAGATTTGAATCAGAGTGATTGCCTAGTAAGATGATATGATAGTTTTATGTATTGTAAAATTTCGGTTTAATTATGTTTATATGACATAAACAAAAAATTTTAAAATGTATTGCAAAAATTGTGCCTAGAAGTCTCTGCCTGTTTGATGTGTGTGAATTTTGGTTACATTAATGCTCATACTGAAGACAAAGGGTTTCTTCTTTTTAAGGTACACTGCTGAGGATATACAGAAGCTTAAAGAGTAAGTGTGTTTCTTTTATAAAGTCAGTCTGTATTCTACCTAGTAGCACCGACTAACAAACTTACAAATTGACCAAGGTGAGAGTTAAGTAACAAAAGGAGCTGAGAGTGCATCATGAATGACAGTGCCTTGTTGAATTATGGTGACAAAGATAGTGTTTGGCCTCAAAATACGAGAATGAAATATTTGATCAGTGTTGTAGTCAAGTCACCAGTCTGGTCACAAGTACCAATGGATGAATGAGAAGAAAAGGAATTATTCAAATTCACGGTTATCTAAATAAGTTGTGCCTTGAGTGGAATCATCTACAGCACTGCATTTAATCACTAAGACACATTGTATAGAATTTCGGGGACTGAAAATTATTCCAAAAATAGTAATTTACAAATAATTGTCCAGCTTTTTTTCAGATATCAAGGACAACTGACACAAAATTACAGCTACCTCAAACCAGTAATAAAAAACCCTAGTTGTGTGATCTAAAGGTGTGTGTTATAATCAACAGTATGATGCCCAATGGGAGGGATCTGACAGTGTGACATACTAGGCTATCCCAGGTATTGGAATTTAAGGGTGCAAGTCACCATGTGATTGAGTTTAACTAGCAGTACATGTTGATTTGTGCAGGTTACGAGCCAAGTATGGCAATGAATGGTGTGCAATAGGTGCTGAGATGGGTCGCAGTGCCGCTTCTGTCAAGGATAAAGTTAGGCTACTCAAAGATCGATGTCATCAAGGTAAAAACATAAAGATGTAAGATATCCTGAACAATAAGTGGTATGGTTCCTCTGTTAATACTGAGGTACCCCTTGAGTGTACTGTGATATGTTGCTTAGATTGATCTTTAACAGCTACAACACATGCAACATTCCATTAAAGTATGGTTACATATCGATCATTAGATGAATTAAGAGACACAAAGCAGTCTTGAAAGGACAAGGTGGTGTTTGGGTATCAAGAAATTCAAGTGAAGTGTGAGTGTGAAGTATTCTTAACCAGTTTGTGCCGAGATTATTTTGACATTGACCGGACCCAGGTGCGGGATTATTTGTCAAGAACTGGGTAGGACACCCTGATATTTTTGTGAGCAGGTGACTGACAGATATTTCCGGCCTCGCTCATCGTGTGTTTATCCATCAGCCGTTCAAAATGGCACAAAACCTTTGCGTGTATACACATCATCCGACATGAACTGGTTAATAAGAAAATAAATATGTGCTTGGCCGGTTTTAATAACATACAGTTAAAACTAGTGGCCTGGTCGCCGTTAATGGCCCGAGTGGAATTATCCGCGGCCAGGCCCTTAACAGATTTTAAATGTACTTGTTTAAAACTGGCCAAGCACATATTTATTCCCATTCATAAATACCTTTTGGTCAAAGAATCAAAGCAAGTCGAAAATTCACAATTCTCCAACAATTTTGTTAGACAATTCACTTCATCCTCTAGTCATATCTACATGTATGACACATGTATGTGCATCTCACGCTAAGTGCTAAAAATCTCCTAATATGGAAATTGGCATGAGCGCAGCGGGTTCTGCATTAGTGCTGCAACTGATCCTCAAAGTTTGGTTCGGTTCGGCTTCGGAAGTGTATACACAATATACATGTCCATACAATGTATTTGGTTACAATGAAAAGCATGCATAGGCCGTTCCCCTGTTGGAACAAACACGTGTGTACCGCGCACGTCTGACAGAAATAGGCGCCGCAATTTCCACATGCTATTCAACACAATTAAAGGATGAATCTTATTTTTGTTGTGTAAACAAAAGTCCGTTATAATTTGACTTGATGACGTTGAGAAATGAACATCGTAAATTGCTACCGTGTTACATATCGCAGCCCTATCCGGCCCGGCAACTATGACAAAATTGGCGATCGTGTAGTGTAGGGCCCGGCTCCTAACTTAAGGAAACAAATTCCACTTAAAAACTATTGGAGAGACCAAACTAGTTGGTTCTCAAAAAAAACCAGGTATGTCATAGATAGAGTGCACGGTTTTGATTTTTTTATAGGGAAATTTGGGAGTAAAATGACGATGACAGCGCGGCGAAAATAAAGATGGCGATCACCGCGCGATGTACCGTGAGCACGCACGGCGCGGTGAATCGCCAGGTACAAACCGCGCAGGAAAATCGTGATTTCTACCTCAAGAAACTGTTCAAAATTGCAAAACGGGTGTCATTAGAATTGAGAAGTCTGCTTTTGATTATAAAAGTGATTTTTTTAGCAATAAAAAAATATTTTTGACTCTTATTTGATCGAAACAAAACAGGGGCCCTACGCTACACGATCACCAAAAAAAAATTCCCACACATGCTGACGGGTTTTCCTGACGAGTTCCGTCCCGTCCGAGCATGCCCTGATGAGCACTAAAAGCTTGTCTCGTGGCAATAATTGCTGAAATGTTCATAAGAACAAACAGGTCCTTTTACTGTGCCAAACATATGAAATTATAATTATTTTTAGCAACAAGCTGACAAATAGCTACCGTACAAAAATAATAACTTTTCGATTTGCGACTACCATGAATATTCATATTGTGGACGGATCCATTAATTTTGTAAAGGGGTGTTTCACCCTCTTTTGGGAGATTACTTCGTTTTTCGTATTCATTCTTAATAAAAAAAAATATATTGCGATAAGTACGAACTTATTCTGAACATGGGAAAGGTTTCAGACTCCATAAAAAGTTTTTTTTTTTTATTCTGATACGGTGAAAAAAACGAAAATGCTGGTGAATTTCGCCGAGGAAAGCACACCCTTCACCGCAATTGAATTGAGAGCACGCTTTTCATTGAGAAAATCGCAAGGCGCGTAAGATTTTTTCAAAGCGTATTGGCCCGATATCCTATTGTATGCCTTGCTAGAACACTGCCAATAATGAAGATGAATGCAGTGATTGGTCAACACGGTAAATTCAAACATCCGTGCGCTTTAATTTTGCCTTTTCATTGCAAGCATTATCATACCTAGCGCTATCAACAAATACTTGCCGAACTTTCCGAACCGACATGAACTTTCCGAACGTGCATGATGTGGTGCAGAATGTAGCAATTGTGTTTAAAGCCAGCTGCTGTTTTATCAGCGGTTTTAAACCACCCACGTGAGGGGCTCTTGACCAATAGGAATTGGTAAACTGTCTCAGATATTTATGAATACTGTGTATACTGCATACACTACAAAGGCACATAGTATCATTGTAGAATTATCCACTTAAAACAAAGAAATATATGGGCAATGTATGGGCTACAAATGTTAGCAGAGTCTTATCTATCTGTGGTTTTATTTTCATTTTTCACAATTATTTGTTCTCATTTTCATTTAATGACATTAAAAATTCCCCATCCATAGAGATTGTATCAGACCCACACTGTGAAATTTGTCCACTTTTCACAACATAGCTTGTCAATCTTTTATCATTTTATACCACCATGGAAAATCAGCATTGCCAAATCTGGTGTGAAATAGTCATTATTGAAATAGTTTTCAAATGCAGCTGGCAAATATACTTTTAAGCTAGTACCCACGATGAATTAAATCATAAACTGAACCAGATCAAGTTTACTTACCCATAACCATGTAGTTTTCTCTGTGTCTGGAAGGCAAGTGGACCATTAATGAGGAACAGATGCTTGCAGAGGCTGTCTACTCCCTGTCTAAGGCTGCACCTGGTGAGAGTATCACTACTGGCATCTCTTGGTCACAGATAGCTGCTAAGGTACCCACCAGAACAGAGAAACAGTGCCGAGCTAAGTGGCTCAACTATCTCAACTGGAAACATGCAGGTGGAACTGAGTGGACCAAAGACGATGACAACAAGCTACTTGACAGGTAGGTCAAGATTGGTTCAGTTTGAAACACAAAGATGAATAGTCATACATGAGTCGTTGAGGACTATCAAGGACAAGCTTAGAATACTTATGAATATTTACATAACTGCAAATAGGTATGTACCACCAAATGTGCAGTTTGGGATTTAAGTACCAATTATTTGGAAGAGCAAGTACTAACCTGTTGGTACTTTAAGAGTGGAGTACTCCCCTGCAAGTGCATGTGCATGTACATGTGAGCACTTGTTAGTGTTGAAGTCGAGTCCATTACAAGACTCTCTCTTCCGGTGAAGTACAGTCCACCATCTGGTGTATTACGTACTGCAGTTGTTGTACAAGACAATCACAAGTCCATCACAAATCATCCAGTCATGTGTCCCAAGCAATTCAGTTAACAAAAGTGTTCAGCCTCTGTAACTTGTGATTGGACTTGTGGATTGACATGTAATTTACTTTCAACCTTTCTGCCAGCATTCTGCCTATGGATATTTTTGGTGGTTGGAACCATTATACCAATTTACTGTGCCGCACGCATGAACACGCAATGTACAATAGAACAGCAAGCATGTAGCAAGCCTGTGCGTGATGTACCCATATTCTTTTCTCTTAAGTCCAAATCTTGTATTGCAGGTTTAAAAATAATCAAAAGCTTGTTTTTAATGCTTATTTTTAAGGTGATACAATATTTTTTGTCATCAATTTTTAAATATTTTTTTACAAATTCCAATATATTGTTTTGGTAGCGGTAATTCATGTTATTTGAATTCCCTAGGCATTTTTGCTAGGATGCAACCTCAATCCTGCAAAAACCTCCAATTGCCTCCATGTAAGAATTGCGTACAGCCTCAATCCTGCCAAGTCCTCCATAGCCTTGGTCAAGGCGCTAGTTGTTTTTTATCCGGCCGTAGCGCGGTAATGCATGTAGTCATAATGTCTGTGCGCTATGCATGCAGTACAGTGCATTAAAAATACAGCGCGAACAGCGACCTCACGCGGCCACTATTTTTATGCAAATCAGTTGGACCCAATATAGCGCCTTGGTTCAATCGTCCATGTGAGGTTTTGGGGGTGGTGCTCATTATGTTAATAGCCTTAGCTGACCTTAAATGTCGTTTTCTTATTGGTCGATCATTGCGGGGGTGTGGAGGATTTCAAGGCCTACATTTATGCACAGCTGAGCACAAACAACCGCCCAAGACCTTGACACAGTGTATCTTCCAAAATCAGCCACACATTTTTGCCATATACATGTAGCCTCAATCCTGCAAAATCCTCCATTTTGCAAAGAGGATTCTGGAGGATTTGGGAAGGTTAGGGTTAATTTACTCAATGTAACAACACATGCTCAGGTCCAGTTCCAGCGTTTCACCTGAATAATCACAAACACGGTATACAACATTGCTAAAGGCAACCTACATGTATAAATACAGGCAGGTCTTATGGCCTTATGAAGTGCTCTTAATTGTACTTGATTGTTTTAGAAACAAATTTTAATTCATTCATTCATTTTGAAAAACTTTTTCTGATACACTCTATTGCACACCACACTACACAGTCTTACCTCATGATATTTATTTCTGCTCAAACCTAAGGACCACAAATAAATATGACTGCATTCAACTTCAGATTCTTATGTATTCTAATGGCATTTATTTGTTGACTTACATGTATTCACACTATAATGAGGACATTTTTAAACAAAAGCGTTAAGCGTTATAACCCTAAATGAGCTTTTCTGTATTTTTACCGAAAGATTTATTCTGGCCTGAGATTACATATAATGTGTATTGTCTTACATCATAATGGGCTATTTTATTCTGTCTGTTCATGTAAAGGATCCAAAACACATCCAAAGACATGTAAAAAATGCATGATGAAGCTTCTGCTGTAACTCCCAAATTGGATGCTTGTTAACTGACAGTTTACTGTACCATTAGTATATACACCTAGAACACAAGCAACTACCGGTATAAATCTCACAAAGGTCAAGGTTATGGAACCCTCCTACTAACAGAACTGTGGCAAACTGTCAAAAAAACAGCCCACTTCCTCATTTTCATAGGTTTTGAACAGGCTGGTCACCAACTGCCAGAACCCCTATGAAAATAACTGAATAACTGTCAAAACCTGTTGAAGGGTTTTGATAAGAAAATGCAAGGGCATATCCAGAATACAGTTGGGAGGGGGGGGCCTCCCGCAAAAGTGGGTCCAAAAAATTACGGCGTGGGGTTCGGGGCCCACTTGGAGGGCCCCAACAATTTTTTGGATTCTAGATGCTCTGTGGTGCGATCATGAAGCAATTTCTGACCACTTTGTCAAATTTGTTTTTTTGAGGGAAAGATGGTGGTGAATGCAGTGCCTGCCTTTATTGCTAGGACTGCCTTTATTGCCCCCCCCCCCCCAACAAACGTTGCGGGATCCTTAGAAATTGTTTGTAATATAGCGATTGTTCGGTATAGAGATTTTAAGCTGCCGGTGCTCCGACACTCACTATCAATAAATAGCGCCCTTCAGCACTTTACCCTGCACGCCCTAGTAGTTACTGAAAGACAACTTCGAACACGTGCCGACCATTGAATTATGTAATTACACAGTTTTGAGCTTACTACATACAGCAATGGGTGGCTTTCCCTTTCTATTGGGGAAATAATAGCCACTGGTTGCTCTTCTGTCGACATTTTTCAACAACAATGCTTGGTATGTCTTGTACACAAAAATCGGGAGCCAGGGACGATGTTCGGTATAGCTAAATATTCGGTATAGCGGGGTTTCGGTATAGCGACATTCTCAATTCTTTCACTGAGATAGGAGGATTTTAGGTTAAATTAATTACATGTGTACCAGTAATTTAATTGGAAAATATTAAACGAGTGAAAGCTGTTTTCTGTTTAACTGGAATGTCAGGACCTTTTCAATATTTCAATATGAGCTGGACCTTTCTCAAGGGCTGATATAAACTAATTTCTAATGCAAAACTAGATATTAAGCAAAAAGACTTTTTGTCACAAAAATCTACATTTAACTGAAACATCAACAATCAAAAAGTTGAAAAGTTACATTTTCATGTTTAAATTGTACATAATTAAACATTGGTCATGTGCCAGTCTGGGCTGGTACTTCAAATGCTACTCCCTTCACCTCTCAACCATACGACACCAGGGGCCCCTCCCTTGAAATAAAATTCGATCTTCCTGCCCAATGACCTCAATTAGAACATGTAAATTGTATTATAAAAAACTACTTCTCTCTACGGTTAATGTCATGGTGATTAAGAGCAAATTATTACTTTATTGCCAAGTAAACTTATTAACAACACATTTAAAGCCAAGGATAGTAAATTTACTTCAAGTAACTTATTACCAACTACAAGTAACTTATTATCAACTTTCTGACCGATGTGACATTGGCTGTGTAGGACATAAAAAGAGTAGGGACTTAAAGCTTTAGTCCATCATTTGCAGCTATCCGAAAAGTAACTGGCGTAATTATTGTTGAAAAACAAACTTGGTTGAAAGATAGTAAGGGAACTAAACTCCCTGAAAAATTATTCTTTCTGGGAAGCTGTCATTTTGAAGTAATCAATGAAAGAAGGCTTTTCCAACGGTGTGTCTTAAGACGCACTGTAGGAAAATTTAAATTAGTAGTTCGTTTTGTTATTCGGCGAAGCGCACGCAAGCATTGGCACGACGCACACGCGCGCGTGGTTGCTATGATTCGTCAGATCAGTGCGCGATGTCGTGTATAGTTGCAATTCAAAACAATTCAAAACATGATTCAGTAACTTTTGATTTAAAATTGAGATCCTAGAATGCTGTTTTCTCAGAATATACAGCTGAAGCTTAGCTGAAACTTTATCAGGTTAGTTGTTCAGTATCCTTCATTAGATTTTGAACATTTTTGTTGCTTCAAACGAACAAAATGGCACAAATTACAAATGATGGACTGTATCTTTAAAAAAGAAAAAAAAACAATTGTGAAAACAGATAAAAAATAACTCCATGCTCAGTCCTTCATTTTTAAGGAGCGCGATCGTGCAGGCGCTCCTACTGCGCTCCTCGACTGTCTCGAAGGAGCGCCAAAAATAGCGCTCCTCAGAAATCCAAAAGAGGGCTCGTCAAGCACGGGAAGTTTAAAAATAAGAAGTGATAAAAACGCAAAGGATTTTAATTCTTAAGCTACACGTATTTTTCTTTGGTATAATGCCCAAACTCGCGTTAATATGCCGCTGGACATCGCTAAAAATGAACAAACACCAAGCTCGTACGTACTGTATAAGATCGTGTGTGTACAGCGGTTGTATACTGTGCGTGCACAATCTGCATATCACGTAGAGCTGCATGAAAACACATGGGCCCGTACGTGCGAGTGCAGCAATGACTGGTTCCCGCTGGGCCGCGCACTAAGTCCCAATGAAGGCATGATGAAAATGCGGTAACCAGTCAATGTAATAGTCGCGCGCGGTGCAATGCACTGCCGTACAGTGTTTTGCGTGCAGGCCGGACGGAATAGACATCGTAAAAATGCCAAGAAAACAACGATTGAGAAGAACGATCTTTGCAAGCTTATTCACAGAACTTGATATCTCTTGTCTGTGTATGCATTTCCCGTGTTCATGAATATATTTTGAGGACGTTTTACTGGTATGTGAAGTTATGTGAAGTGAAACGATGCAGCGTGTTTCACCGAAATCCTATACCTTAAAACGAGTCTCATTGCCGGCCCACCACACACAGTGCATCACAAACGCTTGTACTAGTGCGAAGTTCAGACGTTGTTAGCCAGTTTCTCGTCGTGACTAGAATTGTGTATATGGCATACTTGACCTGCATTTTCCATTATTTTTAAGATTATCGACGGCAGATATTTTCGATAAAACTTAAGGCAAGTTTGTGTCATTTTGAGGCCCTTTTTGTATAGCTTTCGTAGAGCAATTGAAATAGTTCAGGCTGAAAATTTCATATAATTTTAACGAATCTGAAAGCAAATATTCAGTTGCTTTATGTGCCGTTTATTAACTCTTCATTTTCCAAGTATAATCAAGTGATGAACCAACTGACAACTGTATTAAAAAATGAAAGCCTAAGCAGTAGTCAAACCTTTTATTAATCTCCATTTAGTTAGTTTTTAGAAATAAATATTATCTTGTCTTACAGTTACAAAAACGAAAAAAGTAACGCAACTTGAGCATACATGTATGTTATTTTGCAAAAACTAATAATAATACAGCCCCTTGAATAAATCCTTATATTCAAAATAAAACAAAAACAATGGTAACCCGTCGTTTTACCGTTGTTTATCCGTGGATTTTTAGGAGAGCGATTTGCTCTCCTCAAATATTTGAGGAGAACGATTTATAGCTCTCCTGGATTTTCTTTAAATGAAGGACTGCATGCTTATTTCTGCTAGAACAGATGAGATATTCCATTAGATTATGCGTAAAACGCTCGACTCTTACCACTGTGGCCTTGGTTCGTTCTCATGTGAGTAGAGTTGTGCATTAGTTCTCTCCTTTGTCACAAGATTTATCTCCAGGCCCTCTGTTTTTTTCTCCCTCAAAAAAAAAATTAAAAAGTTTTGATATCTGGCTGTGCTCCATAGTCGTACATAAAGGTTGTATGGCTGGCTGCCATAGATGCCTTACATGCCTGCAGCTCGACCACATTGTAGCCACGTCCTAAGCAATTCAGCTTCTCAGCTGCGTGTAAGGATGATCAGCCTCCCAAATTATTATTATTATTATGTTTTTAAACCAAGATAGATCACAGCTTATTGGGAATTGAAGTGGCCATCTGCATCAGCCTGGAGACAGTAAACCTTACGGTTAGTTTTGATGGTAGCCCCCTTTGGGTACTGGGTACTTGGTACAGCCATATCTGAGGTACTTGTAACCTTTTTTGTGGTACTTTGAACCCTTTTGGGGGTACTGGTAACTTCTTCTGTGGTAATGGTAACTCTTTCTTGGAGAGTGGTGCTTGTTCCCATAATAGTGGTACTTTGAATGACATTGTACTTACAAATTGTAGCTCTTTCTATGTAACACTTGACATCATTCCATAGACTCTCCAAGTTGCGTGACATGACCAGACAATCTTGGCCATCTTGGTATTTCTTGTCAGGCTGGCCTTCTGCCCAGTTGAAGTAGCTGCAGTGATGGTCTCCCTCGCCAGCTCTCTTCCAGGTACCTTCCTCCCTCATGTCAGTGCAGCCAATCCAGACATCTCCGTCTTGAGAATTGGCTGTGAACATCTGCCAGATAAAGTCATGCTCAGCAAGGCAAGTTGGAACTACCAGTTCACCACCTGCATCATAACAGGTTGTGTTGGCATGACTCCAGGTCAGGAGCTCTGGTAACAGCTTGTAGCAAGAATCTTCAAATTGTTCCTGATAAGGCTGGCAAGATTGAGCAGCAGCACTGGCAACCATGATAGCAATCTGGAACCAAACCAGCTCCATAATGCCTAGATACATGTAGATGGATACAAGTCTTTGAAGATTGTGACTTAGCTTTTGGGCAATCAGAATTCAGCAATCATACTTTGAACCATTATATTCATTTGATTCCCTGACAATGCACATATACTGAACAACTGCTGAACACAGAAGACACAATGCCAAATGACTCTCATAACTTGCCATTGTTTCATCTTTAAAAAAATGTCCTGATGACTCAGTGATGTTAAGGAACTAACAGAACTTTCAGCCTCTGTTAGTGTTGATTAGAAATTGACAAATTTTAACCAGCCACTCTCATGTTTTGTCATTGAAGGGAAAATCTTGGGGGAAAGCATTTTTAGTTAGATTGGATTGATCTTAAAAATCCATACACCTTGGCATGCACATCAAGTGCATGTATTATTAGTTACGGTGAACAATCAGTTACAAAACCCTTTTTTTTTTAATCATGTAGTTAATTTTAGCTGACCTCCATTTTGATTGTGGCAGTGTTTCTTATTAGGCAAGCAATCAATATGATATGAATGGCATGGTGACTTGTAAGCTTTAATCAATAAAGGGATTATAAAGAATAGAATAAAAAGCCCTGACTATAAACAGTATAATTGCATGGTATAAGTAAGGCACAGAGATGAGATGTGGCTGCAATAGTTACATGTATAGTACTCTTTTATAATTGTATGCACGCTACATTGCTAATCCAGAGGAAACCATTTCTTCAAAAATCTGGTTCATTCGTTATTACAGATTTTGTGTGAACTAGCCTACATGTATATTACACTCAAATTTCCAAAACCTTTTCAAAATACTTTTGTCTCATTGACATTTGTTTTTGTCATACCGGTAGTTAAGCTTATTCTGCATGTTACTAGTTTGCAAAATATGCCTACTGCTGATCTACCAGGTCTTTTAAAAGTCACTTCTGTGGCAACTTTTTTCCCAACTCAGTAAAATGAACACTAATTATTCTAGTGTTTTTTTATGTAAAGTAAGATCTTGCTTCTAATGAGCCGAAATATCCCTCAGTCATAGTGTGGTATTGTGCAGTATCACCATAGTCATATTGTTGGTTTGTTTTTTTCACTCTGGAGAGATAATAGTCAACAAGTATTGAATTGTGATAAATTATTTGGTTGTGCTAAACCTTATTGATTCTTTTGTCATGGATTGGCACTAAATGCAAGGACTGGTCAAATTAGACCAATCCATTAAAGCCCCGCCCATTTTGTTTGTGCCACACCATGCGTGCCTCCCAATGCCACACTGCATGTTGAGCCCAGGCATGTAATGTGTGTACATGTAGGTCCATGCATGTTGGACTTATTTAAGGTCAGTTGGTTGTGCAGTCATGGCTGTGATGGATCAAACTATTGCTTGGTTTTGAAGCATATGTATTAGCTAGCAGGAAGGGCATCTCTGGGTATGATGGACTTATAGGATGCTCACAAATCACATCATAAGTAATGAAATAATGATGACATCTTAGAGATCTTCATCATGCTTCATCTCAAGACGATATCCTGACACGACTCATTTGGGAGCGCATTAAATGTTTTTGCATTCAAACTCCAGACATGACCCTTTAGTGAATTCCCAGTGTCTCCCAGATATACTGAATAGACCCAATAGATCACTCTCACTCTGGGACGCCATCTTCATAGGCAAATTACAACTGCATTTTCAACGCTATCAGGTGCGTGTGCCCACAGTGTGCAAAATGTAAAACACACGTGTGTGTTGTTCGAAATTTCTTGAAAATACGGCGCAGCCAATGCGCGTCACGAAAATTTGACGCCCAAAATGCCAATGCATGTGGCAATTTGTAGGAAGTGACGTCATTTGAGAGAGATCTACATGTATTTGACATAGTTGTTTACCAGCTGGATATTCCATGCTAAAGGTTAGTGTACACATGTGCATTCCACAGGTTAAGAAAGGACATTTTGGCTAATGCACATGTGGTCATTTTGTAATTATGGATTCTGTGCTGTCACAACCGTGAGAGCAGAAATTCTGTGCTAGCCTTGTGAGCACAGAATTTGCTCCTTCATGTAGCAGAAACAATGAATTTGAGCCTCTATACTCATCAAGAGGGTCAAGATGGAGTTAGCAGGAATGCCAAGACTATAGTCAATCTCTCTTGACAAGGCTGGCAAAGCTGGGCATAAACATACACAACAAAGTTTACAACACTAATCTCGAGCCTGTTTTGTGATCAGTAACTTTTTTGAAAGAAATAGACTCAATAAATTTATCTAAATTGTTTTGTGTTGTTCATTGTGGTCTTGTAATCAGTCACTTGTCCTTACCTTGTACTTTTATGTTTGACAAAAGTTAATGTTATAATGTAACGATAATACGGGTGATATAGAAAACGGGATAGGGGGAGATATAAAAAGAACTTGGCTTCTCCTTACTAGGCTTGGGACGGTATTGCATTTACTATACCGCGGTATCCAGTGACAAAAAAACCGCGGTATTCACTAAAACCGCGGTATTATGTTAAGTGGGTATTAGTTACGTCATTATCAGAAGAAAAAATCACTAACCACCAGACACCACGTGCCGAGTTGATAAGTCGCCGGCGCAGCATAAATCACGCAAATGCTTCACGCCGCAAATCTCCTACACTAAAAGTGTCTTGGTTTCAAACTTTCATTATCAGTCCATTTGTTTGTAAAAACAACATATCATTGTAACAGATTATTAAACACGAGAAGCTTACTTTTTGTGGTATTGCATTTTTCGAATTTGTAAGTCATTGACTTGACAAGGTCCACTAAAAAATAATGCAGATCGTCGACCGATGCCAGAGGCCGACCACGCAACGATCCCCGGCCCCGAATCCTAGCGAACGTATGCTTTTCAGTTGGTATCCATTGTGAGTGACTCAAAAGGCTCATGCAATTTATGCCGGCCACCAGCGACTCCTTGCGTGCTTCGCCGGTGTCATGTGAAAATCGGACTCCTACAAAAAATTATCGTACTCCTTCTCACGTGATCGATCCGTGATTGATAGTAGTAAACATCACAATATTACGCATGCGCAATTGTGGACGCTGTAATATGAAGTTGTCGGTGCCGCGACCTTCATAACGAACGGACCAATCATTCCAAAACGTGAATGGAAAATGTTTCGAGCGCCGTTTTAGATGGCCAATCAGCTTGATCTACACAGTGCGTGGGAAAAAGCACGTGCAATTGTGCTTGTGGGCCCAGCAGGACGGGCGTAGCTTTACGTGTGATCGTGCGGGCATTACGGGGGGTTTTCCCACGGTGAGAAATCATGGTTCTTGTATTTACGCTTTCTTTTGGAGTATTTTCTTTTCTGGATTTTTATCTGGACGACTCGGCATATTCAGGCGAGTCCCTTCCCTTTGAACGTCGGTACCGATGAATAACTAACGGACCAATCGAACCGAAACATGAAAGAATAAAAATTGTTCCGAGCGTGGATTTAGATGGCCAATCAGATTCTTTTAAAAGGGTGTTTGACCATTTTTCATCTCACCATCGTCTCGGTAAAACCTTCCAAAAAAAGGCGAGTGCGGACACGGCTTTAGATCGATAAATGCAGTGGGTAGGGAAAAGCACGTGTTCCGACTCTCTCTGTGCGGAACCAGTGTGGGACCACGTGTATGCGTATCATGCACTGGCATGTACATGTACGGCCACGCACATGACGCACGTAAACACTCAAGTGTACGCTTCCAGATCGTACTATGTTGTGGCAAAAATTACGCATGATGATTTAAGATTTCTCTGAAACAACCACGGAGAAACAATTAAGACGACCAGTTTTTGTCACGACCCGTCAAAACATTCCCATGTGTAAAACATTGTTTGAACTTTCAGCGGAGACACTTTACACACAAAGAAAACCGCAAACACGGCGGCGTTAGCAGAACTTCAAAGGCCTTTGTGGTATTGCAGCTGCCGAAGTATCAGGTTTTCTAGTTCGAGCTTGACAATTGTGTTCAATCTGTCAACGGTAATTGACAAAACAGACATGAAACTGGATGCCTGAAACCACAAAGAATGGAATCAAACATGTCAAAGAGGTTACTTGTCTTTCTGTTTGAAAAGCTTTTGCGAAGATTCTGAACACTAAGGGAGAATACCGCGGTATTGAAATTCCATACCGAGTTCACCGGTGTTTCGGTATTCATGAATCATTAGTCGGTGTTAGTCGGTTATTAAAAAAAACCTTGACTATCCGGTAATACCGAAATACCGTCCAAGCCTACTCCTTACACCCTATGCTGATGCCTCAGTTGATTCTTCTTAAAATAAGTTCATCCAAATTACATAATGCCTTATTTTTCCTTGTTCATTAATTTTACTACTCATAATGTACACATCCAATGTTAATGTCAGCATGAATAAACCAAAGTAAGAGTGAAATTTGTAACATTTTTTCCTGGCTTCTGATGCATACTTTACACAGCTCTTGATCGCCCTACCCTTTTGTTTCATTTTTTTATGTGTACAGATTACTGGAAAGTGATGCAACAAATGACAACCAAGTGAATTGGGAGGAGTTAGCTAAGAATTGGAGGAGTGTTAGGTCCCCTCAGTGGCTACGCTCTAAATGGTGGATGCTCAAGAGACATGTCCCAGGACATGAAGAGATGAACCTTGCTGGTCAGTAAATTCATTAATTGACTTTGCCTTTAAAACCCAATATTTACATCTACCTGACCCAAATGTGCATAGTAAGATATTGATTTCCATGCCTGGTGCTATATCAGCTTCAAACCAGCCAGGCAGTTGACCCCAGCAAGCTCATTGTTTGAGTGGTTGAGACGTCTGCACTAGTAAGCAGGAGGTCGTGGGTTTGAGTCCCACCTGAGTAAGCTTGTGAATTTTGGGGGATTGGGGTTCCAGTTTTTGTTTTTGTTTGTTGGTTGGCATTTTTTAAAAGTTAATCTAGAAATGGATAAAATGTAATTCATTTTGCCATCTTGTATCTAGCACTAGTTGAACACCTACGTACCAGCCCCATGGGTTCCAGACATATGAAGCCACTGCGTGGATCTAAATGCATGACACGAGACATCAATGTATCTGTCCCTATGGCCACATTAACAGTTCCAATGGGAAGTAAGTAACCATTGAAAAAGTTATTTGTTGAGAATGTTATTACACAAATTGAAACTAGGTATGGGGCAAACCAATTTTATTCAAGCGTTGCACAGTGGGATTTCACTGGTTATATAAACTGCTTTAAGTTTTGATTTTTATATTGCTATTATACAAATAGTTAAATGTTCAATCCAGTTCTAACATTTGGACATATTAGATACTTTTGTACGAACTGAGTTTAGCTATTTGATAAATTTCGTATAGATACTATATAAACATGTTTTATTTTTGGTATATTTTATATCATTTTAAAATTTGGTTTCACCAGCTTGATTTCAATTTTACAATGTCACAATTAATGTTTCCATTTCAATTGTAAACTATACATGTACCGGTGTGTCCTCTGAAGATAAATGTACATGTATGTACTGACAGAAGGTTTACGGGTACACCACGTGGAATCAATCTCTTTTATAAGAGTTGATGGTTCTGAGGAGAACCGGTGAGTGTGAGCTTGACGTTTCGACCAGGATGCTCTGGTCGTCCTCTCCCCTGTCCTCTCTCCTGAGGACGACCAGAGCATCCTGATCGAAATGTCAAGCTCACACTCACCGGTTCTTCTCAGAACCATCACTCTAATAAAAGAGATTGATTCCACGTGATGTACCCGTAGACCTTCTCTCAGTCTAGCCTCCACCATGCAAAGTTTCAAATCTTACTTATTACACGTGTGTAAATGTACACCCATGTGTATTTTAGATTGGAATCAATAATCCATTCATATCCATCTTCCAGTGGATTAAACCAAAACATTGAGCATTTGTATAAGGTTCTTGAATCTGTCATCTGAAAACAGCTACATCAGAGCAGGTTGATGTGTATCAGTATGAGGTCTTGGAGACATCTATGGGTCTGACACCATCTAGTACATATGTCATCCAGAGTACTGCACATCAAGGGGAGGCAAGCACAGCAGAGGGATACATTGTTGCCAATTTACAGGTAGGATGTTATGCTTACTTGACTTCTGTGTTTCGGTTTTTGCTCAATGGATACTATATCACTGTATTCACTCATGAGAGAGCTCAATGCCTTTACCTCAGTAATGCACATTAACTCTACATATCAGCTTCAGTTGGCTAACCAATGGCAGATGCATGTTTTTGAAAAGCGGGGCACAAGACAAAAATAATGTAAACATTGGACCCAGAAGTGGGGAAGCAAAATTGAGTTCTTTTGGAAAGTGGCTGTAACCCCTCTCCTGCATTGCCACCACCTGGTTAGATTTCTCTAATATAAGATACTGACTTTGGGGGGTCACAGGTTTCTCTGAAAGCACTGAGCATGCACCGTCAGTACTATGCCATCAGGATAGCAAAAAGTCGGAGATTGAACATTTGAACATTTGACCAACTTGAAAAGTTTGACTGTTACTTTATCATGACAGGGAGAGCAATTACAAAGCAATGACAATGTGACAGTACATCTGAATCACTTGAATCGTCGACTCCTTCCATCAGGCCAGATTGTCATTTCAGCTGTTTCTAAACACCCTGTGCTGTCCACTAATCCTAGAAGTGGATCCTCAACCATGGACTATGTGGCTGTGTCTGCCAAGAGAGGTCAGCAGCCTGCACTAGCTGGAAATGGAGAAGACAATATAGATGGTAAGGTGTATGGGATGTAATAATGCAAGGGCCAGTTTGCTCTGTGTGCGGTAATGGGATTCTGAGGGGGTCAAACAAAAATCACATACAGCCTTGTTCCGTAACTGTGGAGACTACACACCTGTTGATCAATAGATATTATGGGGACCGAATATACTATGGGGACAGCAGAAAGTCCCAATAACTCAGTCCTAATTTTCCTAACAATAGACAATTTCTCCATAATGCGGTGTCGGCTCGACCGAATGTGCAGGTTTCTGTGGGCCTGTTTACACAAACGCACCTCTAGGTAGAGCAATGAACTACCATGCTTAAAGATACGGAGCAATTTTTGCCAAAATATCATGTGATCAATCTTTATTCTGACTATTCAGCGCATCGATCGTGAGATGTTCTGGAGCTGGGCCATGACATTTCCCAGTGAACCTAATTGGTATAAATTAAAATTATACTGTGCGATTTTCTGTTTGTAAATAAATGTTACGATTGCACAATATGCTACTCTTCTGTTACCATGCTTCTGGTCAATCTGGTTTGTTAGTGTCACGTCATCTCAATTCAACCATACGTACTTCACATGGTGCAGCATAGCACGAATGGAACCGGAAGTGGTGTGCGTGCGTGTATAAAGTTTTTACTAACAAACCAGATAGGCCCAAAGCCTACTTTCACATCAACTGAAGAATTTTAAAGGGACATTACATTCTGGAAATCGCCCAATTGGGCTACAAAATGCGTTTTAAATGAAATGATGTTAATTGGAAAGAGCATTTAAAAGTAGGGGTCATTCAGTGTCAAATAACCCAATTGAAAGTTTAAACCCCACCCCCTCCAAATTCGTTCATAGTGTATTGGGCAATTTTGGCTGAAAAAAACAACGAAATATTAAGTTGTAGCGTCGTCGGACAAACAGTTTTCGCACTACTGCCCGCCATTGTTTGGCAACTTTGGTCAAAATGGGCGTGGCGGCCAATTATCAAATGACCACATCTCCATAATCTGTGGGCCAAATTTGTTAATCTTGCTTTCTTTGGAAAGGTTACTTCATAAGAATTCCAAATTTAGCATTATTTTTCACATCAGTGTAATTGAAGAATGATGACCTTTTGACCTTGAATTTGACCTTGTGGATCACATGACCTTGAGATAAATTTGGATAAAAACTACCACCATCATGTTTTCTACAAAATATCCAAAAATTGGGGGTATATTTTTTATTTGGTTTCTAGCTCATCTCAAAGTTGGCATACTTGTTGCAAAATGTGATATCCCCTATGCAATGTACGGGTGGATTAAAGCAGGGATTTTTTTTGTCCCTGAAATGTGCACGTATGTATAGGGATATCACATTTTGCAACACATATGCCAACTTTGACATGAGCTAGTAACAAAACAAAAATTATTATACCCCCAATTTCCGAAAAGTTTTTGAAAACATGTGTAGGTATAATTTTTATCAAAGTTCGTCTCAAGTTCACTTGATCCACAAGGTCAAATTCAAGTTCAAAGTGAATGTCAAAAGGTCATCATACTTCAAATTACTCCGAGATGAAAAGTTATGGTAAATTTGGATTCCTTATGATGTTACCTTTCCAAAGCAACCATGGTCAACAAATTTGGCCATCAGGTTATGGAAATATGGCCATTTGAAAATTGGCGGCCACGCCTTTTTTGACCAAAATTGCCGAACAATGGCGGGCGGTAGCATGAAAGCCTAAATTACCCTATATATGAGCAAATTTGAAGGGGTTGGGGTTTAACCCATTGGTCGATTTGACACGGAATGACTCTAGGATATAACGTCTACACAACCATCCTTTAAAGAACTGGGCGTTTTTGTGTTATTATTGCGAGAACCGTGCGAAAATGAATTTGAGGGTGAAAGTTTTGACTCGAAAATCAAACTGTTGAGTGCTAGTTGTGATCCTACCGCACAGTGCATCACATTCTGCGGACGTTCGAGAAACAACATTTGTGTTTTGGTGCTGTGTGTATTATGTGACACACACACACAACGTGTACCGTAAATTGAATGAACATGGCTGGAAATACATATGCGTGTGCCACAAAATGTTTGCCGCGTCTGATGTGAACAACCGGTTTTTTTGTCTTTCCTCGGGAACAAAAAGCCAATAGGTTAGTTTCCTCTTGAACTAGACTTTTGAAATAGGATAAGTAAACATTCCAAAACATAATGTAGAGAGGGGCTTTTCTTTCCTATCGGGGTGGATGGATGGACGGACAGGTGTGGCGGTATGCCTGGGAAAGGTGGTGTTGAAAGCTAGGCGGGAGGGACTGGGGGAGCTGGATGCTGGGTAAAGGGTCAGAGATCATAGGCACACAGGTTCTTCATGACAGTGGAGATAGAGTTTTCCAGTTGTGCTGGGTGGAGATTCGGATTTATTGTGAAATGATGACCCCAAAACCTGCAACGTCTGAATAAAGACGTGCAGGCGGTCAGGGAAAATACAAATACATTTAATTAATTCTTAGTTCATAAAGAAAAAACATTAAAAACTAAAAGTGTTACATGTACATGCAGAGTCAATTAAATTTCCCAATCAGGCCTATTCCTCAATATCTCTTCAAGATAATACACGTAATGCCTCTCAAAATCTGTTCCTAAGTCGAGCCTGTGAGTACGCCGCAGGGACACAGCAGAGCGCACAGAGGCCCCGGTGCAGAGACAGCACGCACACATTGCTTCAGCACAATCCACACAGCATCAAACATACACACACAATACCCGTGTCCATGTCCCGAAGTCCGTTGCTACGCACGCCGCCGACGACCACGCCATGCACTCACAAGTTCGACCCAAAAATCCTTAACAATAAATCTCTCCATAGCTACCATGCCGATGTACATGCCCAAGAAAGTACGTGGGCCCACAAATGTTAACAATACCAAAGCATGCACAAATGGCCAAGGGCGGATCCAGAACACAATTTTGGGGGGGGGCCAAAAAAAAATTTGGTCCCCAAAAAAGTGGGTCAAAAAAATACGGCGTGGGGTTCGGGGCCCGCTTAAGGGCCCCGAAAAATTTTTGGATTCTAGGTGCTCTGTGGTGCGATCTGAGGCAATTTCTGACCACTTTAACCAATGTTTTTTTGAGGAAAAGATGGTGGTGTACTCATTGCCTGCCTTTATTGCGATGTCACATAAAAAAAAAAAATTGGTTTCGTTTTTTTTGGGGGGGCCATGGCCCCCTTTGGCCCCCCCTGGATCCGCCCTTGCAAATGGCAAGATCAAAATAAAGAGCACTAATGTTCATGTCCATTCCATAAAAATGACATCGATTCACATTTCCAATATGCACTAGGCCTAGGCCTTCTGCATTACGTCAATTTCTCTACAGACATCGCTCTATTCTGGTTTCAAAGTCTCTGCACATAATAAACCTAAGTTACATCCAATATAACCTAGCGGATCAATATAAACATGCGGATATTCTGACACTAAAAATGAATCCTAATCTATTCTGCAAAAGTGTGAACATTTGGATGAAATTGACAATAGAAAAATAGAGTTTTTCACCTGAATAAAGACGTGCAGGCAGTGAGGGTTGAAGGTCACCGCCGCCAAAATATACGCTACAATATATGATCGTGTAGTTTAAGTGATGATGCGTTAGGCATCGCTATGAGAAAATATGTAACATTAACTAGGCCTATACTTTTCTTAAAACAAAAGTGCGCGGGACGAATTCCCGCCAAAGTAAAAGAATGATATATGAACGGGTAGTTCAGACGAGGGCCACAACTGGATGGTATTAGAACATGGAAGGTCAACATGAAATACTTGATAACATTAAATTTATGAATTAGTACATGAACTTGTTTTGGGAAGACAACCACTACAATAACATTTTCTGGGATTTCAGGCCGCAATGCCCCTTTAATACTGTTCATTATGCCTGTCCTTTCATGAGTGCCAGTGTGGGGCCTGTGCCCAAAACATAAGAAGTTATTTTCATGTACAAAAAAGTCAAACAATCCTGATACTTATTGTTTGATTTTACGTTTTGCTTGAACCTTAGGTCTTGTACGACTCCCAGTCCGAATCAGCATAGAACCGCCCACAGACATTGATAACCAATCAGATCCATCTGAGGAAAACTCACTCAACCAGCCACAGCTGATCACCAGCCATGATGGACAATTGTCTGGTGACATCAGCCAATCAGAACAGTCAGAAGACAATCCTCTCAACCAATCAGAAATCATCAGAGGCCATGACAGTCGGCTGACAGGTGATATGAGCCAATCAGATCAATCAGAGGAGCATTCGCTAAGCAACCAATCACAGTTAATAGGAACTGATGCTGTTCTTACACAGCAGGTAGGTTATGCCTGTTGGGGTGTTTGTCTGTTTGTTTGGGGTGCTTGTTTGTTTGTTTGTTGGGGGTGTTTGTCTGTTTGTTTTGTTTGTTTGTTGGGGTGTTTGTTTGTTTGTTTTTCTTTGAAAATCTCTCTTCATAACAGTGAAGCAGTGGTGCTTTCCTGTTGTATGTCTCTGAATTTTCTCTAACACCATAATGGTGGGCTGAACTCACTTGAATGTTGATAGGCAACACGGCAACAGCCTATCAAAGTTCTGAGATTTCACTAGTTGCCACAATGACTCATCAGTCTCTGCGGAGCCTGAGCATGTGCAGTAGATGTCACTTCATGGCCATTCATGAGAGCTGCAGTCATGCACTGCTTCACACCGGTATAGTATGGTGGCCCTGAAGGGACATAACGGATATAACATGTCGTGAATTTCTTTTGTGACGTCGTAAATTTATTCACTACTTGAATTTCGTGAATTTAGTTAAAGATGCCGTGAATATTTTTGCAACATCGTGAAGATTTTTGTGACCGGTCGTGAATTTATTCACGACCAGTCGCGAATGATTTTTGCGACATTGTAAAGGTTTTTGCAACAAGTCGTTAAAAACGGTCGCAAATATTTTTGCAACGTTGTGAATATATTTTGCGACGTCGTGAATGAATTCACGACTAGTCCCGAAATTTGGCGCAAATATTTTTGAAGTAGCTTGGGGTGTATGAGAGAAGGGCAATAGAAGGCGCTTTTTCCGATGATAAGCGCAGCACTTCAGGTGAAGGAGGATTAAGACATGTAAGACTAATAATAGTAATAGAGTCAGACTACTTCCATGCTCAGTGCTATCCAGCTATAGTTTATGCGTAGTCTGGTTCCCTGGCCCCAGACCAAAAGATTCTGACTATTTCTGATGAACCAGACTACGTTGAGCGTCGCGCTGGGCAATTTTATACCTGCATGGCTATCCCAATATTCTCGACATCGCAAAATTATTCCCGACGTTGCAAAAATATTCTCGACATCACGAAAATATTCGCGACTAGTGAAGAAATTCACGACTACTCTCAAAATATTCACGAAGTCGCAAAAATATTTGCGACCGGTTGGGAATTAAATTCACAACTAGTCGTAAAAATATTCACAACGTCGCAATTGCGCAAAAATATTCACAACGTCGCGACCGGTCATGAATATATTAACGACTAGTCGCAAAAATATTCACGATATCACGAAAATATTCATGACAGTGAAGAAATTCACTACTAGTTGCACAATTTCACGACGTCGCAAAAATATTCGCGACCGGTCTTGAATAACTTCACGACTAGTTGCAAAAATATTCGCAACATCGCAAAATTATCCACAAATGATTCTTTCCATTGCATTATTGTTTTATATAACACCTAACTAAATCCTTGTCTTCCGATTGGTTTACTTGTAAACTGGTTCTTGCATCAATGTTCCACTTTTTTCAGATGGCAATAACTGGGGGTTCACTTCCAATATCTATTTGTTCAAGTTAAAACTGTTTGACAAGTTCAGAACTATCTTATTATATTCAATTTATCTCAGTTTAAAACTATTCCACAACTAAGCTCATAACTTTCATATCCAACTTATGTAAATCACAACTGTTCTCGACAAGTTCAGAAATATCATATTCAAATTTGCTGATCGTTTGGCAGCATATTATATGTGCTTCTTTGTGTTAGCAGCGTCAGCATCACCTACGAGTTCCAATATTTCGTCTTCTGTTAAAAAAACAAACGAAGATTCTCGTGTATCATCTGCCATTTTGCCATTTCGTGAATCAGATTCATGTTTATACAGCACCACCACTGGCAGTGGCGAAACCGTGCAATGGAAGTTCTACTCACCGTGGAATAGAACTTCTATTTTATGGAGTGACTGCACCACTGTGCGTTGGCACAAATAATTCAAGGACGTGTGATCAACGATCCATCAATCAGATGACAGGGAGTTATTTAGGTGGTGTATGAAACACAAATATTGACTGCTTTAACTCATGTAGTAAAACTAGCCTACCTCAGTGATCCATAGAGCATTCCATGCCAAGGGAAAATGGAATGCTCCATGGATCACTGAGGTAGGCTAGTTTTACTATACCACAAGTTAAAGCAGTCAATATTTATGCATGTGTCCTTGGGTAGGATACGTTATTGTCTTTGGAAGTTGTTGGTAAATGATTATTTACTAACCTTGGATTGCAATCAGATTGTTTTTTATAAAAAATTCTTACGATCCTGGAAAAAGGCCATGAGCTTAGAAAAACAAGGCATTTACAGAGTAAAAAGGATGCTTATGTTGTTATAGTTTGTTTGTCTCATTCTCAGAAAGTGAAAACATTTTAAGAATTGTCTAATGAAATTTCCTTGTAATGCAGATAATAAGAGACAACTATATGTACATGTACATGTACGTGTACATTAGGTCTGTTATCACTACCAGTGTACTCTATAGTGGACCATCATTGGACATGAGACATACAGGAACTGCTAGTCACCTACTTTGTACATGCATGAAATGAATGCTGTTTGCTGCCCTCTGTTGATGGCATCTCCCCCAATATTATTTTTATACCAATTCACAAAATAAGCCAAATTCTGCAGACCACAATGAAAAGTACTGTCAATAAAAGTAATGGTCAATATCCAAATGTAGGTTATGTGTACTTACCCCTTAATGGTTCACACAACATGAGAATTTGAGAAGCTGCAGTCTTGTATTACACTGTCAATTTCGAGCTGGTGATCAAAAAGAAATTGTTGCAAAAAGTAGATAATCGTGCATGAAACTGTATGCATTTGAATCCAAGAGGAAAGGGCATAATTCATGGACTACATGTACATCCTCTCTCTCCCCCCCCCCCCCCCGAAACACACACATCCTTTTTGATAACTCCACTGAGCTTTCACTGTACGCCTACCAACGGTAGAAATTAAATCTTTGGAAATTACTAGAAAAAAAAGAGTATTGATAGCACATGTTTCCTGCCAATTATTTTTTTATATATGACACTCTGATATTTGTATTTTTGTAGATTTAAAAAGAATAAAACGATCAACAAAATTATACAAAAGAATTTTTACTTTCAAATTTGGTAAGGTACTTTTGCTCTAAAGGTTCACATAGGTTGGTGACCCTTCAAGTTTTATTTTGTAGAATTCCAAAGATAAAGAGAGAATTGTTCTGCCTAGCTGTTCTGTTTGTTATCTCCAAAGGAAGCACAGTAGACAAGTTCTGTGGTGTACGGCTTTCACAGAACCAGAATATTCAAATTGTTTTTGTGGGTTTGTTAAAAAAGTGTGCACCAAACCACAATGTGTTTTCCATGTGTTGTTAATTTCCTAATACTGCTTAAAACTGGGTCAAAATATCCAAAAGGAAACATTAATAACACATTGCTTTCTACGTGGCCAGAAATTAAAAATGATAAGTTTCAGGAAATGTTCCTGCTTTATTGAGAAGGATTGGATTGTAAGGACTTTTGTCAGTGCCATTATTTAACCCCTTCATTAGATCTGATATTAGAATGATGTTAATTGTTCTTTTTATTATTATTGTTACACCTGTTTATTAAGGAGACATTTTGTCATCATAAACTATACCTTATGGAGACACCAGACATTAGGGACAAACTCAATGTCTCCGTTATGTCACAGCTCCTATTTAGAGGCAACATTTTACTGTCGCAAATATATCGATTGCTCGTGGTCTTAAACATAAATATACCAACATTTGTGGGTGAAATTAAATAAGGTAAAATTAAAGTTGGAAAAAAAATGGTGCACATGTCTATAGGAATGACTCACAAGTGACCCATTATCAGTTATTCTTATTGTTATAACTTTTTTTTGGGGGGGGGTTCTGTTTTATTTTTAATGCATTGAAATGAGCTACAAGAAGTACATTTTCAAGCCGGCTATTAAGAACACAAGACTTTCTTTATTCGGCCAATCCAAGATGTAAATTTCCTTTGGCCCAGAAAACCCATCTGGTTACAAACCGCATGCAAGTTGCCTCCAGACACGGTCTTAGCCATGCTATATATAATAATTACCCTCAACCAGCAGGGTATGGTTACAGCAGACCCACATTTCATCCACCACAGGTGAATTTAGGAGCCGCTTGAGACACCAAGTTTAGCGGAACTGACTTTTTGAAACCACAAGTTCAACTGAGGTTGTGACCTGTGTTGCCGACTTTGAATTTATGATATTTCTCTCTCTCTCTCTGTTTTATTTCATTTATAATTTTAGCAAATGTGAATGCTGTGCCAAATATGCCAAATATTCACAAATTTGATCAAATACTCAAATGTCTGAATAACAATCTTCTGATTCAAATATTTGAAATATATGGGCAAAAGATAGAGAAGGACAAAGAGAAGATAAAGAAAAATATCTCTGATGTTATTTTAATCATATCAGTTACGTGGTTTATTGTTTGTCAAATGCCACATGTATATGTACATGTTTGTCAACAGTCACTTCACATGCAGGAGCTGCTGATCAACGTGCTGTATTGTATAGCCCAGAAGTGATGTAAAGATCTGTCTTTATCCAGATCCAACCCCCCCCCCCCTCCCCCTTAAAAAAACTAGTCTAGAGTTTGCCACAAGACATGGAATTAAAAACAACATGCAAATGTAGCTTTACAATTTCTGAAACTTGTACATATACCGGGTAAGTGGAAAATATATGAAACTTTCTGAAAATCCAGATTTTCACTGTTTTCCTTCCAAAAATAAAATCATCTCAGCAATAGAACTGCACATGCCTGCCAAATTGGAGAAAGACTGGGTTTACTGAAATTGCAGTGCAACCCCAACGGCTAGCTGACCTACATTTGTGTCCAGGATAATATCTTGATCCTGATGGTTTATTGGTGATTCATTGGTGCACATTATGTTCATTAAGTCATTAGATATTATTGACTACATATCTCCCTGTGACCGTATATTAGCCCCCCCCCCCCCTTTCTTATATATGCCTGGGGGTAGGACATGTCAATAAGTTTTCATTGTTTCAAGGTTAATAACTTAATCCAGGGTGATTAGGTGGTTGCACATGTGGGTCACAACAGGTTATTAAGGAGATAATGTTAATACCGGTTAGTTAATTTGGCATCAGGATGGGATGTTCTACAATAGTAGCCATAGGAAGTAATGAATCAACATAGATTCCTGCAACCCCCCCCCCCCACCAACAATGCAGTGTAATGGTAATGGAGTATTGATGCTGCCTTACTAGACATAGGTGCGGGCCAGGACAGAACGGCATGGTGATGTCTGTTTGCATGTATACGTAAGGTTCCAATATCTTCATCTCAGTTGTTTTAATAATGAACAAAACAAATCTGCCTAATTTAAATTTAATGTAGTAGATTTCCTTAAAAGATAGGCTAATAATAAAACACAAAATAGTGAAGAAGTGCTTCTGATGGAAATTTCAAGATGCTATTCCCTTGTGCTAAACCCCTGTAGGAGCACTTCCACTGCCAGTGGCTGTAGAGTGCACTTGTGCCGAACAAGGGAAGGGCTTCATTAACACCGCTGATAGTTTTTTCCAAGTGGTATTATCCTAGATAATATGAATATTTTTCTTGCCATTATTTTTAGGATCTAGAGTACTCGTATCCTTGAGGTGAAAACAAAACGTATTTGTGGCAGAGCCAATTTTCTCTTGCAAATTAAATAGGAGGAGTTCTCCTTAGTAATTTCAGCATCAAGCATTTTAGGTTAGGTAGGAACTTCACTTTCATAGTTGTGTATCCCCCTGTTTGTTTATTTAAGCCCTAGCTTACCCCTCTATTTCTGTCACATAATTTAAAAGTGGACTATATCAAATGAAGCTACCGCTATCCAAGAAGTAACTGACAAAAATATTGTTAAAAAGCATACTTGGTTCAAAGATAGCAAAATGGCACTAAACTCCCTGTGAAATTATTCTTTCTGGCATGCTGTCATTTTGAAGAAAACAAAAGCAGAGTACTTTCCAAAGATGTGTCTTTAGACGCATTTTTGAAAATTTCCATTAGTAGTTCGTTTTTAATTTGGCAAAACAGTGCAAGCGTTGACACAACGCACAGCCGCACATGCACGCGCGGTTGCTATAATTTGTTGTTTTAGTCTGAGACATCGCATAGCTTCAATCAGCTTAATGAGAACGTGTCCCAGATGCTGATTTCAAGCGCAATTCAAAACATGACCTGGCTACTTTTGAATTGAAATCAAGATCCTAGAATATTGTTTTCTTGGAATATACAGCATTCGCTGAGCTAAAACTTCATCAGGTTTGTTGTTAAGCACCCATCTTTAGATTTTGAGCAATTTTGCTGTGAAAACAAATGTACAAATGACAAATGATATATTCACCTTTAAAGAAATTCATGTATTATTTAATTGCATTCATTCAATACAGCAGACCTGCACCCTCTAAAGTAAAGCGATGCGTCCTGCTCGGGTCCTGTTTGTCTGCCAGAGTTGAGTCATTTCATGTTTAGCCAAAGTGTACTTTAACTCTTTCGCTACGGAATTTAATTTACCAATTTTGTCCCGTTTGGACGTAATAAATCCCTGTAAATCCCGCCGTGTGTCGATGTGGACGCCGCCATCTTTAAATGTATCTCTGTAAACAAACTGCTCACAATAACCTGTAGCAGACCCCGGCGAGACAGAAAGAGTTAAGATCCATTATTTGACACTGTGTGGGTTTAAGGGGAGGTAAATTAGATTCCTTTGGTTTCTTGACATACAGTTTTCAAGTTTTTAATATTTCAAGTTTTGGTTTTTGTTTGGTTTTGTTTTGTTTTTAAATACATTTGTTAGTTTTATTCTGGTTCCAGTTCTTGCTTTGTTTATTTATTTATTTATTAGTCTTGAAGTTTTTAGTAAATACAGTGAAATCTCCATAAGTCAAACTCTGATAACTCAAAACAACTGTAAAGTCAACAAAAAATTGATTCCCTTCAGTAGTATAACAATGATAATATACAACCCTGCTTAACTCAAAATTCTGCTTACATGTAAGTCAAATTTTGAACCTGTTCCCTTGAGGTTTGACTTATCAAGATTTCAATTTAAGTCCCTTTTTGTCTTTTTGATTTGTGTCTAATGTATGTATTAATTCAGTTCCTCGCGACCTTTCCTTTCACAGATCGTGAGATTACAATTTAGGTTAGTTTGGTTAGTTTCCTATATGCAGGTTCCCCACTGTGTCATTTTCCAAATTACATGTTGAAGATGTATTGTACTGAATGGTTATTCTGATATTAAACTAATGTTGGTGTGTTTTCTTATTTGTTAATTAAACTCTTTCATTTATGTCATTGAACCAGTAAATCAATTGAAGAAACATGCTACAACAGCTCTTCAAATGGTTAACGAGAATGTTTAGTTTTCAACAGATTCCCTTCCAGCTCTTGTACTTTATAGCAGGTTTTAAATGTATGAAAAGCCTGAATACATAAAACATGCTACTGCCAGACGAAATCAACTCACAGGGTATTCTGTGACGGGCTAGTCATTAACACCAGAGAAGTGTGGTCCCGCCCCCCTTAATTATTTGCCAAGTAGGCTTCTCAGTAATATCAATTGATAATGATAATGCAGTGATATTAGGTAGTCTTTCAGTTGAACTGAGCATTGCCTTTTCTCAATTTAAAAGTGTCATTATTTGGCCTTCAAACTGTCAGGTTATTCGCTTTATTGTACACCATGCAGAAAAAACCCAATATGCAATAGCTGTAGTCAGTAGCTGTATTGCACGGTGATACCGCACCATAGTGAAAGTCACTTGCGGATGCTGTTTGTAGGATGCTCACCTTTCTTTTATTAGCTGCATGATATTCCGGTGCTAGAAATGAAGAAACAAATGGTTTGGCCAAAGCTGAGGAAGTGTTCTTTGTCAAAGTGAGGATGGTGTTATACCATGTGTTGTGACTGGCACGATATTTGTTGATTGTTTTCCGGTCAGCATGTGGTGTTCAAGTTTGGTGGTTTTTGTTAATGAGGAAGCCAATCTTCTGCAATAGTTTAACTATACGAGGGTTAACCAATCGCCCTAGATTCTCTAAAGGTCAAGCTTGTTTTTTTCTGTGGATAGTGTAGTATAAGTTACTTGAGGTTTACGTTTACCACTGAGATCCAAGTGAGGGCGCTTTGATATGAACGACTATTAATTACATGAATCAAACTAAATCTTTGAGCACAAATGTCATACAATAGTTTATTGACCACTTTGCCAAATGAACATAAAGTCAACAAAAAAGTCTCTGCCTTCTGGTCTGCACACGCATTGCTGTAGCCATGCGCGTCGGCAAAATAAAAAAAAACAATGTAAAATGTCTCAAAACCACCAAACTCACTGATTTGACTGGAATCCCCCTGCTGCACAACTTCAGGTCACCTCAAGCTCCACCCTGAAGGATATTTTTGAGAGTTTTAAGGGGATCGAAGTGTCATGTGCAACATCAGCTGACATTTGAAGAAACAAAAGTAAGAGGGAAAAAACACCCTTCTGTTAAATCATCTTAATTCTAAGCATTTTGCAAGATGATTAGAAACTTCAAGAGCTGCACGGAGGAAGTTCACTTTTTCTGCACTATTCTTTGGTTCTAAAAAATGAATAAACAAATGGTTTGGTCAAATTGCAGGAAGCAAATTACCTTGTATTGAGGATGGTGTATATACCATGTGTTTTGACTGGCACGATAGCTGTTGATTTCTTTTCCTGGTCAGCAAACACACTTTAGCAGATGTTTGCAGCAGCTTTTACTGCTGACCATGAACTGCACTGTGGTCTAGCAGTATTGCCTGTCCAAGGCAGAAAATATCTGGACCAAAATTAATCTTAAGTTTTTCAAAATCGAGGCTGCTGCAAGATTTTCTTTTGTTTTGTTTTTGACTTTTTCTAAAGAGGATAGGGAGGGGGAGTAAAGAAGACATATCATCTAAGTTTTGGCTTTATTTTGTGATCTTTACAATAATTCACAGGTTTGCTTTGAAAGATCAGTTTCACAGGGCTGCTTTGAAGGAGAATTCAATTCTGCACGTAAATTTAATCATTATTGAAGTGCATGGAGGAGGCTTATGTTATTGTGTACTCATGGTATTCAATTGTGATCTCAGGCTGGAAAATGGTTGTTTTTTGTTGGGAGGGATGGTGATTTTAGTCCATGCAGCACTCTATCGTTGTACAGTAGTATTATACCACAGTGGTTAGTCCTACATGCAGTAGATATCGGCACGGCTGATACTTGAAATCAGACTAGATTTTAATAGATTAATTGAGTAGCTATTAGGAAGCAGTATACATTACATTGGAATTAGGGTGGACACTGATCAAGGTAGAGGTAACTGTACATTAAATGTGCATGTCAATAAAGAGCTCTTCACGATCTGTTCTTTCCTGAAAGTTAAAATGATAATGTTAGATGCATGTACATGTGATACATTGTACATGTAGTTTCCTCTGTCATTATACATCACACCAAAGGTTTGCACTAATGTCGGCTTCTGAGATTTGAAAACTTTCTGCAACCAGTCGTAAAGGAATCGTGTATTAAAGAGCATTTGCGTTTCTCATTTCAGAAGAAAAAGACTTTGTATTCCTCTTTATATATTCAGTCATGAGACTCAAATAAAATCTCATTTGCATTTGAATGCCTGGGTGTAATTTCTGGTTCTCACTCATCTAAATGGCTTCAAAGCATTATTTTTTATTGTATTATTATTTGATATTTTCTTTTGGATCACCTGATTTACCTAAGGACATGGTGCCTGAGGTCAGTGAAGAACCAGAGACCCAGCTAGTCATTGTGAACACGGCGCCTTCTACTGGTTTGATGCAGCCTGTGGGATCAGTGGATGATACGCAACTTGCTGCTGGTGTCTTCTCACTCTCAGGTAGGATATTATTTGCTTGAATTCTAATTTCTAATAGATCAATAATAGGAGGAAACAAGGGGTTGGCTTGTGCCCTGTCCTAAATGAATGAAAAGTATGACTTTTTTCTTTCCTTTTTTTATTGGGGGAGGTGTCATTCAGTGAAGTACTTGGCATTTAACCCATCAGCAAGAGTATCCTGGTTCTGTGTCCTTGAGCAAGAGACTTTATCATAATAGTGCTTCTAACTCTTCTTTTGTGCATCTATTGTCAGTTTGCACGCCGGTAGTTGTAATTGTCAAGACCAAGACAATATGTTTATACTGGTAATAGGTTGATCATGTATAATTTCTGCTATAGCCTGAATTTAAATGATGGGTGTGCATTCTGGACCATTGACTATAAGCAACATATTGTAGGTGATTCTTTCGAGCAAGTTTACTGTTTCTGATTAAATAACCTTTCCCAGCATATCTTTCTGCTACGCTATACATGTAATAAATCTCTTTATAAAATCCCACTGAAATATAGGCAAGGTCTGTTGTTTTAATTGGAACACATACACACTGTACTTAACTGGGTCATTGGATCTGAGGTCAACCCAGATCCAGTGTGAATTGATTTCGTTTTGCTTAAAGAACACAATAGGCCTACCTGTTTTGTGATCCGTGAACAGAACTGTAAAACAGTGTTTGTGTTCAAAATTCTGTAACTTAAAAAGTACATAAGTGATTTGAATGATTCTTGTACTAAAAGAAAGCTTATTAATTAGGCTTTCAATTCCTAGATTTTGAAAGTGCTACACGCAGAACTTCATTAAATATTTGGTCCTGCCATATGGGTTTCCCTTTTTTTTTGTACTCGCCCTGTATACAGAATGGTTGATGTGAAGCAGTCAAGTCTGGTGTGTTTTGTATTGTGCACCTTGAAGGCTTGTAATGGCTTTCAAAACGACCCTACTAAAACAAACCTTGCTGTTGTAGGGAATTAGCTTTATTTTTTTCTCATCTTTGTTAGCAAAGCTGTTGCTGTTGTGGTGAAATGAATTGTAGTCTTTAGCCTATTTGGTACTCTTCCCGAACAAAAGTCTAATAAAATACCAGTGGTTGTGTAGTTAATGTAGAAACAAAATATTTGCAACAGTATTGGTATTGGTGAAAGTGGTTTTTATGTGCAGGCCCTACCCAGCGTTAATGCTCCCTTCATCACACTTGTCCAGCTTTTAGGCAGTAAATCACCATTTATTATCAATCCTTAGCACCAAAAGCCTTCTCAGAATAAGTATTGCCTTCAACACGTCTGTGGTGGGACTTGGATGGACACAGTAAAATGCAGAAACCCCCACAGGTGCTCAGAGGGAGACCAGAGATATTGCCACAGTTCTGGTTTGGGGGTTTTTTTGTCCTATTTTATTTGGTAGATTCCAGCTCTGGCTTGAAGTCATCATACAAATCATTATTACCCTGACAGGGTTCTCAATAACCAGTAAAAAGACTGGGTCATTGCCGGTCACTGCAAGTTCACATAACCCACAGCCGTCTGCAAGAAGCCAGAATGGTTAGGAACTCTGTGGCATCAAACTCTAACCACTGGATGAATCTAGGCTTAGAGGAAATATTTGGTATCATTTTTTTATCTGGTATCTTATCTTTAGTGTGGAAACAGTGACATAGCCTGAATTTTTTTCCGGTGGAAGGCCAAGGGAGGGTCTGGTATCCTGCAGAGAATATACATGTATCTACCATTCGCTAGCAGATCACATACATTTTGCTGTTGTTTGGAGCAATATTGCTTTCTTGTAGGGGACTGGGAGGTTGTGTGGGATATGTAACTCTCCCTGCCAACATCAATAAGTGAGAAAAAACAGTTTGTTGTGCACTTTGGGAGCAATTCAACTATTTAAGCAGTATTTTTGCTTACAAAACACTGGAATTGACCAAATTTGTGCACGTAAAACCTACATACACATGTGCAAAACTTTCAGGTTGTATAACATGCTTATAAACCACTTAAAAAAAAATCTAATGAACGATTCACATGTGTTGAATGTTGAATCAAGAAGCAATTCATTAACACCCTTGTCTGCTTTTCCTGTGTGAATTTAGGAAGCAACCATGTACTGTAGAGATCTATTCATACAACATTTTCCTGAATACAAAACAGTCTGCAAAATTGACACTTGCATTATTATTCTCTTAAAACATTTGAAACGGGGCAAGGGACTCTCGCAATGTATGGTCCACAGGGCTGTACTGATTTCTTTCTGATTTTGAGTGGGGGGGGGGCGCTAATAAGTTATTCATTACTTCAGATGTTATTTATAGGGACAATTTTGGCAATGTCTATGAGGAATATTCAACAAAACTTAATGATAACTCAAAATTCAGGGTATACTTGTATTCTATTTTGTGAACAATGATTTATTTATAAGCTGTGATCTGTCATACATTTTTTGATTACTTATGATTACCATGGTATACTGATTTTGTAGATCTGCTTTTGAAGCTTACAGGTCTATACTGGTTGCCTAAGAGGACTGGCAATGTTCCAGTGAAGTGCGGTAGTCATTCAGTTAATCTAATGACTTCCGCTGTTGGATCAAGCGTGGGGATATCAGTTAATACCGCTCTTGATGGATTGTAGATTCTCAAGAGGAGGAGGGGGGATGACAGTATTCAAAGATAGGGCATAACTTGCAGAGAGTCTGTCTATTTTCAAGCTGGGAATTCTAGTCATGGTCCAGATGACTCCCCCACATTTTCTAGTCATCACCCAGTGGAGTTCTTGTTAAGCAATTCTGGCCCAATTCTGACAAAATGGAAAGAATGTTCTGTTTTCCCATGAGATGAGGCCTGCGTGTGATCTTTGGTGTAATAACCAGGACATAATAATATCCGCGGGGTTAAAACACATTATCGCCTGACATGATATACTCCCATGATGGTAGAGGTGTATTGGGGAGTTGCATTATTGCGTGGGTTTGAATAAATTTTTTAATGGTGCTTCTGGTAACAGCTAGAGTGACACTTGAAATTGGCCAAGACAGAATGACAGGAATTACATGTAGGTTTGCTGTTGCCTTTGCTACTGCTAATGACCTGTAACCCCAATCTTTCCAAACATGTTTTGAAAATTAAGGGGACGAGGTCTCTTTTATTTCCAACTTTTACCCCTTTTCAAAAGTGTTCCAAAACAATTGTTCTAGCTAAAAAAATATAGGCTCAACACAAGTGGTTTTTCTTGAACTTACAAATAAATTTCAGTTTTTAAACTTTTGGCTGCAATATATGCCCCATGTTGTTTTTGTTTCTCAGGCCTAGTCTTCAGGAAGCTTCTGGATTTGAGACCAACAATAAGGCACTGTATTCTCTTGAATCACATGTACTGTTTACTTGCATAATTTGTCCCCTTTATGAAGGATATTTACTATTTTCCACTCATCCAGTTGATACCGTTCAGTTCTGGTCATCACATATCCGTCATCTTACAGTCATGGAATAGGAAGTGGTGTTATCGCCAGTCTGCCGCCAAGTGATGCCATCCTCTCATATGTAATTAGGCTGACACACTAGAAGTACATGTGGCCCAGCAGGCAGTGCAGGGTAGTTCTATACTGTATAGGGTACATATAGATCAACCCCTTAAACTTGTGTTTCTTCAGCAAATTTGTCCCACATTATGCATATCAATTATTGTGTTCCTTCCTCCATGGTCTCGCTGACTCCAGAAAATATGTCAGGTATTTCCTCCTCGTCACGAATTAGACTTCCAACTTTAAAATTATCATGTAGTTGAGTTCAGACTACGAGGACAGCATTGGTCATTTCATTCTGCCTTAACGGGGAAACTTGCAAATTAACTAGGACACCAGCAGACATTGATGGTGCCACTATATCTGCTGGCCTGAGACAGGTGCATGGCTGCATGCCCACTTATTCCACCTGTCAACATTTCAAGATCTATCATGCAGCAATAGAAAACCAATATGACATGTCAAGTGATGCATAGTGCCCCACTTCCTATCAGCATTATTATTTTACATTTATACAGAGAATTTTCTTTCAGTTTGGTTCAGGCAATGCAGTGTCATGTGTGGTGTACCATATGAAAGCCAAGTTGTCCTTTTTCATCATTTAACCAACTTAATTTGCCGACCTACACTGCTGTTACTTTCGTTTTGAATCCCTTTGCTCCACCCAAAATAATGTTGATTTTGACTGTGGTCATTGAAGTGTCAAAGTTTTGTAAGCTGAATTATGTCGCCCTTTTATAGTATCTGTTGAGGTAAGAGCTCTTTTCATAACTGGACACTTATCATAAAAAGTGCAATCTGATCACTGCAATCTTTACATCTATTGTTCAGCCAGGATCAAGGTTTGGTATTAGTGGATCCATTTTGGCAATTGATGAACTAATACCCTGGTCAAAGACCCCGCCGCATCATCGGCCAGAAACAGTCAACCCTTGACTATTGGGACAGGATGTCTGCTATTCTAATCACCCTGTACAGTGAGGATATTACATAATCTTGCTAGACCCTCAGACACCTCTTGATTCAATTAAATGATAATATCCGTTATCTCTGGACTGGCAATTATTTCTAGCCATGCATGCTGTGTTCAATGTTTTTTTACTGCTCCAACGAGATTGCCTAGACTTCTACATGCTTAATGAAAATTTATATACAAAAATGGAACATGGACATTGGACCGCATTCAAAAGGCAAAATTCAAATCCCGGAAGGGCATTATAGCTTTATGGTGTTAACTGCAACTCATCACAAGCATCATCTGTTGTGCATTAAAATGCACATAAACCGTGAAATTGGTTTCCATGTAGCCTGGGGTTTTTTTTTTTTATTTCCCACAAATGGTATTCAGAACCTTCCTCTTTCATTGTCTGAGAAATTACTGAGTAATTTGTCAAGTTGGTTAAGGGTACCCATCCCATAATCTGGAGCCGGTTCCAGACATCAGCAGTCGGGTATCTGGTTCCAATGCACACTCCTAAATGTGAAGACTTTAAATGCTAAATGTAACATTTTGAGTTCAACGTTTTTAAGCTTCACCCGTTTAATGTCCATTGGATCCCAAGTCATGTGATCTATGGATGGATTCATAATCTCTTTCGAATCAACTTGAGAAAAGTCAGTCATAGCTGGGTTGTAATGAAGGGAAATTGGCTTAGTATATGACTTGATGCATCTTGAATTGGCACACCAGGATACCCTTCCTGTGACAGTCGTATCATAATTTGCTGCAGGTCAGACAACTCTCAGTGACTAGGACCAACAACTAGTGCAGACATCCTAATAGACTCTATCCATGTCAGAATTTTTGAATATCAATTAATCAACCAACTAATATCGATTAAAATCAATATATCAGATTGCCTTTCCTTTAAAACATGCATTTTATAAGCTCTGTCCAGGTGCACAAGTGGGTATTGAGCCAATGTGCTTTGCAAAAGCATGTTTGGAATCTGTCAGAAAGCTTCAAGTTTTGCTACTGTATATCAGACTACTCTTCATTCAATTTTATAATCACCATGTGATTGGATATTATAATTTCATTGGCCGAGACGGCCACATGTCCAGTCTGTACAAATGCATATATGCAATGGTTAACCTTATATACATGTACAGTGCATGTTACACGTGCGTGTAGAACCTGCATGCACGCTCGGGACTTTACTGCATGCAGTGCACAAACACGCCCAGTCTCATGTCCAGCAGAAAAGCTTGCAGTTATCAAGGGGTTACACCGCACTGATTTCATTTATTTCTAGCATAGTTAGTTGCAACCATCATTGTTTTGACTTAGTGGCACGATACAACAAAACAATTGATGACTGCTGTGATGTGGGATATATGTCGTTTTAACACCCTCGGGGGGCATAGCACCCAAGGCGAATGTGCCCCTCGGGTGTTAAGAATCACATATCCCACATCACAGCAGTCAACAATTGTTAAATATCACGAAAAGTTGTCTCTGCACACATCATTTACGAACATCACATTGCCTACTTTGGGTACGTTTCAATTGCATTTTTTTTCTGTATTAATGCAAATACACTTTCCTTTGTGGAAGTCAGATTTTATATGTTAGCGTATACTTTTCACATTAAAATTTGTTCAAAGTTCACTCAACTATAAAAACAAACACTGAAATCAGAGAATTTAAACTTATTACTTAGCACAACTATTCTGTATTATTACATGTACATAAATAATAAGCGATTCTTGGTATTTCTCCTGCAGACACAAAATTGTTTTCAGTAATTTGACATTGTTTCTCTTTTTTTTTTCGATACAATTTTCTCACGTTTTTAGATTTTTTTTTTCAATTAAAAAAAAATGAAATCAGCCATAACTAAGACACATTAAAATTGATTTATCGATAAAGCCTACATCTTAACAACTTGACCACTAAACTTTGTTATCATTGTCACTGAGCTGATCATTACCCTTTCCAACGTAATTTTGAAAAGACTGCAAAAAAGGGCATAGACATATTCATTTGCTCTGTCTAATTCTGTGAAATTACAATTATAATACTTGAAACCTCAACATTCACAAGTGAAAATACCTTTTAAAAAACTGGGTAATGAAATGGCACTGATGAAGTGAAGTCAACAAAAAGGTAGAGGAAAGAACAGATGTTTGTATGAGCTACATGTACCATGTTATGTTATGAGGTTTGATCCTTTAGTATTGAGCGGACTACCTCAAGTCTTCAACTCAGTGCTCCAATGCATGCTGCTGGTTTGCCTGGAGGCTGTCCGGGATGTAACTGCAATATTTACCCAGCTTGAGGTTCAAGAAGTTTGTTGACTGTACCAATAACACCCTGGTTGGTGTTATTATATAATATTCAATGCCCTCCTATATACCAGACAGAAACGACTGTGTAGGCCTACATGTCAGTAAGGCAACTTTGTGACTGGGAGGGTAGGAGAGGGATTTTTCCGCACTCCTCTTGCCCATTACTCAAATTCCATTGTGATTTATATGCTTAAAATGAGGTACATGTATTTCCTTCTGGTATAAATCTGAAGTCCAGTTTCCATTGTGTATCCAAATAAAACATGTTTGAAGCAAGTAAGGTACATACATGTGTTTACATATGAACTAGTGTGGTTGTGCATCATGTTGCAAAAGCAACTGGTACAGTAGTGAATATCTTGCAATGGCAAGAGACTATACTGGTAGGGAAACCCTGCAACTCATAAAAGTAACTACCTTTCCTCTTTCCTTTCATTTTATGTGTTCCTTCTGTCCATATTAACCCCCACCCTTGCCTCTACTTTTTACTCAAGACCAATTGTATTGCTTGTGTGAGTTGCCAACTACTATACAATGGCCAACTGCTTTGTACAGATTCCTCTTTCCTTTTCTCCTTGTATGTAGCATTTTCCCAAATTTTACAGGGTGAGTCCAAAAAGTGGAACCCAAACCCCAAAAATTATATTTCATATTTAAGAAAAATGTAGCACCAAAAATATTAATGTCTGGAAAGCCAATTTAAAAAAAAAAGGGTTACTTTTAGATGGAAAATTACTGAAATTCCTCAATCAGTTAAGAAAATATCAGCATTGAAACACAATGACCCTAAAACCCCTTTCATCAAAAAATGTGATTTATCTTCAAACGTCTCCAGCAATAAAACCTCAGTTCAAAATTTGAAAATATTCAACAAAGTCCTTTTGAAGGCTCGTCTTAAAAAAAAAAGGTGGATTTTATAAATCATATTGTTTGCCTTACCAGGGTTGTTAATAAAGGTATTGTGCACTACACTTGTTAACAGTTGTTGAAACAAGTATTCTGTGTCATTTTCTTTGTTGTTCCAAACAGTCAGAATACACAATAAATTCCTTTTTTGGACGAAACTAATTTTAGGGTCATTGTGTTTGAATGGTGATATTCTTTAAACAGATGGAGCAATTTAAGCATTTTTTTTCATGGCTTTCCAGTCATCTTTATTTTTGGTGCTACATATTTTTTTGAATATGAACTATATTTTTTTTTGGGGGGGGGGGTTGGGTTCTGCTTTTTTTGATACACCCTGTACATGTTCCATAGTTTCTTGTAATAATCATTCATCGTTGCAAGAGTGTCAACAAGCTTGAGTTCATGTTTCATGTTTCACTAGTTGGTGATGAATGACTTTAAAGATTCCAGCAATGGATATGAAACTGAAATATTTTGTGAAGTTTTCAATTAATTACAGGCTATACAAGCAGCATAACAGTAACTAACGTAATGTCAAATCTCCACCTGAACATACTACTTGTACTCTTCTTAAATAAAACTTATTGAATAGCCTCATTTAAAACATTTTTTTCATGGTTTGATATATGATGATTTGAATGGATCTGTTTCCGTCTATAAACCCTGCCTTTAACACCAGTGGTTGATGTCTGTAGGGAAAGAATTCACCACATGCAGTGAGACTCCAAACCATGTGTAAGCTAATCAAGACAATTACCCAAAGAGCACAGACTAACAAGTTCTTGGCATGGTGGCCATTTGATACCTTAACCTTACCCAGTGTTGCCACACACAGCTCCCAGATGGAGCTCACTGATTTCCTAGGATTGGAAGGAAGGTCCAAGTCATGGCCTAAGCCTTGACTCACACTGAGACATGATGACCTTCACTGGTCCACATTTACGTAGGACTGGTGTGAAAATTAATACCGACTGTGTCACTTTGAAACAGTGGGATATGTCTTTAGATTGGTCAACATTTGTAGCTGGGTTTGCAGTTGTCTTGGTCAGGCCAAATTTTGGTGGGTGATTTTGTCCTTGGATTCAGTTAGTCCAAGGGTGAGTAGTATGCAAAGGTGCGAAATGGGTGCTTAGTTCTCACTTCTTGCAGTTGCTTTAATAGATTGTTCTCTGAAGAAGATGTTTTTAAGATCACATCATTTTTTGGATTTGTACAATTGAGTCAGGAAAAGTTTGCAGCGGTTCTATTCACTTTCAAGGTTTTTAAATAGTGATCTTTGATAGGTTTATGGGGAATTACCAGTACACTTAACATTCTTGCTCAAAGACACAAGGTGATAATTCATACATGATTTGCTCAGGCATTGATTCTGATTATTTTTATTCTTTGGCACGGTCATGGGGGGGGGTGGGCAGTTGAAAAAAATATTCTTAAAATTGTCCTCCCTGGTTGCATAAATACATTTCTTTCTTTTTAAATCTTTATCAACAAGAGCACTAATTTTTTAGGTGAAGTTAGTTAAAATACTTTTAGTGTAATCCTGCTTTAGAAAATTTAAACTTTGCAATTTGACTCACAGAATTATTTTTAAATCTGTTATATTTTAAATCTGTAACAAAATTTTTTTTAGGACTCTAGTGAATGAAATTTCAGAATGTGTGATGGGAACATGCAGTTATGTTGTCTGTGGGTGTAGTAATCCAGTAAGCAGGGGGTTTATATAGCTGAGATCGCTTGGATTCTCTGGGGAATTGAATATGATGTATGTAGATCAAGCATGTTTTATATGGGTCACAGGTGTATTTTAACATTCCAGTGACTGATATACTTGTTGCATCATTGCCTCATATTGAAATATCCCTGCCATGAAAGGTGGTCTATTTACTCCCTGTTATACAGTGGCGCACCCAGGGGGGTGGGGAGGGGGCGCTCTGGGGGCTTGAGCCCGAGCCCCCCCAAGGTTGTCATTTTTTATTTTTTTTTAGTCCCACGATTTTGCCGTGGTGATATGAATGTGGACTGTTTTCAAGTAGTACAATAGGGGTGTAAGTGGCCCACCAACGTCAAAATAGGCCGCCCCTCCAAATTTTGGGCAAAATGTTTTGAAAACATTTTTTTTTTAAATCTGTAACAAAAAAAATTTTGAGCCGCCCCCCCCCCCCTCCAAAACCAAATCCTGGGTGCGCCACTGCATTTACATATGTACGTAACTGGAAAATTCCACACAAAAGTGGACTACATTTGTACCACTATGTACCGGTACTACTACGGTACTACTATCCTGTTTATAGTCTGTCTATTTCTGTACTTGAGGGTTGGACTCCATCCACAGTGATCATGTCTACTTGGGCAGATTGTTTTACTCGGTTCAATGCCAGATTGGCATTGAACCGTAGACATTTCAGGTCATTGTTGATGTTGATGATCCATCCTTTCTTTGGACGTCCGTATGGATAGAGGTGTCAAATGATCTGGTAGTCAAGAATCTTCCTTGGCCAGCTGTCCTCGTTCATGCACTGGAGGTGACCAAACCAGCGGAGACGTCCCCAAGGGACCTCCTCATTGACAGCAGACAGACCAATCTTAGTTCGCCCATAGATTTCCTGTCCAGGAGCATTGCTGAACAAATCCATCTGATCATGGCATTATCGTTGCTGGCATTTACTGTCCCGTTTTTACACGCATATGAGGGAACACTACGAACACAGGCATTATAGGCATAACCCCTGACATGCTGAGAGATCCCCTTGTTGGTCAGAACTGGCAGCAGTTCAAGGAAGTGCTTTATGGATTTTAGGTACATATATTTAGTCATTCCGGCACCTTGTTTTTACAGGAGTAATGCAAGTGTTTATGTACATTTTCTTGCTTTTAAAGGTAATATACAATATTTGCAAACATCAACAAACAAAGTTACCAAATTCACATGAAATACGTTACTGGACTGTTAGTGAATAGTAGTCTCAAGCACCCTGCAAAATCATAGCACCTGGTGTGCTGTCAGTGTCATTTTTAAGAAAAGTTGTTTTTGTATCAATTTCCAACAATGTTCGGCTGACCAGCGTTGGAAAAAACTGTCTTTCTTCAAAGAATGCCCCTGATTTACCAAATTTAGCTAGTCCACATTTTGTTTGCAATTGTTTACACATCCATTCGTTTACACGTGAACGGGTCCAAGCCAGCTAGACTGGTTCCCTGACCTTACAATTCCCAACGTCTGTAAATTTCTCTGTTTCAATTTAAGTGGGTTGGGTTCAGATAACCAGAAAACAAGAACAAGATTTCTTGGTTTTTCAAGCATCTATGAACACAAAACAGGTCAGTATAACAACATTCGCTATAAAATACTGACCCCCCAATCCATCCATTTCTGAAATTACAGTAAAAGCAAATGTTGTATATTTCCTTTAAGGCAGAGAGAAAGGTTATATTTTATGGCAAAAGAGTTTTTTGTTTGATTATTGGGGTTTGTTTTTTTTAACTTGTATTAAAGATGGGCCAACAAACTGTAATTCAAGTAACTGTAAGGCAAGTAACCTTAACCAGCCTTTTTCTTTCTTGTATATATGCCTAGATTTGGTCTACATTTTTTATCGTCCACATTTATACATATTGGCAGATATCTTGTACAAATAGCCATTGGGTTGTTTCAGTCACACTCTCACAGAAAACTTCTTACTTAACACCAAGACAATTTTTAACACAAAGACAAAGTCTTCTTTTTTTGTGTAATTGCGAGTAATAACATATCCATGCCATGCTACAATGAGGGAACATACACTCTTGTTGTTGTCATCAGGGAAGAGCTTTGAATATTGGACATGTTGGGTATGGTTAGGCGAAGTAAAAAAACAAAACATGTTTCTCGTCCCCGCCCGCTTCCTTTTTGGAGGCCGCCTGAATTTTTTTATTATCTGTTATTTTTGAAAAATGCAGTAAAAAAAACACCGAAAAAGTCCACAAATTCATCGGAAAATAAATACTGTTCATTGTAGACCAATACAACTCTAAATGACACTGTAAATATGTTCAGTTCTCTTGTCCAACTTGTCTTTCATTTTAAAAGTGTCTTTGAACAGTGGAAACACCAACGGTTGCAGGAAATTTTAAAATGGCGGCCATCTTGAAAAAAAATTAAAAATAAAAAGCCCCTCTTCCTCCTTTTTTTCAAAAACCCGGACGAGAAACATGGTTTTTTTTATTCGGCCTTAAGTAAAAAAGGAACTACAGTATGTCCCCCAAAAAAGCATGAAGGATTTTACACAGCTAATGTCCAATTAGTATGAAGACCACAGCTCTCAGAATGTAAAAGACACAAAAAAGTGTAATGCGAGTAACTGTGGAATTGCCCAGCTTAAGTTTTTGTGCTTGTTTAACTCTACCAATACAAAGATATGTATCGACTGTCAAATCACTTGCACTGACGTGTTAAGGCTACTTGCCTTGGCAAACTGTGCATTCCTGCATTCAGCCTTAGACTGTAATACAAAATTTGGCTGTAGTTGTAACACATATTTGATGTTAAGAACAGTGTCTATGAAATTTAAAAAAAAAATCTAAATTCTAGGCATCATGTTTCTGTGGCATAATGTTTCTTTCAAGAGGTTCTTTGCTTTCTTTTTTCCATAAAAAGAGTAGTCAACTGCATTGGGAAAAAAGTATGTGAAGAGGAGAACCTGTTAAACAAATAAGGGGGTGAACATAAATAGAGTCAAAGCCATGGCAACTGAGACATTTAGGTGGTCCCTGGAGCTGCCAGTATATGCAAACATCCAAGACTATTCTTGTGTGCTATTTTAAAGTACATTGAAATATTTTGCAAAAGTTTTTAAAGCACTGTTCCAATTTTTGTTTGTCAAAAAACTTCAGGTCAGATACTACAAAGTCAGTCAGATGGCTCGGATTTACTGGAGTCTCCAACTAGTGTGGAATCCATGACTAGAGAGAAGCTGAGTAGTCCTTCATCTTCAGAGTTATCTTAGTTCTTATGCATCTGTGCAGAGGGCTGCCAGAGATGCTGCGTGTGAAGTTTGTAACCTTTCATTCCAGAGCATAGTGCATGCCAAATGAACAGACCTATGTTCTTTAGTTGAGTCGTTGGGGAACTTCTTCTTGAACTGCCATTTCATGGTCATCAGTGGCAGATCTGTTTTGCTATTAGCTTAAAGTGCCCATGTTTGTTCTTGTTTTTATTAACAGTACAACAAAAGAATGTCTGGTCCAAACACCTAGCATTTTTAACCAGTCCAGTGTTTTTTACTTTTCTCTTTTTTGGGGGGGGGGGGATTGGTTGGGTTTTGAGGTGTTTTTTTTAATATCATAAAACATCAAGTACAAATTCCTTCTTACAATGTTGAAATTGTCAGACATGAAATTGAGCATGTTCAGTTCATCGAGCATCTCATTTTGTTGTCTTGGTGGGGGTTATTTTTTGGGGGGGGCTGGACCAAAGGGCCAGCCTTTTTTTTATTTACTGCACAATGACTGGCTGACAGACTGACTGTGTCACAAGGAATCAATAATGTCCTAAAAAGAGACGTTTGCATCCAGCTCAATGAAGCAAGCCTGGTCTTGTGTTTCTGTTGACAATTCTCTGGTTTTATGTCTTGTAAACATGTCGCTTACAAATATATATAAACGTGTTACATTTTCGAATGGAAATGGAGACTTATTCCCAGAAAATGTGCATAACCACACTGGAAGATGTTTTTGATGTTAATTGATGTTTATTTATGTTATAATCCATTTTTCTTAATCTATTATTCGACTATATAAACATACAATAAAAGCCTGTGGTTTAAAAAGGAATGTATATTTACTTGCTACATGTACATATGATTATGTTATTGATAAGTGCTTTTACAAGTCAAAAATGGGTATCTGAATAAACAGGCACAATCTTAATAGCACCATATGGTGTTTTGTTCAAACAAGTAAAGTTTGTATCATCCACGTATTAATATGTATTGCTTGTGTAACTTTACCAATAAAGACGTGTTGCATATTGCATCACGTAATTAGGACAGCAAGCAAAATCATTATAACATTACCTAAAGGTGAAAGAAACCCAAAATATTCTCTGTATCTGTCTTGCCGTATGGTGTGTTCATTTTCCCGTGAGTTTTATAATTATTTATCCTGATAGAACTTCAGTCAATATAAGGTTCTGCGCACTTGGAACTTATGTTGCAAATGTGAATCAACAACACGAGGCCACGTGCAGGCAAGGGCGGATCCAGGGGGGGGGCCAAAGGGGGCCATGGCCCCCCAAAAAACCAATTTTTTTTTTTTTTTGACATCGCAAAAAAGGCAGGAAACAGGTACACACCACCATTTTTTCCTCAAAAAAAAAAAAAAAGTGGCACAAAGAAAGTAAAGAGAAGAAACACTCACAGATCATCTAGAATCCAAATTTTTTCCTTTTGGCCCTTACCCCCCCCCCCCCCCACTTTTTTTTTTTTTTTTTTTTTTGGTTTGGGTCCAAAAAAAAAAAAAGCAAACCCTGGATCCGCCCTTGCGTGCAGGCAGAGCATATGTTTGTCCAGTTTGTGGTTGAAAGTGACCAGACATTAGTTAGATTTCACGGAATGGATAACTTGGGTGTTTTTTTCTATTGTTTGTTGGCTTTTTGGGTTTATTTTGTAAGGGACTAAAAAAAGACTTGAGGTTTGAGGCTGTGCATGGTGCTGTTAATTCCAAAGCAAGGCAATAATAGGTAGAGCAGTTTTCCGAATGTTCTGGTTTATAACCGGTAAGGCGCCTGGCTGGTGGCAGAAAAGGGCCTAGAGGATGCATTATGTTAAAAATACAATACAAAGACGAAATTTGAAATTGATTGTCCCGATTCATGGGCAACCTTCTCAGCGGTGTTTAGCGGTTTGAGACCACCCATGTGACGGGCTCTAGATAGGTCACTGTCGCAGGTGTTTATAAAAATTCATTGAATAATCTTTATCTTCAATAATCTTGAGTTTTGTAAATGTTCCGATTTCGATCAGTGACGCTGGTATAAGAAACATCAAACACACGCCTAAACCAAGATACTGCTGTTAGAGTCAAACAAACTTCCTGTATGCGGTAGTCCCAACCAGTATACTGTTGGGCTCCCGATGTTTTTGCGCGCAGCATGATTGGTCAAGAAGTAAGTCGATGACCTTCACGTGACCATACGTCACACGTAGTCCAGCGTTTATTGGAGCATCCACTTAATTAGCCTTACGAGCTTGCCCGCACTCAGATCCTTGTGTAGCTCGTGCTGGGGTAACCCACCGGACTTGCCGTGGTGTTCCGTGTACCCCATCAGCGTGGTAGATCCACTCCGCTACAATCTGGTGACCAGCCGCTTCAAGACTTTGCTCCGTTCTTGATCCTCTCTCTGGATGCTGTGGTCGGCAGCCTATTTACGGATTGATAACACCAGGATTGTTTTGCTATTATCGTGGAATGTTACGTTGTGAGGAATGTCTAGTGTCTTGAGAAACTGTAGACGGACTTTGGAATTTTCCTTGCCGTAAACTGAATCGGTGAGTAAATAATTAAATGAAGTTTAATAGTACTTAGTAGAGTTGCCTGTGAACTTTTTGGATAACTACACCGGGTAGTCATATACACAGTATTGGCTATTCACTTGCCTATAACTGAATGTAAATAGACAAAAATTAAAACCAATAAATAAATAGGGAAATCGCACAGACCTCTGCCAACCGAGCAAGCTATATGCAACAATAATGGTAGCGTTATCCAGATTGTCGTGTGTTTTTTTCTGGCCACGCTAAAAACTCCTCTCAAATTACTGTTGTAAAAATTAATCCAAACCATTTGTTCACTTTGAATTTTTACAAATGCGGAGACCGTGTTGGTAGTTCCTATCACAGTTTCGTCTACATTAAGTTTGATGCCGCATAATGTAACTTGGCCTTCAGTGGCGTAAATGGATGCCTCCCCCATGCGCCCCAGCAACCCCCCCACAACCTCCCACCCTAACCCCCGGTATATCTTGAATTAAACAAATTATACTGCACTTCTATTGAAATGATACGTTCCATTTAATTTGCCTTATAGTGTCCCCTTGACAAAGTTAAACCATGGACACCGGTTGCCCCAGACGGTTGACCGAAGTTACACAGCTGGGTGCCCTAGGTCAGATAGGCTATATATATTTGTGGGTTTTCACAAGGCAATATTCTTTATAATTCGGTTATGCGAGTGGCATGTTGGTACAGTCCTTTTCAAAGTCGGGGTTCAAATGTACAGTATCCAATTCGTACAATTCAACAAGTGAAGTTTTTGTAAGCTTAATGTTAGCGTCGCCGTGTTTTCAGATGACCGACTTGCTCCAGTTGTCGCAAACTGCTGAGAAAGCTCCGCATGCACTTGACTGCGCTGTTGGAATTATTATTCTTGCTTTAAGCTCAACAAAAGCGGCCCGCTATCAACTTAAACCATGCTAACAGAGACCTTTTAGCACCATGGGTAGCTGGCCCTTTGAACTTAGGCGAAACATCAGTTTGTTGGGTCGTTTGTTTGTTTGTTTTTCAGTTTCCAAGTTATAAATCGTCTAGCCTTCACACTTCTCAGCGGTGTTGAGATTGTGTAGGCCTAGTTGGTGTCAGCATTGTTGAATCAGTGAGATTTATAGGATTTTGTGCGTGTGTTCTTTTTTCTTCTTCGTTTCTTTTCGAACCTGTTGTTTTTACTTTTCTTTTCGAATTCTCTGTCTGTTTTTTTAATAGAATATTTTGCGTGTTTATTATTTCAATATTTTCCAGGGGCGCTAAAGTTTATTTCAGTCCCTCTTTCGCATAAAACCCTGCGTAAACCCTGCGTAAATAGGTAAACCCGTGCCTTTGTTGATGACTATTTATGGAGCAAGGAGAACGGACTACTTTGCAACATGCTTGCAAGTTGCAACCATAACCCATTTCAAAGTCCTGAACGAATTAGGCCTAAACTACAGCAAGTGGGGGTGAAGGGCTATAAATGTGTCATTCTCGTGCGGCTGCGTAACCCGACAATGCAAATGTTGCAGCAAAAGAACATGACGAAAAGGTTACCGCAGGTGAACTAAAGTGACGTGTAGACCTACATGGCCGTGAAAATAGGCCTAAGTCTTGTCTGTTTTTCCACGCTGGTTATTTGCATTCCCCGCCAAGTACCTTGAATGTGTACAACCGATTAACAAAAATTCACATTGAACATGATTCCTCCATGTGTAAACAAAGCATGATAACAAACGCTACATCTGATCAGAGGTTCGACTGTTGGATTATGGGTCTTATTTTTTTAGCCTCTTAAAGTTTAATGAGGACTGTTTATTATCCGCGTCGTGCTATAATTGAACAATAAACATGAAGTAAACGTCACTTTTTTCCTGCTTAAGCTGCAGGTCCCAGTAAACAGTGATTTCTTGGAAAATATGTAATTACGACTAATATACAAACGATAAGGCATAGTTGTTACATTGTATTGGCTAAAAAAAAAAAAAGGATCAGAAGAAAGGACGATGAAGTTCGAGGGTTGCAAGTATCCTCCGGCGATTTTACCCAAAAAAGAATGACAGAAATAAAGGGGGGGAATGATGTGGCCCTTTTATACATGCTAATTGAACAACACTAAAAATCGAGTTGTGTACACGGTAGTAACAAATTTAGCGTAAACGGTCATAATAAAAAAGTTTGGGCCTCTTCAACCCAGAACCAAGTATGTACTGTTTTGTTACTGTATCTGGCGGAGGGGGGGGGGCATTTTGTAAAGTCGCGCCAGTTTTTATAACATGGAAATGAACATGCATACATACCGTCACTGAACTTTTGTTAATATATTTTGGCAAACGACATTCCCCTTAAACTTTTGCCCCACTTCCATTTTTCACGAGCTCATCTATGCTATTGCATGCACCTTGTGCTATTCCTGCAGTATCCTTGACCGACAAGGTATATCGGATATATGCTCACACCAAAGTTATGCAGTTTGCGGAAACCAGGTTGCATAATATTGCACATTCCAGACAGAGATGCTAGCGATATCAGAGCGTACAGTACCACTACCTACACCTGTCCTACCGCTTTCTGATTTCTAAAACTAGAAGAACAGTTTTATTGCTCCAGAATAAACGGCAAACTATGCATGTGGCGGTGACAGGGAAGTAGAAAAAAAATCATATTTGAGCTGTTTTCCCCAGCTGGCGGCTAGCCTGAATGTTTCACAAAATGCCGTTAAAAACAGAGCAAGTGTCGTAAAAAAAAAGATGTTCATGACCAAGTCGATTTTCAGTGGTGTCATTTGGTTACATTTTCATGCAGCGAATATGTGAAATGTAAATCAACCACTATCCTTGCCCAATCAAAACCCAAATAATTGGGCAAAATCGCGCAGATTCTTCTTTGAAAATGTCAGCAAATTGAGAAGACATGTACCACGGTAAATTCGTCCTGCGAGGATACTTGAGATCTGTTGACACTGACAACAACTAATCTATACGCGCCGTACGCGTATCACTTCGTACCTCGCTTCAGCCGCTATGAACCACGTGAATGAGGAAGTCCCATCTCCTTCGCTTTATAAGGACATCCGCTATTGACAGATGCGTCTGTCTTCGTACCTTTTACAGTGTGAAATGACAATACCAGTTGCGTGTCAAGATGTTCTCACGGGAGGATGGAAAAAAAAAGTGATTGTATGGATACAATGTAGTAATCTTCTGACCATGCAAAAGTCGAAAATGTGTGGTGAGCATATTGTGATACTATAGTTGGCGCTGTTCAATACGAAAAAAGACAATTTGTGAAAGAAAACAGGAGTAGAGGGAATTAAAGGGACATTAAGGCCTGAAATGCCCGAAAATGTTATGTTTTGGATTGTTAACTTATACTATTTAAAGGTCTAGTTGAAAGGAAACTACACTAATGTCTTATCGTTCCCGAGAAAAGAGGGGGGGGGGAACGGTTGTTTACATCGACGGAGTACGCATACGTTTTTCCTGTCGTTTGCATTTAATGTACGATACACTTTGTGGTTGTCACATAAATTACACACAGCACCAATACACAAATATTGTTTTTTACACGTCTGCATAAGGCAACCACTGTGCGGCTGGAATCACAACTAGCCCTGAACAGCTCGATGGAACAAAACTGTGACCCCCAAATTCGTTCTCGCACGGTTCTCGCAAGAATAACAGTGTTAACGCCAAGTTTTTAAAAGATGTTTGTGTGACATTCTACTTTTAAATGCTCTTTCCATTGTATTGTAGCCCAATTGGGCGCATTCCAGGACGTAATGTCCCTCTAAGGCTCTCGTGTTTGGCCCGAAAGTGCAAATATTTAATTTCACCTAAATATTGAATTCACGTTAAATTTAATACTGCCTACACTACACGTATACCTATTCACATCACACATCCCAAGTTGTGCTTCCCCTTTTTTATTTAGGGGGGGGGGAATCAGTCGAGTTTCCTTTCTTTGTTTAAAGACTGGAATGAAACCGTATTATGTTTAAATCTTCCGAAATTCTTACTACTCTTCAACTACCCAACTGGACAACATTTCTGGCTATAGTCGAACGAATATTTTAGCCCTGAGCCAATAAGCTCGGAAATCGAGCGTGTCAGTGCCCTGCAGTGTCACTGGTGCATTCTGGTCAAGCGTGTCCATTTTGTGTCGCCGCCTGGGAGATGGGGGAAAATCATGGAGGGTGGGGGGCATTACATGATATTGAAAAATGAAGATTCCTCCTTCAATTGGTGTTGTATACCATGTGGGAATTGCAATCGCCGATGACTATTTTTTTTTCTGTCAGAGACCATGCACGAAGATTGTTTCACATTGTCTTGCCGCCGATCTGCCGATGGTTTTATTTACATGTAGATCTGAACATGCAATCTACATTATGTAGGCCTAATTGCTTCTCTGTTCTAGTTTTAGTTTGATGAAATTACACTGATTTTAAACTTGAATTCAATGTATAATTACACATGTTCAAGCGGTTGGGTTTTTTTTTACTTGCACTTAATAATGATAAAAATTTCAACTTTGACAAGATTTGCACGGGACTAATAGCAAAATTGCAACAATTTACAAATTAGATTGTATTACACACATTCCCTTTCCAAAGTAAAATGGAGAACAAAATATGCAGATGAAAATAGATGGTTCACAACTTTGAGTACAGAAGAAACTTTTAATATAGGTTTTCCCGGCCAATTTCGCAAAAAGAGCATTCGAATTCATCTTGATAGTGGCCAATTCGAAGCGAAGTAGCGCCCTGCTGTCATTCCCGTGGTTCGTATTAGATTTCAGGCGTTCAAATTAGTTTTAAGACCTGACATTTTCATGTTTAACACATCCTAAATTGAAGTTATGTCATTCGGTTTAAGTGATCATTCCATTTAGCAGTCGGTTTGGTTTAGGGTTATTTGCATGAGATTCTTGTTTTCGTTTTCATTTCCGCGCATTCTATTTAGCACTTTTTTCATTCAAAATAAAAGTCAACGAAGGTATACTGCTTCATTTCGTGGTCCAGTTTTGTGTTTCTGGCCCCTCCTCTTGACAGATTTTCCCGTCAGCCAGTTCTCAGATACGTTGCTGCAATTGACCTGGCAGGAGATATCTGTTTATGCCAAGATTTTCTGCAAGTTCAAGATAGTCTTGGGCATCAAACGAGCATGGTCTACAATTGAAATTCTCAACGCCCATGAGCTGGCATATTGATATTTCTAGTGCTTCAATCTAACAGTTTGCATGGTGATCAGAGTAGTGGCAGAGTCTTGTGGGAGACAGGTTTTTATATCTATATTTCCAAATTGGAACAAAAGCGCTCCATCTTATTCTAACAAATAACAAACGACTTAACGACATGGACCTATTTCGAATTACTTTGCTTACTTTACACATATGATTGCTTAATGGTGAATTCGAATGACCAAACTTACACAGCTTGAAGCTCCGGCGAATTTGGATGCTCGTTTGTGCAATTTTAATTTGAATGCCCTATCGTTGAAATTGCATGATTAACATGTGAAATCGCATGCTTTTAATGTGAATTTGATGGGTGTTTTGAGGTAATTGAATGTTGATCTCAACGTTCATTCAAATTCGTGCGAAAATGGGTGATTGGTCGCCAATTTGGCCGCCAAATCTGCTAACTTGGCCGGGAAAACCTATACAAGTGCCGGCGTATATTTTACAAAATGTTAAAATCTTAAAAACATCTGTTCAAAAATTCTGGAGATGGTGGCCAAGATCAGGAATCGCCTGACATTGCACAACAGAGCATCACAACATTTTCTGGGGCCCTTATAAGTGGGACCCGCGCCCCACGCCGTAGGGCCTAAGGCTCCTCGCTCGCATGAATCATCGGAACAAAGACCCCTACGCTATAATTTCACCCTGGTCAGAAGTGCTTGGCAAATCTGGGTAGACATAAAGTTTGGTAGTCGGGTATTTCTGGAAATAACAGGATCAAATGACCGCTTACGATTATGGGGAAGGCTTATTACATTAAAACTGCAGTTGCCGAAGAAAAAAATGAAAAGGGCGCCCCCTTTTGATGAATGGTACTCGTACTCGTGCTCGTACTCTCGATGGTAGCAGACCAGTAAATAAACTTCCATAGACCCCAATTGTAAATGCTCCCACTTCAAAAATTCGGGAAAAAATACTCACAACTCTCCAAGGTGTTCGAGACACACATCAAATTAAAGCTTATTTCATCATCTTTCATTTTCTTTTCAATTTTCGGGGGGTCAACTGATGACTTTTAGGTGAAATTTCCATCTGAAGATGATCACCCCTGAAAATAGTCCTGAAGCCCATCGCCATTTTGAAAAACGATGCCTACACTCCATTGCAAAATAAAGCGCTTTTAGGGTCCAAATTACATCCAAATTACACAGAACTGCAAGCTCCCAGTCCTGTGCACGGCTTCCACCCATATTTTTTACAAACCCTCAAGTTCATGGCCCACAGCATGCTCAAATACTGAAGATTTTTAGGGCATGCAAATCGTGATTTGGCTAGCGTAGGCAATTTCAGACCGATTTACTGGTCTGCACCCCGATGGGCCGAGTTCCGGAGCGGTCCGTTCTTGACATGGGTATATTCTTCGTGCAAAACCCTGCATTATGACGGATGGAGAGTGTGTGGTCTTGTTCCGCAGTGCAGTGTTCGTGGGTCGTGCTCTTGGCGCAAGACTAGATTCCCCCATATTAGTTCCCCAAACGAACATCCGTTCGGGTCTTGTGCCAAGACTAATACCGTTTGCCGTAAATGGCGGTCAACTCCTAAATACTACATCTTGCACGTGTTGATGAAACATGAAATGCAAACCCTTTTGACGCCAGAGGGCGCTCTTTTTCTTATTAATTTATTCAAATGTAATAAAGCCGTAGGTTCAAGGGAATAGCAATCGAAAAACAGTCCACTACATTCCAATTCTGTTTAATTACTCAAAACGATACTTGAAAACGACCTCCTTAGCAAGTGGCAAATTTCGGTGTTTTTTTCTTTTCTTGTAGGGGCACCAAGGGGGAGGGGGGGGCAATGGTAATTTGTAGGTGGCACTGAGTCCCCCGGCTGGCCGATGTCAACCTGCCACAGCATAATGCAGGTCTAGACTAAATGAACGACGCAAAATGTAACCTCTCTCTTCCCATAATAGGCTATACGCTAAAAACAGGTTGCAATAATGATTTTCCAACACTCCACGTTTGGGTTTACGTTTACCATGAAGCTATGAAAAGCTCCATGGGTTTATTATAAAAGTTACAGGGATTTTAACTTTTATTTTAATAAGGTCCATTGCATAACCGGAGATGATTTAAACGTGCTTGCCGTGAAAAAAAGAGTATGTTTATAAGGACGAATATATAAATTACCTTTTTCGATGATATCCGAAAAAAACGTTGAACCTATTATTTTACCAGAGTCCCTATGTTGTCTTCTCTTCCCCATTTGTTGGGGTTTGTTTTAGGCCTACACATTCAAACAAACACGCTATAAATTGCAGACAATAAAAGAAAACAATCCAGTCGACCTCCCTTGGAGACTGCTAATTTGAACCATCCTTGCTTAGAGTAAAGCCTTAGGCTTAAGACTCAGACAAAGCAAAGTTCATGAACTTCTTAAGACGTTTTGTTAGCAGGTTGACTTGTCCTGTTGACTTTGACTGGGTATGACATCATTATTTATTAAGGGCGCCACCTGACGAGAAAATGGCTGCTGGCAATTATTTGCCGCTGTGCCACCCACGTGCGGTGTGCGTTTTCAAAACACATGCGACTTAGCCTCTCTCACTACTAGGCAGTCTTCCCTCTCAGAATTAAGGGAAGGCAAGAGGATTTTTTTTATTGTGAACAACCAGTAAGCCCCCTTCAGAAAATGAGTCCTCCCCATCCCTTTTCCCTACGAACTGGACCCAAGTCACGCCATGCGCACTGGCCGTTTCCTTTACGGTGTTTGTATAATGTAAATAATTATATTTAAACCCCAAAAAGGACGATATTTCTGAAACCTTAGTGCTTCAAGAAATTTTCAGGACCTTTTAAGACACAATTAATCTGGGACGTGACTCATCGTTGCAAAAGTCTCAATCGTGAAGGGGTAGGGGTATGACTGAGGGGGTGGACCTTATGGCACGCTAGCGCCCCTCTCCCCGCTTAATTCTTTTCTTACCTTCAATTAGATTTTTCACAAATCCGCGTGTATGGAGGGAAAGGGGGATGATGATTACTTATTTATTTATGTATTTCGTGTTATTTTACCAGGGTAGCCCCATCAGTTGTCAATGAACAGTTCTCTCTGGGGGCCCTGGATTACATAAAAACGACGCAATTAATTCATTCATTATGTCTTTTATTGTGTTGGTTTTTTTGTAATTTTTGCCGTTATGATATCATTATCATAACGGCAAAAATTTAAAAAAAACCACACAATAAAAGACATAATGAATGCAGTACCATAAACAAAACCAAGAAATTAAAACCACACAAAATTAAAACCATAGATTAAAATAGACGATGTTTAGATAAAAAGATTTAAAATGGAATAGGCCTATTACTTCTTACTATAGATTACTTCTTATAGCGTACACCAACAAATTGAGAACAACGATTCATCTTCATTCCGTCTCTGATATAGTTAAACGAAAAACGTACCGACTTTTGGGGTAGGGGTGTCGGGGTGGGGGTACGTACGGGATGACCAATGTACCCCCCCCCCCGATCCGTCACTGCTAACATCGGCTCCACTTAATACTTCCTTACGCGTGCATGCGATGAGGAAGGCTCAAGATAAAAATGCCAGCATCCTGTAGGGGGAAGTGCGTGGTCATCAGATTAGCCATTCTATAGAGACGCGCTATATTTCTGCATGGGCTATCTGGAAATAATAAACGTATATATTATAATATATGCAAGTAATCTGTAATGGTCCTTTTATGCACGCGCACCATTCTTTCCTTTTTGTCCAGGACATTTTTAACAGGGAGGTCGATATACGGTCATATACCATTATGATTATCTTTTATATCTCTAACAATGTACATGTATACTGTTTTTCTCTTACTACATTACTTAATATTTTTATGTCTGACAGTTCTTATGAATTTTATTCAAATGTAAATGTTTATGCTATTTTTTTTTCTGATTTTGTTGTAAACTGACTGTAATTCAGCCTATGGCTGCGAAAATCTTCAAATAAACCATTAATTATAATAAGAAAAAGAACAAAATGCAAGGGGGGTAAACGATTGAACAAATAATACCAAATAGCCTATTAAAAAAAATATCGACACTCTAAATAGCTTACTATTTCAATTTTTTTTTTATTTGGAATCGAATAATTTACAGGTAGGTAAACCGAATGGAATCTCCGATAAATTACCAATTAAATGATAAAAACTGTTATTAATTATTCTCGACAGTTAATCAAAACTTTGTCGATTCAATAATTTTTGGTTGAATGGACAGTTCGTTTGATTGTTGACTTGATCGAATGGATCGATTGTTCTTGTTTTCCCCACTGCAGGTAATATGAGACCAACGTGGGGACTAGCTGCCCTAGCATGGCTGCACGTTTTATTTACCCAGTGCGCCAATGCTTTTGATCCATTTATGCGCGATCGTAAGTATAAATTAATATATATTTTTGAAAAAGTACTGTTTATGCTAGGTTCGCACATTCCCGATTTGTAAGCCGAATCTCTGCGAATAGCAATTCTTGAGTAAATCGGGGAATGGTTCTAGGCTGCCTCGGGATGATTATTTTTGTTCGGTGAAAGATCGTCAAAGATCGGGAAGCACCCCGAAATTTCTTGACATGTTCAAAATCGTCGGGGTGATTCGGGAAAAAAATCAATTCTTGGTTTATTCTTGTCGTATTCTTATTAAGTTAACTAATTCTGGATATTCTGACAGCATTCGTACAAGTTTCGTAGAGTTGTTCTTCATGGTGTCATGCCGAATCATTACGAATGTATCAAGTACGAATATTACAAGAACAACACTAAGATTTTGTTAAGAATAAAATAGAATAATCTAAGAACTGAGCAAGAATGAATCACGAATAATGCTGAATTATCAAGATTTTCCTAAGAATTTATTAAGAATAACGAAGAATCAAGCAGAATTTACTACGAATTGATACAGAATCATCCTGAATGAATCAAGAATACATGTATGTCGAATGCAAGCCGACTTAAATAACTTAGCTCTACGCTCCTTCGCAAACGAGAACCATGGGCGTCGCCAGGAATATTTCTAGAGGGGGGCAAAGCAACTTTTTTCCACAAACTCCATATTATTTTCCAGCATTTTCCGGATTGATAATTTGTTCAAGGGTGGGCAGGGACAATTCCCCCCCCCCTATTAAATTAACAACAATATGATTTCGCGCCTCTTTTGTTTCCTTTTGTTGTTGTTGTTGTTGCTTGTTCGGGGAGGGCAGCGCCCTCCCCCGCGACGCCTACTGACTGACGATACCGGGATCGCCTGGGTTCAGCCTCGTTCTGGATTATCCTGGCTTGTTCTGCGGGGTTGTTCGGGAATGTTACATTCGGCATTTCGGCTTATTCGGCATTTGTTCTTATTAAATTCGTAATGAAATCGGCATAAACGTGGGTCATTCTCGATAATTTTTCAATTCTGGACTTATTCGTATATTGCTCTTGACAAAGTCTCTACAATTCAGTTTTATTCTGCACTTAAATCGCAATCATTCGACTTGATTCGGTCCGATTCGGTTTCCAATTCGTACCTATTTCTGTTTCATTCTTAATTTATTTTAACCACAGACAGCGAATCGATAGGGGCTAATTTCTCCCGATGCCATCAAGAATTTTTAGTCGGGATAGATCGGGGTACTCTTGGCAATAGGCAAATTCGGCAATGTGTGACCCCAGAATGGGTTTGAAGCTTGTGCATTATCCACCCTTCGCTCGTACCCGCCGCCCTGCAAACAGCAGGACGGGGGTACGAGCAAATATCCGTCCGGCAAATGGACGGATTCCCGGCCCTGGTTGTCCCCACGTCGAATCTAAAAGGGGCGGGAACCAGTCTATCCTGCTACTGGAACGATTGTAATTGTTTAATTCAATAGTAAAATGCAATTACTAAACTCGGGCCTGTAGTTTTTCGATTCATATCCCATTCAAAGTGAATACTACGGAGGCGTTAAAGTATGGAAGCGTTAAAGGGACATAAAACAAACTAAAAAAAAAGAAATAAGTAATAAATATGACATATCTTATAATAATTACTTAGTAATCAAGTCATAATATCGTAAGTCGTAATTATGACTCAATACTAAGTCGTAATTATAAGATATGTCATAATTATGACTTAATAATAAGTCATTATTATAAGATATAAATCATAACTATGATTTAATTATAAGTCATAAATATGAGATATAAGTCATAATTACAATGAAACAATTTATAAGTCGTTATGACTTAATACTAAGTCATAATTATAAGATATAAGTCATAACTATGACTGAATAATAAGTCATAATAATGACTTATTATTTTAGTTTGTATTATACCCCTTTAATGCTTCCGTACTTCCATAACGAATATCAATTGGAAAAAAAGTCTACAATTGAATTCAGAAACAGCTTGTCAGGACATTTTGCATGTGTTGGTATGTGGCTGACAGTACAGAGTAAGTGAAGTATTTGAGCCGTATAAATGGGGCTAGGCAAACATTTGACATGTGAAACCAGCCATCTTAGGAAAAGTGAATTGGTGTGGAGCTTGAACCTCCAAATTGCATCCTTCATTTCAGTAAAAAAGCAGGACTCTGACTACATCTAGAACTAGAAGGTGCCCAGGTGCCAGGAGTAGACTCTAATTAGCCCCATAAATGTGACCTGTTTACTGGACTACCTCCGTAAACATAGGCCACACATCCACATGTACAAAAAACGTGTCGCACTTAGCCAAATTTTGATTTTCACATTTAGGCTTAGTTTGTAAGATTTTTTGCTTTAGAAGCATACTCACCCTCTTTATAGGCTATAAATCAGAAAGTGCTGCCTTATTCAGATGTCTATTTTTCGTGAAATTTCCAGATTCGTTTGCACACGTTTGCGAATCAAAATTTCAACATGAAATTTCACAAAAATTAGACATCTGAAAAAGGCACCACTTTCTAATTAGCCTATAAAGAGGGTGAGTATGCTTCTAAAGCAAAAAAAAACCCTACAAACTAAGCCTAAATGTGAAAATCAAAATCAAAATCAAAAGTGCGACACATTTTTTTACATGTGGATGTGTGGCCTATGTTTACGGAGGAAGTCCAGTAAATTGGCCACATTTATGGGTCTAGACTCTAATCTACTGTAAAATGTTAAAATCCCCCTTTTTTTAGTCAACCCAAAGTTCAAGGGAATGTGCAATAATTGCTTTTGCTGTAATTTTCCGAAATAAATGGATATGGAGGATTAGTATGTTATAAAAAATATTGTTACACTGACTTGTTTCATGTTTTGGGTTCCAAGAAACCAACCATGTTCTTGTAGTCTGGTTCCCTGACCTGACTTAAGATGAAACAGAGCAATTTATAGACACTGAGAAATTGAATTAGCCTAGCTGGCTTGTATCCCTTCATAGGTGTGTAATCCATTGCAAAAAAAAATGTGGAATAATGAAATATGAAAACTTAGAAGCAGTTTTTTTTAAAAAGCCAGTTTTCTCCAACGCTGGTCGGCCGACCAACGTTGGAAATCGTTACAAAATTACCACTTTACTTAAAAATGTCAGCACACCAGGAGCCATGATTTTACAGGATGCTTTGGACTGTCATTCACTAACAGTCCAGTAAGGTAATTCATTATAATTTGATATTTTCTTTTTTGATGTTTGCAAATATTGTATCTTCCCTTTAAAAGAAAATATATATAAAAATGGACACACAAGTGTTAAAAAGTTAAGCCTGTCAGAAGAAACTAGCACCTTTTACACAGGCCCTTATTGATCTGACACTGGTAGTAAATGACCTAGAAAAAATTGAAGAAAAGTAGGGCCAAATGCATTTTTGTAGATATTGGTGATCAGAGAGAAAAGCTTTGTTGTATTAAAAGAAAAAAATCCTTTTCTGTTTTCTTTTCATTTTTTTCAGCTAAAGATCCGTGCAGTCTCAACTGTCCTAGATTCTATGCCCCTGTCTGTGGGAGTGATGGGCAGACATACTACAGTGCCTGTGTTCTACTGTCTTTCCGATGCAAAAAGAATGATAAATCACTACGTGTGCAGTATCTAGGGAAATGCAGAATAATCATAAAAGGTACTATTTTCATGCATGAAATTAACTTTGCGCATTACTTGGTACAATTGAGCCAAGAGATGTTATTTGTAAAATGTATACATTTTTATGATCGTGTATTAAATGTAGAGATGAAGTTCATTACCTTTGTTAATTTCAGACAAAATCAATCTATCAAAAGTGTTGTTGGCTACTTGTATACTGTCAAACTCAATTTATGAAAGAGCAGCATTTATCTTCATTAAAAGAAATAGAAATGCCATCGCAATACATGTGGAACAACACATTCCTAAACCAAGTTAATTTATGTCCTGTACAATGTCTCTTTAAACATTAATACAACAATGGTGCTACAAAGTTTGGCAATTTTGTCTTTCTTTGTACAATAATTATTTGGTGTGCATGAGGACATAATCACCATGAAATTTGTCATTTGGTAGATCCTCTCTAAACTCAAAACACTAAAGAAAAGTACAGTCAAAATATTAGGATTAGTCTTTCTGTATTGTGATTTTTTTTAATATACATGGTGATTAAAAAAAAACTAACTAAAATGCTAGAAGAATGACTAAGGAAAAACTCCCCATGATTCAAGTAATTCAAACAATGTGTTATTTTTTAAAATTTATATTAATATAAATGGCCAACTTTACTCTTTTCTCACATCAGTTGAGCAAGTCTGTCCAAGGCATTGCCCCAACTTAATTATTCCAGTGTGTGGAACAGATGGCAACACCTATGGGAACAAGTGTTTCTTAGAGGCAGCTGCTTGTGAACGACGCCAACCCTTGCAGGTTGCTAGTCAAGGCTACTGTATACGAACAGGTAAGTAAAGGCCTTCCCACCCAAAGAGCAACATTGAAATTGAGCCAACAACAGATCCTTTTGTTTTGTTTTGACAGGGATGTGCATTTATTACTGAACCAATAGCAAGAAACATCTGAAAGATGGCCGGTGAATGCAAAGGGTCTGTTGGCAGGATTACTGATGAAATATGTTGAAATCTTGGAGCGCTTGGGGACTTGGATGATATTAAATGGTTGCTATAGGCTTTATTCTGGCAGATATGATTATTCTTTTGTGTGTGTGGGTGTGTCAAACTGTACTCCCCCCCCCTTCTGCCTCCGCCCAGAAAGTGAAACAATTAAAATGTGGAAGGGATAGTTATTATCTGGGCAGGTGCTAAGCAACCCCCATCCCAAAAGCTCTTGCGAAGGTGCGTATAACGTAATGCATGTCAATCATAACAATCTGTTATAAAATCTTGGGGTAAAAGGGACTCAATTTCAATAAGGGGCTTGGAGATCTTTAATTTCGGAACTCTGTTCCCTGAAGACACAAAATTTTACCCCTGGTTATCAAACTAGTTGTTTAAAATCCAAAACTCAAACCTCAAAAAATGTCAATGTCTGTATATAGTGGAGTGTCATGGCCTAGCGGTTAAGAGCACCGGACTCATGCTCTGGTGTTTCAGAGGCAACAGTGGCGTGGGTTCGAGCCCGGGCGGACACTTGTGCCCTTAAGCAAGGCACTTAACCATTATTGCTTCGTCCTTTGGATGGGACGTTAAGCCGGAGGTCCCGTGTGTTGTATAAGACCTAACGCATGTAAAAGAACCCAGTAACACTTATCGCTAAGAGAAGGGGTTTGCCCCGGTGTTTCTGGCCTCCGAGTTATACTCCCTTGTGGAAGTCCTTAGGAGAAGAACCAACCAAGTACCAAGTACCAAGTATATATATGGACAACTTGGAATTGATTCGGGTTTGCTGTTTGAAAGCAACTTTCTCAGACTCTTTCCTCAGTGTCATTCTGTCATTCTTACTCAATTCGAAGCTGGGACCTGATGATAGGCAGAACACTGCTAGAGCACTGATGAATATCACATCTAGACTCCCCATTTAAACTCTGCCTGACGGTGTAAACAAATACTTTTATTAATAATGGATTGTTTTTATAAGGCTAAACATTCTGATTCAGTTAATACATTTTCTGAAAACAATCATTTTATCCCCTCTCTTTCAACTGAAGTGTCTGAAGATTAGGACTGATTAATACTGACCTTGAGTCATCTGGCTCAGGAAAACTGATTACTTATTCTGTGGCCCACAACATGCAATCAGGCCAGTTCTTCATCCTTTGCATGGTAACCATCTTTGATGCGCATGTTAGTGTTCCACAGGATACACACAACTTTGTGCATTCAGTGACACTGAATGAAGACCCCCCCAAACAAAAAAACAAGAAAAAGAGAAAGCAACATGCTCAACATGGGCTGCTGACAAAGTGTCTAAATCAAACTGATAGACTAAGAAGTTTTACTCTTATTTAAAGAGTGATTTTACCTCTAGAATCATGGACAGGCTGAAGAGCAGTTTTCAATAACTGACAACTTACCTTTTAAGAACGTTGTCTTCTCTATGGTGGTATACTAAAAATGTGATAGCATTTTTCTTGGATATTTATAAGCACTACTTTTTTCCACACATAGTGTTTCTCCATTTCATTAGAAAAAAAACATTGTAGATTTCCATAAGGCACTCCATTGAATTCAAAACGTTGTAATTAAAGAAGCATGCCTATTCATTGTCCAATCAGGTAAAGACCAATATATCTCTAATTTCACAGCACTGGTAAAATCCACTTTGAAAATCTCTAAAATGTGTCTCTATAATTTTATATAAAAAAAATCAAAATAACATTAAAAGAACTTTACCCACACAAAACATTTCATGTGCTTTTTTTGTTTTTAAAGTTCAGACCATAATTTGCACTTTAAATCGCTTTTGTTTTTTTTACAGAGGCAGCAGGACGGTGCAACACTAGATACAATTTGAAGTTCAAAGCCGTTTGTGGTCGCGATAAAAAGACATACTTCAACCGCCAGATTTTGCAAGTGGCTGCCTGTGTCAACAATAGCCCAACTCTTGCTCTACAACTTCACAGGGGAATCTGTGAATTTGGAAGTTAGTTCAATCCTCAATATTATTTTACTTGATTCCTTTGGTACAGGAATTGCTCAAACCCAGTTCAATAGTTCAGCAGTGCAGCTAGCCCAGCCCAACCCACCAGCCCAATCCAAGCAAACCCCAACCAAAAACACAAGCCAACCCCAACCTGGTCAGCCCAAAGCCAACCCATTGGTCAACCCTATCCAGGCCAACCGAAATCCAACCCATTAGCCAACTTCATCCTGGCCAGCCCAAATCCAACCCACTAATCAAGCCCATTCTGGCCAGCCCAACCCAACCCACCAGTCAACCCCATCTTGCAATGGCCAGCCCAAACCCAACCCACCAGTCAACCCCATCCCGGCCAACCCAAACCCAACTCACCAGTCAACCCCATCCTGGCCTACCTAAACCCAACCCACCAGTCAACCCCATCCCGGCCAACCCAAACCCAACCCACCAGTCAACCCCATCCTGGCCTACCTAAACCCAACCCACCAGTCAACCCCATCCCGGCCAACCCAAACCCAACTCACCAGTCAACCCCATCCTGGCCTACCTAAACCCAACCCACCAGTCAACCCCATCCCGGCCAACCCAAACCCAACTCACCAGTCAACCCCATCGTGGCCTACCTAAACCCAACCCACCAGTCAACCCCATCCCGGCCAACCCAAACCCAACCCACCGGTCAACCCCATCCCAGCCAACCCAAACCCAATCCACCATTCAACCCTATCCTAGCCAACCCAAACCCAATCCACCGGTGGGCATGGGTGGCATGGGGTCCGGTCCCCCTTTGGCGAGCAATTTGCCCCCCCCCCCCCAACGGCAAAAGCCATACATATGTATTTTTGGATTTTTGTGGTAGTGGGCCCCCTTGTTGGTACCATTGCCCTCCTGAATCTCAGGGCTGGCGACAGACCTGTTGCCAGCCCAGACCTAACTCATCAGCCAACCCCATCCTAGCCAGCCCAAACCCAACCCACCCACCTTAACCCCATCCTGGCCAGTCCAGAACCAACTCATCAACCAAGCCCATTCTGGCCAGCCCACATCCAACCCACTAGTCAACAAACCTGCCAACCCCATACTGGCTATAGCCCAAACCCAACCCACCAGCAAAGCCCACTCTAGCCAGCCCAACCTGTGCTACTCAGCTCATCCACCGCATCCAAGCCAAGCCCAGTCAAACCCAATCCAACCCTACCCCAACTCACCTGCCTATCTCAGGCTAGCCCCGCCCACTCAAATTTAACACAATCAAGTGTATCACATAGTGTCTATCTTAGCTAAGAATATTCAGTTGCTTTCTGCCCAAACATTCCTAATTTATCCAAATCTCCATGAATCATTTTCCATTTCTTTCTTTCAAACACACCACCTGAGATATTTTGGCATAAAAACAATCTTGGCCTGAAACAAAGAATGTATTGAATATTAATTTTTTTCTCGTAGAAAACATATAAAGGGTACTGTCCTCCACTTACGTTAAACCCTTATTCATCGCTTTTGTTAATAATTTACTATAATTTATATTTCATTTTTTCATCCAGGAAAAAGAGTACCGAGAGAGTGTAGAAAGCATCGTTGTGATGCAACCTACGATGCTGTATGTGGTACTGATGGGAACACCTACATCAACCGCTGCATGATGAACTACATGGGTTGCTTACGGGGCGATACATCATTGAAATTAGTGTACAAGGGGGAGTGTAGAGATGAGGGTAGGTAGACATTTTTACCAAAAAGTGAAAAGAAATTCCCGTAGCAGAGCTTTTCAATTTGTATGTTTGGTTAAAATTATTGAAAATTCTACACCAGCTCATTTTTTTGTGTTCACTTTCTAATAATAGGATAAACTGTTGAGTATTTTATAACAGTTTAAATGTTTCATTTCTTTTCTTGGACAGTTATTGTTACTTCAACATCAGTAAGGCCAACGAGACCTTCAACATTAACCACAGTCTTAACAACCTTGGCACCAACCGTTGGAGTTGACGTGGACCCAAGAACTCTCAAGCCAATTAACCCACTACTTGAAGAGCCATCCACAGTAATAGCAACTGCAGCACCTGGAACAACTGCAGCTGTAGTCCCAACAAATCCTATCACAACAATGAAACCTACAGCAGTTAGTGTAACAAGTGCAGAATCAACCACTGAAGAGGCAACCAATACTTTAGAGCCTATAACAACTGAAAAGTTAGCTTCAACTCTACAGACGTCCACAACGTTATCAGCTGAGTCCAGAACAGAACTGACGACAACAATAAAACCATCAACATTTGAAGAAATAACCACAAGTTTAGTGCCTAAAACAACTGTAAAGTTAATCACGGCTCTGGATGCTTCCACAATTTTTTCAACTGAGTCAATAGCAGAAATTACGACAACAATGAAACCGACATCAGTGGAAGCATCGACAACTTTAGAGCCCACAACAACTCAAAAGCTAACCTCAACTCCACAAGCCTCCACAACACTGTCAACTGAGTCAAGAGAACAAGTTGCGTCAACAATGAAACCAACAACAGTGGAAGGAACAACCACACATATAGCAACTGTTGGATCAACCACACAAACAGCGAGCACAACATTAGAGCAAATATCAACAACTCAAAAGCTAACCTCAACTCCACAGGCCTCAACACCATTGTCAGCTGATGAGTCAAGAGAAGTTGTGACAATAGTAAAACCAATAACAGTTGAAGGAACAATCTCAAGTATTGAATCAACCACAGAGTCAGCCACCACGACTTTAGAGCCCACAACAACTCAAAAGCTAGCCTCAACTCAACAAGTTTCAACAGCATTATCAACTGACTCAAAAGAAGACATTTTGACAACCATGAAACCAAAAACAGTGGAAGGAACAACCACAAGTACAGCAACTGTTGAATCAACCACAGAGTTAGCAACCACAACTTCAGAGCCCACCACAACTCAAAAGCTAACCTCAAATCCACAGGCCTCCACAGTATTACCAACTGAGTCAAGAACAGATGTTGTTACAACAATGAAACCAACAACAGTGGAGGGAGCAATTACAAAAACAGCAACTGTTGAATCAACCACTGAGACAGCGACCACCACTCTAGATCCCACAACAACTCAAAAGCTAACCTCAACTTCACAGGCCTCCACAGCATTGTCAACTGATGAGTCAAGAGAGGAAGTTGGGACAACATTGAAACCAACAAAAGTGGAAGGAACAACCACAGAATCAACAACCATAACTTTAGAGCCCACAACAACTCACAAGCTAACCTCAACTCCACAGGCCTCCACAACAGTGGAAGGAACAACCACAAGTGCGGCATCTGTTGAATCAACCACAGAGTCAGCAACCACAACTTCAGAGCCCACAACAACTCAAAAGCTAACCTCAACTCCACAGGCCTCCACAGTATTACCAACTGAGCCAAGAGCAGAAGTTGTTACAACAATGAAACCAACAACAGGGGAAGGAGCAATCACAAAAACAGCAACTGTTGAATCAACTACTGAGACAGCGACCACAACTCTAGATCCCATAACAGCTCAAAAGTTAACCTCAACTCCACAGGCCTCTACAGCATTGTCAACTGATGAGTCAAGAGAGGAAGTTGGGACAACATTGAAACCAACAAAAGTGGAAGGAACAACCACAGAATCAACAACCATAACTTTAGAGCCCACAACAACTCACAAGCTAACCTCAACTCCACAGGCCTCCACAACAGTGGAAGGAACAACCACAAGTACGGCAACTGTTGAATCAATCACAGAGTCAGCAACCACAACTTCAGAGCCCACAACAACTCAAAAGCTAGCCTCAACTCCACAGGCCTCCACAGTATTACCAACTGAGCCAAGAGCAGAAGTTGTTACAACAATGAAACCATTAACAGGGGAAGGAGCAATCACAAAAACAGCAACTGTTGAATCAACTACTGAGACAGCGACCACAACTCTAGATCCCATAACAGCTCAAAAGTTAACCTCAACTCCACAGGCCTCTACAGCATTGTCAACTGATGAGTCAAGAGAGGAAGTTGGGACAACATTTAAACCAACAAAAGTGGAAGGAACAACCACAGAATCAACAACCATAACTTTAGAGCCCACAACAACTCAAAAGCTAACCTCAATTCCACAGGCCTCCACAACATTGTCAACTGAGTCAAGAGAACAAGTTGTGTCAACAATGAAACCAAAAACAAAGGAAAGAACAACCACAAGTGCGGCAACTGTTGAATCAACCACAGAGTCAGCAACCACGACTTTAGAGCCCACAACAACTCAAAAGCTAGCCTCAACTCAACAAGTTTCAACAGCATTATCAACTGACTCAAAAGAAGACACTTTGACAACCATGAAACCAACAACAGTGGAAGGAACAACCACAAGTACAGCAACTGTTGAATCAACCACAGAGTTAGCAACGACAACTTTAGAGCCCACCACAACTCAAAAGCTAACCTCAAATCCACAGGCCTCCACAGTATTACCAACTGAGTCAAGAACAGAAGTTGTTACAACAATGAAACCAACAACAGTGGAGGGAGCAATTACAAAAACAGCAACTGTTGAATCAACCACTGAGACAGCGACCACAACTCTAGATCCCACAACAACTCAAAAGCTAACCTCAACTTCACAGGCCTCCACAGCATTGTCAACTGATGAGTCAAGAGAGGAAGTTGGGACAACATTGAAACCAACAAAAGTGGAAGGAACAACCACAGAATCAACAACCATAACTTTAGAGCCCACAACAACTCACAAGCTAACCTCAACTCCACAGGCCTCCACAACATTGTCAACTAAGTCAAGAGAACAAGTTGTGTCAACAATAAAACCAACAATAGTGGAAGGAACAACCACAAGTACGGCAACTGTTGAATCAACCACAGAGACAGCAACCACAACTTCAGAGCCCACAACAACTCAAAAGCTAGCCTCAACTCAACAAGTATCAACAGTATTATCAACTGATTCAAGAGAAGACATTTTGACAACAATGAAACCAACAGCAGTGGAAGGAACGACCTCAAGTACGGCAGCTGTTGAATCAACCATGGAGACAGTGACCACAACTTTAGATCCCACAACTCAAAAGCTAACCTCAACTCTACAGTCCTCCCCAGCATTATCAACTGAGTCAAGAACAGAAGCAGTGACAACAGTGAAACCAACCACAGTCGAAGGAACAACCACAAGTTCAGCAACTGTTGAATCAACAACACAGTCAACAACCACAACTCTAGAGCCCATAGCAACTCACAAGCTAGCCTCAACTCCACAAATTTCCACAGCATTATCAACTGAATCCAGAGAAGAATTTGTGACAACAGTGAAACCAACAACAGTGGAAGGAACAACCACAAGTGCGGCAACTGTTGAATCAACCACAGAGTCAGCAACCACGACTTCAGAGCCCACAACAACTCAAAAGCTAGCCTCAACTCAACAAGTTTCAACAGCATTATCAACTGATTCAAAAGAAGACATTTTGACAACAATGAAACGTACAACATCGGAAGGACCAACCTCAAGTACAGCAACTGTTATGAACTCCATGATTGTTGAGACAGCTGCAGAATCTGTTGACTCAACCAAAAGCCAACACGTTGAATCTACGGAGACAATGACTACTCATTCAACACCAACTAGACAACCCACAACAGAACGTTTACACTCAACAACCCTTACAACCCAAGATCCTTTATCAACTTCACAGCCTACACTAGTATCTAATGAAAAAATCAGTGGAACAACTGATTCAGTGTCTGAAAGAACAGAGCTTGTACAGATATTAAAGGAAACTACTACTGCCTCTGGGAAGACCGACTCTTCAACAACTAATCAGGCTCTTCTTATTGACGAAACAACAGAATTTATAACAGATATACTTGTGACTAAAGAGGAAACTACAGAAGAAATTTCAGGCATGTCACCTTCACCTGAGTTTACTTTTAAATTTACGAAACCGCCATTCCAAAGAGTCACTGATATTGTTCCACCAACCACATCAGAGCTGAGCTTAACAACTTTATTTATTGAACCTATAGTCATTGATGGATTATCCACTACAGCATCAGTGGAAGACTCTTGGAAGACCTCTGCTATGAGAGACACATCTAGACATGTTTCGGCATTTCCAGAACCCACCCCGACCAATTTAACTACACTGAGTACTGCAACGCCCGATACAACCGTTGAGGCTACAAAAACAACGGTGGTTGGTGACAATATTGCCAGAACTACTGTTGGTCCAACAGCATTAGTATCATCTGAAGCACCTAAAGCTGCTACTCCTGAACACTACTCTGAATTAATTTCAACAAGTACGCAAACACCTCCATTTCCTTCTGTCACACAATCATTCAGTGAGGTTGAGGAATCGTCCACTGCACAGATTCCAATGGAGTCATCTTCCATTGTTCCCACCAGGACTCATGCTGTATCAACCCAAAGCAGCAAACCAGAAGAGGTCTCCTCTTCAACACCCAAATCTTTATCAGAGGGTTCTCCTGTTACGACAGTTTCTCCAATTTCGATCTCATCAACCACTGTCATTCCAGGTTCAGTAACCCCTTCTGAACCGATTAGTGACACTACACACATTCCAATGGAAGGTTTTTCTGACGACATTGCCAAAACAACAGGAAGGGATGTGACAGCAGGAGCAACAACCAAATCATTTTCAAAAACAGATATTGTGGAGATTTTGACAGAAAGCTCTACACCTTCTGTTCCCATGCAAACTACAGAAGACACAACTACAGAGGAAATTTCAGGTTTGGGTCTTTCATCTCAATCAGTTGTTTCACTAAAGACAACACCATACCAGAGAGTAACTGATATTGGGTCAGTAACTACTGAGGATCTGAGTTTTACAAGTGTACCTGTTGGACCTACAACAGCTGCTGAGAAAACTACTAAAACACCAGTTGACATCTCTGTTGGTCCTCCCAGTTCTGTTTCTGCTGGACCTCCTGGTGTCACTACAACAAGTGGTAAACCTACTGATGAGCTTTCGTCTTCTGTAACCTCTGTAACCACACCTTTTCCAACAGGAAGCACATTACCTGTTTTCAGCAGTTCAACCAAGGCTTCTGATAGACCTGATGTTTTGGATGAAATAGATAATTCCATCACAGACATGGCTGAGATGCAATCAAAACCAACCACGCCAATTTCTGGTGTAGCCCAGACAACAACATCTGGAGATTTTGAAGCAACTTCTTTGTTTGTTGACAAAATCAAAGACAACAAAACTACAGACTCTTCTGGTTTGATGCCTTCTACAAAGGTTACAGAGCCCCCATCGGATGTAACAGACGAAGCAATGGATATGACTTCAGCCGAGGTTGATGAAATAACCTTTACTGATGAAAGTCCTGCAACAAAACATGTGACAACTCAGCCATCATCAGTGACCACAAAGGAGGTTGTCCATGCATCAGATCCAGTTACAGGACAAGCTGAAACTACAAAGACATCCAATGCAATTATTTCCAGTACGACTGTTGGTCAAACTGCATTTGTATCGTCAGGTACGTCTGATGCTGCTACTCCAGGAGAGAAACTTGCATCACTTACAACAAGTGAGCACATGAAAACTGTCTACTCCTCAACAGAACCTCCTCCACTTGCTTCTGCCACACCCTCGTTCAGTAGGACTGAAGAATCATCTACAACAAGGACTGTAATGAAGTCGTCTTCCATTGTTCCCACCAGGACTCATGCTGTATCAACCCAAAGCAGCAAACCAGAAGAGGTCTCCTCTTCAACACCCAAATCTTTATCAGAGGGTCCTCCTGTTACGACAGTTTCTCCAATTTCGATCTCATCAACCACTGTCATTCCAGGTTCAGTAACCCCTTCTGAACCGATTAGTGACACTGCACACAAGCCAATGGAAGGTTTTACCGAGGACTTTGCCAAAACAACAGGAAGGGATGTGACAGAAGGAGCAACAACCAAATCATTTTCAAAAACAGATATTGTGGAGATGTTGACAGAAAGCTCTACACCTTCTGTTCCCATGCAAACTGATGCCAGCCTTACCTCATTAGTAAATCAAGACCTGATGGACAAAACTACGGCAGTTACACAATCAAGCCCCAAAACAGATTCATTTTTGACTGAAGAAGACACAACTACAGAGGAAATTTCAGGTTTGGGTCTTTCACCTCAATCAGTTGTTTCACCTAAGACAACACCATATCAGAGAATAACTGATATTGGGTCAGTAACCACTGAGGATCTGAGTTTTACAAGTGTACCTGTTGGACCTACAACAGCTGCTGGGCAAACTACTAAAACACCAGTTGACATCTCTGTTGGTCCTCCCGGTTCTGTTTCTGCTGGACCTCCTGGTGTCACTACAACAAGTGGTAAACCTACTGATGACCTTTTGTCTTCTGTAACCTCTGTAACCACACCTTTTCCAACAGGAAGCACATTACCTGTTTTCAGCAGTTCAACCAAGGCTTTTGATAGACCTGATGTTTTGGATGAAATAGATAATTCCATCACAGACATGGCTGAGATGCAATCAAAACCAACCACGCCAATTTCTGGTGTAGCCCAGACAACAACATCTGGAGATTTTGAAGCAACTTCTTTGTTTGTTGACAAAATCAAAAACAACAAAACTACAGACTCTTCTGGTTTGATGCCTTCTACAAAGGTTACAGAGCCCCCATCAGATTTAACAGACGAAGCAATGGATATGACCTCAGCCGAGATTGATAAAATAACCTTTACTGATGAAAGTCCTGCAACAAAACATGTGACAACTGAACCATCATCAGTGACAACAAAGGAGGTTGTCCATGCATCAGATCAAGTAACAGGACCAGCTGAAACTACAAAAACTTCCAATGCAATTATTTTCAGTACGACTATTGATCTAACTGCATTTGTATCGTCAGGTGCGTCTGATGCTGCTACTCCAGGAGAGAAACTTGCATCACTTACAACAAGTGAGCACATGAAAACTGTCGACTCCTCAACAGAACCTCCTCCACTTGCTTCTGCCACACCCTCGTTCAGTAGGACTGAAGAATCATCTACAACAAGGACTGTAATGAAGTGGTCTTCCATTGTTCCCACCAGGACTCATGCTGTATCAACCCAAAGCAGCAAACCAGAAGAGGTCTCTTCTTCAACACCCAAATCTTTATCAGAGGGTCCTCCTGTTACGACAGTTTCTCCAATTTCTCCAATTTCGATCTCATCAACCACTGTCATTCCAGGTTCAGTAACCCCTTCTGAACCGATTAGTGACACTACACACAAGCCAATGGAAGGTTTTACCGAGGCCGTTGCCAAAACAACAGGAAGGGATGTGACAGAAGGAGCAACAACCAAATCATTTTCAAAAACATATATTGTGGAGATGTTGACAGAAAGCTCTACACCTTCTGTTCCCATGCAAACTGATGCCAGCCTTACCTCATTAGTAAATCAAGACCTGATGGACAAAACTACGGCAGTTACACAATCAAGCCCCAAAACAGATTCATTTTTGACTGAAGAAGACACAACTACAGAGGAAATTTCAGGTTTGGGTCTTTCACCTCAATCAGTTGTTTCACCTAAGACAACACCATATCAGAGAATAACTGATATTGGGTCAGTAACCACTGAGGATCTGAGTTTTACAAGTGTACCTGTTGGACCTACAACAGCTGCTGGGCAAACTACTAAAACACCAGTTGACATCTCTGTTGGTCCTCCCGGTTCTGTTTCTGCTGGACCTCCTGGTGTCACTACAACAAGTGGTAAACCTACTGATGACCTTTTGTCTTCTGTAACCTCTGTAACCACACCTTTTCCAACAGGAAGCACATTACCTGTTTTCAGCAGTTCAACCAAGGCTTTTGATAGACCTGATGTTTTGGATGAAATAGATAATTCCATCACAGACATGGCTGAGATGCAATCAAAACCAACCATGCCAATTTCTGGTGTAGCCCAGACAACAACATCTGGAGATTTTGAAGCAACTTCTTTGTTTGTTGACAAAATCAAAGACAACAAAACTACAGACTCTTCTGGTTTGATGCCTTCTACAAAGGTTACAGAGCCCCCATCAGATGTAACAGACGAAGCAATGGATATGACTTCAGCCGAGGTTGATGAAATAACCTTTACTGATGAAAGTCCTGCAACAAAACATGTGACAACTCAGCCATCATCAGTGACCACAAAGGAGGTTGTCCATGCATCAGATCCAGTTACAGGACAAGCTGAAACTACAAAGACATCCAATGCAATTATTTCCAGTACGACTGTTGGTCAAACTGCATTTGTATCGTCAGGTACGTCTGATGCTGCTACTCCAGGAGAGAAACTTGCATCACTTACAAAAAGTGAGCACATGAAAACTGTCTACTCCTCAACAGAACCTCCTCCACTTGCTTCTGCCACACCCTCGTTCAGTAGGACTGAAGAATCATCTACAACAAGGACTGTAATGAAGTCGTCTTCCATTGTTCCCACCAGGACTCATGCTGTATCAACCCAAAGCAGCAAACCAGAAGAGGTCTCCTCTTCAACACCCAAATCTTTATCAGAGGGTCCTCCTGTTACGACAGTTTCTCCAATTTCGATCTCATCAACCACTGTCATTCCAGATTCAGTAACCCCTTCTGAACCGATTAGTGACACTGCACACAAGCCAATGGAAGGTTTTACCGAGGACTTTGCCAAAACAACAGGAAGGGATGTGACAGAAGGAGCAACAACCAAATCATTTTCAAAAACAGATATTGTGGAGATTTTGACAGAAAGCTCTACACCTTCTGTTCCCATGCAAACTGATGCCAGCCTTACCTCATTAGTAAATCAAGACCTGATGGACAAAACTACGGCAGTTACACAATCAAGCCCCAAAACAGATTCATTTTTGACTGAAGAAGACACAACTACAGAGGAAATTTCAGGTTTGGGTCTTTCACCTCAATCAGTTGTTTCACCTAAGACAACACCATATCAGAGAATAACTGATATTGGGTCAGTAACCACTGAGGATCTGAGTTTTACAAGTGTACCTGTTGGACCTACAACAGCTGCTGGGCAAACTACTAAAACACCAGTTGACATCTCTGTTGGTCCTCCCGGTTCTGTTTCTGCTGGACCTCCTGGTGTCACTACAACAAGTGGTAAACCCACTGATGACCTTTTGTCTTCTGTAACCTCTGTAACCACACCTTTTCCAACAGGAAGCACATTACCTGTTTTCAGCAGTTCAACCAAGGCTTCTGATAGACCTGATGTTTTGGATGAAATAGATAATTCCATCACAGACATGGCTGAGATGCAATCAAAACCAACCACACCAATTTCTGGTGTAGCCCAGACAACAACATCTGGAGATTTTGAAGCAACTTCTTTGTTTGTTGACAAAATCAAAGACAACAAAACTACAGACTCTTCTGGTTTGATGCCTTCTACAAAGGTTACAGAGCCCCCATCGGATGTAACAGACGAAGCAATGGATATGACTTCAGCCGAGGTTGATGAAATAACCTTTACTGATGAAAGTCCTGCAACAAAACATGTGACAACTCAGCCATCATCAGTGACCACAAAGGAGGTTGTCCATGCATCAGATCCAGTTACAGGACCAGCTGAAACTACAAAGACATCCAATGCAATTATTTCCGGTACGACTGTTGGTCAAACTGCATTTGTATCGCCAGGTACGTCTGATGCTGCTACTCCGGGAGAGAAACTTCCATCACTTACAAAAAGTGAGCACATGAAAACTGTCTACTCAACAGAACCTCCTCCACTTGCTTCTGCCACACCCTCGTTCAGTAGGACTGAAGAATCATCTACAACAAGAACTGTAATGAAGTCGTCTTCCATTGTTCCCACCAGGACTCATGCTGTATCAACCCAAAGCAGCAAACCAGAAGAGGTCTCCTCTTCAACACCCAAATCTTTATCAGAGGGTCCTCCTGTTACGACAGTTTCTCCAATTTCGATCTCATCAACCACTGTCATTCCAGGTTCAGTAACCCCTTCTGAACCGATTAGTGACACTGCACACAAGCCAATGGAAGGTTTTACCGAGGACTTTGCCAAAACAACAGGAAGGGATGTGACAGAAGGAGCAACAACCAAATCATTTTCAAAAACAGATATTGTGGAGATTTTGACAGAAAGCTCTACACCTTCTGTTCCCATGCAAACTGATGCCAGCCTTACCTCATTAGTAAATCAAGACCTGATGGACAAAACTACGGCAGTTACACAATCAAGCCCCAAAACAGATTCATTTTTGACTGAAGAAGACACAACTACAGAGGAAATTTCAGGTTTGGGTCTTTCACCTCAATCAGTTGTTTCACCTAAGACAACACCATATCAGAGAATAACTGATATTGGGTCAGTAACCACTGAGGATCTGAGTTTTACAAGTGTACCTGTTGGACCTACAACAGCTGCTGGGCAAACTACTAAAACACCAGTTGACATCTCTGTTGGTCCTCCCGGTTCTGTTTCTGCTGGACCTCCTGGTGTCACTACAACAAGTGGTAAACCTACTGATGACCTTTTGTCTTCTGTAACCTCTGTAACCACACCTTTTTCAACAGGAAGCACATTACCTGTTTTCAGCAGTTCAACCAAGGCTTCTGATAGACCTGATGTTTTGGATGAAATAGATAATTCCATCACAGACATGGCTGAGATGCAATCAAAACCAACCACACCAAATTCTGGTGTAGCCCAGACAACAACATCTGGAGATTTTGAAGCAACTTCTTTGTTTGTTGACAAAATCAAAGACAACAAAACTACAGACTCTTCTGGTTTGATGCCTTCTACAAAGGTTACAGAGCCCCCATCGGATGTAACAGACGAAGCAATGGATATGACTTCAGCCGAGGTTGATGAAATAACCTTTACTGATGAAAGTCCTGCAACAAAACATGTGACAACTCAGCCATCATCAGTGACCACACAGGAGGTTGTCCATGCATCAGATCCAGTTACAGGACCAGCTGAAACTACAAAGACATCCAATGCAATTATTTCCGGTACGACTGTTGGTCAAACTGCATTTGTATCGCCAGGTACGTCTGATGCTGCTACTCCGGGAGAGAAACTTGCATCACTTACAACAAGTGAGCACATGAAAACTGTCTACTCCTCAACAGAACCTCCTCCACTTGCTTCTGCCACACCCTCGTTCAGTAGGACTGAAGAATCATCTACAACAAGAACTGTAATGAAGTCGTCTTCCATTGTTCCCACCAGGACTCATGCTGTATCAACCCAAAGCAGCAAACCAGAAGAGGTCTCCTCTTCAACACCCAAATCTTTATCAGAGGGTCCTCCTGTTACGACAGTTTCTCCAATTTCGATCTCATCAACCACTGTCATTCCAGGTTCAGTAACCCCTTCTGAACCGATTAGTGACACTGCACACAAGCCAATGGAAGGTTTTACCGAGGACTTTGCCAAAACAACAGGAAGGGATGTGACAGAAGGAGCAACAACCAAATCATTTTCAAAAACAGATATTGTGGAGATTTTGACAGAAAGCTCTACACCTTCTGTTCCCATGCAAACTGATGCCAGCCTTACCTCATTAGTAAATCAAGACCTGATGGACAAAACTACGGCAGTTACACAATCAAGCCCCAAAACAGATTCATTTTTGACTGAAGAAGACACAACTACAGAGGAAATTTCAGGTTTGGGTCTTTCACCTCAATCAGTTGTTTCACCTAAGACAACACCATATCAGAGAATAACTGATATTGGGTCAGTAACCACTGAGGATCTGAGTTTTACAAGTGTACCTGTTGGACCTACAACAGCTGCTGGGCAAACTACTAAAACACCAGTTGACATCTCTGTTGGTCCTCCCGGTTCTGTTTCTGCTGGACCTCCTGAAGTCACTACAACAAGTGGTAAACCTACTGATGACCTTTTGTCTTCTGTAACCTCTGTAACCACACCTTTTCCAGCAGGAAGCACATTACCTGTTTTCAGCAGTTCAACCAAGGCTTCTGATAGACCTGATGTTTTGGATGAAATAGATAATTCCATCACAGACATGGCTGAGATGCAATCAAAACCAACCACACCAAATTCTGGTGTAGCCCAGACAACAACATCTGGAGATTTTGAAGCAACTTCTTTGTTTGTTGACAAAATCAAAGACAACAAAACTACAGACTCTTCTGGTTTGATGCCTTCTACAAAGGTTACAGAGCCCCCATCGGATGTAACAGACGAAGCAATGCATATGACTGCAGCCGAGGTTGATGAAATAAGCTTTACTGATGAAAGTCCTGCAACAAAACATGTGACAACTCAGCCATCATCAGTGACCACAAAGGAGGTTGTCCATGCATCAGATCCAGTTACAGGACCAGCTGAAACTACAAAGACATCCAATGCAATTATTTCCGGTACGACTGTTGGTCAAACTGCATTTGTATCGCCAGGTACGTCTGATGCTGCTACTCCAGGAGAGAAACCTGCATCACTTACAACAAGTGAGCACATGAAAACTGTCTACTCCTCAACAGAACCTCCTCCACTTGCTTCTGCCACACCCTCGTTCAGTAGGACTGAAGAATCATCTACAACAAGAACTGTAATGAAGTCGTCTTCCATTGTTCCCACCAGGACTCATGCTGTATCAACCCAAAGCAGCAAACCAGAAGAGGTCTCCTCTTCAACACCCAAATCTTTATCAGAGGGTCCTCCTGTTACGACAGTTTCTCCAATTTCGATCTCATCAACCACTGTCATTCCAGGTTCAGTAACCCCTTCTGAACCGATTAGTGACACTGCACACAAGCCAATGGAAGGTTTTACCGAGGACTTTGCCAAAACAACAGGAAGGGATGTGACAGCAGGAGCAACAACCAAATCATTTTCAAAAACAGATATTGTGGAGATTTTGACAGAAAGCTCTACACCTTCTGTTCCCATGCAAACTGATGCCAGCCTTACCTCATTAGTAAATCAAGACCTGATGGACAAAACTACGGCAGTTACACAATCAAGCCCCAAAACAGATTCATTTTTGACTGAAGAAGACACAACTACAGAGGAAATTTCAGGTTTGGGTCTTTCACCTCAATCAGTTGTTTCACCTAAGACAACACCATATCAGAGAATAACTGATATTGGGTCAGTAACCACTGAGGATCTGAGTTTTACAAGTGCACCTGTTGGACCTACAACAGCTGCTGGGCAAACTACTAAAACACCAGTTGACATCTCTGTTGGTCCTCCCGGTTCTGTTTCTGCTGGACCTCCTGGTGTCACTACAACAAGTGGTAAACCTACTGATGACCTTTTGTCTTCTGTAACCTCTGTAACCACACCTTTTCCAACAGGAAGCACATTACCTGTTTTCAGCAGTTCAACCAAGGCTTCTGATAGACCTGATGTTTTGGATGAAATAGATAATTCCATCACAGACATGGCTGAGATGCAATCAAAACCAACCACACCAATTTCTGGTGTAGCCCAGACAACAACATCTGGAGATTTTGAAGCAACTTCTTTGTTTGTTGACAAAATCAAAGATAACAAAACTACAGACTCTTCTGGTTTGATGCCTTCTACAAAGGTTACAGAGCCCCCATCGGATGTAACAGACGAAGCAATGGATATGACTTCAGCCGAGGTTGATGAAATAACCTTTACTGATGAAAGTCCTGCAACAAAACATGTGACAACTCAGCCATCATCAGTGACCACAAAGGAAGTTGTCCATGCATCAGATCCAGTTACAGGACCAGCTGAAACTACAAAGACATCCAATGCAATTATTTCCAGTACGACTGTTGGTCAAACTGCATTTGTATCGCCAGGTACGTCTGATGCTGCTACTCCAGGAGAGAAACTTGCATCACTTACAACAAGTGAGCACATGAAAACTGTCTACTCCTCAACAGAACCTCCTCCACTTGCTTCTGCCACACCCTCGTTCAGTAGGACTGAAGAATCATCTACAACAAGGACTGTAATGAAGTCGTCTTCCATTGTTCCCACCAGGACTCATGCTGTATCAACCCAAAGCAGCAAACCAGAAGAGGTCTCCTCTTCAACACCCAAATCTTTATCAGAGGGTCCTCCTGTTACGACAGTTTCTCCAATTTCGATCTCATCAACCACTGTCATTCCAGGTTCAGTAACCCCTTCTGAACCGATTAGTGACACTGCACACAAGCCAATGGAAGGTTTTACCGAGGACTTTGCCAAAACAACAGGAAGGGATGTGACAGAAGGAGCAACAACCAAATCATTTTCAAAAACAGATATTGTGGAGATTTTGACAGAAAGCTCTACACCTTCTGTTCCCATGCAAACTGATGCCAGCCTTACCTCATTAGTAAATCAAGACCTGATGGACAAAACTACGGCAGTTACACAATCAAGCCCCAAAACAGATTCATTTTTGACTGAAGAAGACACAACTACAGTGGAAATTACAGGTTTGGGTCTTTCACCTCAATCAGTTGTTTCACCTAAGACAACACCATATCAGAGAATAACTGATATTGGGTCAGTAACCACTGAGGATCTGAGTTTTACAAGTGTACCTGTTGGACCTACAACAGGTGCTGAACAAACTACTAAAACACCAGTTGACATCTCTGTTGGTCCTCCCGGTTCTGTTTCTGCTGGACCTCCTGGTGTCACTACAACAAGTGGTAAACCTACTGATGACCTTTTGTTTTCTGTAACCTCTGTAACCACACCTTTTCCAACAGGAAGCACATTACCTGTTTTCAGCAGTTCAACCAAGGCTTCTGATAGACCTGATGTTTTGGATGAAATAGATAATTCCATCACAGACATGGCTGAGATGCAATCAAAACCAACAACGCCAATTTCTGGTGTAGCCCAAACAACAACATCTGGAGATTTTGAAACAATTTCTGTGTTTGTTGACAAAATCAAAGACATTAAACCTACAGACTCTTCTGGTTTGATGCCTTCTACAAAGGTTACAGAGCCCCCATCAGATTTAACAGACGAAGCAATGGATATGACCTCAGCCAAGGTTGATAAAATAACCTTTACTGATAAAAGTCCTGCAACAAAACATGTGACAACTCAGCCATCATCAGTTACCACAAAGGAGGTTGTCCATGCATCAGATCCAGTTACAGGACCAGCTGAAACTACAAAGACATCCAATGCAATTATTTCCAGTACGACTGTTGGTCAAACTGCATTTGTATCGTCAGGTACGTCTGATGCTGCTACTCCAGGAGAGAAACTTGCATCACTTACAACAAGTGAGCACATGAAAACTGTCTACTCCTCAACAGAACCTCCTCCACTTACTTCTGCCACACCCTCGTTCAGTAGGACTGAAGAATCATCTACAACAAGGACGGTAATGAAGTCGTCTTCCATTGTTCCCACCAGGACTCGTGCTGTATCAACCCAAAGCAGCAAACCAGAAGAGGTCTCCTCTTCAACACCCAAATCTTTATCAGAGGGTCCTCCTGTCACGACAGGTTCTCCAATTTCGATCTCATCAACCACTGTCATTCCAGGTTCAGTAACCCCTTCTGAACCGATTAGTGACACTGCACACAAGCCAATGGAAGGTTTTACCGAGGACTTTGCCAAAACAACAGGAAGGGATGTGACAGAAGGAGCAACAACCAAATCATTTTCAAAAACAGATATTGTGGAGATTTTGACAGAAAGCTCTACACCTTCTGGTCCCATGCAAACTGATACCAGCCTTACCTCATTAGTGAATCAAGACCTGATGGACAAAACTATTGTAGTTACACAATCAAGCCACAAAACAGATTCATTTTTGACTGAAGAAGACACGCCTACAGAGGCCATTTCGGGCTTGGGTCTTTCACCTCAATCAGTTGTTTCACCTAAGACAACACCATATCAGAGAATAACTGATATTGGGTCAGTAACCACTGAGGATCTGAGTTTTACAAGTGTACCTGTTGGACCTACAACAGCTGCTGAACAAACTACTAAAACACCAGTTGACATCTCTGTTGGTCCTCCCGGTTCTGTTTCTGCTGGACCTCCTGGTGTCACTACAACAAGTGGTAAACCTACTGATGACCTTTTGTCTTCTGTAACCTCTGTAACCACACCTTTTCCAACAGGAAGCACATTACCTGTTTTCAGCAGTTCAACCAAGGCTTCTGATAGACCTGATGTTTTGGATGAAATAGATAATTCCATCACAGACATGGCTGAGATGCAATCAAAACCAACAACGCCAATTTCTGGTGTAGCCCAAACAACAACATCTGGAGATTTTGAAACAATTTCTGTGTTTGTTGACAAAATCAAAGACATTAAACCTACAGACTCTTCTGGTTTGATGCCTTCTACAAAGGTTACAGAGCCCCCATCAGATGTAACAGACCAAGCAATGGATATGACTTCAGCCGAGGTTGATAAAATAACATTTACTGATGAAAGTCCTGCAAAAAAACATGTGACATCTCAGCCATCATCAGTGACAACAAGGGAGGTTGTCCATGCATCAGATCCAGTTACAGGACCAGCTGAAACTACAAAGACATCCAATGCAATTATTTCCAGTACGACTATTGGTCAAACTGCATTTGTATCGTCAGGTGCGTCTGATGCTGCTACTCCAGGAGAGAAACTTGCATCACTTACAACAAGTGAGCACATGAAAACTGTTGACTCCTCAACAGAACCTCCTCCACTTGCCTCTGCCACACCCTCGTTCAGTAGGACTGAAGAATCATCTACAACAAGAACTGTAATGAAGTCGTCTTCCATTGTTCCCACCAGGACTCATGCTGTATCAACCCAAAGCAGCAAACCAGAAGAGGTCTCCTCTTCAACACCCAAATCTTTATCAGAGGGTCCTCCTGTTAGGACAGTTTCTCCAATTTCGATCTCATTAACCACTGTCATTCTAGATTCAGTAACCCCTTCTGAACCGATTAGTGACACTGCACACAAGCCAATGGAAGGTTTTACCGAGGACATTGCCAAAACAACAGGAAGGGATGTGACAGAAGGTGCAACAACCAAATCATTTTCAAAAACAGATATTGTGGAGATTTTGACAGAAAGCTTTACACCTTCTGGTCCCATGCAAACTGATACCACCCTTACCTCATTGGTAAATCAAGACCTGATGGACAAAACTATGGTAGTTACACAATCAAGCCCCAAAACAGATTCATTTTTGACTGAAGAAGACACAACTACAGAGGAAATTTCAGGTTTGGGTCTTTCACCTCAATCAGTTGTTTCACCTAAGACAACACCATATCAGAGAGTAACTGATATTGGGTCAGTAACCACTGAGGATCTGAGTTTTACAAGTGTACCTGTTGGACCTACAACAGCTGCTGAGAAAACTACTAAAACACCAGTTGACATCTCTGTTGGTCCTCCCGGTTCTGTTTCTGCTGGACCTTCTGGTGTCACTACAACAAGTGGTAAACCTACTGATGACATTTCGTCTTTTGCAACCTCTGTAACCACACCTTTTTCAACAGGAAGCACATTACCTGTTTTCAGCAGTTCAACCAAGGCTAATGATAGACCTGATGTTGTGGATGAAGTAGACAATTCCATCACAGACATGGCTGAGATGCAAACAAAACCAACAACGCCAATTTCTGGTGTAGCCCAAACAACAACATCTGGAGATTTTGAAGCAACTTCTATGTTTGTTGACAAAATCAAAGACAACAAAACTACAGACTCTTCTGGTTTGATGCCTTCTACAAAGGTTACAGAGCCCCCATCAGATGTAACAGACAAAGCAATGGATATGACTTCAGCCGAGGTTGAAAAAATTACCTTTACTGATGAAAGTCCTGCAACAAAACATGTGACAACTCAACCATCATCAGTGACAACAAAGGAAGTTGTCCATGCATCAGATCAAGTTACAGGACCAGCTGAAACTACAAAGACATCCGATGCAATTATTTCCAGTACGACTATTGGTCAAACTGCATTTGTATCATCAGGTGCGTCTGATGCTGCTACTCCAGGAGAGAAACTTGCATCACTTACAACAAGTGAGCACATGAAAACTGTTGACTCCTCAACAGAACCTCCTCCACTTGCTTCTGCCACATCCTCGTTCAGTAGGAGTGATGAATCATCTACAACAAATACTGTAATGGAGTCATCTTCTATTGTTCCCACCAGGACTCATGCGGTATCAACCCAAAGCAGCAAACCAGAAGAGGTCTCCTCTTCAACACCCAAATCTTTATCTGAGGGTCCTCCCGTTACGACAGTTTCTCCATCTTCAATCTCATCAACCACTGTCATTCCAGGCTTAGTAACCCCTTCTGAACCGATAAGTGACACTACACACAAGCCAATGGAAGGTTTTATTGAGGACGCTGCCAAAACAACAGTAAGAGATATAACGGAAGGTGCAACAACCAAACTGTTTTCCACAACACAAATTGTGGAGATTTTGACAGAAAGCTCTAAAGCTTTTCTTACCATGCAAACTGATGCGAGTCTTACCTCATTAGACCTGATGGACAAAACTACAGCAGTTACACAATCAAGCCCCAAAACAGATTCAGTTTTGAGTAAGGAAGACACAACTACAGAGGAAATTTCAGGTTTGGGTCTTTCACCTCAATCAGTTGTTTCACCTAAGACAACACCATATCAGAGAGTAACTGATATTGGGTCAGTAACCACTAAGGATCTGAATTTTACAAGTGTACCTGTTGGACCTACAACAGCTGCTGAGAAAACTACTAAAACACCAGTTGACATCTCTGTTGGTCCTTCCGGTTCTGTTTCTGCTGGACCTCCTGGTGTCACTACAAGTGGTAAACCTACTGATGAGCCGTTATTGTCTGTAACCTCTGGGGTAACACCAGTTGCTGTCACAACTAAATTTGATAACACCAAAACAACAGTGTCTGTGACTAGCAAGAGGAGGTCGACCATAATCCCACCTCCACCACCTACAAGTCCACCCGCCATGCCTTCCAAGGAAAAAAAGGAGCAAACATTCCCATCAGCCTCAGAAACTACAAGAACAAAAGTGAAACTTCTCAATACAGTAATGCCTACAGTCAGTTCTGGATATGAGACAGCTTCCCCGAGCCCAGAAACAGATTTTACTGAGACCATTTCAAAGGCACAAAGTACACAAATTAGTGTGGATCTTAAAACTAAAATTCCTGAACAAAAAATGACCACTCAGGGTCCATTCTATGGTTCTTCTACTGATGGTGACAATCATTCTCAACCTACTGACCACTCAAAGATTCCTTCTACAATGAAGAACACTGATTTGGTCAACAGAAATTCTTCATCCACCACTGTTGGTTATGATAGAACTACAGTCTTGGCTACATCTCTACACTCACTACTGATGACATCAACTAGGCACAAAGCCCCGGCTACCACCAAGCCACCAACTGTTTTCACCACGCTGATGACACTTATGTCCCGCTCAACTGAATTTAGGCAGATGTCAAAAGTACCTAGGACACCTGAGGACACAATTTCTGAAGAATCAATAACTGAAAAATCAACAGTGAGTAAGGATACGCCCATCACCACAGAGAGTACCGAAGGTGAAGACATTACTGTAACCACAGGAAGCTCCTGGATGACTGACTTGGTAACATCTACCATCAAGGCTGTTACAGCTACTGTAACTAACCTGGGAAGCACTATTTTACCTATAAATCATGGAGAGATGTCAACTAAATCTTTGATGGCAGAACAAATAGGTAGGTGAACATAAACATTAATGTTACATGTTGCACGGCTTGAAAATTGAAAGTATAGTAATTTATCAGATAGTGAATTCTTCTTGTTTTTTTTGTTTTTTTAGAGTTGCGTTTCAGCGATAACCAAGATGATTATTTAGAAAACAATCAATTGCCTTTCTACAGTTAAGGAATGATAATACTGACACAATTCCCCCAGCAAACATTTAAACATTTCAGTGGTTGATATGCCAGACTATGATAAACTTTTGTCAGATGCTAAATCTAGGAATTGTCAATACATATAGTATAAATGTATTATAAATGACATCTAAAGTAGCAAGTACAAATCCATGAAATATATCTGAGGTACCCTAAGTCAACATTAGAATGACTGTATTAAAACAATCTTGTTTCACCGTTTTTTTCCCTCAAAAATTCAAAGATGGTGCATCACAAGGTTCCCCCTCATCTCTCCAGCTACCAACCTCCCCAGATGTGGAGAGCATTTCTCCGAGTAGTGTCTCCACTGAAGCGATAAAATATCCTACAACCTCATCAAGAGACTTGTCATCTTCTGAACTGTCAACATCGTCTGAACCAGAAGGCTCAGGATTGGAAGGGACATTGTCCAACATCAATGGTGCCACTGAAATAACTCACGTGGAAGAGAATACATCACCTAGAGTTACTCCTATGGATTTAAAGGATTCCACCTCTTCCATCACATCAAAAGATTCATCAGCTGGTGAGCCAGAGGGCTCAGGACAGGACAGGAGAGCTCAACAGGACATGGTGTTCTCCTTTTCTAATCTTGCGACAACTAAACAGGACTACAGGGTGTTCCAGTTAGTGAATCCCGACCAAAAGTCATCAGAAAGGGTGACTGAGAAGGCAACCCCTACAGTGACTCCAAGCAAGGCTGCAACAACAGTGACAACAAAGCCTGGTGAAATGACAAGCATGTTACAACCATCCACACATCCAGGTACTAATCTTTGCAATAACTTGCATGTTTCTAAGATTTTGCACCGTTATTTATAGGTTTTCTCCATGCGGGAAGTAAGCAGTTATCCTTTTGCATTTTTACCTCTGAGGGTGAAGTTAATGCATGAGGCTGCAGTTGCTGAACATTGTTGGCAGGGACGACACAATTCTCACTTGACAAGATCAATTTCTAACTGTGCCTAAATCCACTGAGCTTCATTGCAAGAACTCATCCATAACTATATCCAAATTGAACTGTTTAGTAAAAGATCAGGTGAAAATCAGTCCCAACAAATAAACCATAATGTTTGGGTTTGTTAACTTTTTTTCTATGGACAAATTTGGGTGTTTTTTCTAAGCTCTTCAGATTAAAAACTCATCATCTTTGACTCTCAGCTATATACTTCACCTGACATTTGCATCTCACAAAACATAAAAATATCATGCTAATTTAACATGCATAACACCTACCATTTAAAAAAAAATGCATTTTCTTGCAGAACATTTTGATGCATGCTGCAAAACAAAGCCGTGTTATGTTGATTAAAAGAAACGCATTAATAGGAGAAATGCATTAATAGCCAAATTAAAAAACAACAACAGGCATGCATGTAGATATCAGCATATTTTATTATTCATCCCAGTGGGTGTGGCTGTCTTAATTGTCTGTAATATATATATTTGGAGGTCTACAAATAACATTCACTACAATCTCGGACTATAACCGTTTGTTAAAAAATGTTTATTATCGGTATTGTTCACTTAAGTAGGAATTGCATGCTTTGTACAGAGAACTTTACACCAGTATTAACCCCAAAAAACCACCTATTTGTTGACTATCTTTATTACAAAGAATATTTTTACTGTGTTTGTACTCCACAGCTGCTCTTAATGTCTCCATCATCATCATCATCATAATTGCAGTTATTGTCTCCATCATAGTTGTTTTACTTATCTATAAGTTTTGGGCATAACCTTAACAATGCATCACTTTCATTTTAATTTGAAACAGATTCTGTTGCTCATTGCATTTATTTTCATTAGTTTTTTTTTTTGCATTTGCATTTCACAACTTGTTTACTGTCAATTTGTTACAAAGTTAAGTGATATGAATAATTGTGAGCATTTGTTGTTGTCGTCTTTTATTATTGTAAATATTCAAAAGTATGATTATACTTGGACGTTACATGCAAGTGTTGGGAGGGGGGGGGGCATGGCGTAGTGATTAGCGTTTGTGACTCATTATCTAAGGCCTGTTGAGCCATATGGGCTTGGAACAGACTTTACTTTACTAATTACATTACATCCATGGCATTACAAAGGATTTAAAAAAAATTAGATGACACCAAGGAGAAGTAAAAATTTGAAGGAATAATTCATATAGCTATAGTCTTAAGTAACTTGGCAAGAGATATGCACTTTAAGATACATGTGTGGGGAAAACCCAGACATACACTCTGGTGAATCCTCCTTCAATTCACATCTGCAGAAATCCAATGTGGGTCATAAAGGTGGAAGGCAAACACACTGCTCCATTGTCCTGATTCTAATAGTCACATATTATTGAATGACAATTCATGCTCTTTGACTACTCCTAACCCGTCCTAAACACAAAGTCTGAACATTTCTCCTAGTTTCTTCCTTACCTTCAGCTGCTCAATTGTTTACTTTTTTAGTTCCCCTTTTGAAATTATTTTTAAAGTTATTTTTCTTTGTTTAGCAATATTTTTTCTTTGTTAAGCAATATTTTTTACTTTTGATTTGCCTTATACCGACAATTTGATTTTGGAACCAACACTGTCCTCGTGTGATGGATAATTTTGAAGTTTTCTACTGACATCTGGTACTGCAGATACATTGATAGGTGTGAGTATTAATACGCATGTATTAATACCTTGCATGATGATGGATATGGAAATGATAGGCATGCACGGTAAAACTATTTCATTTGTTTGTACTTTAAAAAATGAATGTATAATAATGTAAATATGTCAATATTTCACAGGCTTCTACCCCTGATTCAATTTTCTAAAACTGAGAGTTGGACATTCTAATTCACAAGTTAAACGAATGGTTGAAAACATAATCCATATCTGGATTCAAACTAACTTCAAACCTGGACTGCAGATGTAAGTGAAAATACACTGAATCAACCTACCTCATTGATTTCAGGAAATCAAACTGGCCTGCATCATCTCTCAAAAAGAATTCACATTTGGATTCATTATTTCCCCAAAGTATCTTTGGGGTCCATTTTGTTTCAGGCATTTTAATCTGAATATTGAATTAATTTTGATCAGTTATAAGCCTCATTCGTAAAAAGAACTCTTCAAAGAAATATGTAATTTTTTATTTCAAGGCTCCAGTTTTTCAATACAGCCTTGAATAAGTATAATAGTAGCTGACCGGTGGTCTTTTTTGTATTTTTTTTTTACTGTATTCCCTGTCATTGAGCAGAAAATAATATTTTATCAGATATTTCAAAAGTAACAAAAGATGTTAATTCTCCTGCAATTTTATCTGTTTTTTCTGCCTTTTTAAAATATCAGATAATATATTAGCAAGTTGGCACCACACATGTGTGTTTCCTTTTTCATGTATGCCTTGTTTCCTGCAAACAAATATCACAGTCTGCTTACATCCCTGAGGCATTCAATTTGCAAGCTGTATGGACTCCATGTTTAAGAGCGTAGAGACATAATGCCAACAGCATGCATTTCAGCCTTCAGTGGGAATTTTTAAGATTTGGTTATGGAGTATGACATGCATTAGGGGAACTTATCGAAAAGTACTGTTTTGAAAAGACATGTATGTTGATGGAGGACAAGCATTTGTTTGGAGATATTTACTCTGTATCTCTCCAAAAAATATGATAATTAATTTGATTCCTTACAATACATACTTTTTTTCCCAGATCCCCGCAAATGTCCACATTGTGAAATGGATCTGTGCCCTGTGTGTGGGTCTGATGGTAAGACCTATCAATCTGCTTGTGAGTTGAAGCGTGTGGCCTGCCTACGAGGATCCACTACGCTGGTAGCTGATTATTCTGGAGACTGCATACCTGGACTGCTTGATCTTGGTAAGTTAAGTCTGGCATGATGGGGGCTGAAAACTCTCTCAATCCTTTTTGCAAAATATCCCTTTTAGTGTTAACTCCCTCCATCAACTGTGGGTGTACATACAAAGCCTTCACAGGGTCATGTACATTCAAGGTGGTCCCTAGTTCTGACAGAAGTACATGTATGGTGCTAGCTGTTGTACAAACCAACCTGGTTACCATCTGAACCATAATAGGGCTGTGCTGAATATACCCAATATTTCCTCATTCAGGAAAAGGAAAAAGAGATGCGAAGCCACGTTGCTGTTAATTTTATGGGGGGGGGGGGTGGGTTAGGGCAAATGCTCCACTGCTCACGCTCCAAAAAAGGATAAATTGAGAATATAATGACAAAGTTAAGGAATTTGGGGGAAATTTGCTTTGTCCCCCTCCCCCTCCTGGAAACAAATCCTGGCAATGCCCATGCAAAGGTCTTCTGCAAATCTATCAAATATCAACCATTCCAGTACCTCAAGAAATTATGTTGATACATATATGATGTTCTGGATATTACTGTAACAAGCTTTTGTCAATTTCCAACAAGCCCAGTGTACACTGATGGACAGCCAGTGTAGGCTGCTGCATGTAAAACTTGATCAGCGCATTTTGAATTTTCCAATATTTGATCAAGTTAGAAGCAGATATTAAATTTGTATTTGATTACAAATGACAGCATGCTATGTCCCATCCAGATTCATTGGCTATTCCTGAAAAAGTGCACAACCACCATTGATCTGCACTACAACCACTGATGCAACCCCAACTAGGTGTTTTCGTACCCTAGACTTGACCAGGTCTACTAGTTTTACTTGGTCTGTGCAGTGTGCAGCAGATTCACACATACACCTGTTTTTAATTATCTCATGTAGGTTTACAGCCTTATATGTGCCAGGCATTTGTATACAGTCAAAGAGCTAATCTACTGATTTGAGAAGTGGCCAATCACAGTGCAGTATTGCAGGAATCTGACACACGCAGATAGTGCTTTATTGAGCCACATGCATATTTATTTTTAACACCTATAATCAGTGTTGTTTTCGTAATCGCACAGCCACAGGTTAGTGAAGTGACGCACATGCACACAAATTGTGAGGGGTACAAGAGATACACATACACGTAGGCCTAATGTTTGAAAACAACTGCGCCTACACACAACACACAGTGCGAGTAATGGACCTCGATCCATTGCAGGTTTACCGCAATATCGAAAACCTGCTTGCATATTATTTAAGTTACATTTTCAATTAGACAAAATTCCATTTGAAATTCGTACTCCCCCTCCCCCTCCCCCCCCCCAAAAAAAATTGTTTGTTTCAAAACTAGCACAACCTTCAGTTAGGATTTTCCAAAAGCTTTGCAAAATGTGTTCCACTCTTCTGCACCTACTGAGAAAAAAAGAATGAGTCTTTTGAGTTTGGCTGTTTTTGTTTGGATGACTACTTGCAAGACATCATAAAAAATAATGATGTTGCATTGATGAATAATTGCACATGTGCTGGGAGGGATTCTCCTTGTAGATTGATCAAGTGGACTTATTGACTGTTGACATTTCAAGTACATGCATGTACAAGTACAGTTTTGTGTGTTTACTCATAAAGGGACAGCACTGAAGTGGCAGGTGTGTTAATGTGGCACTTGTCACGCTTTTGGAAAGATGTAAGTGCTTGATTCATGGCTGGTTGTGGTTGCAGTGGTGTTGAGGATATCGACTTAAGTCCAACTTGAGTCAAGTCGACGTTTACCGGAGTGAAAGTTGATTTTACCCAATAATATTCATGGTGTTGTACCCTACTGGAATATGAGAAGCACATGATGTTTATCATGTTGAATTCTGTTTTACTGATTGAGTCAGTGGCGCACCCAGTATTTGTTTTTGGGGGGGGGGGGCTCAAAAAAAAATTTCAAAATAAAATGGTGTTTTTGTTGGTGTGGGCAGACTATTTTGACGTTGGTGGCGCCACTTACCCCCCTATTATACAACTCAAAAATTGGCAACATACATATCACCAAGGTCATATCGTGGGACAAAAACAAAAAATTTGTATCTTTGGTAATAATGATATTGTGATTTTCTTTTATCTCTCAGTCACTGGAAAGATATCATGCCAGCAGTTTATGTGTCCATCCATCTATAATCCCGTTTGTGGCAGTGGTCATGTGACCTATGACAACGACTGCAGCCTCATAAAGACCCAGCTGTGTATGGATGGGATGCAGGACCTGGTCAAGGTGCATCATGGGATATGTGAAGACTTCCTGTATCTACAGGCTGAGGAGAAAATGAAAAAAGTGATTTAATTGATGGTCCATTGTAAAAGTTAAGGTAGTGATGCAAATAATCAATGATGAAGAGTAACACTGAAATTGATTATGTGACAGCAAGACTCAAGGTTTAAAGCTCAAGATCACTGCCTTGAAATGAATACAATTTATACATGAAAAAAAAAACCCAGAGGTGCTATTGCAAAAAGTGTGGATTAACTTGCAGTCTTGCACTTATTTTATTATAGCCAATTATGAGATCATAAACCTTGAAGGTAAATATTTTTATAAGACTGATATATGCTGCATACTGTGTGTATATTCGAGACATGTTTTAGTATTTCTTGAATAATCCTGTCATTTATGTGAAGATTGTTTAAGACTCTTTGCATTCAACAGTCATCTTGGCAGTTGTTATTGTACAAAGGTCTGCTGGTATGAATCCCTGTAGAACAAACGAACACACCTCCAAGATGGCTGCAATGCAAAGGATCTCTTCTTATATGTGTGTTAATGGTTAATTGGTGAATTCCACCTTGAAACATATTGTTGCTATGACTTCATGTTGTGCTTGCGCATTTGTCAAAAGAATGAACTAACACTGGTTATGGCAAGCTAGGCATGCCAATATGTACTAAAAAGTGTTTAACCCGAACCTCAATTTTGGTGGGCAAGCCACGAGTACCGAGTCCATCAAAATGCACCTACAGCAGTGGTGGTCCTGTGATGGATTTCAGTGGATTTGGTTGTGAAGCATTATGTGAAGCATTATGTGAAGCAAAGTCAGTGATAGATTTTGATTAACTGGTTGCAGTTCTTAGTAAAAGACACTAGGGAGTTAGGTTAAACACAGTGTGACTTGATATGTACATGTATTGTGAAGACGGACCGTCAGAGTAATTTTGGGCAATTGATCAGTATCCTACCTGTAATAGAATGTGGATACACAGACTAGTGTGGGATGATCAACGTTCCACTTCTCAGATTTGTGTTCCTTAGACTCAGAGAGCTGCTCTTGTTTGCATTTGTAGTTTGACAAGTTTTTTCTTGATGTTACAGTTGAAATACTTGGATGGGTTAAGAGGAATATCGTTGTCTTGTTGAAGAAAGACATTACGGAGTTATTCATTAGTTATTATAAAGAAAATATTGTTGATACAGAAATTGTTTTTTTTTTGGCTGTTCCAAATGCCATCTTGTGGTGCTGGGTATAGTATGTGCCTTCATTGTGGAAAGGGGGTATGTTATTTGTTACATAACTTACATGACATGCACACATTTATAATCAAAATGACACTTAAAAAAAAATGTTTTGCTTTTTATAACCATTTTACTATTTTGCCACAGATATTATGAATGAAATAAATCGGAATGATGCAACTTTTGGGGTTAAGTGTCTTATGAACATTGGGCTGTAAAAAAAACCCAAACAAAAACAAACATTTGTTATGAGGAATCAACTTAATGTGATGTGAAATGAAAGACAAGAGAAGTTTGAACTTCTTGAAGTGAAGCAAAGGAAGGCAATAATCCTATTCGTTAAGTGTAGTACAACTGGGTCCAGATCACTTTGGGAAAGAGTTCCATACCTGGACATCACCTGGCACTCTGTGCACAAACCCTTGAGACAGGTTTGAACATTTGATAGGTAATTGCAGGGGAAAATAAGTGATGTTGATATATGGAATTCCTCCCTAAGAGGTCAAGGTAGTCATTGGAGCCCAAGTTTTAGGCCATGGTGAGGCCCAGGCAAGTCTAATTCACAAATGACAGTAACTCAGCCAGTTACTGACTGCATAGAGGAGTGTAGGCTGGCCTCTGGACCGGCCAATTGGGTTTTGTTTAAGGTAGATGTTAAAAAAATAACATGCGTTAGGTTGACTTTGTGCAAATTGACATTTAACAACTGTTGACTGCTGCGATGAGGGATATGACATTTTGAACACCCGAGGGAATATGCACCCAAGGGCATTCAAAACATCATATCCCACATCAAAGCAGTCAATAATTGTTTTGTTGTACCTCTGTCTTGGATTATTTCGATTTTGATGTAAAAATCTCGAAAACAAACAGCAGTAAACACAACAATCATGACCATCGAACGTCAGTTCACATGCATGTCGCGTGCTCGAAACAGCTGATCTTCTGCAAGTTGGCTGCTCCCACTCGTGTGAAAACATGGTGAAAATGGCGTGGGTACCAACAATACTAGCATTTCGTACATACCATATGAACGTGATATCCCATTGAGAGTGTGCCATGACTTTTTATAAACTTAACACGTGATCGTTCTGGGTCAATGAAAATACAGTATTTAAGACAGAGGTATAACAATATGCAATGTACCCTTTGGACTAAACTTCCATAGCTAAATAGTGCAAGATTGTCAAACACTGGTGCTTTAAACTTAGTGTTTTTGCGGAACTAAATTTTGTAGAAAACTTAAATGTTTAGATTATGTGTAGTTTGTAGAAGATAATATTCTTTTTTACTAAAGCCAATAATTTATGCCATTACTGCAATAAAAAATAATATCTTTCAAGTGTAAATTATGTAGACATCGAGTATCGATTGTTGAAAGATAGAATATGGCATTTTCTAGTAATAAAGGTTATTCTGGAACTTTTCATGTTCATTTGATTGCCTGTCATTGCACAGCCAAGTCTCACAGATAAAGTGAAAGGACAATGTTAAATTTCAATTCAATTTGCTGGACGATGATTGAAATTTGTCAAGGTGATTGAAACGGAAAAAAAAAACATGCTTGCATTAGACTGTTTGGGTTAAATTAACAGACATTGTTATCAACTTCACAGAGACTGTTGTCAACTTCACAGAGACTGTTGTCAACTTCACAGAGACTGATCAACTTCACAGAGACTGTTGTCAACTTCACAGAGACTGTTGTCAACTTCACAGAGACTGTTGTCAACTTAACAGAGACTGATCAACTTCACAGAGACTGTTGTCAACTTCACAGAGACTGATCAACTAATTTAATTTGATTCACAATTACATGTAGCTTTAAAATGAACTACATGTATTTGTTTCATTGGTTCGAGACCACATCCCTCTAAAACTTGTTAATGAAAGCCTAATTAAAAACGAGATTTGGGTAAACAGTGTTCTGGGTAAATACTGCATCTCTGACGACAAAAACTGCACAATGCCATCTGTTATATCCCGAAGTATTTATTTTTAAACAATTTTGGAACAAGTATATCTTGCATAAGGAGCGGTTTTGCTTACAGTTTTTATGAACATTTACGTTTTAGATGTCATGCAAAAAAACCCTGACAAAATGGCACACCTGGAACATTCGCGATTAACATGCCAATGGGTATTAATGCCCGTTAATCGTGCGTCCAACTAATTAAGGCAAGTCTGTTCAGTGCATTTTGTACTAGAGCTCAGAACAGTCGTTCATCCTTGTGTGTAGTATCTGTAAGCCAAGGTTGCAAATGATGTGATACTCCTTAAATTTTTGTATTCATAAATTGTTCAAGATAACTACCCACATTGTAGATTTTCTAAAACAACACCAATACAGAGTACAATGTAAACAGAAAAGTAGGACGCAAACATACCTTCCATCAGGGTCCCTGTATGATTACAATGTCAAATTGGTTATGTTTATAACAACAGCAATGAAACAAACATTTACATAAAAAGGACAGATTTTATTTGTACTTGTCCAGTTACTCTACCAAGAAATTGATAGCAGATCATGAACGCATCAACATGTTTTATACAAAACTTACCAAAAATGTCATTAAAATTAAACAGGTTTTTTTGCTCATTCATGCAAAACTTTCTATGCAAAAATACATTCTGTGCCAAGTATTTCTTTAAGTCGAAATCAAACAAGTGACTGTTTTCAGCAGAATTGCCTGGCTGAGACTGTTTAAGTAACTTGATACAGCTATGCTTTGACTCCGAGTGAGCAATAATGTAGCTGTGACCACAACTTGTCTGCTTTGTCTGTTGACCCAGTTTGACTAGTCAAAGTGCTTGCTTGACATATGATCTGACTGCTAGTGACTAGCCTTCATTAAAAGTATATTAGGGTATTGGAAGTGAATTTATTAGACTGTTTGTGACTGCTCAAATAGCAGGAGGGTTAATAAGCAATTTGAATTACACAATAAAACAAAACAGCAACAACATTTACTTGCAGATATTTTCAATTTGATTTGCATGATTAGGATGACATGACATTTGACTGGAAAGATTGATCACCCCAAAACTCTTTTTGGCAATAGGACGATCATTTTCAATCAGATTTTGATGGAGAAAAAAAAACACTGAGTGAAACAATCTTTCAATACAACTACAGTGCAGTTCTTAACCATCAACAGATATTTTTAAGCCTACGCTTATTGCAAATACAGGGCGAGTAAAAAAAAATGTCCCTTTGGATAATTCCTTGTTTCCCCCCCAAATTGGGAAAGTTCACCATTTTTTCTCTTCAGCCAACATTCGATCTGGGTATTGACCACATTCAGTACAAATGTCACTGATATTCATCCATGCATGCAAGGGATAAAGGCCTTTCTTTGTTACTACCCAAAAACACTCTCAACACAATGTTCAGAAAAGGCCTTTTGCTTTTGCTATGAACACAATGGCAACATTGAGAAGTACAGACATCAACCAAATGGAATTACGTTCATTGAACTTGAAAGTGAATGACACATAAGGCTCACATTGTCACTGTCCTGCTGCTCGACCTTCCACCAGTCTTATTCAGATCAGTGCATAGTTGTGCCCATTATCCTCATGACTACAATAGCTCTGCGGGTCATTCTTGTTCTTCTGAGGGCTTGGATTTCACCAGTAATTCGTTACGAAAATCCTGCAGGGTGTTTCGCACAATGCAGTATACCTGGTCCTTGAGGTGCCCCACAGAAAAAATCTAGGCATTCTGGTGCCCCTTGTTCAGGTTCTCGTTTGCGCCTTTAAATAACGTTAAATACCCCCTTAAAAATATTGGGAAACATTGTGTTGGTAGTGTTTTGGGGTAATCACAAAGAAAGACATGTATCCTTTGCATGCATTGCTGAATATCAGTGACATTTGTACTGAATATGGTCAATACCCAGATCGAATGTTGGCTGAGGAGAACAAACTTGTAACCTTTTCCGCTTTTGTGGGAGACAATGAATTTTCCAAATAGCCATTTTTTGACTCGCTCTGTATACCTGTAGAATCTGAGGCAGTAAGTCATTACAGGTTGTATGTTAACTACAATTAGAAAATCTATATCACTCTTGAATTATATTCACACACAAAATAATTGAATGAAAAATACTTAAAAATAGATTACTCTTTAGAAAATCAAGGCACTCTCATTCATTCTTGCAAAAATAGATTGACAATATTACACATTGAAAAACACTTATTTATTTGTGAAAATTACATATATCACAAAGATAACAGAATTCACACCTCAATCAGGAACTGTGAATATACAGTGTATGTGATTTAGTAAGGTGAAATTCACAATAAAAATAATTCATAGAAATTAAAATTAATAAATATCTGTTGATACATTCTTTCATTTTAGATTGTTAGGACGGATTTACAATAGTTATAATTTTCCACTTCAATATCTTCAATTATACATAATTCTCAATCTGATCATATGTACAAAGAAATAATTTACTTGTATGGAATGATTATTCACATATACAATAGATTACAATAGCTAATTTAAGTCTACCTTAATATTCAAATTTCTTAGAGGAACATTATTGTTCAATTAATGCATCAAATTGAGTTGCAATAAGAATCACCTACAAAGTCAAATGATGATATTTGAGTGACAGAAAAGGCACTCTGTCGTACACTTTGGACTGAATATACTCTGGTGTAGATACATCAGCACAAAGTGATTATGCAAAGATTATTGTTTAAAGAAATGGTCACACAGGAATTGAAAACATTGTCTTTTAGTCACTGTATCATTACAGATTTTACAATATAATCCAAAATTATTAAGCAACACAGCAATCTCTTATCTCTAGCTGTGACTTCTATCTACCATATCTGGTCTGTCATTGTCATTTCTCTCCACTTGTATTGTTACTACCCAATGCATACAAAAATATAACCTACTCTTTCATGTGGCACGCCCTTTTAATCTACATGTATATCTTAAGTTTATACCCTGGGTTTTTTTTCTTTTGCACACATAGGCCTACTATTTTTTGTGTTTTTCTTTTCTAAACTCTATGTTTTTTTAATAACCAAACTGGTTTTTAGTTGTATTGCAAGAAAGATGTTAAGTATTTAAACAACTGAAAACACCAAAAAAAATATGCATATTTTGCAATGCTAATATGTTTGCATGTCAATGACTTTCATGGATTTACAACGAATTCCAACAATTGAACAAAATTATCCAAGGATTGCATGACCCCCAAAACCCCTGAAGTTTTATGACAAACAAGGCAAACGTGAACAAGTCAGCTTTAAATGTCTGCCAAATTTATGTGAAAATTGTGTGAATTGCAATTTTGTAGGTAGAACACTGTAACTGAAGAGTGTACCACAGGCTCCGCCTCCACATTCTTGGTTCAAACATTTGACTGAGGGATTTAACTTTGAAGTTTTCTATGTGTCATGATTTGTACAAACTTCCATGCATGTCTCTGTAGGACTGCAGTCAATTCGACCGTTTGTCAACTCGACTTGAAACATGATCCTTTACCAACACCTCCGTCGTATCAACTTGACCGTTGAACCAACTCATCCATTGACCAACTCGTCCGTTGACCAACTCGACTTCACTTTCAAGTCAACCTGACCATTTGCCAACTCGTCCGTTGTATGTACAACTCGACATATCCTTGGGTTGTGTGATTTGATTTTTAGTGTGCATAGTAATCATTCATATAGCATGAGTTCGTCCTGGCTTTTAGGGACGATTTTGTTACGCTCAATAAATCAGCACAGCCACTCCATGTTTACAGATGCAATCATTCATATCCAAAAGTAAAATTATTTTGCATCTATTAATAAAAGATGTATTGTCAATTAATTCTCCTTTTCTCTAACCCAAAAAATTAGTAAATAAATATGTCTGGCATGCGGAAACGGCAATTACGCATATGCATGTTCCGTGTTGCCAAGTGCGTGGCACGGCGGGCCATCTGATATTGTCTGGTTGCGATCATGTGGGCCAGGACATGGCTGTGACCTCATGCGGTGAACCGGAATGAAAGACATTACTTTTTTTGGTAATGAGACTACGAGAGATAACAATCAAATTACATTCCAATGATATATTAAACATTTTCTTTGGTTTTGAAAAGTTAGAGTTATAAAAATAAACACAATATGACACCAAAAAAGACTGAATCTTTTACTGGTTTTTGCCATTTAAATTGTTATATTTCAAAGATCCAAGTTCGTATCAAAATAATTTAAAAAGTATTTATTTTGTTGTGTCATTCTTTTTCAAGAGGAAACAATGTCTTGCAATTTCATGGAAATCATACTACAAAATCTTTGGCAGTTCAGGGTTCACCACCGTGGACAGTGTGGGCGTATTAGTGACGGTACACCCTAGCATTAAATACATACATATGGAAAACCAAAATAATATGAAGTAACAAATCAGCAAGACAAGTCTGCAGATACTGAGATAGGCTATGATAGATACATTTTAGCGGCCACAACAATGGGAGTAACAATAGAGCGCGCACAGGGCTAACTGAGAAGGGGGCGGGCTGGGAGGCGCTAGGCTTAGAGCCTCGTGTTCCATCGGCCCACCATGATCGGGCGGCCAGCACGCATGGGCATGTTCGTTCATGCACACTAGTACATGCTCTACTGGGCCCCATGCCACAAACAGCCTCACGTGCAGACCATGCACCATATTCCGGTGAAAGTTTTCAAGGGGCTAGACGTCTGTATGGTTTAACGTGATAACCCGCCGAAGCAATAACCATACGCCGCAAGAGGGCGCTATCACGACCAACCCATAATCACCCAAGAACCTGTCAGTAGCAATGACTAGGACATCTTTTAAAACTAGTGCGCATGCGTGACTTCAGCAGGCAATTACCGTCCATTTTCAGTCTAACACATACTACACACAACAAAAGAGCTGACCAGTGAAATTGCACAAACGTCTTGCTGCATCTTTTATATACTGGAAGAAATTTGAAAGTTTGCTTTGGAACACTACTTTGAATTTTTGTGAATTGTGTGCTGCATATACTAGGCCAAACAGGTGCGTGCGCATTACACAATGGGTTAATGGGTGAAATTTGTTGGTCGTGATAGCGCCCAGCATATCAAACCATAACAACGATGGAAGCCGTTGGGGTTTACCGTTATCCAGTTCGTTAGTAAAAACGTTATACACGCGTGCGCACCACTGATTACTAGCGCCCATTGGATAAACACTTTAAATTGTGTTAGCTTCCGGTTCCAATGGTTCTAATGCTACTTAATGGCCAGTGGGCGTGGTTTAAACTGAACTAACATCACACTGATGAACCAGATACTGCATAGCTAGCTCGCCCGCCACTGGCGTCACGTGCCACTACATGTTTGTAGCGCCACGCCACACGGTACACTACGCTCATCACCGCTCGGCCCCTGTCCGGTCATGCCCAGTAACCGGCTATCGCAGCTGCATGCAGACCCACGTGTCCAGCTCTAAATGTTTTATAACCTAATCATGTAATACTGTTTTTCATGACATTTTTACAAACATACTTATTATTTGGAGACGGTTAGCGAGTTGGCAAGGTGCCAAGTTGGCAGGTGCTGAATTGGTTAGGTGCCAGAGTGACCGACATTCAGTTCAGCATACGATTCAGCACTGCAATATTTTTATTTCACTCGTGCTCGTGTGCACTAGATGGACGAAAGCAATGTTTATTTTTTTATTAGACTGTGCCTATAGCCATATCATAATAAAATCTATGTTTAGAACTACGTTCCCTTGTTGGCATATACTTGTTCACACACAACGACACAGCGGACGATTTGGACAACGGTCAAGTTGACATTTCAAGTTGAACGCACAACGGTCGAGTTGGACAACGAACGAATTGGTAAATGGTCAAGTTGACTTTTACAGTTGAATACACAACGGTTGAGTTGGCAAATGGTCAAGTTGACCTGACACTCTGTAGATGTGTAAGGACACAATACTGGAGAACAAAATAGGGCCTTGGGGATCAAAATAAAAGTTGCTGTATTTATTTGTTTCCTTTTTTAATGCTCTGACCGCCTTTCCTCAATAGAAAATAAATAATAGAAAGTTATTAGCAGCTTTATGTTGGTGATAAAGAGAAAGTTAACGTTAGTTACATGGTGTCCACTTCCTGCTTGTAACCAGACCATAATTGGCAGAAATGGGATAATAATTATTCTTTCTTTTGCATATTAGAGGTTTCATTGCCGAAAATCAAATATTTAGATTTTTTTTATATAATATTTTGTCGCAAATTTAACAACAAGTGGACAATCAACGTTAAATTAATAAAAATGAGAGATTTAGCTACAAATTAAACCATTTTAGATTAATTTCAACCACAAATTTTGAAGAATTATATGTCTCAAAATTCATCCATTAAACATTATGTTCCCTTTTCTCACGATCTGGACCTCTTTGACAATCTGTCTCCAAAAATTAAGCATACGTAAGTTACATGTGGACACTTCATAGTTTATAATAATTATAATAACTTTATATTATTATTAGTTGATTATTCTCCACACTATAAAAAGTTCCCCATACTACCAAAGGGACCCATTTAATATCACTGGAAGTTATTGCTTGAGATATTGGAAATCGTATTATACATAAAGTGCATATTTGTAATTAAATTACCTTTGTAACACAGCTGTAATAACGTTAAATCACATGCATGGCATTTTTAGCCACATATTTGTGGATCTCACAGTGTCTTTTTAAAGCTCACAGTAAATATTTTAAACTGCTTTTATCTTCAAAGAAAGTAGCTATTTCTTTGCCTACCCCTTTCTAGCTATAATTCGTTAGTTACACCATTTATTGGACACTTAGTTAGTTAGTTTTATAGACAGCGATGACGTGTAGTTTTATATTGATCAATGTAGATAATTGTTTTTAGATATATTAGCTTTTGTGTACCAAGTGACATACTGTTAAGTATTTGTTGTTCCTCTGCCACATAATAGATTAGGCATTTATTATAATTGAATAAATGATGCAAAGTGGTGACCCACCACATAAATCCCTTAAAAGGAAGTTAAGAAGGTCCCCTAATTGTGTCACTGATATTATGCTTCTGAAGACTCTATCATCTGAAATTACTGTAGGATAACACTTAAGGGGGGTTAAAAGAGACCCCCAGTAATATGCTAATAGGGTGGGACACCAAACGTAACTAACGTTAAAGGTTTATCTGGCGCCCCAGTGCACAACCAGTAGCCTATTTGGAATACAGGTGTTGTAAATTACTTCATTTCTCACAACTTAACTTACAATATTATTCATCTGAATCTGAGAAAATAAATTGTAAGCGTGTTTTCATTCAAAGGCTTACTTTACATGTTATGTTAAGTAATTATTGGTTAAGGTAATAAATTTTCCAAAAAAGAAATTTTTTTACTAAAAAAAAAAAATTTAGGATTTTTTAAAAATTTTATTTATCCTCTTATACTATAAACCAAGATACACAGAAGAAATTAGACTGCCCAAATTTCTGTCTAAAAGACACTCAAAAATATTGACATACGAAACCTGCAGCACTGAGTGTGCCTTGCCCTTGAGAGTGAAAATGAAATGGAACATCTACATGCAACAACAGTAAACAAGGGCTGTTAAACTGGAACATTTGACTGGCTACGTTTTCGTTTTCAATGGTAAAATATGAACAAAGGTAAATAAGATTACAGAAAAGTAAAAGGATGAATGACGACTGGAGATGGATTAAGGGTGGAGGTAATGCAATGTCTAATTACCACAACAATATTTGTTGTTATGGGGTAGAGTAGGGTTAGTTGTGGAGGGTTACATGTACCAGTTCAGTCATCCAGCTGACACAGCATAGCTACACCTCGATTGACCCAATGGTTGGCAGGACGGTCAGATGGCAACTCAACAAAGAAAACAAAGTTGGTGGAGTGACCGGTAGTGGACAGAACACCACGCCGAGCACTGGTCTTGTAAACTGGACAGAAGGATATCAAGATAAAGGTATAAAATAGGCAATTTCTTAAGATTATGTGCGCATCAAAGTGAACTCCAAAACATGGCTAACACTACTTGTGACAAATCTAAATGTACCTTTGTACACATGCAAAAGAGAAAGTGCTAAAGAACTTTGGCCTGACCAAACGTGTTCACAATCAGTGGTTCAAATGAGAATATGGTTATAAACACAACTTGTGAGTGTGTCAACAGTTTTCACAAGCACAAATAATGCATCAAATTGTTTATAAATAACGTTTTTGACCAAGGCATATTTGTGACAATGTGCCTTGCTCACAGACAATAACCTCGGCTGATTTTAATGCAATATCATAAGAACATAGAATGAGACACAATATCACGGAGGTACTGAGGCCAAAATGTTGACCAGCAGATTATGTGCTAAGCAAACATCAGCGGATTGTGCTATACACATCACATGATCAATTCTGGAGCTGACGTTTTGCACGACACACAGCTTGCAATCATACAGATTTGCATATCAGCCCGAGGCATGACAAGACATTTACCTGGACATAAGTATGTGCTTTTCTGCTCAAATGCTGACTTTTCACCAGGTTTAATCCAGATCTAGCAGTCGAGGTCAAGGGACAAATCTTGTATAAATGAAAAAGTCATCCTCTTTACAGTTGATTTGCCTAACTTTGAAAGACAGCATAACCTCTGTAGCTACTCACATTCACTAATGGAATGATTCTTTAGTATTTCCTGTATCACATAGTTGAAATCTTAAAACATCTGTCCCTCCCACCCCCCCAATAAAAAATCAGTTTAAAAGGCCAATAATTTAACTTGCAATCCATGTAATGATTGGGCAATTAATTGGCACTCCAAATTTGAAAGGTCAAATTTAACAGTAAAATTTGCACACTAACTGCAATGGCTGATTTAAACATACATTTTTAACACCAGTTTTAGAATCAATGTTGTCACGTCAATTACAAAGGTATCCAATCTTGTAATTGATCAGCCGTTCATCATAAATGGGTCACTTCATTGCCTGATATCTAGGAGCCGCCCCTATGAAAAACCCAACACATCATTGATGAGGTCAGTATACAGGAAACTTCAATTAGCCTTAACCAACATGTAAAAAGGTGTGTCACATGACACAAAATATGTAGCTGGATTAATTTGTTCAATAGCACAATTGATACTCTCTTCACCTTTAAAATGTTACAAAAAGGTTTTTATGTGTAGTCATTACATGTACATACAAACCAGACAAGTCTAAACCCCTTGCTATGAGTATTTAAGGATACAACAGGCAGCATATCATACAGGACTTTGGGTAAGGATTCAGCTAGAAGCTTCTTACTTCGGTCCCATCTGGCGCCCTCAATGTATAAACCTTTCACATAGATACCATCAGCCTAGAAGGCAAAGTAGGACAAGAACAGTCACATCAAGTCACATTCTTCATTTTGTTGTTATTGTTGATACTGAGAACAAAAAAAACAATTGTATTCAGACTTACTGGTCTACTGGGCACTGATGTTTCTTGGTCCATGAGTTCAAACTGGAAGCCCAGTTGGTCAATAGGAATCTTGTATTTCCTGGCATAATTCTGCATACTACCTGTCAAGAAGGACTGGGTGAAGTAGAATCCTGACATCCAGAAGACAGATGGCATCCCTGATTGTATCCAGTCCTGAAGGACAAAACACCCCAATCGGATGAAGGATCACATTGCAAGGTTGCAATAATTGTAATTGTACAATGATGTAATCTTTTTCAATGGTCTCATCTTTGTTAACGATGTGTTTTATTGTAATACCTTGAAGAACTGCAGTCTTGCCATGAGATCTGTGATGTAGCTTCCCAGTGGTTTCAATGAGGGATAAGACTTGGCTGCCCACATGGCTGGTACCTAATAGCAGAAAACATTATTGAAACTACGATCCGTCTCGTCTGCTCTGGTCAAATTAGCAATAGCAGAATTATTCCAATTGACTTAAAGAAACAGAGGAGCAGATTTTGTGTAAAAATACTTACACTTTCACTTAAATAAACGAGGCCTTGCCACACCTGCTTGAATGGTTAATAGGGGGGGGGGGTAATATTTAACAAGACAACTGAATAAGATGGAATTTTTGTGCCGGAGTGATACAAATCAAATTAGGTTTTTGCCTTTATTATTGAATTCTGATAAGTGATAACTACATAACCATGGTAACGCCGAGCACAAAATCTTTAGCTTTAAGATGAACAATGAAATGTCGCTTTTGTTGCATCGGTTCGGCATCCTATCTCTCAAACTTTTTAATAAAAGCCTAATTAAAACGAAATTTGGGTAAACCGTGTTCTCCTCGAAATTTGACATTTATTTCCCAGGTAAATACTTCATATATGACGACAAACACTGCACAATACCATCTGTTATATCCTGAAGTATTTATATTGTAAATAATTTGGAACAATTATATCTTAAATGAGAAGTAGTTTTACTTACAGTTTTATGAATATTTCCGTTTTAGATGTCGTACAAAAACACAATTGCACATCTGGAAAATTTGCGATTACGCGCCAACGGGTATTAATGCCCGTTAGCACGCGTCTAACCAATTAAGGCAAGTCCACTGAGTGCATTTTGTACTAGAGCTCAGAACAGTCACTTATCCTGGTGTCTAGGATCTGTGCTCGAACCCACGACCTCCTGCATTCTAGTGCAGATGTCTTACCACTCGCCCACCGAGTTAATGGGATCGGTTGGCTGGTTCGAATCTGATGTACATAGCAGCGGGTACCGCATTAACTATTATAAGATGGAATTTTTGCGCCCGGGGTGTTACAAATCAAATTAGGTTTTTGTCCTTCACCGACGTTAAAACACTGTATACTCAGTGTGTTACCTCCCGAGTGAAAGTTGGAATCACCCGAGTGATTTTTTCCAACTTTCACTCGGGAGGTAACACACTGAGTATACAGTGTTTTAACGTCGGTGAAGGGCAAAAACCTAATTTGAAAACAACTGAAGCAATGGTTCGCAAATGGATGGATGCTGCAGATTATTACTCATCCCATTTCTCTCAATGAAGTCATGAAATATTTAATGAAAGAAAATTATAACATGAACAAATGGGGACAATGAGTAAATAAGTCAAGCAGTCAATACAGTCAAGCCCCTTTCCTATCCCAAAAAACGTGGATATGTATTGAGTTCCTTCTAATTTCAATTTGAAATTTAAGCCATTATTTCAAAACATTATTTGTTGAAATAAAAATGTTTGTTTTCAGTGTCAAAAATAATGGCATTATATTTATATATCAACAAGGATGAAGTAAGGTAAGGTCAATCTAAACCGGCCGATCTATATTCATTAAAAAAAAATAAGCGAATACGTTAAAGTAGAGAAAAAAAACTCCATATTAAACAACAAATCAGGATAACATTCCCTATTAGGCCAGTGAAACTAACAGTATGAGCCATGACAGTAACCAATGGAGGGGCAAGCCTGAAAGTCATTATGTCAAATGGTCAACTGATTTGGCCCTGGATGAACGAGAAAGAAAGTACATGTAATGCACTACGATGCACGCTAAGCATACCTTGCCCACCATCATGCTACTGAATACATCTTCTAGATCAGCAGACATGACCACGAGACCCTTGAGTGCCCTCCTGATGTCTAGCAAACTGCTGCGGATAACATCAATCAGCCGGTTAAACCTGATCAACTCCTGCACCAGTACTGTGTTCATGGATTCTTCATAGCGCACAGGAAACTTCATCTAAAAGACAAGAGATTATTTGCTTAATTTTTGTTTATTGCTAAACTAAATTCTGCAAACAGTTAATAAAAATATCAGTTTTAGATGGGTCTTCTATTTCTAAACACATGAAGTACACACCACTGTACTGTCAGTTTTTCCTATTTAGTTGTATTTTTTTGTGAATATCCTGTCTGAATGCGTTTCAAATAAGAGGATTATATAATATCAAAAAAACTATAGGGAAAGATGGAAACCATTTGCATGTCTTACTTGTAAACTGTTCCAGATCATGAGAACAATTGAGGGGGGTGTGCATCACATCCTACCCTTCCTGTAAGGTTGCCTCTCCACATAGTCACACCTACAACCACTCTCCATAGTTCTTAAGATCACAGATCAGAGCAGAAGGAATCTTACCTTGACTTCTTCCAGATTGAAGTTGGGAGGGATCTTGGAGAGGATGTCAGATGCCAGGTCTTCAATGATCTGTTGAGCTGTTCTACCAGCTCCTGATGCCTGTAATCGGGTACATGTAATTATATTGCCATCAAAAAGACTGAATGGGTTTTTCCTTTTGAGGAGAACTTCTTTTTGTTTCTCATGTTATGTTTTACCATTGTTGAAAACTAAAGTTCTAAAATAGTGTCACATGAAAAAAAGTCAAACATGAAAATTAATCACCAAATTATATATTACGAGTTAATCAAAACATTACAATTGGATACATGATAACAAATCACTGAAGGGTAAAATTTACACAACTTTAAATTGTCATGCATGGCTCTATTGTCTAATTAAAAATTCCTAAAGCCAAATAAAATACCAACAACAAGGAATCATTCAAAGGTTAAAAGAGAAAAAAGGTAACCAAAAAAACACAACCGTTGAAGACAACAAACTAACATATCAAAACAAAGTAGTCATTATTTACCGGACATCACTGCATATAAAAACCCACACAGGTTAAGCACAACAAACACGGAAATGAAAGTTGAAGCACAAATGAACAAGAACATCAAAAGCACATGAAAACGTTTGGCCAGCCAAAATATATTTTCATTTATCATCAGTGGTTAGTGTTAACCTTATGATGAATGGAATTTTTGTTGGTCTCAGCACCATATATTTCTCTTTGGTGTAACTATAATACAAAAGCTGGAATGTTGTTCTCAATGATAAACGTGAATATTTGTTGGTTGGCGCTTGTGTACCTGATCCTTGCGTTGACTACTTAGCACACGTTCAATGAGGCTTGAGCCATCACGTGGTGTCTGCAGGGCACCAGCACAAATGTGACACACGCACACAGAAACAAGGTGATACAGGGACAGGCATACACGGCATGTGAAGCAAAAAGAACACATTATTGTTAGGGAGTAAATTCCCATTAACAAAAGTGTGACCCAGCTTGGAAGATGGCCACGTCAAGTACTAGTCAATGATAGTCTCAATTTATGCCATGGTAATCAACGTTGGACTAGCTCCAAGATATTAAAAAAATATGGATACATTTATGTCTTGTCAATGTAAGTTTCTTCTTTGCTGTATATTACTTCCTAAGACTTCCTAAAAGAAAACTAGAACGGTTTATGCAGTTAGTCTATAAACGTGTCAAATTCAAATTTGGTAACAAGCAAATGGAGAGTTATTTTGGTAACATGCAATTTTAGCTGACATGATTCTGCAAGTACTGAAGGATGTTAATAATACTGGAAGAGTTTGAACCAAACTTTTCCAGTTTGGAAATTCCACTTATGTGACTCATCTCACAAAATCTGAAGAAAATATGCAAGAGCTGTGAGATTTCAATATCTAGAGTATGGTATTCAACACTGCCAGTGTCAGTTGCTTGTAGTTGTTTGAAATCTTGCAGAAAAAGTCCTCTTAAAGAGTTTAAGAGACCTGCATCTTTACAAGCTTATATAAACGATTTCTGTCATTATGTCGGAGAACATCACAAATGCAAGAGAAAAGACAACGCTTGGAATCTGTTCTAATAACCTGTGTTTAAACAGACATATCTGACTGGCTAGATCATGAATAGAATCTACTGAATAGTGACTTAAATATTTTACAACACACTTTGTATTAAGTGGTATGACTATATGCATTATAGTTTGGGGTTTCCAATACAGGGTGTATAAAAAGACATTACAACATATAATAAAAGACAAAATACAAGGTTAGTATGTGAAAGTGATGAAGTGAACACGGTCACAGTGGCTCCATCTTATTGGGTAGTTCATCAGCTCTTCTTTGATACCTTATTTACATTTCTTCTGTCACAGTTGACTGAGCACAATTGATGTCAAAACAATGGCCAACAAACCCACTTTTTCCCCAGTTGTCCTGATTCAGTGGTCAGTTAAGATGCAATATCACTGTGGATTAAGTGATGAATGGGAGGGCAGACATGTTGAAGGTGTGTGAGCTAGATTAAATAAAAATGTCAAAGATTTTTTATTTGTTTATTAAAACAATGACTATCCCATGCAAAAATGTACTCAAAACATAGATGGGCATCGGCCCAACCTGGCAAAGCTTTGGCTATTGCCCACTGCAAGCTATGTTCCAAAACATTTTGATATGCGATAGCTAATAGATTTATAAACAAAACCTTTGGAATGATTTATTATTCATGGAAATCATTATTATGTACCATTTCATGCAACAACATCACCAACATGTCCTCAGCCACAAAGCATTCTTTGGACAGCTTAATTCACCACTTATTCAGCGAACATTAAAAAAGAGTGCATTTTTGTTCCTTTTTTAAAAATCAATACAGTTCGGACATCACTGACTTCACAGATGCAAACAAGGCATCAATGAAAAGCTGACGAATCACTCTTTAAAATGCAATGATCTGTATGAGCAAATGATCATTATCAGTAAAATGAGCATTATCAGTAAAAATGAAAATTATCTCTATATTCAGAATGAAAGCAGTGATACGAAATGCAAATCCAAATATGAAAAAAAAATATTTTTCCCATCTGTAAAATGACCAATTTTTGAAAACAATTAAAGACATGAAAAAAAGTTATAAAAAGAAGAAAACAAAACAAAGCAAAACAAACAAATAAACAAAAAATATGCACAGCAAACAGGAAACAATAACTAAATGAACTACCTCAGCAGTCTGTACAGCACAGGTTTCCATAGCAACAGGTTGCAACAAAGAGCATCACAATGTGACATGAGCAATAGTGTAAAAGGAAAGAAAATAATGGTTAACATGAAAAAGCTCTATTGACAAATGGACTATTAGTGTCATTTTTAGTGGAACTACATGTACATGTAGCGTCTAATGAGGGAAACAAATGGTTTCACAATGACTGACAAAACAGCCATTACAATTTTCATTCATTTAAATTTCAATTCAGAAAATACCTAAAAAGAAATTTCTAATGAATCTGCCCACTTTGTTGGATTAATTCATGTTATTTATGAAGTCTCAATGCTGGAATCTCAGTCTTAGAAGTGTGACCAACTGTGTGAAGCCTTTAACCTGCTTCACAGAACAAAAATAATACAACGGACAAATTATGCAACCCTTATTTGCCTTCATTTTAAGATAAACAGCTTTTAAGGGGCAAAATATCTGGTCCAAAAAAAAACCCAACATCTTGTTAAAACAGTTAGACTAGTCTCTAGTGAAAGATACTTGTTGATGGCAGATTCTTTTTATCAATATGTTAACCTGGACACTTCAACACTTAAAAAAAATCCATTTTGTCCACAAAAGAGGAATAAAAGGTAAATTTTATTTGAAGAAAACCATTGCTAGAGAAACACTCTGTCATAAGTCACTGTGGAATGTTAAGGGTGATCTCAGTGAATAAGGTACTACGTCAAATGACACCTTCATTCAATGTGTGCTACACAAAAAGGTGCATGATCAATTACAATGCATGGTAAGAAACCAAGGTGCAGAGCCTAGGACTGTACAGGATAGCATGAGATACACAAATGTGAATCTCAAAAAGTTAACCTGATCCACTTACATAGATGGATCATCTTGGCAGATTTACTATTCAACACTTAAATACAATTATTGCACAGAGAGCCATGGAGCAAACGAGACTGGAAAACTACACCAAGACTATTAATATAAAAGCACACTTTGAATCAAATTAATGTGTATCAGAAAAAGCTTCCTTGTGGTCCAGTAACATAACCATTCTTCTTTTACAGTTTGCTTATGGACTGCAGTGTATGAGGTATACAATCATTTGGAACTTAAAATCAACTATTTCAATGTTGGGAAATTCAGTCTGATTAGCACAGACAGATACAACAGACTAGTCAACAGGCACCAGCCTAACAAATTGTGAGAAATCAAACATAGACTCATTCTCTTCCGAGTCTTGTGCCAATCTTTATCACATCAATTTCAAGTTGATTACCTTGAAGGATGAAAGTGAAATCAATTAGTTTGTAACATGACATGCATACCTGTCTTGGAAGCGTCAGTAGAATCCCATCAAATAGCTGATGAGTCTCTGTCTGGTCCTTGGTGATATCTGCATTCTCATGCAAACCAAATACCTAGACACACAAACAGATACTGAGCTGGATTAATATCAAAACTAAAGTGGACTCATTCCGAAATGGTTCAACCCTAAACAATTCATTTTCCTCAAGTTAGTTTTATGTTCGACTCGATTGCCATTTTGTTTTTAACCATAGATTTATACTTTTAGTTCAAATGTTTTATTGTATCTAAGTGAACTTACAGGGTTATCTGTAATCTCTTGCTTAATGACTAATAATAAAGTAATAATAACAATAAATAATCTTAAAATTGCCTATTAGCAAAACATGTTTCCCATTTTTAAGAATATTAATTTTTTTTTTATATATGTCTCCCTAATCTCTCTATTTTCCTCTTAGGAGAATAGAAAGATAAGGGAGACATATTTTTTTTTTAAATCAGGAAAATGATATCTTTGGGAGACCTGTGCACATCAAAATCTGAACGTTGACATCTTTGACACAAATGAATTTCAGAACATTGTTTTTATTTCTCAAATTTCGTTGAATTATTCTTCACTTACTTCACAACAGTGCGCGTATACCCTGCTGGGCACTGCGTCTGTGTGCGACGGTACTGCATGCTACGTTCTTGATTAAGCGGGGACCAGCAAAAATGTCCGGATGAGGACAACATCAAATATAACATTGCAGTCATCCGGGTACTTTTTTGACATAGTATTGCAGTCATACAATACACTTATTTATTTTAACCACTGGAAGCCTGTTATAAATAATAATCTAAATTATGAATGAACTGTAGTCCAATAATGTGGCCTAAATGCCAAATATTTGTGATGGAGCTGCTGCAATTACCACAGTCTTATAGCACCTTCTTAAAGAGTGCACATGTTTTATTCGTGTACATCAAATATTGCATACACATGCTGAACTTGAAAAGCATATATGTCTGTGTTCAGTTTGTCCATGCGAGAAAGCAAAGTCAATGGTGTTTGAGTAAATGGTTTTAAGGAACATGACATAAAGTGGCCTATTTAATAAATGAACTATTTTTCCTTACCTCAGGGTGAGGGGTCAAAGGTAAACTCCGGATGTATTTAATGTAGCTCTTGTATGGCCCAGACATTGGACACTGGTAGTTGCCACTCTCAGAAAAGCTGTAATTCTCTGTCTGTAGTAGGTCTGGATTATAGAAGTTACTGAGTAGACTCATGAGAAGGCGGCGATCTCGTTCATCAGTCACACGACCACCATAGTTACACTGTCCTGTCAAATAGGAGATGGCTTCCATTGGTACCTCATCATAGTCATTCAGGAACATCTATACAAGAAAAAAATACATCTTATCTTTCCATTACAATTTTCAAACAGTATCCACAAAGGTCTATTTTAAAAGGCAGTTACAAGAAACACAAATGTCTGCATCGTCCATTCCCATGATTTGAAACAAGTGATGCAAGAATTGAAATCACAATGCACGCGAGTATAAATACAGTAACACATCTAGACTGTAGAAAATGCTTCAGATTAGCACAAGAAGTTGATGCAACCTCTTTCAATTATCCCTGACTCTTTTTGGCTAATTTCACAAAATTAAAAGTTATGAAAAAACAAGTCAGGTGTGTTTACAAACACAAATGCCCCACAACCATGACTGTTCCCATGACATGACACCACTCTTTTAACATCAACTTACATGTACCTTGGTCACATGGAACGTTCATTGACAGCATTAGTGTTTTCTGTAGGTTTTACATGAATTAATCCCTATGATCTCAGAATAAATACAAGATTTCTATTGTTTTAGCCACTTTGACCTTGACCCTTGACCTTTCGACCTCCAATGCAATAGGCTTCTTTGGATTGCCAAGAACAATCCACAAACCAAATTTGAAGTTCACATGTAAAGTATTTCTCAAGTTATCGCGCCGACAAAATTTCTATTGTTTTAGCCACTGTGACCTTGACCCTTGACCTTTCGGCCCCAAATGCAATAGGCTTCTTAGGATTACCAAGAATACAGAAACCAAATTTGAAGTTCATATATGTAAAGTATTTCTCAAGTTATCGCACTGACAAAATTTCTTGTTTTAGCCACTGTGACCTTGACCCTTGACCTTTCGGCCCCAAATGCAATAGGCTTCTTAGGATTGCCAAGGACAATCCACAAACCAAATTTGAAGTTCACATGTAAAGTATTTTTCAAGTTATCACGCTGACAAAATTTCTATTGTTTTAGCCACTGTGACCTTGACCCTTGACCTTTCATCCCCAAATGCAATAGGCTTCTTAGGATTGCCAAGAACAATACACAAATCAAATTTGAAGTTCATATGTTAAGTATTTCTCAAGTTATCGCGCTGACAAGATTTATCCGGACACACACACACACGCTTACACAGGCATAGAAGTGGGGTATTTCCTTTGTTCTCGTGTACTAAAATTTCGCAATGTCGCACACTAATTTCAAAATACTCTTATTTTAACCAGAGTTAATTTCCTGGGCTGAAATTCGGACTTAACATCCCTTTTCTAAAACTCTTCCATTTGCGACAGATCAACCCACCTTGGAAATTCCTAGTTTTTGAGTAAAATCCATATATCTATTTTGTGAAAAACTTGTGGGGTACCAAAACAGTACCCCGCAAGTCGGTGGGCATTCCTTGTGGGGTACCTCCCAGTGTTCCGGTACCCCACAAGGCAGTGTTTGTACACGCAAACCCACCCACGGAAGGACAAGGCAGAAACAGTATGGCCCTTTGGCTTCGCCGCAGGGCATAAAAATATTTTGATCAAGATGACACAATAAAATCGTTGTTCCTTTTGTAAATTAAATCATGTTGGTTAAGTCTTCAATACAATGCTCAGCTTTTGTCCTGTTATCTACCTCAACTGCCCAGTTTTAATGTGTGAAATGACATACTTATAGGGATATAAACGCTGACTCAGAGAAAGAACCAAATCAGAGATAGAACCATTCTGCAAACAGAGACCAACAAACCTCCAATTACTGAATGAGATTCCTACCTGTTGCTGACGGACGCTAATCCTAAGGTCTGACTCATTGAACTCATAGGGAATGTTCCATCCTAGAGCACCAAACTGCCTTCTCTCTTGAACCAAGGCATGGAAAAAACACAGGCTGAACAAGAGTTTTCTCCACAACTGTAAGATATGAATAAATAGCTCCAATAGTATACATATCACATGGACAATGTAATGACGGAATGTCCATTTAGTGTGGAAGAAAGTACCCATTGGCAAGCTTAAGTAAATGCTTAGAGACTAACTCAAATAAAACATAGTTTTGAAGTTATATTTGCATATAATAAAAAATCATAATTTCTTGCACTCATCCCCTTTGAAACTTGCCTCTGGTTTGTTACATCCATCAAAGAAGACTGGGTCCGAGATAGGATCATTGAGATAGGATCTGAGCAGATTTGCCCTTAATCCCTTGGGTGGTTCATTGGTCATTTTAATGCCATTCTGTAGCATAGATACTGGGAATGCCGGTGATGGGTAGCTGGTCAGCCACAGTCGGAATGATGGCTTGGTCTTCTCTACATCTGTAATGACCTCCTCACAGATCTTCTCCAGAGTAGGCAGCCAGGAGGTTGCTAGGTGGCAGTTCTGCAGGACTACCCAGGTTCCATTTTTCACAGCCTGAAAACAGCAAAAATAAGTGACTTTGGAGTCCCTCAATCTAAAACTTTATCTTCATATTGTCACTGCAGGGAACGTACTCAAGAACAGATCCATTATGTCCATCTAGATATAGCACAACCCGTAAAATGATATTAGCTTGATTTTAATTGAAGTGATCAATAAATCCTTTTATTACTATCCTAATCATTAGGGTTTTATTCCCAGAGAAGTGCCTGACCAGAATTCGTCAGAAATGAAAAAAAATCATGGATTACAATATAAACATGATTTGTGAACTCTGACCTCATCAATCATCTTAGCAGCGATTGGTCCTTGGCCTTGTCCAAGTGAGATGGTCTGGAGCCCTGAACCACCCATTCCTGGAGAGTGCAACATGGAACAGAAACAATTAGGGATCCATACACAGCAGCAGACAAATCTCTACCACACAGGACATTATAACCAAATTAAGTGGAACTGGAAGTTCTTTGCTCTAAAAGAAAAATACTTAAGCTCAAAATTAAGAGCCAGATATTTCCTTTAAAGATCAGCAAAGTCTTTTACAATAATACAACTTTCCCAGGTATAATTGAACTATTTTTTTAATCAGCAACCCCCCCCCCCAAAAAAATAAACCAGTGCTGGAGTCCTGAAAATCTATCAAATATCCATCACAACTCTGGTAAATCAAGTTCTTTCACAAGTCTATTCACAAAGTAAGAGGGGATTAACTCTAGCAATAGTTATAGTTAATCTGACTTGAGTTGAAATTGAAGGACTAGTGATGGACTTGTGACCGACAACAGCAGTGGCTATGCATTCTGCAAAGAAGCCAGAGCACTGGGAAAAGATTGTATTTCTGAGATACTTAAAAAATGTACAACTTATTTGCCAGATTTTGAGCCTACATAGCCATCATATTATTGCAGCACACTATGTTATCAACTACTTACGGCGACACATTTCCTGGACTGAATGTTTTGAATTTAACTGTAAATAAGACGATTGTAGACATCATTATATAAATATTTTTAATAACACAAATAAGTGGTCCAAAGCAAGCAAAGCACATAGAGCAGTGTGTTAGTGACTTGTGCTGAAAACACAACATGAAAAACGTGTGGTGTTATAGTACAGTGAACAAACAACAGCCACTGTTGGTTAAGAGGCAGAAAAGTGTAAGAACGACTATGTGGAAACAAGCAATTTTGACATAAAATGGAAGGATATGAAGCCACAATATCCCAAACGTATATTGAATAAAACGATTCACAAATAGTTGTTAAAGCCTGCTAATTACCAAGCAACCAGTCACTTCAAAATGTATAAATTCAATCATTCATTGATCATGTTGGTTAAATAATGAATAGACATCAAGTTGATGATCCACATTCAATGATAAATTATCATCCATTTAACTGATGAAAGATCAGTTAAATAATATTAGCATTAACTTGTTTTCAGTTGACCAATCCGCTAACCAATGTCCAGTTAATGATGAATCAATATCTGGTTAATACATCTGTCCACCATTATATATCATTGCTTATGTTAGCAAACCAAAGTGCTTTGGACTATAGAGCTTCAAGTCTTTCTAATACACCCAATTGACACAAACATCAAGCAACTACTCAACTTCACCAACAATCTTACATAATTATTATTAAAAAGATACATGAAGATGACTCAAAATGGTCAATATACATGTGAATAAACTGTGTTGCAAAACATGTGATGTATGTGTGATTAATGTAGCATACAGGGTAAGCTTGAATCCAGTGTTAAAAACAAAGCGCCCACAAATAACAAGCAGCTTGCAAGTAAAAAGAGTCACATACGACTGATTCGACTGATGGTTCTTGCCAGGCGAGGGCGATATATTGATGATTTCATCTCCTTTGTATCGTCCTTAGATTGGCTACTTGGTTGGTGCAACTGATCTGCCTTGTCCAGAATTACAGCCCGAGATGAGACATCTTTGAGAATAGGATGTAAGGACTGCTGGGATTGCAGAGGCTCATGGGGAGGACCAGAGGGGTTATGAGTAGCTGGATTCAGGTTTTCAAAACGGACACTACTTCGAGGCCTATTATCACCACCAGCATTTGATTGGACAACAGTGTGCGTGTCAACCAGTGATGCTTGGGTTTGTGTTGCTTCAGTTTCCTCTGACTTTGCCATGCTATTGACAGTTTCATCATTCTCATTTCTCTTCTCTTCCTGCTCAACCTCTATCATCTTGTCAACTTCATTAACTCTGACAGCCTGATGAGCAGTCTCAGTCGTCTCATCAACCTCTGGTGTTGCAGTTCTTATCAACTCTGGTGTTGATAGAGCTGATGTGTCATTTCTCAGCATGCTGTTTCGGCTGCCTTTGCGACTGAACCCAGGATTTATGGAGCCTAGAGAATCCTGCCTAGTTTGCTGGAGAAAACCTGGTGCAGAGTGAGGTAAATTATACAGCAAGAAGAAATCACACACACAAGATTGATATGGGTGGAAACAGGAAGATAAATCATGCACTGCAGGAGAGGAAGAAATCATGCCAATTAGTACTTTGAAACTTATTTCTTTACTTTTTTTTCAGCAAGATATTTCATGCAATGATTTTGTAAGTGATAGAGAAAAAATGAAACCTATGTCCAGATTTAACAATTCATAATTATACCGGTACTTGCTTCTGAATCATCATATCACTTTGTGCCAGAATTCAGACACAACAATTTTAAGTGTGAAGGAAACAGCCAAAGAAACAGTTTATGAATACTCAACAAACCTTTTTCAACTGCAAATTTCATCAGGCCTGCCATAGGATCAGCACCGGGGGATAGGACAAAGATAAGTGGTGTGGAATGACTGGAGTCCTGGTATGACCTAGTCAGGTCAAAGGTCGGAGGGTCAATGTAGGCTTTACCCATCTGCTTCACAATGAAGTTGCTTACTGCTGGCACAACCTATGAGGAGAGATGTACATGTATAAATGCAACTCCTGCTTCATCTGCATTACTTAGTTATGGTACAAAGTTATTTATGTTTGCGTACTTCTCGTTACCGTCAAATTGTGGCCGCTTATAATGTACAAATCTAAGCTGTATCACTGACTCCCACCATATGGTTTTATAATGAAGCGCACAAATTACTTTCCCGGAACCAGACTTTAAACGCATTTCCCAATTCTTGTTTTCAGCGATTTCTTAAGCCCTCGACAGAACTCAAGCTAAATTTATGTCCTGCTTTCAAAAAATGGTTAGACATATTTCTATCTAATCAGAAATAGTTTCGTATGTTGCTATTTGGTTCTGACATTGTCAGAGAAAAAAAATATTCCAGACCCAAAGCCAAATCAGAGATAAAACAGACTTTTCACTTCTTGTTAAATGTTAAGTAGATCTTTGGTACAAAAGTCCAGCAGAAGCTGTCCATGGGTACCATGCAACATATTGCTAGTATTTGGTTCTTCATAATAAACTGGTGCCTTGTGTTCCTTCTTCCATTCTGTAATTGATTAGATGGTGTTCAAATATCAGTGACTCGAATTGACTCAAGCATAAATTTCACACGACTCGACAACGCACTGTGACTTGACACGACTTTTTTGACCTAGTGACTCGACTTGACTCAAGTCACTTCCTTACAAGACTCGTTACATCTCTGACTCCCATGAGTACAAATGATGAAGACTTGTAAGTATTTTAGCAGCATCAATTTCAAATGGTACCAGGAATCTTTCAGCTGATGATTTATTTCATGTTGCACAACAAGATCATGTTAATCAGCCTCACATGAAGGCAAAATATATAATGACACAAAAATTGTTTCAATAATAAACATGATCAATTTCTGGATGATATTTCTAGTATTCTTTAGGATTGTGTGCCCTTTGAAGTGAGATGTTACCTTATCTGGTCGAATGATTCTTAATATGATCAGCTTCTGTATGCTGCTGAGTGTCAGCTCCCACGGTTCAGGTATCTTATCCATGTGAGGAGTATGTGAATCATACAGCTTCTTCCAGTCATCCAACTGTGCAACAAAACATGCGAATCAGAAAACTGCAATTGACATTTTAAAGCTTGATGTCTATTCCAATTCGTAATGTCCATTTTGTGGAGACTATAAATTTTCATTAAGATTTTAGTTCACCTCATCCTCTCTCCAAATCTTGCTGCTTTGTCTTTGGCTAAATCATGTCTGAAGCAAGTGTAAGTACCTCAAATTAGAGCAACTGTTGATCCTACAGTAGAAAATGAACACAATTTCGAGTTCTTTTTTTGGGGGGGGGTCATACAGCTTTACATAAACTCAAAATGACACCAATAAGCTCATCCTGATTTTATACTTACATTATTTCTAAAGTTCAACATGAAATCATCAAATGCAGGGAGAGTGGACACTCGGACAATCTCTGCCCAAGATTTGTCAGGCAGCCAATCAGGGGCTGGATTAGGGAAAGGATTCTCTAAGGCCACGCCTCCTGTCAGGAGGAACCGCCACTCCCTGTCATCGATATCACCCCTGCACAGAAGAATGATCATATGAAAATGGACATGTATCCACTAGTACAGGTTTTCCCATCCATTGATCATTCAATCATACAGAATGTTCATACAAATTCATATAGAAATGAGCAAGCGTTTTCCCACCCGGTCCAATTTAACAAAAGTTCCAAATAGTTTAGGGCATAATCATTCATGCGTAAGAGGTAGTCAGTAAATTACGTAACTTGTAAGACAAAGGACTGTTTTGGATGTTTTCTAGGATGAATGTTGTCAAAAAAAGGTCATATCATAAAGGAATGTTTAGGCTGGTGTACTGGGACAGACATGACTGTGACCTACCTGCCCTTGGCAAGTCCAATACAGAGTAAGAAAGAGAAGAGGAGCTTGTCCTTTTCAAATAGTGATCGGCAGACATTTTGATAGATACTGTAGGTGAAGTGGTTATTCAGACTATTGATTCTCTCCTGGAGATCACTGGATGCCGGACTGGAATTAATTGACTGTGGAAATACAAAAAATGACAAACTTAATCATTCACATAGAAAAACGTAAAAGTCAAAAATGTCCCCAAAAAGAGTTTAACAAGCACTAAGATCCAATGGTTACGGTGTTCAAGGAGTGTGGTATATGTGTTCCTTGGCAAGACACTTTACTGCTACTGCCTGTCTCCATCAAGAAGTAAAACGGGTACCTGTGAGGGTAACGAACAGATTGTGACGATCTTGAACTGCTACAGAAATTTGGTCTCATGGCTGGATGAACTTAGGTATAATTAGCCCCGTTCACACTAGACGAATTCCCCGGGAGTATTAATTTGTATAAATCTATCAAACCAAATATCAGGTAAAAAGGGTCCCAGTAGATCTCTATATTAGTAATCACAGCAGCTGTGCAAGTAATTCACATACATACAATTTCTTGTGCAATTAAACACAAAGCGAAATGTAAAAATTTAATCCATTGGTCAATTTCATTAGCAATCCATGAATCTTGACCAGGCAGCTAGAGGGCAGTTTTAGTGACACCGATAAACACAAAGTGAGAAACAAGTAAAAGAAGACATGTGCTCCAATGTGAAAGTCACATCAGACAGAAACTATGATATCATGACTTACTGGTATTTCTTCCAACATAGCTGGGGACATTGTCTTAGTGACATGGACAGACTAGGGGAGTATAAACAGGTTACAACATAAACAAAAACAAAGGAAAATGTGGGATAAAGCATCAACTTTTGAGGGCACATTCCTGATTGCACACATATTAAGCAACCAATTCTCAAAAATGTACCAGTATGACATTGCTGAAACTTGCTATACAGGTCCTATATATGCCAGGTGACTTAACACCATGCAAGCTTTTTTGCCACAATTTGATTAGTTTTCTCTCAAATCTTGAATATTTAACCCACCGAAGTGACAATAGAGTTAAAATGACAAACTGACTTCGGAATATAAGTAAAATTCCACTTTATCTTCATAGCTACTATGCAAAATATCATTAAAACACATATTACAGGGTGTTATACAATATATATTATACGATTAGTGCACAAAAGAGAAAGGACACCTGGCCTAGTGCCCTCCAAAACAGGGATTACTGTATTTATTTTATCTCTTTCTGGTAATGAGACCAAGGATCCCTCAAAAGTGCCCTAAGCACTGTAGCTTGAAAGCCTGAAGAAACCTGTATATTCCTACACCGACCTTCCAATCAATGGTGCAAAGTAAAATATACTAGAAATCAATGTGCAAAAATAAGGAAGGTTTGACAACTAATAATTGAACAATGTAAGTTTCTTTTGTACATCATATCAAGAGTTTTTTGTAGTAATTCCTCAAAGCTTAAAAAGTATGTTCTTAAAGTACCAGACATTTGAAGGGGAAAGTCTACTGTATTGAATCAGTGACCAAAAAGGAAATATGGTCGGTGACCCATTATGGACAAACATTAAGCAAATTTACAATCCTTGTGCTGAACAAGATAAAAATACAGCGGATATGCCTTACCTGCAGGTAAAGGTTGATGAACCATGTCAATGAGTATTGATACATTGGTTCAATGTTGGCCAAATCCGATATGGTAAAGAACAAAATGGAGGAATGCTTAGCCACCTACAAAAGGATGAACAAACAACAAACACATCCAGCATGAGTATATTCTAGAAAATAACAGCGTTGCTGTTGAAACCCCTCAGCCGAAGTTTGTCTGACATTCCAAACTCAAATATCATGTCTAACTGAAACTCTCATGCAGCAGGGCTTGAATTGAACGACGGCCACGACGGCCAGTGCCGTCGTTGCCTTCTTACTGGCCGAGGTGCCCCACAAAAAAATCCCTGTCTTCACGGCCAGTTTTGCCTTGCCCCATATTTACCTTGGCCGTCGTGCCCTTTTTGCAAAAAAATCCATCAGCCTATTAAAACCACTACAATCCTTGATTTCAGTTGTTTTTCCTAACATTGACAATGTATTTCGATGCCGTGGCCAAACACCGGCGATTCCCCACTGTACACACATGCACACTGACAACTGAATCTCCAGCAGTTCCTGTATGTGCCGATACTTCAAGTAGCGACACCCCCACCGCAAAAATATGTCTGTATTTGTACACACACATACCAGCAGGAGTACGTACGGCAGATCTCACGTGCAGTCAACCGACTTTCTTTTTCTCAGTGCTTGCACATGCGGTATACAATGCATCGATGTTCGTGTACGAGGCCACGAGCTCGGGGCATAGTCAAAACACGCGTGCACATGGCGTTCCGATTGTCAAAAGCGGATGTTAAATGGCGATCGTGTATTAATTATGGGCCCGATTCCTTAAGAGAACAAAATCAGCTTTTAATCCACATTAAGAACATGCAGGTACATGTAGGTCATAGATAGAGGGAAGGGTTTCGAATTTTTGAGGGGAATTTTCGGGGTAAAATGACGATGACAACGACACAAAACGCAACACGAAAATAGAGATGGCAATCGCACGTCACCAACCATCAATTCTCTAAAACCGTTTACAAAAAACGTAATTTCCCCCAAAAAGTGTTCAAAATTACAAAGCAGGTGTCCTTTAAGCTGACAAAAGTCTGCTTTAGGCATGTTAGGTTGAAAAGGTATTTTTTTTTAATGATGAAAACACCTTTGACTCAAATTTGATCGAAACTAAAGAGGGGCCCTAGACTACATGATTGCCGATATAAATTCCCTTTTTTTTAGCCGGCCTCTGTGCCCCTTCTGTAGATATTAGTTTGGCCTTGGTGCCCTCCCTACTGGCCTTGGTGCACTCTATAATTTTGCTTCATTCAAGGCCAAAGTGGCCTTGCCCTAAAAATTTCTAAATTCAAGGCCTGCTGCAGAAACCATTAACTCACCACAGTGACCTTGACCTTTGACCTTTCGACCCCAAAACCAATCCCAACTTGCCTGTACCCAAGGGCAACCCCCTACCTACACGTAAGTTAGACACCAAAATCTCATTTCCAACTCAAGTTATCACCCGGAAACCATTTACTTTTAACTCACCACGGTGACCTTGACCTTTGACCTTTTGACCCCCTAACCAATCCCAACTTGCCTACTCCCAAGGGCAACCCCCTATCAAAGTTAGACACCAAAATCTCATTTCTAACTCAAGTTATCATCCGGAAACCATTTACCTTTAACTCATCACGGTGACCTTGACCTTTGATCTTTTGACCCCAAAACCAATCCCAACTTGCCTACTCCCAAGGGCAACCCCCTACCGAAGTTACAACCCCTTACAACATTTCTAACTCAAGTTATCATTCGGAAACTAAGCTGCCCGGACGGACGGACGCTCCAGCCAGATGGAATTGTGAGGTGATAGCATTGTGTTCCCATTATCCCTTTTTCTAAAGATTCTCTTCTGGGGTGATGTTTTTTCTATTGTGAAAATAGTGGGGTGATGTGTCCTGAAAGGAACATCACCCCACAAGGGGAGTATGGTCAGAACGGACATGTGGCCCGACGGACGGACGGACGCCATAGAGGATGACAATACCCCTCGAGCCTCTCGGCTGAGGGGTAAAAACGAGTAGCACACAACTGAATTAGCACCTTAAATGAAGGTATTGACAAACTGTGGACCCGCCAACCTTGGGTTGGATAGCTCAGTTGGTAGAGCACCACTGGTACAGTAATCCAGTGGTTGCAGGTTCAAACCCCGCTCCAGTCAATTTCTTTGATCAGTTTATATCTATTATAACTGCACCTACATGGTTTCCCTTTGTGGTTTGCTTTTATTAAAAACAAGCTGATTTACCCGATCATAGATCGGGTATATAGGGCGTAGTGTTGGGGATGAAAATGTGGGCAGTTAAATGTAAATGGGGGATCATTGAGGAGACATGCAGTTATAGAAAAGCAATTTTTGTGGTGTGATCTGAGGCAATTTCTGACCACTGAAACCAATTTGAGCAAAATATCATCTTTTAAACATCATTTTCGAGCTTGGGGTAATTGAATCAGCTACACGGTATTCTGAGCAATAGAATCATTATAGTAGGCTACAATTTTTATTCGGGGAAGAAAAAGTGGGGGGGGGGACCAAACAATGTCCCCGCTTTAAAATGTGGGGGGGGGGGTCCCCCGTTCCCCACCGATTTACGCACATGATAATTATGTACCCTGATAACTGTCTGTAAATTTCCCGTTGGTCTGTTAAATTGGCATTTTGTGAGGCAGTCGCATTGCCGGAAGAACGTAATGAAAAGGTTACCGTAGTACACAGGCGAAGGCTGATTGTACAGTTTTGACACTAAATCATAATGTAATCAAACGTGAAGTTGTCATTTGCAATGAAAATGTTGAGTGTTACCATAAAATTACAAACGGTGTGAATGATGGAGGAAGGTCATAATTAAGTTTCAGTATTGGACTCTTCAACAAACGTAAACTTGAACTTCTTACAATTTGCGAGACCGTCTGCGAGGAAAAAGTCGATTCAACTTTTATTCAAGTTGGTCAACCATCTATATAAGAGCAAGTTTTACTCGGCCTCCGAGAAATGTTCGCTCCTGAAAGGTTCCGAGACCGCGGTCTCCCGCGACGCCAAAATGGCTCCACGTCCATAGAAAAATACGGAGAATTTCTTTCGCCAAATCAAGCACTTCAGGTCGTCCTAATTTTTTCGTACGGACCGGCGATCCGTTTTGTCGATTTTTTTGTGACTGCGTTCAAGATTGCAATATTTGAAGCAATGCATCGACCCTTCGTTGATCCCAAACAGGCCCCCAAAATTATAACGCGACACTGACTGTGACGTGGCGGGCCGGGCAGCGAACTCACAACGCTCAGCCTTGGTGGAAGCATAGAGCTCGTGGAAGCATGGAGCTGTAAACACATTATGGAAGCAACAGCACTCTATCACGCGACGTCACATGCTTGTGCTTCAAATAGCGAGCACCGTAGACTCAACCTCGTTTCCAGGGTGTGACGGTTTTACGCATAGCCGGGAAGTACCACGCAGTGTAGGCTTTCGATTGGTCAGACCGCACTAGGCATACTAATGTGTAGTCCTTCTGAATATTCGTTGCACTCGGCGCAGGGGCGGCAAGCGAAGCATATGAAAGAATAGGGACACTTGGTGGCCACGCACCATGGACAAAAAATATTTTACCAAGGTCACCCCATACTAACGTTTGGTGAACATTTTGGCAGAACGGCCGAGTAGAACACGTAAACGAAACCCCTACGTTGACCTCGCTGACCTCGCACAGTCTAGACACGCAGAAAAGCCAGCACGGGGGGCGGCCAGGCAGTCAACGTGAAAGCGCACACGACGGCAAATTCCTGTGCGAAATGCAGTCACAAAAAATCGACGAAACGGATCGCCGGTCCGTACGGGAAAATTAGGACGACCCGAAGCGTCTGACCCGGCGGAAGACACCCTCCGCATTTTTCCACGGACGTGGAGCGATTTTGGCGCCGCGGGAGCCCGCGGTCTCGGATCCTTTCAGGAGCAAACATCGTCTCGGGGGCGAGTAAACTTCTCTCTTATATATATAGATAAAATTGAAACATTTAGAAAGAATGGTTTAAATTACTGGTAATATGTAATTCCACTTGAGAAGCAGATAGCGGCAGCCCACAAATAATCATCAAACAAATTATAATGGCAATTTATTGTATTTTGATTGTATTAAAAAATGACAGGCAATTTGTGGACTCTATTTGGATTATGGCTCCAAACTAAAACCTAATTTCATGGGAGTAGCAGTTGTTTCAAGTCTGGTGATCTGAACTTACTGGTTTGTAGCCATCTCTTGTCTCATCAATCTCCTTCTCTGTCCTACTAGCCACCTCCTGCTTCTCTGAGATCTCCTTGGATAGCACCTTACTGGAAGACAAGATCTCAATAGCCGTCTCATCCTCTAGGATGTTGCCTTCTGAGGTAGACAGAACCTCCAGGATCTTATCCTCTATCTCCTTGAGCTGTTTACGGTTGTGAGCACCCTCAATGATCAGCTGGTTCTTCTTCTCTTCAAGTTGAGGCTTCTCTCTGGCTGCTACCAGGCCAAGCAGCTGGTCCTCAAGCCCCAATGGGGTGATCATGAAATTCAACAGTGTAACCTGCAGTACATACAGACATTTCAGTAACTCAGAAAGTATGTGCAGACTGCTCTTATTCAGTGGCATATCCACAGGGGGGGGGGGGGCAAGGTGGACTCCCTGGCAGATTTTTTGACAAATATTTTTTTTCAGCAATTATTGCAATAAATGGTTAGAGACTTCTGACATCAATCCCACAAAAGAAAATCCGCTCAAAAAACATTACAATGTGCCGTGAAAATTGGTATATAACTTGCAGTATGCATAATAATGGTCAGTTTTACAGAGCGCCCCCATTTGGAATGGGTACCAGCCCCCCCCCCCATCAACAGCTAGATACGCTACTGCTCTCATTGTTTGCGTCTAGTCATGTTTTAGCCAGGCTTGCGTCCTATGAGCAAGATGTCACAATTTTCTCTTTAAAAAAGGGATCTAGTACTTCAACAGAAATCATCTGGGTTCTCTTTATCTCCAACATAGACAATAGCAAAATCAGTATTGTCAAGATTTGTTTTGTTTTTTATATGCAAAAAAATTCTTTAAACTTTTCGGGTAATGGGAAGTGAAGCAAACAAACTATTTAAGATCGATACAAAAAAGTACATCTATGTATAAATACTATTGACACACAAAGTCAACTACTCTTTCTAGAATTGGGATACAAAACTCTTGTGTATCCAATTAAATATTGATAGACATATAGCGCAATCAAATCCAATGCTTTGCTTTTTGCAGCTCACTTTGACAGAGACTTCTGGCAGGTAGTGAGGGTTGCGAAGTCTGGTGGTGATGTAGAACCTGAAGTCTTTGCTGAACTCTATCACATTATCTCCGAGTCGCAGGTACTCAAGACCATTCTGATAAAATAACAACACAAATGATCAAAAGATGGCATTTTGCGTAAGGGTGATGTAAATCATATTAGGTTTTGCCCCTCAAGACGTATAAACACTGTATACTCAGTGTGTTACCTCCTGAGTGAAAATGGGCAAAAAAATCACTCATATTTTAACTCACGACCTTCTGCTTTCTAGTGCAGACATCTTACAACTTGACCACCGAGCTAACGGGATTGGTTGGCTTGTTCAAATCTGATGTACATAGTAGCAGGTACCACAATGAAACTATTCATAAGATGGAACTTTGCCTTGGGGTGAAGTAAATCAAATCAGGTTTTGCCCTTCACCATCATTTAAAGAACCAGCCAACCAATTCTGTTAGCTCGGTGGTCGAGTGGTAAGACGTCTGTACCAGAAAGCAGGAGGTCGTGGGTTTGAGTCCCACTCAAGCAATTTTTTCCAACTTTCACTTGGGAGGTAACACACTGAGTATATAGTGTTTATATGTCGGTGAAGGGCAAAACCCTAATTTGACAAATGATCAATGTTACACCCAAGATTGTGGAATTACTTTTGAAAACAAACACAGTTTTTACTTCTGGCAGACATTTGTATAAACAAATCAGCTTTTTTTTTTAATAAGCCGCCAAAAAAGTTTTTCCATGCAAAAAGAGCTCCAGGAATATTCCACACAGTTCCTTATATTATAATTCTTTACACTCCTGTATTTCAGTGACGAAGCAACAGAATGTCCCACCTGTTTGAATGTTTGCTTGAGAAGTAGTGATTCAAGAATGGGATCTAACTCCTCACCAACGTTCTCCAGAAGACAAGGCTGGCCAAACTAAATACAGAAAAGAACATGAAATCAAATACCTGTCATCACTGTCATCACTCCCATACGAAGCCCGGGAAGGGACAGGGAGGCATTTTGTTTGTAATTTGCTAATTCATTCCCACGAATTGCTATTTCGTGGGAACGAATTGCTATTTCGTGGGAACGAATTGGTAAATCGTTCGCACGAATTGGTCAATCGTTCACACGAATTGCTATTGCTAACTCGTGGATCCGGGAACGGTTTAGTAATTCATTGGTAATTCGTGGGAACCAATCAGCAATTCGTGAAAACGAATTAGCGATTCGTGCGAACGAATTAGCAATTAGTGGGAACGAAATAGCAATTCGTGCAAACGAAATAGCAATTCATGCGAACGAGTTAGCAATTCCTGCGAACGAGTTAGCAATTCGTGCGAAGGAATTAGCAATTGGAGCGAACGACTTAGCAAATTCAAAAAAAAAAATTCCACCCTGTCCCTTCCCGGGCTTCATACTCCCAACCAAATTCTATATGACTTTATTTTGTAACACTCAGGGCACTGTAAGTCAAACATCTGGCTTTAAACAAATTTAGAAGTATGGTTTTGAGAGGTGTATGATTTAACACAAGCTAATTTGTGCAGTGAATAATCACATGTATACATCATGCAAGGTTGACCCCACTATGAGGTCCTTGGTCAAATTTGACAGGGCTGGTTAACAGTTAGAAGGAAACTACTACTTCTTATCATACTCTTGGCTTGTGTGTGTATGAGTATTGAGCAAATAGGAGGGGAAATACCTATGAATGGTTTGCTTACAAAAACTTTTACAATGGCCATTATTTTTTGAGTTGGCTTTAAAAACTTTGGGCAATTAAAATTGGTCAGCTAGAAGCCTGTGACCATTACCTGTATGCAGTTTTCCAAGGCACGGGTGTAGTTAGGATCAGACAGTTTGATGACTTGTAACTTGTTTGGTTTCTCCATGTTCTTGACCCATTTGTTAGCTTGACCCTGAGGATCTATCATCAGGGGCCAGCGGTTGGCATTGGTCACTATAATGGCATTGTCTATGGAAAAACTAGAGGGGAAAATTATGTTAGTCTACACTGCAATAGTTGTGCTGTAACACAATTTTTCTTGGAATGTTATGAATCTGTAGTTGCACTCAATAATGCAAAGTCAATAGGCCTAATGAAAATTTGGGGGAATTTTTCAATTTCACAAAATAAAGATGTTTTGCATACTGTGAACAGATATGTGTACTCATACATTCATCTATAGCCTTAATCGGTATCAGCTTGCACAGTGTGCATATGTTTAGCTAGTGGGAACTGTTACCAATGGTAGTAGTAATTCAAAATGGCAGCTGAAGGGCAGATGAATGCCTTGTATCAACGGCAAATCTTGCATAGGAACATGGACAAATAACACATGCATGTAAAGCAACTTATCCTCTTTCAATCAATCCTACATGTTTAATTAACAGAGCAGAAATTAAAAATCAATAATTTACTTTGTAATACACTGTGTGCTTGGATACTGTAATTTCATTGGTCGAGAATGGCCATGAGTCCAGTCTGTAAAAACACATATACAATTGTAAACCTCATATAAAATGCGCATTGCACGCACATGTGTAGAACCTGCATGTGCACTCGCGACCGAGAGATGAGAACTGCATGCATGCAATGCCAAACCGATTAGTCTCATGTCCAGCAGGAAAGCCTGCAGTTATCAAGGGTTACACCGCACTGATTTCACTTATTTCTTGCATAGCATGTTATAACATTTATCGTTTTGACTATTGGCACGATATAACACAATAATGGCTGCTGTGATGTGGGATACGCCGTTTTTAACCCCCTTGGGGCGCACATCATGTCCCACATCAAAACAGCCAACAATTATTAAATAAGCCTCACACTGACTCATAGTGAGTGATATATCAGTGTCATGAACAAATGAACAGAGCGAGTCGCTATGATGTCACAGGAACAAACAAGTGAAAACCTTTCCAGTGTGCTAACCATAACTGCTCTTGTGTAAGTCCTCCTTTTTGTCCAATTCAAGTCCAGTGTGTCCCCATGCAAGACGCTTTAAAGCAATTGCTTTTTCTTTGCCAACCAGCAGCTCGACCCATTCCTTTGATTGATTGATGAAAAACACTAGTACTTGCACAGAATGTGACCTTACTTGTCAACTGGTAGACCAGCCAACTGCCAATCCCTGATCTTGACGGGATCTCCAAGAGTGGCCGACAGTGAAAATACATCAGACACAGGGATTTCCTTTTCTTTACACAGAGCATACCAGTCTTTTAAGCATTCCTGCAAACAATTAAAAATGACAACACAATGTGTAAAGGATGTCATGTTGAGCAGTTATAACCAATGACCCCTAATAACAGACGCCATGGAGAAATGAGCACATCAGTGCTGCGGCATGTTCAATCATTGGGTTGACTGTGTGATCAAGAATGATCCTACAACCTACAAGGTGAACAATGGCAACCAGGAAGCTCTGAGCAGGGGTCTAAATACATTGCAAAGAAATCTGCAATTAGGCCAAAAGTAAATAACCATACTCTTGAGGTTTTAACCACAGTGATTCTTATAGAAAACACAACCAATCAGGCTTTTGCAAGTTGGCTTTGGCAAGTTACGCAATCCTTTTGATTCAACACAAATTGAAAACTGAGTACACTTAAAATATGAGTGCTAAGCCAAACTCCAGCCATAACTTGCAAAGTGCCCATCCTAGATAACAGTTTGCCCATCCAAATGACGAAACCCTAGTTGCAAAGTAATATCCATTGGGTAAAATAACTGACCTGTCTGAAAGAGAGTGTGAAGATGCCTAGGTAAGCAACAACACCAGCTGATAGAAGAACATCTCCAACAATGTTGGTGAAGGTTTCACCCAACTCTTCTGCTTGCTACAAAATGAAAAAAAATACAAGTGCTGGGCAGTTACTGGTTAAAATTGGATACTCACGATTCTGTTTTGCAGTTAATAATCTCAACTAAGAAACACAATAATATCCAAAAACAGCTTTGTTGCTTTGCAACTTTCTTTTTGCTTTGAGAGTCTCATGCCCTCTTTCATGGACTTGATAAAAAGCAAGTTTTTTCTTCATTTCGTTCTAGTGACTGTTATCTTATTGTGTCTTCTTTGTCATTAGTAGTTCTCAGATCAATTTTGTTGAGGCGTTTTCATTTATTAGGGAAAAACAGATTCAAAAACTGGATAAGTGTAACTAATAACATCTTTGCAGTAAAATATGCAAGAATGATGATGCTTACAGACTGATTACCAAAAAAAAGATCAAAAGATAAAGAAAATTTATGAAAAGAGAGAGAAAAAATAGGGTTAGGGGCCTGAAGGGCTTGAGTTTTCTTTGCAAATAGGAATTACCTGCATCCATCTATCCTTCTCTCCCCCTAGGCCTGATATCAGCTTCTCAGCTCGAATCAACTTCAATCGTGTCAGCTCAATATTGTCCTCAAGTTGCTGAATAATGAGGAACAGAAGAAATTCATTGTCTGTACACAGAATGAACATATAATACAAACACACAAAATATGATCTTTATAAACATCACAATTAAGTAGCTTGTAGTAACTGAACAATGACATATCAGACATCCAACCTTCTTTTCTGTATTTCTCTTGGTCAGTTTGTCATTTAAACCTTGCAGCTTATCAGTGAGTTCCTTCAGCACAGCTCGTTTTTCATTCAACTTTTTCATCTGATCACCAAGTTGAGACTCAGCATCGTGAAGTCGTGCTCTCTTTGGAGCTACAATCTGTTTGACGAAAAAACCAAATGCACCAATTAACACTGGTAACAGGGAAACAAAGCTTGTATATTAGAGAATCACACCACTGCCTGAAGTGACTGTAGAATGTGTTCATGAGGCCTGTGATGTTTTCAAGAAATTTACCAATTGAAATCTTGGTGATAACACATTTCATTCTGGAGAAATGGGTGGTTATAAATGTCCGCATATGGCCCACTAACCATACAGGCAGAGTACCAAACAGGGCAAGCATATTCAATTGCTGGACTCCCATAAATATAATCATTTATTAACTCTTCAATAGGCACCATACAGCGCCAAGTAAACGTAAAAAGTAGAGCTCCGGTTGAAACGACCACTTATGTTGTTATTTGAGTATTCCATTTTAAATTGCTCAGTGCACAAATTCCAAGAAGTTTCATAAGATCTGTTTGTTTAATTAGTGAATGACAGACATCAAAAGAGGGTACAACAGGTGAATTCCTTTGGGAAAAAACGTTCATGCTCTGACATTTGGTTGGGTTAGGTTTTTTCTTATTATCAACAACCCACTGTTGAAGATGTTCCATTTGCATGCTGGCATTCTGTTAGGATTGGAAAAGGTCTAAGTGTCAAATCATCAACATATTGATAATGATTAACCACAGGAACATTTGGAACAAAAGACCAAAAAAGCATGACCAGGAAGGCAATGGGATGTAGTTCAGTACTTTGGGGAACTCCAGAATGCAAAGTCTCGCAGGAGTAAGAAATACCACTACACCTGACTGAATGTAAACGATGTGATAAAAAGCCACAAAACCAAAGAATCAAGGAAGATCATTTATGACAATATGATTGACTCTATCAAATGTTTACTAAAATTACTGGCTATCAAAACTGCTGAATTTTGGTTTGCATATATATCATCCAAGAGTTTGATTAAGCACTGCCTTGTTGAGGATCCCTTCGATGATCCAAATTGATGTTTGTCTGAAGAAGTTCTCACATCTTTGAGAATCCACTCTACTACAACTCTTCAAATATCTTAGATATTCAATTCAATTCTAGTTACTACTGTCTCTAACCTTAATGGTGATAATACATTCAATATTTACAAGTCTGGCTGACAAACATGCCTACATTCTTCAAGACAAAGCTAAGAACAGTCTTACATCAGGTATGTCATACAGACCTTGGCTACCCTGTCATAGACCTCAATAGCCCTGACCCAGCTACACAAGCCTTCACAGGCAGAGGAGACTTTACGAATGGTGGCTGGATCAAAGTCTGGGTTAGGGATATAGTTGTCTCGGATCTTCTTCATCAACGGTGCTGGAATGTTGTCCTTGTCATAATCTTTGAGAGATTCCAAGAACTTCATGTCTCCAATCATCTGGATATAAATATAAGCAGAATTCTGAATTATGGCTTGTATGCCTGGAGAAATCTTAAGACAGTCACCGTCAATATTCAAGTTGTTAGGATACTGGGAAACCCACAGACAAATATATCAGGGCAAATTGGGGAAATCAAGAAAGGTCGAGTGGCATATCTTACTTGAGCTCAAATGGAATAACAAATTTATCTTCGAGCAAACTTACGTAAGGTTAAGATGGAATGCACATGCTGTACACAAACTTTTTAGCAGTTATATCCTACTACAATGTGAGTGCAGTAGGAATAGCGAGCACATCCTGGAAGAGTGTGATACGTGCAGTGCAATACGGACTGTGGTATATGGCATAATATCACACTGCAGTTGCCATGGATCAACCAATCAGGATCAAGTTTGCTTGAAGATAAAACTAAACATACAAATAAAACATGGTTGGAGGGTTGATAGTTGATACAAGTTCACAGAGGAATTAGAAGTTGACAAAATAGTTCCCAAGGTGCACCTGAGGGAGGCTAGTTTGTCAACATCCAATACTGAAGGGAGCCTACATTGACTATGCACCTGAAATACACCATGTTTTATTTGTGTTACTATACCTCATACATATTTACCAAGATTTTGTCAAGTTATGCTTTATATTTCTCGGCAAAACATTGGTGTGTGTGTGCCCCCATTTTTTTTCAGGTAGCCGGGGAAATGTTCGTGTGTGTGCACTACCCCAATGCAATAGTTCCAAGATTGCTTCGTAAAGCACATGCGTAGTAGACTAGCGCACTGGAAACCCTTGCTAGTCTACTACACATACATGTAGGTATTTAACCTGCATGTGAAACCTTGCATGCACATTTGCTAAACAGCTAAACTAGCGGCTGAGACAGTGAGACCTCGGCTCTCAATCATGAATATGTATGAGTTATAGAAATATACAATGTCATTCATGTTCTCTCGTTCTCTGCATAGACCAATGTTAGCTTGATCATATGTATTGATAACACACACCTTTTTAGCTGCTGGCCAGTACTCCTCATAGGTTTTACCCTGATCATTGGTCTTCTTCTCTGGCTTGACATTCTGCACATATTGACGATTGAGGCATGTAAATGATCAATGGAACAGGTTAAAAAACATGTATTTCTTGTTGGAAGGTTGGGAGGTCCATTTGACTGGTGAACATGTAATCCTTGTGTGTGTTTTTTTGTAGCTAGCCCACTGTCACTAAGAAACATGGATAACAAAAGGTATCCCCAATTTTCATTCTTTATTTCTTGTTGCCATGTTAAAGGTGGAGAGTCAACATGGCTGTGTTTGGGGTTCAAGGTTTAATACATTAAGCAAGTAATCATTCCTCTGGTTGTTTCCTTTTGTATTATTGTTCTACTTGCTGGTAATGCAAATGACCATTTGTTTTTAAAGGTGCTTCCATATTTGTACAGTTTGTTAGTATTGTATTGAAACTAGAGCACTGACACAAACAATGCATTTTCAGCCAGCAGATAGAGCTAAGAACCCAACATAGTGGGCAATTCCATTCCATGCAAAAGTGGGCACGGCCGCAAAGTGGGCAATTTATGAAAACTTCAGAACTAAATAAAACCTGTTTTTTTTTGGCTAAAAATATGTATTTTAGGTAGCCACATTGACATTTTATTTTCACAAGCATAATGCAAGTGTAACTGTGCGTTTCTGTCTTTAAGGCAGAGAGAAAGGTTCATATGCTGTGTCAAAATATTCTGCTGCTTATTAGTTTTTTAAAAGTGGGCAGACAAACTGTACTGGAGTTACCGTAGCACGAGTTACCAAAATAAACAGCATATGACAATGCCGTAACAAGGTAAGGGCACTGAAAAGATTCTTCAAACATATATTCGTGATATTTTAATGAGCCAATGTTGGTATGTGAGGCCAGATGGTCTTTTTCACATAGGAAGATGCATTTATGGGTCTTTCTACAGTATTGGGTAATTTTGACGGACAAAGATTACACAAATGTTTTATTAAGAACCATCCATTGCAGAGTTACAAGTTATGTGTGATATTGTTAAGTATGTATTAAAGATATATCAGAAATAAAACGAAAACCATTGGTTGTTGTGTTTGTTTATATTTCACTTACTCTGAAAGAATGTGTCCCTAAATGGTGGTGCTAAATATTGTGACATTCCTGAAAGGCAGGAAGCTAAGTTTTTTTTCTCCCTCAGTCAGTCTAAAAATTAAGTTGACAGTGTACGAAGAGTTGGAGTTTCATAAATATAATAAATATAGACCAAACCGCTGCGACTTGTTTAAAATGTTACGTGGATAATCCCTTGCCAGATCGGAAAACCCAAGCCTTGTATCCCCCCCTGGTTAACTGTTTTTTTTATATCTTGTATCTTTGTGTGAGGCATATATCATGACAGCGAATGGAAAAGAAAAAAGTCTCAAAACGGCAAACGAAAAGTTCTTCAACTGTCCGCCAACTCAGAATTAGATAGATCCCCAGTTGACATCTTTATGTGTTCTCCTCACTGAGATGGGTTTTCTGACGTTGTTCTTGAACAGTCTTTCCAACTTCCTGACGGGATGGTTGTTTGTTTGGTCCGTCACCAGAGTTAGTTACGTGGATAATGGCCGTTACTAATCATGACGCACAGCGAGACAGGACAAATTTGTTTTACAGTGATACAGATGATGTCCAGTAACATCATGTTCAGTGTTTCAAGCTTGAAAAAAAATATACAACTAAACGAGCTGATGACAAAAAAGAGGGACACACAATGACTGGTGTCATTACCTTGTAACATGATACGGACATAAATTTTTGCACTGCTGACTGAAATGGTCCATGTCAATATTCAGGGGGAAATCTGAGGTGGTATTTGAAAGAAAGTTCATTTTCATTTTCAATCGGTTTTAACAATGTGTGTGTTAATGAACACAGAACAGGTTCAAGGTTCATGTAAATGGGGATTTAGCCGTCGACTGCGAGTCGCGAGCGATGCAGTAAAAGCCGCCATTGCAGTATTTTTTTTTCACTTTGTCGCGCTGTCATGGCCCGCCTCTCAAACTCAAACTGACTTTTCAAAAATCAGGGAGGATTCAACTTGAAAATAGTTTAACGAATGTTGATGCATTCATACTCTTTTTTTCTTGAATTTTTTTTTCTGTACGACTTTTTTTCTGTTTTTTTTGCTTTGTTTATGCCACAGGGCTTGTTGACAGACAGAAGTTGTGTGAAAACGTGCGTGCGTGCGTGCGTGGCTGTTATGTAGGCTTGTTAGTGTGTAGGCTTATACAGCTTGTCACAGTGTAGCAGGAAAAGAACAACGACGTGGTAAAGTTTTCAAAGGCGCTAAAACTTCAAAGTTTTTCTCTTTTTTGTTATTCTCTTGTGTTGCTGTTGTTGTGAATCTTCATGTTCATTAAGTAAAAGTTTAAACTTCTTTCTTTTTTACTACTTTGATTACTAGAATTTTTGTTTTAATTTTTGTTTTTGAAGTGGGCACAAAATGGTCCGGAAATTGGGCACGTGTTCCCAGGAATTCAGTTGTCTGTCTGTGCCTGTGTTTTATTTCCATTAGTCCGTCAATGTTACGTGGTAATTCTGTGCTAATGCTAAATAATACTTTTGAATGTGAGCCATATTATCAGACGACTTTGACAAACACACAAAGTTAAAAGTAAGTAGGAATGCACCAAACACTCAGTTATTGGACTGACAGACTTCATGTATTTAATCACTGTCTTTCAATGGAAAAAATAATAAAAATATATTGACCATGTGAAAAATACAGTGATTCAGATTTTTTTTTTTTTTTTTTTCGCCCAAAGATTTTTGTGGGGGATTTTATTTACAATATTATTTACAATGATCACTTGCACTTTACAAAACACATCAAATACCTTGACTGAATTGACTGCTTACCACTGCTGGGACTTGGGGTGTCCGTCCCGTCCTTAAAGGCAGTACAAGGAACACAAAATTTTATTGTGTATTTTTTTAAGTTATTTTTGCTACTTTTGAGAAAGTTTTTTTTGAGTTGTTTTCTGAAGTGGTGACTGTACCCTCAAATTTTAATTTTTCTAAGCAATTTCAATTTTGAGGTAAATGTCACACTCTTTTACCCAATACTGTAGAAAGACCCTTATATGGATTTAAATGAACCGTTCTGTTTGGATAGATGGCATTGTCAGGGGTTCTATTGTTCTGGCAAGACAAAAAAAAATGCAGCTTTCATAGGCCTGAAATGGATAAGGAACACTTGGGATTAACTGGTAAATCAGGTAAGTTATGGAACACACAATTAACAGTGGCATAGTATTTTGAGAATCTTTACGAAAGCGTGAATTGTCACAAAATAGTGGCAGTCCATATTTTGCCAACCACTGGTTGGTAAGAACTACAGCTGTGCAACATGTACGTACATTGTAGAGATAACTGACCTTCATAATACAGATGGCTTCCATGACAAGTTTGATTCCCTGTGGAGGGTTCTGCATGGTCTTGATGATAGTGATGTCTGGTTGCTTCAAGGTATCCAGAGCCTTGATGGCTGCATTCAGAGCTGGAATAGCTATCTCCAGATTCTTCTCACAGTCAGCCTGCGAGTCAACAACATCAAACAACACCCGATTTGTCATCCTGGAAGTCTTTCAATTTGGAGGGAACATACAGTCAGTTTGCATTCCATTATTGTGGTCCCTATGGTAGCAACACAGTTGCATACTCTAGGAACCAAGAGGGTTCAAGGCATGCGTTATGATGCAAAACACCATGACTATGTCATTCCTGCAGCACCATGTTTTTTAAGTGTACATTATGAAATTTATAGTCATACTATAATGACTGATAATGGTTAGGAATAAAGTCAGGTTTGGAACACCAGGATTATATCAAATAACCAAAGAGATTGGAGCCACACACATGACCAGAGGGTCATGATAAACCATCCTCAGAATAACAATACAGGTTACAAAATATGTCAGCAGCAGTGACAGCAGCAGCTGCAACATCAGCTGCAGCCACAGAAAAGACATTAGTAGATGTACTGACCTTGATAGATTTGGCTTCTTCTGCTGCAGCATTAGCAATGGCCTCATCAGCTGCCACAACCTTCCTCTTCTCATCTACCTCTATCGTCTCTTCCTTGATGATCTCAATCAGTTCCTGGGTCTCCTTACGATTCTGGATCAGCTTAGGCTGCAGTGCTGTCAACTCCTCCTGCATGACTGAGATCTACAGGACCCAGAAGAAACAGACCTGGGTCAGCAATAGGCTTGTTGGAACAAATACAGCAGTCAGTTCCCATGCCTTTCGGTGAATCTAGAGACTGGAATGCTTACTTCTTCCTTATAACCAGTGCCAAGGCAGCGATAAGGCAGTCTGTTCAACTTGGTGTATCCTCATCAGGTGGGTCATGCAAAAGTTATGTTAATAGACTCATCACATTTCTACATCGTATCTTAACAGTACAGAAAAATACATGAGACTTTTGATGTGTCACTTTTGAATTCATGATAACCTGCTTCAGTTCAACCTGATCCGCTACTATAGCAGAAATATTCAACATGTTTTCCCACAAGATTAGAGGATGATTTGCTGATACTGCTTAACTTACCTGTGAAGAGGCAAAGTCTAGTTTCTCTAGCCCCACCATATATCGGTTCCTGAGTGTCATGATCTCCATACGTTTCCTGTTTAAAAGATTCTTAAAGGTCTTGATCAGCTCCAAGTAGGACGTAGGTGTGACGTAATTCTGTCTCCTCAAAACAGAGAAAAACCTGGCAAGTAGAAAGGCAGAACATAAGACATGGCAACGTGGTACACCCAGCCTCCAATAATGTCTCTTGTGTATGCAGTTTGGGTTAGCTAGTAGGAACCATTATTTTGCTGATAACAACTTTCATAGATTCATAATATGTTCATAAGTCATGTTCAGACACCGTTTTAGCTAAAACGGTAAAAGTAAAAACGGTCGCTCACCACGGGAGGCCCGTCATAAAAATGAAACTGCTGAGTGTCCAGACATCATTTTATGTACAGCAAGTTCAATTTCAAGTCATTTATCTCGGTTTCTAAGATCAAGTAGAACATCCGCCTCGGCAAAAGCGAGAGCCTTCACTCTGCCATTTTTACAGTTCGCTACACGTGGTCTGACCAGACCAGAAACAGGGGAGGGGAAGGATGCAAGCAGGGTATACTCACATGTCTGACATGGCTCTGACACTCTCATGAAAGTGTTTACACATGACCACCGTCTCAGCTCGCACCTTATCAGACATCTCAACATCATCCAGGAATTTATGAGCAACCATCTCTAGGGCATCTTCTGGCCAAGCCTGCAAGGGAACACAAAACAAATAGATATTTGTTGGCTACACAGAACAATACACAAACTTATGACTTATCATTCAAAACCAAAATGTAAGCAATTGCTGGCAATCCATGGGTGTAATTTAATCTTCAGATTAATCTCTGTTTCTAGCTTTGGATTTGACACTAGAACATTTTACAAGCCTTTAACCTTTGTTATGCAGGGTCAAAACAGCATTGTTTTTCTCTGCAATCTTGTCTGCAGATGAAACCCTTGTACAGCATATGAGATGCGGGGTGTACTGGTATGTTGTAAGTGCAAGCACTTTTTCATCAAGCTGTGGATGTAGCCCATTTGTTGGTAAGAGAAATAAGGACAAGCAACTGACTAAAGTATGGTTGGATCCAAATAAGAAGCATGTGCCTTAGCTTCACATTATTACACAAAACCCTGAAGATGAAGCTGAAAAGATGCCCTCGATCATCGTGTCCTTACTGTCCTCACACAACCAAACATATTAATCGGTCATAGAGACTTGGACAGTACAAGATTTTCATTGAAATACATAGGGGCTACAGTTTGCAACTTTGTAAAAACTAATTGTACCTTAAACCAGTCAATGGTGCAGCAGTTAATAAGGGATGGGAACATGCGGATGCGATTCCTGAAAGCATCGCCAATGGGACTGAAGGCCAGTACTACATGAAGGTTACGCCTGATCCTCTCCACAAACTTGTTATACATGTTGAGTGGTGTCATCTCAATCTTCTCATTCTCAGCAACCGCAAGCTGCTGCATCTGAAAGAGGAAGGGTAAGGGAGAACAATTTAATGGTTCAAATAAGAAAAATTAAGTTTTACAGAAAAATCCAATTCCCTTTATGATTTGTTTCACGAAAAAAGGGGAGCAGCTATAATCTTATCTCCCACGTCAGACACATACACGCGCAAGTGTGTATTTGCCAGCAATCGGGGACCCCCATTATCCCTCTTTTGTTTGTACTTCTTTCTAGTAAGACCTCCATGTTTTGTACACATCACCAAATTGGCGACCTTCAGGAATTGGGGGCCCTATTGTCCACTATTGTTCAACGTCCCTTATTGAATGCAGAAACAAACTCACAGACACTGCCATAGATTTGAATATGGCATTTACTAAGGATTTCCCATTCTCCTCCTGCTGTATCTTTGATTTCCACATTCACTCATTTGAAATCACCTTCTTTGATTTGCAAGGTATTTTCAAGTAGGGATAGTGTGCTCAGGATTTGCAATGTGGCCTCTTGGAGGGAAATGCTTTGTAGTGCTTTGTGTGGTGAATTGATATAACTATCAACCAGTGATGTAGAACTTGAGTCCAGGACTTGGACTGGAGTCACATTTTTCGTAACTTGGACTCGACTCGAGTCACATGGGAAAATGACTCAAGACTCGGACTCGGACTCGACCATGATGACTCGGACTACAGCTTGGTGACTCATGACTCAAAGCACATATTTTCATTTAAAGAAAAAACAATGTTACGCATTTGTGCGACTAACGTAGCATTCTTTTTTACTCCATAGACAAAACACGGCGCCGCAGAAAATCGTATCCAGGGGCAGCCCACGGCGCATGCCTAGCGCCTACACGACAAGCACCGGGGGCCGGTGTCATGCCAAAAAGTGTTGGGAGGAGGGTTTTTTTAGGAATGGGAATTAAAAGGAAAACACATGTTGGGTCTAAACAACATGTACACACACAAGGTAAACTATATACACTGGGGTCTACTTAAAAGACAGAATGGTTGATTGAAAGATAATTGAAAGAAAATTTGAATAGTTTGGTGAACAACTAGGAGCAAGTAACTCGTGACTCGGACTCAAGGCTTGTGATTCGAGACTTGGTCTCGAGGCTTGTGACTCGAGACTTGGACTCCAGGCTTGTGACTCAAGAATCGGACTCGACATTTGTGACTACAACACTGTTATCAATCTGCTATACTCTCTTGCATCCGTTCTTGATGTACACTGACACATACGTGTCCCATGACACTATAACAATAAGTAGCAGAGATGAAACTGGCATGTGGCAAAAAAATTGGAAAATAGGCCGAACAAAAATATGTGTCCCTAATCTGGGCCGCGCTGCAGTTACATATATACAATTGTACATGTACATGCATGTACAATACACTTCATGCCCAATTTCTGGACACCGCTTCCTGCTTCATTTTCGATTCAAACAAAATTTTAAGATGAAAATGTGCCTGTGTTTCTACCATTGAAACACTCCAATAACGACTGGTGAAAGAGATTAAAACTACATTCGCGATGATTTTAACGTGTCGTTTCCATCAATTTTCTTTGAAACTTTGATTAAAATAAAATTAAGTTTTGTGGAAAAATCTTTACAAAATCAAATTCCGTGGGACACATTGTAAGAAAATCGGAAATTTCGTTGAAATAGTCAAAAAGTCGGATTTCTGATTAAAATCGGAAAAGTTTTATCTCTGAAGTAGTCACCGGACCTTGTCTATTTTATGTACTTGCAGCATTTGTACAGTCTTATGCCAAGTGCTGGAGGGACATGTTGTTGCTGTTACCTTCTCTATGATCTCCAGCCTGTCTTCATTCTCAAACAGGTTAGGAATGTCTCCAGTGTTAAGGATCATGTTGATGTCCTCAAGGAAAGACTCATCCTGGAAAACAAAATACAATATGATCATAATGGCACCTGTACAGGGTGAGTCAGAATGATCTGAACCCAAATTAAAGAAAATATTAAGAATATGTAACAATTACCAAAACAAGTGCAAATGAGATATTTAGTAGAGTGGTATTTTGGACATATTTGGTAAAATTTTTAAGGATATCCACTGTACCATTTTAAAGAAAAGCGCCAGCAAAGCACACACGCTAAAAAAAAACCCAGTTCTGTAGTTCAACAAAAACAATTTCCATGGAACCGTGGTCAGAGTAATTTTTAGAAGACTTCTGGCCGTGTCCAGGGTCAGCTATTAATACTACTTATTTAGTTTATGCAAGTCCTTGTAGAGTACCTTGATCTGGTGATCTCCAAACAGAAAGACCATGGAAGCTCCTTCATCTCCTGCCTTTCGTAGCAATCTCCTGAGGTCATCCTTCCAGTCAGCTGTTGTGTAGTTTTTGGTTATCTCGATAGAGAAGAGATCATAGACAGCAATGAAAGCAGCTAGCCTGGCTGCACTCTGTCGTCCACTGCCTCCAATACCTACAACATGGCATGACAAAAGTCAAGAGATTTTGAGCATCTACAACAGGAGATGGCTTCCATGCTATCATTGGATCTCTCCACTCAGTGGAATATAGTCTTTCCTAAAGAAAAGAGCATGATGAACCCAAAATGGTACCTTTAGGAGACATTATAATAGACTTTTACACAAAAACAATCTGAACTTTAATAACCTTTAACCCTAACCTAAACTAAACTTTCTTATCCTCACCAATCTTTATAAATTTGGGTTTGCATTACAAGGAATCTATTTTAAATATTGCGACTATCAAATTTTGCCTACAAGTAGGACTTCAAAACAATAGGGAGACATTGAAATCTCCAAGCAGATAATGGGGACTGATGTTGTTTACTAGCTATTCTTCAAATGTCTGGGACACAGAGGTAATCTGTATAATGTCTGGAGGTTCAGGTAAACTATAGAAATAATTTGTTTTTATCTTACATGGCACGGATTTTTGGCCTTGCCCTTTTTTGTATTCCCAGCAGTGACTAAAGCCATCAAATTTGGAGCCATGCACACACAAGACACCCATCACATGTGTGATATCAGGTCCCAGTCTAATATCAGACTTACACATCATGCATGGCTATGCAAGGGCAGACGGTTTGGAAGCACATGTGTGACTCAAATGAACTCTAGGGCTCCAAAGACTTCTTGAGAATTACACAGGCAAAGTTTTCAAGGTATGGTTGTATGTGTACGTTTATAGTCTACATTAGGCCGAAAAAAAAATAGTTCTGCTTCTGATTACATGCCTTTCCAAAATAGGGTCGGTCGAAAAAAAACACTTTTTTTGCCAATTTTTTTTTATGCAGATTGAATGGGGCATTCAATTATATGCGAAGTTTTAGCCTGAACTATTTCCATTGCACTACGAAAGCTATACACAAAATGGCCACAAAAAGTAAATAAAACCTACCTTAATTATTGTCAATATATTTACGTTCGATAATTCTTAAAAAATAATGGAAAATTCATATGCACAACGCTAGTCAAGACGGGAAGCTTTTTGACGCAAATGGGTTGTTGAGAGGTATTTTGTGAAGACAGAAAAGACAACAAGCTTTTTTTTTTATTTATTCAATCTTTTTTTCTTTTCTTTTTTGGAATTGCCGATAAAAAATTTAGGGTCACAGCCTAAAAATAGGGTTTGGTCGGGTAACCGGAAGCAAAAGTATTATTTTGTTTGGCCTTATTAATGATCTTTCTTATAAGCTTAAAGGGATGAAAGTGTCCCTTTAAGCTTGCTTCCTCATCTACAACTTTACAATTCAAGACTTGAAAGAGACTCAACTATAAAGCTGGCATCATCTTAAAGCATACTTTTGATGCATGTTCACAGTTTTACTCAAAGTGTGAAGCTCTCTTTGACTTTGATCTACATTAAGCAAAGAATTTAAAGCTAAATGTGACCTCTACAAATATTCACTGCTGTGGCAACAATTGACCTATCGCGGTAGAATCGCGATAGAATCGGCGATAGGTCAATTGTTGCCACAGCAGTGAATATTTGTGGCTGCAATATGCGCCGCAGCATCTTGTAAGCCATTATAAGGTGCTACATAATGGGTCTCATATTTCTCATAAACTTTATTTACTTTTCTTTAATAATAGACATATCTCCAGCGCCTTGAGTACCTAATAGTTGGTAGATACGTGCGCTATATAAGACTCCGATATTATTATTATTATTATTAATCATGTCAACACATATTGTGAAATATTGTCCAATAACATGATACAAATGGACACGAAACGCGCAAAATCTGAGACAAACAAAACTTGGGTGTACAAATACTCCATAGGGTTGTCTAAGGGGGTTGGCTAACTCGCAAACGGTGATAGGTCAATTTAAGGGCAGTTCAGAATTCAGTGGGCAATTTCATGAGAAAGTGGACATGGTTGAAAACATTACAAACTCATGTGGCAGTTTCATCAGTGTGATGTGGCAGTGAGATGGAATCTGGTTAAGTGTCATTTTTTTATTTTTTGGTCAAAAACCTAATTTTTATGCTAAAATTATGGCTTTAGGTTATAAATACCGTAAGAAAGAGTTCAAACTTGTTGGAGGGGTCATAATTTTGAATCTGATCATCCTATGATAAAGTCATTTATCTAGACAATTGGGGAATTTTATTAGCTACATTTTGAAACCGTGTTTGCTACCAAAGACTGTAAATAGTCCAAGATTGACAATGGTTTATGAAAAATGATACAGTTGGAAAACCGTAACCAAACACACACATGACCATATTTGGCCCCTATTGATTACACAGTGCTCAAACAAAGCATGGATCATTTGAATAACCAACATGCTCCCATGCATACAAGCACGTTCCAGTCGGTATTCCCTAGCATTCGTTTCGGGCAGTGTATCATTGTCACATGTAATCTATCTGTTAAATGTATTCATAATCTATTAAATGTGCAACTTTTTCAACTCCATCCTTTTTCATAAACCATTGTCAATCTTGGATGATTTACAGTCTTTGGTAGCAAACAGGGTATCAAAATATCTATATGGTCCGGTGGTTATTGCGTTTGACTCTTGTACAATGGTGCGTGGGTTCGAACTCTGCCAGGTACCAATCATCCTCCTGGGTGGAGAGCGGCAATTGTAGTTAAGTTTCTTTCTCAATGGCAAATACACACCATGTTCCTGGCAGAGTTCATAGTGTATATTTGCCATTGGGCAAGAAACTTAACTACAACTTCCTCTCTCCACCCTGATCCATGCCATTGGCTAACTTACCCACTAGCAGTGCATGGCCATTAGGCTGTTTCAAGACTCGACTGATTCTTGATATATGCTCAATAGCAAACTGGAACATGACCAGATCCATGGGTGCTTTGCTCATCATGTTGTATTCTTCAAGATTCTTCTCAATTGACTAAATAAAAGACATTCAGACAGTCATTGAAAATGTTCATTCAAGTCAAAAATTGATAACCTTTACTTGTGCAAAGGCCCAAAAATACACATCAAACACACTGGAATAAGGAGGGCATTTGCTACAAATAAATCCTGTCAAAAGACTCCCTGACAAACTGTTGGTTGATGGTTGACTGCATGATTCTCAAGATACAAGCAAAACTAGTCACAACAATCCCACAATCATGGATGTACTGCATATTTGGCCACCTACGGATTTGGAGACAATACCACATCTAAATCATAATTTATTTAATGTCCCTTTTAAAGTATTATTCCCCACTATTTACAACATATTTTGCAAACTCTATAAAAATATAACATTTTCCATTCAGACAACAAACTTCATGTTTATTTTCCCAATATTTCAAGTGTATCAATGTCTCACAGATGCTAAATCAAACTTGCTTCATTGTAAATTGTGGGGTCTGTACAAAAAAAGTCTAAAATTGTAGGTGCATCTTATGGCCAGTTGTACATACTTTGGACAGGGCCTAAACATATGACTTGCCCAAACAGATTCACATTTGCCAAAAACTTGGCTCTAGCAAGACGACCACTCTAATAATTACCTCTCTGAGTGCATCCATGTCAGTTATCTCATCGTAAAGTTTTTCATCGTCGCTTGCTGACAGATAATCCCCAAAGAACAGGCTGAAATTTGGAAGTGAATAAATAACAGAATATTATACATCTAAACACATCATTTGACAACTTTTTTTTGAGGGCGGGGGGTTGTTGCAAGATACCAAGTAATGTAGGACAATTAGTCCTAGCGAATGGCTCGTGTACTCTAGGGAATAATGCATACGGAGCAATGCTCTACAGGTAAGATAAGCGCAGTACAATCAAATATCTTCAAAGAATTCAATTTAAACTTAAAGAAATCTGCATATTGTGCACTTATTTCACAACAATTAAACACTGATAAAGAATTGAAAACATGCAGAGATTATTACATGCCTTTTTGCAAAATAATGTATAGATGGAGTCATTAGAAGATAAAAATGAAATCAAAATGAAGTACACAAAATCTGACAGTGAAAGATACAAAACTGTGTCATAATTGGAGAACAATGACTGGTAGAAAATAAAAGACTTGTGACTGACAATCAAAGAAAACAACATAAGGGTTGGATGGAAATGTGCAAACAGGAAAAGTGCTGGTTAGTTAGTTGGTGATAAAGTTCATCATAAGTAAAATATATTGATTATTTACAAAGGATGGAACATCCAAAGAATGTTGGCTTTACTTGAAAGTGATAAAACTCTTTTACTGCCAGAGTGTAAAATTGCTGAAAAGTTAGACCCTGCACCACAATTTTACCCACAAATATGTGAAACTATCTTTCAAGATCAGTGTTGCAGGTCTCGAGACTTGATCTCGGTCCTGACACCATCTTGAAACCTTTTTAGCAGATCTTTCTCAGTCTCAGTCTACCCTTATCAAAGTCTCGGTTTCAGGAGGGCTGGTCTCAATCTCGAACAGGCTGGACTTGTTCTCAGTCTTGGTTGTCAAGGTCTCAGATTCTACCCTTGAGACCACAATAAATAATGTTATTTTCATGCAGAGAAATACGGTTGACGGCCGACTCAGCTGACAAATAAACACTGTGTACCATGTTGACCATTGCTCTTTAAAGTAGGACACAACACAGAACAAGGGAAATCAGCTACAACACTATACATTTGTATGTATGCACAGTCTAAGTCTCAGATCCTTGGTCTCTGTCTCGACAAGGCTGGTCTTAACTACAAAAATTAATAGTCAATTTGTTCTAGAGTTTGATGATCACATAACAGTACATACGATAAGAAGTTGACTCCACACTGTCAGTAAAATATACATATTTTAACTCACACTGTATGAAGCAAATACTGACAAGGTGCCTTCAGTCCTTCTGATTTGAAAATCACAGGCGTGCAATTATTCACACTTCTCGGTAAGCTTTTAAGTGTGCGATGTGGGGTGTGATCGCACGCCTCAAATCAGGACTGTGCCTTAAACTACAACCCAGGCTGGACTTGAACCCACAACCTGCACTATTACCTACATATCTTGAGTTCATGCACTCTACCAGGTCAATGATTGAACTCAATAAGGTGCTGTATAATAGCTTTTCATAGACTTGGTTCCAGACATGGCAAAGGGAGTATGGGGGCCAGTCTACAAACCCTCTCTAGTTTCATGTGTTTTTATCACCTGATTAAGACATTGAGATTCACTGCATACAAAAGAACTAGAAGTGTTCTACATTCTCAAATTGACATGCTTCACATTTCATCGCCGAGGGGGTTATTGTGCACATAGCCAATACTTCCCCTGATATTACAAAAAAAACACAAAGGTTTTAGTAGGTGCAATTTGAAGACTGTGCCATGATGAGTGCAACTGCAATCCAAAAGCAAGACAGAGAGTGTTAGTGCCAAGCATTAGCAAGCTACCTTCTCATATCCTCCGATCGCACTTCTTTAGAGTCACTATGTCACGGACAACAAACATTTGAAGAAAAGAAAAATGCAGAAGCAGTGCTGGATGAGAATTAAATGGCATTTTAGACAAACAAAATTAGCATTTTTTTTATGACAAATGAAATCTACAAAATATTACAAATAAATATTACTGAATTGCAATATGTGGTTCGTACCTCATTCAATGTATTACATGTTATGCGTATGCAGCTAACATGCATATTTGTGGCAGCACACACTTGTTCATACATTGTACAGGAATCGCATACATTATGCCTATATAGGCATACTGCCTTGATTAAGTCCTGCTATTACAAACCTACATGTATTACCATGGCATTTGATAAAATAGCTAAACCTGTCATTTCATCATTAATAAAACACTCATTATTAACACACTTATTTCTGTATTTCTACTCCCCGATGGACATTCCTATGACAAACGTCACATAATTTCATCTCGCTTAAATGAACATGAAGTCAGCAAGGCAAATAATTGCCAAAGAGCAAAACAAAATTGACATAAAGGTGATTGATGAATACACTTGTACAATGACATTCATACGATAAGTGTATGACACAGGATGTACTATTATCCATGTGGCTCATATGGAATACCAAAGAAATACCAGACAACAAAGTTCAGTTGCAAATCATTATCAAAGTCAAATAAAAGGTTTATCACTGGCAAAAAGTTTATGTCAGTTGTCAGTCATACCTTCTGATGTTTGCATCTGTAACATTTTTTCCAGACAGAAGATGGCTAAAGACAGAATTCATCTTTTCTTTGAATTGGCTTTGAACGACATTCTGCAATACATGAACAAGGGAGAAATGAACATTAAACACAACAATCCACTCTGGTCAAACGTTACTTAAGTTTATGCAATATTTCCAAAAATCAATTAAAACTTGGAACAGTGGTTGAAGTGTAATTATCGAATAAATATTATTGAAAACTTAAAAAAAACAACTAAAAAAGCTGTACCTTGACTATCTTAAAGAAGATTTGTCTGTCTTCATCGTCTACTAGTCTATCATAGAAGACTCTGTAGACCTCATGGACCCAGAGGCGAATTAACTTATTGCCTGCCTCCTTGCTGTCTGACAGAGACTTGGGGTGGATCAGGAGTATACCCTGGACCACACGAGCAAAGTCACGCAGGTTGAACACGTAGTGGGACTTGGAAGGGGTGGGCAGAAAGTTGGACATGGACTGGGTATACACATCAGTGGTAGCACACACCATAATCTGTAAATGTACATGTTCAAGTTGTATTGAAATAAGTTTTTATAAACAAATAAATAACAATCAACAGTTGTTATAAACAACAATCAATGCTCACAACATGTATGAAAAGCCTCAAACTCATTATGGACACAAATGAATTATGAGTGAACAGTCAATTACACTTCCTGACACCAGAAGTTCCATGTATGGGAAACAATGGGAACATGAATTGATTTCATATACATGCATGTTGCAAGTAATTTCATTCAGAATGTGCACACAGCCTGTATCGTCTCACATCGAAGAGTCCTGCCTTTAATCATAATTGTTGAGTGGGTACTTGTACACATAGTCCATCGGACAGTTAAAGCATTATAAAGGCAATGAAATATCTCCAATGTGGATCTGAATAGGCTACATAGCAATTGGATTGACTACATGTCTCTAGTACCTACCCGAGAGAATCGTTTCAGGCTTGTCTCAAATCCCTGGTCAAAATGCCAGTCCATGATAGGACTAAAGATGTTATTCATGGTCTTCTCATCAAAGGAATCCAAGGTGATAATGTTGAAATGACGTAGGAATCGTGGAGTGATGGTGTTGCGTCCTCCACCTGGTGGGCCCATAGCTGACACCATCAACAGGTCTACTAGATGCAACATACTGGTGTCTTTCCTGATACAAGACAAATGTATCAAGATAACATTCTAAGACTTTCCACTGAAATATATTGGGGCAAGGTAAAGGTCCAATATGGCAACAGATTATGTTTGAAAACAAACCAATGGTTAGTAAAACTCTTCCGTCACATCCAAATTCGTATTATTCATTCTAATTCTTAAAATATCCCTTGAAAATATCATTTTGTCATGCTGGGTGACATTCATTTAATTGCTTGCTTGTATCTAAACATCAAATAAACACTGGCACGTATTAATAGCGACATTACTTATAACTAGTGGCAACTACAGAGGAACACCGCTATGACGTCTTCCACTATGCCTAACATTTCCTAATTCCTAATTCTATGTGCAAATATATCAGTTAATGAAACTTTAATAGTGAATACCAAAGACCATCATGGGCTTTAATGAGTAGTATGCTGGCATTATTTTGCCAGTGAATAGAAGAAAAAATAACATATAGGCCTGTATGGATGCCATGATCTGTTGTGGATCCTATTGTGTTCGTTATAGTTACTTCAAACCTCACCTATCAAACCAGTAACCATGATCGATCCACTGTCTAAGTAGCTCTATTGGGGGTTGGGCACCATACTTCTCCTTGGCTGGCATATTCAGATCATCAACAAACACGATCAGCTTCTTACCAATAGTCGGGCCATATACTCCCTTCCGTCTCCTGGACAGGATTGACACAATACATATTGAGGCTAGCAGTAAATTCTGTAACAGGCCTTCATTTTTAGAAATTCGTGGAGCTCAGTTAATCGCTCTCCTGGGAAATCCGAGGAGCTCAATTTGAGCACCCAAAATTGCTCTCCTGGGAAGTCCGAGGAGCTCAATTTGCATGTTTTGTGCTCAAAGTAAAAAATGAATCCAAATCATTTCCTGATGCCTTTCATATCATGCACACACACTTGCATCAGAACTGAGAAACAGATGCGACTGTTCACTACAAATTGAGTGCTTAATTCGTGTCAATTTAATAGGTTTAAGTTTTACTAATTGTTTGTGAATCATCCTGATGTGGAATTGGAAATAAAAATGAAAAACAAATTGGAGTTGACTTGTGGTTCTTTAAGTGTTTCTCTTTTGTTCTATTTTACTTCGTTTTTATTATATTCACTTTATTTTGTTTTTATTTTTGTTTTATTTACTGTTTATTTCAGTTTTTATTTATTGAATTTTTTTATGAAATAGTTTGTTTTGGTTTACTAACTTTACTAAAAACCTGTTTTTGTTTAAATTTGCATATGTATCATGTGGTGTAACCGTGTTTTTGAGGGGTTCTTAATTTATATCCAAATTGATGAATAGAGCCCCCCCCCCCCCCCCCCCCAAAAAATCCAACTAAGTAATTTAAGTCCGGTCATACATCTGTCAAAGAAATACTTTTTGTCACATAAATCCTCAAAATTAGTAAAATAGAAAAGGAAAATAATTATATGAATATTTGGTTTTGGGTACAAAAAAATAAAAGGATCGAAAGTAAGGTAACAGAAATGAACAAGTATTAAACGCCATTACAAAATGTCGAATGGTACTACGCACAAACAATGTCACCGTGCACGGGTGGCCTGTTGACCGGCCGCGCTTGCGGGCATAGCCCGGTAGTCGACACACGGAAAATCGCTCTGCACTCTATCGTTGTGGGACAAATGAGCTCAACCTTTCGTAAGGTATTTCCAACCCAAACTTGTCAAAAATGAACGCTAGTTTCTTGTAGATGTACCGGAGATCATTCAAAATGCCGTTCAAAAACTCTGACTCCCTTTGGAACATCACAACTTCCAGAAAAACGGTGTAATTTATAGGCCTACCCACTGTCATGACTGTTAATTGTCTGGCTGCACAGTACATGTATGAGATCACGCACAAGTGGGCCTACGTGTTATGCGCGCGTGGGATCGGGACGGGAAACCGTTGCGATCGCCCGGCACCACACTCAACACGTGTGCTTGGGCCACGTCCATTTTATCGAAAAATAGGGGTGTTGGTATTACAAAGTAGGTGGTTTTAATTGCTCAGCCCATCCATTTCATAATTGTTTTGTGTTTTCACTTCATCGGAGGTTTATTTATTTAGTTTTACATTATAAATATTTATAAACTAATGTATAAACTGATCTCAACCAAAATTATTATTTCACTTTATTCACTTAATGGCGGTGCACGTCTGAATGACGATCCTGCCAGTACCCTTGATCATAATGGAACGTGCTACATGTCGTTGATGAAAAGAAAATGGCTAATGTGGTCATGTACGTGATGGCTCGAGTAACTGCGATGTTTACAAAATCCTTGCGATGATTATGGGTGGATTTTACGTAGGTAGGCCCTATTCGACTTACTTAAATTGTTGATATTTTTTGCAACAAAATCGTTCAAACATCGGGATGACAATTAAGAAATCAAGTATATAAAATTTGGATTGACAAGATTTTACTGCTGGCTTTATGTAGACGAAAACTGGAGTCGACAATTAATAAGCTTACAAATTTACCCAGGAGCGCTATTATTCGCGCGCCAGAAACCGTGTTAAGGAGCGCGAAGGAGCGCGATCGCGCTCGCGCTCCTTAAAAATGAAGGCCTGCTGTAACATCTTACATTTAGAATTGTCAAAAAAATGACATTATTTACAGCAACACAACTTGTACACAAATATTGAGTGGCTCATCAGAGTGAAATGGGAGGAAGAGTGAAAAGGTGAAGCCGAGTGAGCTGGAAAAGTCCAAATTTTACAAAGTGATTGTATTCCCCCCATTTAACTCTGATGAGCCACTCAATATTTGTTTTATATAGCTGATATATAGATCCATGTCATTGATTTACAGTTCAAATGAACTTCTATTTCAATGCAAAATTTGTGGGAAATGTATTTCTCCCTTCCAAACCACCCCTTCACAAAATGTTTGAACCCACCTCTGTAGCTACTTACTCTTGGGAACAATATGCGCTACTCAACACGCACACCAGCATGCATTTGCACACAAATACTGCGCCATGGAACAAGGACGATCCGAACTGTTGAATAGTAAATCCCATTCACCCTGGGCGAATTGGATTTTTTGAGCCCTGGCATGAATGGGAGCAATAATGATTGTCCCGTGATATGAGTTCCACCAATCAAATGACAAGGATCAATGAATGCCAGTTATATAAATATAAATAATCTGGAGAGGAGTTGCATGGATGAATGCATGAATATGCACACTTGTTTGACTGTACTTTCCTCACCTGTCTAATTTTGCCATTATGATATCTTGCGCCTGATTGGCTGAAGTCTGTGCAGAGAAGTTGATGTTGTTTGGGATGTAGTGACCCTTGGCCAATTCCAGCAAGAATGCATTGGTGATGGCTGACTTGCCAGTGCCTGTTGGTCCCACAAACAACAGAGGGCGCTCTTGGCTCACAAACTTTCGCAGGAAATACAACTGGCGTTCTGTTTCTGCTGTCCTTATAATCAACTCATTGATCTGAAAACAAAGTAGATATATAGCTTAACACAACACAGGGGAATGAAATTCCAACCTCGCAAGTAATTATTTAACCCTTATGATGACCATGTAGGGATAACCAACTGTTAATGTGCAGGTTTTAATGGCATTTGCGATTTATGAATGAAAATGAGGATTATCAATGATTCATCTAAGTCCACTACAAAAGGTTGTATCACCAACATGCAAAATAGTCCCACAGGTTTATGCTTGCAGTCAAGGATGAAAGCCAAAGTTTTTTTCTTCCTTAACTTTTTGAAGCCACATTAAAAAAAACTACACCAGAATGTAAACATTTTAGTCTCACTTGTTGTGTAATGGAGATTTCAGTGCTATAGTGGACACCCATTAATACTAACCCAACCAGACCCAGCCAAAATGTTTATGTCAGAATTATGTATTAAGAGAAGCATTGATCACATTCATTGTGCATATAAATGCACAGTCCAGGACCAAGGCTTTATGTTTTCTATAACCAGAATTCGTATTAATAGAGTTTGCATTAACGAAACTAGACTGTATATGAATTTATGGCACAACAACTTTCAACAGTCAACTTTTTAAACAGTTGGATGTCTATCTAGTTTCCTTTACTAACTCAATGACTACATCACATGCACATGCTTCAAAGTGTTAGCACTATAACAGTGATGGCACCAGGCTGAATGAGACCTTCATCTACAAATGAGTTGGTCTAACTCTACATAATGGTCATGAAGCCATCTCCTTACCATAACCTTGTAGTCTCTATCATTCTGGTAGATGACGTTTAGTGCCGAGGTGGCAGATAAAATCAAACCCAATCCAAGCAAGAAGCATGCAGCAAGCAAACAAAGTCAGTATGTTCATATTAGTCAATATGCAGCTTGTATATCATTGAATCACTTGTTAATTAATGCAAACAAAAATGTGGTAAAATACTTCATATGTAAAATGAAATAAGTGATTTTTTATACACATGCAATTAATCAAGCATAAGAAGAAAAAAAAAGATCTAAGAAAGATTGCTCGTTGTAGGTTCCCTATTGTAATTACAATGTTTCAAAATACTCAAACGTCAAGAACAACTGAGTAGAAAGAAAAGCAAGTTAATCTGACTATGCTTCAACCTAACAGTCACTGCACATCAGAAGTGTTGTATCCTAGGTATGTGGTTACTTGTTTCACTCTCATATAAACCGGCAATATCTTCCAACAGTTACAGCAGTGCTATCAAGATATTTGAGCATTTGAACAAGACACATAAATATTAGGAACATTTATCAAACTTGCAAATGTTTTCACAACAATAAATGTTGTAATATTTCATTAAAACATTGCTTAATTTAAAGGGATATATAAAAAATAATCAATGTAATTCTTGTTAATAAGCAAATCACCCCAAAACCTCCTTGATTGAGAATCTTATAACAATTCTAACAAATACTGACTCTGACAATGTCGTATGTAAACAAATGATGCACAAGCCTGGTTATTAAAAGACAGCCATTCAAACAGCAAGCACATGTACACAAGCCAACTAAACAAATCAAATACGTGCAGAGAGTCGGTTCAAAGTACAATTTATCCATTTACCTTGCAAAGCTGTTAGTGTTGGTGCAGGGGTATATGTGAGTATGCAGACACACACAGTAAAGCAACAGGCAGCCATGTTGGAGACAAAGTGCAAAAGGGTGCATATGTACGTATATACACACAAAGTGAAAATCATTGAAAGCATGATCAGTGCAAAACAAGAGCAACAGGAAGACTTTATGATTACAATGCAAATACAATGTTGTCATTGGTCTCATACCTTAACTTGGTTTTTAATAATGTTTCTGCAAATTTTTCTAAAAACAAAAATTGGCATACAGCATGGCTCCACCTCCAACCACATTAATTGTAGCCTCTAAAAATGGACCCTTGTAAAGAGATGTACACGTTATACACAATTAAGACCAAAAAAGTCTAAATATAGGTTACCTTTTTAACATTTCAGGTGCCCTCTCCCCCCCCCAAAAAGGTAACAAAAGATGTTGAAATGTGCCCAAACGTAGTGATCTGAGCAACATTGATTTCATGGCAACAAAGCTTCCCTGTACTGCTGCAGATGCTTTGTGAACCCAACCAGTCACATCAGAGAGCAAGCAGTGAAATCCTACCCTCTACTTACCTTAGCCTTAGCTCCAATATCGCTAGCCATGACCAACGTCTCCCAGCGATGCCAGGAACCATATACCTTCCTGATGTAGACATAGTCATAGACTGTGCCACGTTTGGGGATAAGGAGGTTACGTGCAAACTTGAGATCCTTGGGCCTGGGATGACGACCAGCTGTGTCCATATCACACAACTGCTTGAAGAATTCACTGAAACTGGGAAATTATCAAAGAATTGCAACTTTTCAATAAATTTATTTTAAAAATGTGAGTTTTGGAAGGACTTGCCCTTGCATCTTCCTGTAACATCAGGTGAAATATGAACATGGGCACTATCTAATGGATCAGTCTGATGCAGTCTTGAATTGATTCTTGATCATAACAATAATTACAAAAATATGATAATATCCAAAATAGGGAGAATACTGCTCATTGACCTATCATTTCTGGATAACAGGTTTTGGTGTCAAATTTAGCCCCCCAAAATAAACAAATTAGTAAAACAAACAGAACTCAGTTTCAACCCCCCCCCCCCCAAAAAAAACTCCAGGAATTGGCAGCGACATTGGAATGGTCCAACTGTGCAAAGGCTGTTCTAAAACGCATTTGCACCAATTAAACCACACCTTTTTGCCAGACTTCTCCATAGATTGGCAGAACTGATCGGAAGCTTTACTGACTTACTGTTCCCTGGAAGAGTGGTCTACGGTAGCCCCTACAGACCACACCAGTGAGAAGAGGAAATGGCAGACCAGCATGTTGGTCCTTTCCTCTTGAATCTTTTGCTCTGACATGGATTGATTCTGGGCCTCCACATCCTCTTCTTCATCTTCCTCACTATCAGATTCATCACTGTCATCAATGAATATCAGTGATTAATAACTTCATTTATAAATGTCAGTTCACCTATTAGATATCACTTAATCCAATGAAAATGAATCTAGCTTCTAGCGCAAAATTTGGCAGACTTAGCATTCACAAAATGATGCTTAGAAAATGTATTTAGGTAAAAATGTTCAACTTTATAACCTTATAAAAATTCAGACTATTTATGCCAAGTATGCAACCAACTTAGCTAAATGTGGTGATTAACCCCCCCCCCCAATCTCTCTGTCTTTACCACTTAGCCTCAAAATGTGATTTTGAAAGTTACATATCTTATTTCCCCCCCCCCCCACAAAAAAAACACGAAAATCTTAATGTAACCAACAAGCAGGAATTGATACGGTCATCTTCTTAAATCTGGTAATGAACAAATCCCACTCATTTACTGTGACTGCGTTTAGAGCTTGCAGCACTACATGACAATTATAGCCTAATCACGGCATGTGATCACCATATCACAAGGCCCCCCTTCTATGGAGAAACCATTGTGAATGCTATCATACAAAGCACGTGCCCTGTGATGGATAATCTGAACAATAGGTGGCACAATTTGCCACTGAAGGGGCCTCCATGTTAGCTATAGAAGTGATAGTGTGCAGGGATTACCCTATAGGCATGACATAATGAGATATGAAAAGGCCCAAAAACTTGTTCACGGACACAGTGATGCATGATGAGATCTTTCACTTTGATGCTGTGGTAAAGCTATGTAAAGAAAACACTCCTGCAATAACCACAAAACAGAGTTGTTACATGATCTCTCTCTCTCTAAAAAACAACAACCAGTCAACAAACAAACAAACAAACAAACAAACAAACAAACAACCCAACAAATTTCACATTACCGTCACTAATACTACTAATAAATTGAATATAGAAAAAGGACAAAGTACAAGTAAATGATTGATTTGCTATTAGTGGTGGACTGGTGGTAAGCTCTACATGGTCCAATTCATGCACAAGACAGAAGCAAAACTAGGAAAACTTACCAAAAGGATTACAACAATAGTAAAATATTGATAAATAGAAGATGGAGAATAAGAGAAAATGAAAGGGTATTTACTTTTACTAAACATTTATTGCTTTATATTTAGTAACTCAGTTAAAAAATGAAAAGTCTTGTTCAAACTGTGAGTGGATTGACTCCATTTCAAGCCTGGATATACTGTCACTCTGTGTGTACGGTTGATACAGTGGTATCTTTCTGTCCTTCCACTTCAGTGACTTGGGTTAGAAACCTACCTGTGCCAACATGTAGACTGGATTTGTAGTTTCTACTTGATTATGTGGCCCCCCCCCCCCACCCCCGGCATTTTCTGAGATTTTCCTCCCACCTCCACAATGGAACACTTTTCATTACTCCATAAGTTTGGGAGATGTACTGGAAACCATGATTAATGGTGATAATGTATTTTTTTTAATTGTGAATCGAACCCAAAAAGTGCTGTCTAATTGGAATGACCTATTGTTAATCCAAGCCAAACCTTTTTCCTTGGGAACTTGTGTGGACTTCAACATAAGTAAAAAATAACAGCGTTGCTGTTGAAACCCCTCAGCCAGAGTCAAGTTATCATCCGGAAACCATTAACCTTTAACCCAACATAGTGACCTTGACCTTTGACCCCAGAGCCAGTCCCAACATGCCTGTACCAATGGGAAACCCCCTACCGAAGTTAGACACCAAATTTTTATTTCTAACTGAAGTTATCATCCAGAAACCATTTACCTTTAACTCACCACGGTGACCTTGACCTTTGACCTTTTGACCCCAAAACCAATCCCAACTTGCCTGTACCCGGGGGCAACCCCCTACCTAAGTCAGGCACCAAAATCTCATTTCCAACCCAAGTTATCATCCGGAACCCATTTACCTTTAACTCACCACGGTGACCTTGACCTTTGACCTTTTGACCTCAAAACCAATCCCAACTTGCCTACTCCCAAGGGCAACCCCTACCAAAGTTAGACAGCAAAATCTCATTTCCAACCCAAGTTATCATCCGGAAACCATTTACCTTTAACTCACCACGGTGACCTTGACCTTTGACCTTTTGACCTCAAAACCAATCCCAACTTGCCTACTCCCAAGGGCAACCCCCTACTGAAGTTACAACCCCAAACAACATTTTTAACTCAAGTTATCATCCGGAAACTAAGCTGCCCGGACGGACGGACGGACGGTCTAGCCAGACGGAATTGTGGGGTGATAGCATTGTGTTCCCATTATCCCTTTTTCTAAAGATTCTCTTCTGGGGTGATGTTTTTCTATTGTGAAAATAGTGGGGTGATGTGTCCTGAAAGGAACATCACCCCACAAGGGAGGTATGGTCACAACGGACAGACATACATCCGGACGGACGGACGCCCTAGACGATGACAATACCCGTCGAGCCTCTCGGCTGAGGGGTAAAAATGATGTAAGCAGGGCAGTTAAGACATGTCTCTGGTGAGTAAGAGACTACCTAGCATGCCATAATGTTTTCCTCTGATTGACTTACATGTAATATACTAAAATGCAATAGGTATCAATAATTGAGTGCCTTGCAAACGCTGAAAGGTGTAAACACATACTACACAAATTGATAGGTACGTAACAAAAACAAAGAAAAATTGATATATCAACCCTCAGGTGAGGTTAACCACATGTAATCATGGTGTAATTAAACCAAGAAACTTACCTATCCCGTATGGCCCTAGGACATGAGTAGTCAAACAGTTACCATCAGATTCCCACAGCATGACCACAAAAATGAACAGACAAGGGTGCCAAAAAAGAAGCGAGTTAATTTCAAAGTACAGTTAGCCAGTCAACAATTACAAGCAAATTGAAACAGTAGTTATTAGTTAATCTTCACATCATGACTGTAATAAAGGGTTTTTACTACAAATGTAGCATTTGCATGCTATTCATTCTGCATAACAAAATTACTCAATATTAAAGGTTAATGAACAAACCACTAATCAATTCAAGCAACAATTTCCCTGCAAAATTTGTAGAACTAATCACACATGACCATCTGATAATTCTCATTCACTATTTGTTAATATTTAAAACAGACACAAATTTTAAAAAGGACACAATGTAAATTTCAGATTGACCCTTTTTCTTTCAATGTAACAAATTAATAAGGGTCACTTATATCAAGTAGTGGCTGAAACGATGTCTTGTGTGCAAGAACAATACAATTATACTCAAACATTATATTTGTATTTCTTCCAGTCAGCTATTAGTGATTGTCTTGTCCAAGACTGGGAGATGATATTGGTTTCAAACAAAATAAGTTAACCCCAAAATCTTTTGCCTTATCAAAAAATCCAATTTTCTATTCACTTCCTTCAATGAGTTGAGTCATGAGTAACAGACAAACAACAATAATAAAAGAATGACATTGTCACAGTTGATTGGAATATCTTGTCAATGGACTTGAGACTGGATAATATGATTGCAAAGTGACAACTTGACTACATCTCTCATGCAGGGGTAGCATAACCACCTAGGTGTTTCAGATTATTGTTAGTGATGACAGCATGTGTTCCTGACTTGATCAGGCACGTTTTCTTGTGGACCATATGAACTTTCCGTGATTTGAGATATTCGTTTACTGTCAATAAGCATCAGTGAATGACTTACTTGACTTCATCTAGCAGACAGGAAAACAGCTTCAACATGGACATTGTCATGTGCATGTCAGACACAGCCACAAGCTGACGACACTGCTTGGTCACATGACTGAGACACGGCGGCAACAGCCAATCAAACATCATCTGAAAACAAGTTAAAAAAATCCACTGTGATGCCCACAGACATTGCCTCACTTGCAAGTGAGAGATACCTCAGATTTAGTTAGTTTTTCCTGGAGATATTTTGTTCAACCATGTTTTGTGTTTCATTTGATAACAAACTTCTTCAATCTACCTTAACTACATGACGGGCATGTACATTGTACACTAACACTCAGAAAACCTGTTATGTACATGACATGTACAGCTTGCCAAAGTTCAGCTATGTTCCCTTTCATGATGGGAGACTGTAGGTTTGGGCTCTCCCAATCAAAACATAGTCTTTACATTGTTTGTCAGCGGCACTTCACTTTGCCTCAATCGGCCCTTTCATGAAAAAACAAAGAGAAAATAACCAACTCTACAAACTTCATGTGTGTTTTATACTCCTAAATGGAGTGGAGAGGAAAGAGTGATAAATCCCTTGCACAAGGGTGAAAGTACCAGTGTTGGAGCAAAGCCTTTGACCCTCAAGGCCAAGGCCAAGGCTTTAACCCTCAAGGCCAAGGCTTTGACCCTCAAGCCTCGAGGCCAAGGCCAAGGCTTAACCCTCAAGGCCAAGGCCAAGGCCCTGTTTTATGAAATGACCACTGATATAGAACTAATTATAGTCACATGAGTGACACATCATCACGTAAGGGCGGACCCAGAACACAATTATTTGGGGGGGGTAAAGAAATTTTGCTCCCCCCCCCAAAAAAAAGTGGGTCAAAAAATTACGGCTTGGGCTTCAGGGCCCGCTTAAGGGCCCCGAAAAAAATTTGGATTCGAGATGCTCTGTGGTGCGATTTGAGGCAATTTCTGACCATTTTAACCAATGTTTTTTGAGGAAAAGATGGTAGTGTACTCATTGCCTGCCTTTATTACGACGTCACATAAAAAAAATGGTTTCGTTTTTTTGGGGGGGGGGCATGGCCCCTTTTGGCCCCCCTAGATCCGCCCTTATCATCACGAATTGCTCGTTACGAAGAACAACATTTCTTTAATTGCAATCAACATGCTCGCATAGGCCTACACCGTTTTATGACTGCACTGTATCTATTAAAGTATAACTTCAGGTCTTCAATATGGTTTAACTAAACAAAATAATGATTTACTTCTGTATTGACACACAATTCTCCCAAGTGTAACAAAAGGGGATCCAAGAAACTGATTTAGGAAATTTGTATTTGCTTGCCCAACATGGTCAGAAATATCAGCATTATCTAAAACAGATACATGCAAATCTTTAGCACTTATCAGGGAGACATATACAACCAATCAGATCTATTCCATAGTTATATGCAATTAAAGTGATCATCTCATTAGCCCCACAAGTGTGCGGAATATTTTTGCAGCAAATATATTACAATGGTAACAAAATGTGATGCTATAAAAGTGGAAGTGTGCCCAACACACAAATCTATAGGGTGCTTCCCTCCTCCATGGTAATATGATTAAAATAGTAACAGCAAAATTTCGAACAGATTTATCTGGAAAATGCAAAAATCTATGGGCCTTGAAGAGCCTTGACTCAAAATTGCAAGGCCCTGAACCCTCAAGGCCAAGGCCAAGGCTTTTGCCCTCAAGCCTCGAGGCCATGGCTCTAAAATCCAGCCATAAGGCAGCCTTAAGGCCAAGGCCCAGCATCAAGGCACTGCATCACTGGAAAGTACCACCGACTGACAGACTTGTATGACTCATGACTCGGACTTGAGTCACGATGACAAATGACTCCGACCCTGAGGACTCGGACTCAACCTGCATGACTAGGGACTCAACCAAAGTTACCAAAAATCACTTTTTTTAACAATATAATTAAATATTATTTTGAAGACGATCCTCTCTTGAGCATGTGATACAGTCAGTGTGGTGCAGAAGAAATGCATCCAAAAACTGTACACATACACACGTGTGGCTGGCTTGTTTCCGATACATTGATGTGGGAACTCAATGTATTGAAACATGTACCCCAGCGTCCACACTTGACATCGCGTAAATGCAAGCTTAATTGATAGTGTTCGGTACCAGATTATCCTTTCCAGACAATGGTGCCTTGCTTTATTTGACATGTTATACATGTATTTCCAGTTCAATAAAATAGAGAGAAGCTGTGAAAAATGGAAACATTTACATTGTGAGGTTAAAAGGAAGATACAACATTTGCAAAAATCAAAAAACGAAACGATCAAATTATCACGAAACACCTAACTGGATAGTTAGGGAATGACAGTCTAAACCATACTGTAAAATCGTGATTCTCTTGGTGTGCTGACATTTTCAAGAAAAACTGTATTTTTTTAACGCTGGTCGGCCAACTATAGCTGTGGAAAAAAGTGGTTCTTTTTCAGCAAAAGCAAATGTTGTACATCCCTTTAAGCAGTACCTCAAAATTGATATCCAATTTATATTAAAGGTGACTCATGACTCGGACTCGACATTCATGGCTCGGGACTTGGACTCGAGAGAGGTGACTCGGTCTAGGACTCACACTCGATATTTGTTGACTCAAATACAAGTCTGCAGGTCAATGCTGGATTTGAATTGGTTTCTAGGACTACGCAACATGATCTTAACCAACACATGACAAAATGTCAAAATTAAACTTTAGGTAAAAACAGACAGAAATAAAAAGGTCATCCAAGTCTATATGACTGCTTCCTGGTTTGCTCACCTTGATCAGTTCTTTCTGTGGTTTGGTCAGGAAGTCTGGTAACTGGTATTCCATCCATGATATAACAAGGGGTTTCCATCCAAGCTGTACAGGCTCCATGTAGATCATGCCACATCTATGAGAACAAATATTTAACAGGCCATTATATTCACGAAGTCAGACTATTACCAAGCTGTTACAGACATGACCATGTTGAACATGATACGAGTAATTAAATACTATTGACGTGTTATCTAACATATCCATTTTGATATATCTAGGCTAATACTCTACATCTGAGGAAGAGTCTCCTAACTTGAAACAGTTGATAAATTGACACAATCCTGGTGCAGATCAGCAGTGATTCTAGCCCATTTTGGTAGTTTGTAAGCAGTCGCAAAGGCAAATGTTCCGCACTTATAGTATTTTAAAGCAGTTTGAACAGCCTGTTCACAAATATAACAGGTTGGATTCCCAGTGAACCATTCTAAGTATTTTGAGTTTGGAGTCACTCCATTATTTATATGTTAATAATATCTCAGAAATACCTCTTGAAGCATCCCATTTTATTTCTATGGTTCTCATATTTTTTTGCCTCTGAAGTAGGGTCGGTCAGTTGAAATCTTTAAAATTTGAAGAAAATCATTGCAGTCGCTCTTGTATACATGGCTAAATTAAAAAATGCTAAGTGTGTATTGTCTCCAGTTTTGTTTATTGCAATGACTTTATCATGAGTTGTATCACTAAATTATATTTAAAAAAAACTATATTTGACAAGATGTAGTTGACTTAAGATATATGCACCAAGCAGGTGACTGATGTTTGGCTGAAGTGACAGCCATGATGTCAATAAAGGTCTTCCATAGCCATTTAATATGATGACAGGCAACATCCTCTCACCTTCTGGGATTTCACTGGTTGCTATACACCATACTTCTCATAAGTAATACTGATAATGTGGTGCTCATGTAGCGCTTCATACCAAAGGTCTCAAAGCGCTTCACAATTATTACCCCTGTTCATCAGGCCATGAGACCAGTTTTGGCAGCAGCTCAAGATCAGCGTGTTCTAGTCTCTACCTATACAGGTACCCATTTATATTCCTGGGTGGAGAGAAGCAATTGTAGTAAATTGTCTTGCCCAAGAACACAAGCACCAATTTCCCCGTCAGGATTCAAACCCAAATATCAAGGCACATGAGTCAAACACTGTAACCAATGGACCACATATAACGCTCCACAAGCTAATATTCATTTTTAATAGCTTTCAAATAACATCGAAGCTAATAGCTTGAATTTTATGTCCATTATCTATTTCCATAATGGGGTTCCCAACATGGAGGTCAGTGGTAATAAAAATGTTTTTCTTTTATTCTTGGGTCAGGAGCCCAAAATAAGGTCGGTCGGAAATGAGAACCAAAGTAAAAACGGACGCCCTAACATTATCATATCTGATACTGATCTTCTCCAACTGGTCATTAATCTCAGAAATTACATTCCACTGCTTTTTTTTTATCTAAATGATTTAATTATTTCTATTGAATGTAGTATTTCTGGAAGGAATATCATGCCTTGAGTTTATCAGTCATGACCTACCTGCTGACAGTGGCTGGTGAGGCTTGTTCTAAGTCTTTTGGCTCAAAGATCATATTCTGCTTGTTATTCATCTGAATGATCTCACCACTCATCAGACACAACTGTAGAGAAAAGAAAGTGGAGTACTTTGCAATAACTAGAACAATTCAAGCTTGACAAATGTCAGCACCTTTCAGACCTGTTGTTACGTTATCAAGAGCTCTGAGCTGAAAGACAGCTTTGAGTTTTCATTTCAGTATCTCAAGCCATCGATGACATCAAAGGCTGGATGATTCTTGATCTGGGTTGGTAACAGACACATGGAGTTTGTTCATGCTGCATTGGCCCCACGCCCTGCAGGCTATGAGAAATGATGATGATGATGATGATGATGATGATCTTGGAGAACCTACCTTTTTATTATCATCCAGTACAGTATTCATGTTCTCAATCCACACAGCGTCTACCGGACCATCAAACACACACCATTTGCGGTCATCACTTGTACTAGCAGCCTGTTCTCTGAAGATGTTGGCCAGCACACCATCTGACCACTCATGGGAGATGGGGTCAAAGCGGCCATACAGCTGACCCATGGTAATAGCTTTGGGATTTAGAATTTGATAGTTGACCTGTAGTTGGAATGAAATTGGACAATAGTATTAACTCTTTCGCTACGGAATTAAATTTACCCTTTTCGTCCCAACTGGACGTAATTAAAAGCTGAAAATTCTGCCGAGCGTCGATGTGGGCGCCGCCATCTTTGAATGTATCTCCGTAAACAAACTGCTCACAATAACAAAAAGCGCACCCCGGCCAGACGGAGAGCCGCTGGCAGCGGCTCAAACTAGGGTCAGAGGTTATACGATATAAATTATGTAGATATGGCCCACGTCATGGGGACACCCTGTTTATTCACAGCGACGCAACCGAGCCGCTGCCAGCGGCTCTCCGTACGACCTGTACAATTTGTATGTGCCGCTGTCAGCGGCTCGCCGTAGCGAAAGAGTTAAAAGGCAAATGTGTTTATTTGTTGTTATCCACTGGAGTAACAGCCTTGCTTGTGATGTTATAGTATAATGAGGGTTGGACTCAGGTTAAACATTAAAAGTGTTCATGATCACGCTGGATGCACATTCACGCAATATAATAGCAAGGTTCATTTTTGTCTAAGGCTCCAAAAACAAATGAACTGGTCAAATCATTATGTTTTAACATATCAATTTGCATACAACAATATGCCATTTAGCTATTTAAACTGCTCATGCACACATTTCATTCATTTATATATTTATATATTTTCAGTGGAAAATGCAAGAAAAGATAAGTCCGAGGTTTGCCTTAAATGGATATGATCACACATACTGAAATTTGTATCCTTGTGGAGACATTTCTTTGTTCTCGTGTACTAAAGTTTTCGAGTTTGAAAGTTCAGTTTCAAAATGCTCTTATTTTAACCAGAATTAATTTCCTTGGCTGAAATTCGGACTTAATATCCCTTTTCTAAAACTCTACCATTTGCAACAAATCAACATACCTTGGAAATTCCTAGTTTTTGAGTAAAATCCATATATCCATTTCATGAAAACCTTGTGGAGACGTATTCATCTATAGAAATTGCCCTGTGGAGACGTATACAATCTTTTGTTCCCTATTGTGTGCATGTCTCCAGAGGGCACGGTGTATCAGATCACACGCAGTTGAGAAACCAAACTGTTGTGTTTTTTTTACCTTTCGGTGTCACATTCGCTCACCTTAAATTCCTCCATTAGCTTGTTGGTGTGTAGTTCTCCCAAGGAGTCTGCCAGCACCTTGAAGGCACTTGTCTTGCCTCCGATGGCATCGCCGACAATCATCAAACCATGACGGACAAGGATCATCTCATAGATCTGATAAGTAAGGCACTTTGCTTGATTGATGGATTGAACATGTGATATCCATGTTGGATCCATGAACAACACACGAATGTGAATCCAGAATTCTGTGAATTAACTCACAAAAATCTTCTTTCTCAATCAATATTTGCTTGCCATGTTTACAATTTCAAATTCAACCATATATATACGCCATAGACAGGTTCCGGTCCTTTCATCACCAATTTGGCTATTATCTATAAAGCGCGTAGTGGGAACCAGTCTACCATTACTGCATGCATGATGCATGTACTTTAGTCTGTCACCACCATGAAGGGAATTTGTTGATTGTATCGGTAAAAAACATCAATGAGGATTTCCTTCTGAATATAGCGATTGTAAGTAAGCAAATGGACAAATACGGACAGCAGAAATAATATAAGCATTTTTGACGTAAAAAAAGTTGTTGAGAAGCATTTGTATTAATGCGTTTTTTACAGTTTTTTTTACTTGCTGATAAGAATGTTAGCGTCAGGTACTTAAATAGGGTTGGTCAGTAACCGGAAGCAGAAGTACATTTTTAACAAGGGAACTGGTTAGTGCCACGATCGGCATCAATAGGGTAAGGACGGGAACCAGTATGCTTGCAGTGCAGTTTTGTTTGAGTGCAAAAGCAACCCATAACAAACATAATTTCTGGAAGGTTGCTGATGAACAAAATAGAAACAGTTTGTACGCACGCAATGTATGCAAGCATTTACTGCAAAGACCAAGGGAAACCCAGACTTGAGCCAAGTCTATCTGTTAGTTGTTGTCTCTGATGACAAGATAAGAGTAGTACGACAAGCATATTGATCTCCTGCTAAAACAAGGACTATTTAAAAAAAAAAAAAAAAAAAAAGATATCTACATGAACATGTGTCTTACACTATGTTCACCAAGAACAATTGAATGGAGTCCCAGGGCTTGCTCACTTACCTGAATGATCTTTTCAATAAACCAAGGTACGGGCTGAAGCTTCTTCTTTATAATAGTGTTACTTAATGCCATCTCTAGTTCACCATAGTCTGGCCTGGGCATCTCCAGTCCAGGGAAGAGGTCTGAGATGATACCCTCAAACAGCGGGATGTCATGTGACAAAAACTGTACAATACAAGGACAAAAAGAAAAGAAATCAGATTCCGCTTAAAACCATTCTACTAGAAAAAACTGTTGTGAATATTTTGCTATTTTGCTAGATTTTTAATTTTGCATTTAAAGATCATGAAGTTGAAGTTCCTCTGCCACTTCAGCATATCTTTTTATTGTGTTTTTGACCCTATGATTTGAAGCAAAATACTTTTTTCCTAATGTTGCATACTTTAATACTTACTTATTCAATGCTTTTCAAAACACAGAGAAAATGTACACTGGCTCATTTAGGGACTCAAACCAAAGACCTAAATATCAGCAGTGAAAAATATAACATTATCCTCATCAGTTGCATGCATTCAGGATTTCGCTACATTCAATTAAAATGTTGCTATGTATATCGCACATCATTGGTGTGTGTGGAACATATGTGACGCGCTAACAAGCACATGCATGTAATGTGCCCTTACTGATCCTACATTCATTGAGCAACAGGTACAACACACACTGACAGGAGATAGTATTGCACTGTGTTGGTAAAGGCAACATATGACTTTGTTTTACCTTGGGCAGATTGACATCCTTGATGGATCTGAGTACCAGTATGTCTTCAGCAGTCTCTGGGTGTTTGAGCTTTAGGTTACCAGCTGCTGTTAGAACTGATTTCACTGCTCTCATACCATAGTCATAGTGATGTTGCGATGATAACTACAAATAGATAAAGATATGATATTGAAAGTATCAGTTTCTGTTTTTGTCTTCTGACGAACCAAAACCATCACTCCGAGGTTATCTAGTTTCAAATATTTTTAATAACTTGATAAAAAGCAAAACCCCCACATATCTGGTTCTAATTACTACTGTTAACAGGCCACCAACAACCACAAAGCACCTGTTCTGAGCAGAGTTTGTAGGTAGCTACAATCTTAGTAGACAGTGACCTAGCAGCCACAAAACCCATGGAGTACAGGCTGATCTCAGCAATCAAGGCATAGTCTGGTACCATCATGGCAACAGTCCGGAACAAGACCTGCAACAAATATGTATATCAATTGATATTTAATATACGGCCAAAATGTCCCGATGCAATACCTTGTACCTTAACATGCTAAAATAATTTAATCCACACATTTATTGACCAAATAAGGGAATTTTGACCAGCCTTACGGCTGACAAGTAAATATTATGGCAAATGATGATATGCTTGTCTTTACTCCATAATTCTATCAGATTGAATCCATTAAACAATTGTTGTCTGCTTTGATGTAGTTCATGGCATATTCTTAACCTGAGAGGTGATGGTACTAGAGGGAAAACTGAGGCTGGCATTTACCCCCAAGGGCATACAAAACCCATTCAAAGGAATGTAGCAAAAAGCAGCAGGGACAAAAGTACTGCCAAGTCTTTGAGACTGATCAGTGTAATGTACCCAGGGAACACAAGGTGATGTACTCCATCATGCCCCGTGTGTGCCTGACAATATGGCAGTCTGATGTGAAAACATTATCCAGGTTAGATCTGTACTTCTTGTAAGTTACTCAGTTCATCACACAAGTGCAAGATTCCTGAAAGGCCTCGGTTTGGCAAAGACAGTAACTGAACAGCTCCTCAGAATTCAAAACAAAAATAGCGTTTGGCAAATTGCGTTTATAAGTCAGCTGAAAATGATTCACACGTCGAGGTGCACATTATCAGCATTCCAGTCAAAGCATAACAAATCTAGAGGTTTGAAGAGTCAATTCTGTAGCCAAGCATGCAGGCACTTGAATGCTCATGTGTCTTGTGAAGCATGACCTGTACTGACCTTGAGGTTGTCTGGTAGTTCTGCCCGTCCTGCATAGCCAGGGTTCATGGTAATGAACATAGTACATGATGGATCCAATGAGATTTCTGTCCCCTCAAACACAAACTGTGTGACCTGTTCTGCTACAGCTCTTTGGATGCTCTGTATCTGCTGGGCTACTACTGATAAGACCTGCAAGATAAAACAAAATAATAATAAAAAAAAAATCAGTTAAAGATTGAAAGCGTTCAAGATCAGTAATTTTAAGAAAGCTCTGTGTTTGATATCAAACACAGGCCAAACTCAAACAGTGCACATAAAATTGATTACCATCTTTGGGAACTAACAATAAGTGTTGGCATCACTACTTTGTTTGGTAGGAGATATATGTCAGGCATGCAGTAACACAAAAGCAATCAGATCTTAACAAACTCAGTTATGAAATACATTTTACTGAAGAATACTTTTCTTTTAATAAGAAACATCATGAACAAATATCAACAAGAATCTTGAGAGACTGTTGCAAATATTTTCACAGGCTTTTTCACTTTATGCTACTTATAGGAACTACAATAGAAAACTTTATTTTCCAATGGGGTTAAGAGCCTTAGAACTGATGTCTTCAATGTTTATAAATTATGTAGATTTTGGTATGGTGTTGTTGCACGAGTATCACACTATATACAGTTAAGGCGGAAATATCACAATTTTAATGCAATAAAAAAGAGACAATTTCTTATGAACTAACCTCCAGTTCAATCCTGTTGAACTCGTCAAAGCAAGCCCAGGCCCCAGATGATGCCAAACCTTTGAAGAATTTGCCCATGGCCTTATAGTCCAGCCCATCCGAACAGTTAAAGACAACACACTGCTTAGCCACAGCCTTAGCCAGATCTTTGCATGTTTCTGTCTTGCCCGTGCCTGCTGGTCCTTCTGGTGCCCCTCCAAGATTAAGTAGCAGGGCTCCCATCAGAGTTCTGATGAGAACAATTCCAACAAAAAAAATGACATTTGTGGCGTTATGTGATGCACAATGTTTATGATAAATCAATGTCATGAACATGAACTGATAGTCTGGGACGTGCACACACTTAACTTAATTAAACAAAATTATTCCATTGGTTTAGAGTATCTAAAATGCTGGTTTAACCAAATTTCAAATGCTGTTCAATGCATATTTTATACATACCTATAGCACCTATCTGTCAATGGTGTAATGACCAGCCTACTGGTATTCCCCAGATACTCATAGCCATAGGGTACTGTAGTTGTGATCATTCTCACCATGACGCTACCTTCCTCATGATAGTATCTCAACTGACTGATCCAAGAGAAACTCAGGGGGTCTGTGATGCATTGCTTGCAGAGGTTAGCAACAACGTCACGGGCTGACAAAATAACATAGTAATTACTACATTACTAATAACTGATAATCCATCTGATCCTCAAAACATCAGGAACACAAGCTGTTGGGAGATCAGACTGGCTGTCTGCCAAGCTAGAATAACCTGAAAACTCTACCAAGTGCCAGTGATTTCATCTGTTGTGTAATCGAGTTACACAATGTTTTCCAGTTTGAATGTATGACAGTAGTGAATTTATGAGCATACAGGTAGTGGTGGAATCAATTATACCTATTGCTATGAGTGCATTGCTGGTTAGCATCAAAATGTGTGAAAACATGAAGAAATGGCATTTCAATATCATTGGTCTGATTCTGACATCCTTTTGAGGAATGATAACCTTACCGTGAACATCAATGACGATAAGTGCTCCTAATGTAATGCGAGCCATCTTTGTCAGTTTGCCCCGTACCAACTCCACTATCTCCTCAATCTGTTTATTGCACTTAGCCAGGTATGACTCTAGTCCATTCTCTTGGATTGCCTACATGAAGAAATAGAGAGAGAACTGGTCTCATGGTCTGATGAACAGGAATAATAATTGTGAAGCGTTTTGAGACTTTGGTAAAAAGCACTATATAAGCACCACACTATTTATATTACTAGACTGATAGCCCACCATGAAGTAATGTATCATTTTACTGTTGGTAATAATTAGAGCACAAACTATGGAGAATCTGACAATACAAGAACACCTCTGAAACTGTTGGTACTTTATTGTTTCTGTCATTAAATGAGTACAAAAGGTACTTTTGAGAGCTGTTTTTCAAGTCCTGTCATGCCTGTTTCGACCCGAACGTGCAATTTGTGTAAAAGTCGTCGTTGCGGGCAGCAAACAAAACACAGTAAATCGTGACGTAATAAACAGGACTCCCGATGCAGAGTAGCATAAACGAGTCCTGTTTATTACGTCACGATTTACTGTGTTTTGTTTGCTGATTTTACACAAATTGCACGTTCAGGTCGAAACAGGACCTGAAAATAGCTCTCAAAAGTATCCTTTGTACTCATTTCATGACAGAAACAATAGTCGTTTTTATTTCATCACACCTTAGGCTACATATACCCCCAAAATGACGGAAATGTCTTCGAGCATTCCACAACCTCTTTAACAGACTCAAATACCTCAGCGTGTGGTGACTTATGTGATTTAGATTTGAACTTCAGGGGACTCACAACTCTACTACATGTACCAGTATGGTATGGGGTTAGTAGGTGGCCTTACTTTGGTCACTTCTGATGTCCAATAGATTGTACTTGCTGCAATGACAACCTGACCAGGCCAATTTAACACCCATGTCTTGCGAGGTGTGTTTGGGTATGCATCCACTGCTTTGCATGTCACCTCCTGTAGGCTTCTCCTCATTATGTCCTCAACCTAAAATAACAACACAACAACTTTTGAGAAACAACAACCAAAATCTTGACACCTTATGCAGATGTTGAAGTGCATGTTCATATTGTGTGTACACAGTAGTTTTGAGATTAACCCCTTGAAATTAATCGCATTGTGCATCTGTCTTACCTGAATTAGCCATTTCTCCACCAGACCATTTGCATCAGAAGGAATGATCTTTGAGCACAGTTCTACTGCTTCCATTTCAGCTGATTCCATTGCTGTAATCTCCTTGGTGTCAGTGAAGGACAACTTGGCAATACCCTCAAAGCACTTCTTGAGGTGAGGCTGGACACGAAGTGGATCCTTAGTCTCTGAAAGGATCTCCAACAGCTCATCATTAGACAAGAAGAAGAACCTGATTAGAAACAAATCGGTTTTTTTAAGTGATATTCAAAGAAAATCAAAGAATGAACAGTAGGTTGTAAGAGGAGATTCAGAACGCACTGTTTGCCGAGTTCAGTATCTATCAGAGATGAAACTGGCATATGGCAAAAAAAATTGGAAAATAGGCCGAACAAAAATACGTGTCTGAAATCTGGGCCGCGCTGCAGTTACACACATGCATGTACAATACACTTCATGCCCAATTTCCGGACACCAACTCCTTCTTTATTTTTGATTCAAACAAAATTTTACGATGAAAAGGTCAGTGTTTTCATTGCATAAAACGCCTGAATTACGGTTAGTGTAATGGGGTCATCAACAAAAAAGTTCACTCCTTACTCTTAAAAGTCCGAAAGACAAGGCACCGTTCATGGTGCTTCAATCATGTCCATGATTCAACCACACAACTCCACTACTCCACTTGCATTCGTACGTGGGGAAAAATCAGGCATTATCGTCTTTCTCTTCCAACAAATGCCAGTGAAATGTTTCGCTAATGCTCTCTTCGCTATCCTCGAGATAATCATCATGATTTTTATTTTTAAAAACATTGCATTTTGTACAACTAAATCTGAAACCTCAGAAAATCGCACAACTTAATGATTTTATCCACTGGATCGTTCACGAGGCTACCCGTTCCCGACCGACCATGTGCTAGCAGCCGGACGGTATACAGTGTGCGGTACGTACGCTGGTACCATTGCATATCATCTTTGTACAGTACATATTGCACGCACATGCGACACAGTGATTTTTCCATGTCACCTGTCAATGTTTAACCTTTTGTCCAGCCGGAAAAGGCTCCAATCAGTGTTATGGCCTGTGTTTCTACCGTTGAAACACTCCAATAACGAATGGTGAAAGAGATTAAAACTACGTTCGCGATGATTTTAACGTGCCATTTCCATCGACTTTTCTTCGAAATTATGATTGAAATAAAATGACATTTTGTGAAAAAATTGTTACACAAAATCAAATTTTGTGGGACACATTGTAAGAAAATCGGAAATTTCGTTGGAAAATTCAAAAAGCCGGATTTCTGATTTAAATCGGAAAAGTTTCATCTCTGATCTATACATTGTGGAACACTGCACTATCATACAACAGTCAAAGAAATGGTTGATGAGGATAGGTTTATATGGCCACAGCCATACAACTGACAAAAGAAAGGAAAAGATTCAATCTTCTATTTCAAAGACTAGTCAATGTTAAATAGTATATGTCACTTAATTCTGGACAGTCACATGACTTGCCACTGACCCAATAAACAAGTAAAATAACTTGAGTTGCACCATTGCTTACGGTTTCATGAATCTACTGTAGGACAATTATTTCAACTATGATAAAAAAGATGTATTCAAATGCTTAACACCTTTTTTCATAGGTTTTGTATGACTTTTTTTGTTTGGTTCCACTAACCTTGGAAAGAACAGTCTTTTCTTCTCCAGGTAGTCATTCAGACCTTTCTGTATGGTGTCTAGAAGAACTTCTGACTTCTGCAGATTTTCTAGCATATGAGGCTGGGCTGTCACGACTAACGCACGAGTGTTTATCACAGCAGTCTGCATGATGTCTCTCCTTATTAGCACAAAACGTAAACAATGTAACAACCAATTCGTAATCATATTGGACATTTTTTCACTAATAAACACAGGCACTGCAGGATAGATAATGAACAACATAAAACTGCTTTTTAAAAATTTATGGACAAAGTGAAAATCGGCTATTAAATCCCAAGCAGTAAAATATTGTAAGGCATTTCAGTTGGTAACAGTCCCTTGGTAAGTTTCCTGTGCTTTTATGTTTAAGCAATATATTTCTTTATCCCATTAATTCAATGTTTTACTATCAACTGAAGCATTGAATGTTTCTTCACGTATCTCTCAATACATTATTTATAGGACTAGGAATGAGGTACATTGATAGTGCAGACAACCTCAGTAATTATTTTGAGATTTATTTCGTGATAAAACTGATGAATAATCAATTGAATATGTTAAGGTATGTGAACAGAGCAGGACACTTAATTTGCTCCAATAATCTCAGTGTAACCTCATTCCAATTCATTTGTCAATCACAAATCTTCAAGTCAATTACCAATTCTCATCAACATCTGTGAACATAGATCCCTCCACTGGTATCTGGCGGCGAATGTCTGCCGATCCAAAGATTGGTTCAAGATATAGCCAGGCTGCTTGGACCTTGAGCCAAGAGTCTAGAATATCACTCATACGATGCTGCAAGGATCAAGGACAAAAATTAAAAGTGAGAGATGTTTTTCTGGACAACCACGGAGCTGTTTCCCTTTTTGTTTAGCTCGGACGTATGTCTATATAATAGGTTGTATTGCAATGATGGTGTGTCATTTGGAAAATTTGAAAATTTATGCAGGTGAATATGAAAAATTGACATAAGACTATGGAATTTGTGAGTTTTATAAGGTGTCACATGACATGACATGAGGTCAATATTTATTATAGGGAGTCATAATTATTGGATGGTCTTTTTATTTGCAAAGTGTAAGGTTGAGTTGCTTTCAAATCATGTAGAACAAGGTGAATGATTTTCGGCAGTAGAAAATTGTACATGGGCAATCCTATCATTACAGACAAAACAAATTGAAATACTTGCAGTGACAGCAAATTTTATAAATTCAGTACAACTCCAGCGTACAGGGTGAATAAAAAAAAAAACGAAACCCAAATGTCAGAATTATTGTTTTAGCCAAGTTCTGCATGTAGTATTTTCAAAATCTAGGATATGAAAGCCAAATTCATACGCTTTCTTTTAGTACAAAAATCATTCAAATCACTCATGTACTTTTCAAGTTATGGAATTTTAAACACAACTACCGTTTTAAGGTTCTGTCCACGGATCACAAAAAAGTTCAGTGTTCTTTCAGCAAAACGAAAAGAAATCACATATAATAGGAATATGTGTGAATTGTTTTCGTTTTGCTGAAAGAACGCACACCTTTTTTTGTGATCCGTGTGTTTAAAATTCCGTAACTTGAAAAGTACAGAAGTGATTTGAATGATTCCTGTACTAAAGGAAAGCTCATGAATTGGGCTTTCATATCCTAGATTTTGAAAGTGCTACATGCAGAACTTCCCCAAAACAATGATCCCAACATTTGGGTTTCGGGGTTTTTTTTACTCACCCTGTAGAACTGAATTTATAATATGCCATGGTTGAAGTATTGTTAACTGCATTAATTAATGAGACACATGTATAAGCACTGTAAACAACTGTTACGGACATCACACATTCTGACATACCGGTAGGTAAAACAACCTAAGATGCAAATGAATACAAACTTTCAACAAAATGGAGCTGTGGTTTTCTAGATGTAGGCCTTTTAAAATGCATCTTTAAGATGATGGGTCAAAGTGTGTGTCAAGTTAGAAGACTTCAGATTCATAAATGTGCCCAAATGGGTGGGTAGAAGAACACACACATACAAATCTTGTGCACAAAGGACTCAATCTTCTTTTAAGTTCACGAGTCAGTTATCAATTTGAATTTAGTCTAGTGCTGATTTCTGCAATTAAAGAAAGGAGAAGAAATCTACGGTAGAGTATCTAAAGCCACATGACATTTCTACTGAAACCCTACTTCCTAACAGCTTTCAAAGCTGAAAGATCAATAATTACATGTAAGTGCAAAATAATTGAATGTTTTCCTTTTTGTTTTCCATTGCAGATTCTAGATTCTCTACTCACCAACGTTTCTTCCCAGACTTTCACTTGCTTCTCAAATGGAGCAATGAATGGTGATCCCCTCATGGTTGAGGTCTTGACGATGTGATCTTCTAGCAGGACTTGCACATCTTCAGGAGATGACAGGATACTCAGTTCAGTGTCTTTGTACTCAGTGAAGTTGAAATGAACAGACTCCCAATCATCCTTCATCTTCATTAGAGCCTGCAATCAACATTGGCATGATGCAAACATCAGACTGATTCATAGTGTTGTAGTCAAGATCTGGAAGTTCGAGACCAAGACAGAGACCTGGATGCCCGAGGCGGAGACCGAGACCTTGAGGTTTGAGACCGAGACTGAGACTTGATGGTCCGAGACCGAGACTTTGAGGCTTCACGTTTAATTACATATAAGTAAAGTAAAAAGAAAGAATATACATGCATAATGACATATGCGTACACACATACTGGAATTTGTATCCTTGTGGAGTCATTTCTTTGTTCTCGTGTACCGAGAACAAAAGTTTTCGAGTTTGAAAGTGTACTTTCAAAATGCTCTTATTTTAACCAGTAAGAATTTCCTAGGCTGAAATTTGCACTTAATATCCCTTACAGAAAATACTTCCATTGGCGACAGATCAACACACCTTGGAAATTCCTAGTTTTTTAGTAAAATTCAAATATCTATTTCGTGATAACCTTGTGGAGACGTATTCACCTATAGAAATTGCCCTGTGGAGACTTATACAATCTTTCGTTCCCTATTGTGCACATGTCTTCAAAAGGGTTCCATGTAACGGATCAGTCATCTTCACACCGTTTAATCGTGTTTACGTTTGTACACTAACTTTTTAGGAAGACTTCCATATGTTTTGTACACAACCCCAACCGCGGACGCACCGGTACCGTATGCTTGGAATCACGGACGATATTGTTCTCTTTTGTTCTCCAGCATTTTTCCTCCATGGTTTGAATAGACACAGGTTTGTTATGGTGTAAATGGAGGATTTGGGATGTAAATGGAGGATGAAGGTTTGCCTCTTCCCTTTTCCTTGTTTATACTTAAATATATTTTGCAACAGCTCTCACTGGTTTTGTAAACCTTTTCTAATCGAGGTCATCCTCAATTTGGTTCCTGTCCTCAATTCAACAATGATGTTGTACATGTGTGTCCTCAAGGCTCAATTTACACCATAACACGCACCATTTTTTTGTTTGTGGTATAGTGGTAAAGTGATATTGGTTGAGTCTTAACAAGTGCATTTCATCAAGGCTTATTACAAGCCAATGTTTAATTAGAAGGGCCTCCTTAATTTGAGGGATCATAAATTACTTTGTGTGAGTAATAAAGACAAGCAACATGTTGTTGCTGAGTTCAGATTGTTTAAGGTTCATGAGAATTTGAGTAAGTTGATTTCACATTTTAGAGGAAGGAAGTTCAAAATACACCCTGCTGATCCTTCATGATGCCTCTAGCATTAGTGATTGAACATGCTGCATACTGGTGGTCTTGATCCTGAGACCAACAAAATAAGACCGAGACCATGGGGTACCAAGACGGAGACCAGAAAAACTGGTCTTGAGACCGGTCTCAAGACATACAGCACTGCTGATTCAAAAGCAATCAACTGTCTCTTAAACTTAATAAAACCCCAAAATTCAATCTGTAGTGCCACAGCAACAAATATAAAAATGCTTTCAGATCAGGCAATAGTATAAAATTCCTCCATTGTCTTCATCATAAGCTTAAATATCAAAAGCATATCCATTCTTATAACTCACCTGACAAATACAGCTCTGATTTTTCAAATTTGAATTTCTTTTGTTCAATGCAAAATTTCTTGAGCAGCCTTCCCCAAGTTTCAGACATTCTCTCACTTCATCTTGTAGGCAGGTGCTCTTTGTCTCATTAATGAGTCACTATCTCTATCTGTCTTTAATCCATCAATCATGGGAGTTTCTAATGTATTCTTCATATACATGCATTTTCACAGTATTGTCAAAAAGTGTACTTAGTGAGCTGAAACTTTGACAGGTTAGTTGTTAAATTACCTGCTTCAGATTGATTGTATTGTTCTTTCTTGAATTGGCAAAGACACATTTTTTTTGCAACTGGTGTCAATTACTTTAGCCATGCCACCTCAACATGTTACAAATGAACAAAGTACATGTACATAATACAAACCAGTAGCACATTATTGCAGTAACTCAATCTAACAACATTGTTACCTAGCCATGCCACCTCAACATGTTACAAATGAACAAAGTACACGTACATAATACAAACCAGTAGCACATTATTGCAGTAACTCAATCTAACCACATTGTTACCTTTTCAAGCGCAAACTCCTTGCTTGCCTGCGAACTGATCTCTGTTAGATCCTCTAGGTACTTCTCAAGACCCATCTGTAGCATCTCCAGTAATGGTGTCTCCTTTGTTGGGGTCATGTTAAATCCAGCCTGGATATAATATCATGATCCCACGAGGAAAAATGTCAAGTCAATTCTTAACGTTTGTGTACATTTTACTTAAATGTTCAACCATTGGCACCACTACTCATTGTATTGCACTGTATTTATTTGCTGATGAATCTATTAAAACGTACAGTGCTTGGGCAGTTAGGGGCCTTACGATTAGTAATGGCAGGACCGCTTGCGGCGGTACAGAGACTAATCGGTTTATGAGACGAGATTTGGTAATAGCAAGTATCATCACTATTGGATGCATGCACTGCCACAGCTTCACTCAAACACAGGCCCCTTCTGCACTCGTTCATCCACTTAGCTGCACTGTACATTAGTAGAGCAGTTAAGTTACGCGCTTTGCTAAACATGTACTGGAAGCTTTGCATTCCTGATTGCATACATGGACAAGAATTTAAGCAGGCATTTCATAGAATCTGTTTAGGCGAACGTCTTTAAAAACTTTGAAAGTACATTGATTATTTTGTTGGCATGTGTGAGAAATGAGGTTTTTACCCCCTTCCTCCACAATATGAAGAATGCCAAATTCACTTGTTTGGCATGTGTTGTACATGAGTTGCCAACGCATATGTTTGTGATGTTAACGCACATATCCTTGAAACAGCGTAGTATAGGTACACAATTGTAGCTTAACCTCTCTAATCTCAGGTAAAGATCCATCAAATCTGATTTTTTTTAACCGGTCAATTACACTGAATTCAATCTGCATGTCTAAAAAAGTGAGTGCATGCAGTGGTCTCCTATTTTGACTTTTCTTGAGGAAAACTCAAAGAATCAAGCAGAACCACAGACTTAATCAATACAGTGCACTAGACAGGATTCAAACCTCAATCACCTTAGATAATTGAGTATTTTACTCTTCGATTGACCATCCTACCTTTTCATTCATCATGTCCCAGTGTCTCTGTTTGATACCAGGGTTGCAAAGAGCTCCAATCAGTGGCATGTTCAGCTTAAACTTCTCTAGTTTAGCTTTGATGGTGATTGATGCTCTCATTGGTCCCATCATGTCAGTACTACCAGCGAAGGTCTTACTTAACTTGTAACTAGTCTTCCATAAAGACTGCACCTAAAAGATAGCATGAAACAATCATGACAATTACACAACAGGTTCTTTCTTGGCAAAAAAATCAAAGCTTTTTTTATAATCAAACAGTATATGTGATAACCTTGAATGCCTAGAAACAATCTCATCACATCATGGGAAATGATTTCAACCAAACCACCATCTTGAAATTCAGACATATTTGGATTCAACTGTAGTTTAATCCCACTGAATTAAGGTAGATCAAGTTGACTATAACCTGGCTTTACCACTCAAATTAACCAGGTGGAATCTAGCCAGTTTTCATTACTTAAGGCTAAATCACAATTGAACAAATTCAGACTGACTGGAGCAATCTTGATGATTGCTGTAACAAACAGTCAAGCAGCATAAAAACCAAAAGAGTAAGGGTTGATGAGATCAAAGGGAAATTACACTGCACATGTACAGTTTCTTTAAAACACTTAACAATCAAATGTCTATTTCTTCAATGAGCTTGAATAACTTTTTTGGAAGATGTCACACACATTCTGACACCAATTAACTCTGCATATACCATTACTGGGAAATATAACCAATTCTTTGCGAGTAGGTGGCATAGTATGAAATATTTCCATAGATAATGCAAAGGAAACTCAGTCTGGATAACGACATTAACAGCTGGATCAAGGAATCTCAAAGCTAGATGGAACTCAATAAATAACTAGATCAAGATAGGTCAAATTGGATGAAGAGATTGCAGCAAAACCAAGCCAATGGAAGCCAAATCTAGCTCATGAAAGCTTGAACAAGCAACGTCTGACCGGTACATGTCTATTCCACTCCAACTAGCTACTAGCACTGACCTCTTCTTCGACCAGTTCTGCATCAACCTCAAGCAAGGGTCCATTCATCCATTTATCATATTGCTGATGGAACTGAACCGCTGTCTGCCAAAGCTTATCAAATGGTTCCTTCATCTCACGGATGTCATCCAACAAGGTGTAGGGACTAATCTGACCCGTGTCTAAGAGCTTCTCTTCCAAATTGATGCTGGCTTTCTGTTAAGGGGGTACAAGATTGAAAACAACTTAGTTGCATTCCATTATAACAAGGGGTAAGGCTTTTCAGAATAGTCCTCAGAAAGGGGAACATTTAAACTTATAGTGTACAAGATAAGTTCAAGGTTATGTCTAAAACAGAAAAAAACGAAATGTTCTTATACCACACGGTAACATAATACATGTAATATAGATCAGGACAACCTTTATTTTAATTTAATTTAAAAGTGTACAGATGACACTGGGAAGGAGTGAATATGCTCCAAAGTCAGTGACCAATTCTTCAGTACACGTACTAATTATGACAGTCAAACCCTTTACCCTGACAGATTCATCTCTACATAGAAATATTACTCCCATGAAATGATTTCAAAAAGTTCTCATCATCTAAGGCTACTGCCTTAGACATTAAACAAAAAAGGGAAAATAAGACTGAAAATCTTAGTTGGTATTACAGAGCTTACTGTTCCAATTCTGCTTCAGTCTTTTTATCAACCTTTTTTTGTTGTTGCTTAAAATAAAATCCAGAAAGGTATGAATTGGATACTACAAGAACAAATATTCAATGAATCATGGAATGGTACATCAAAACTTGGTTTGAGTGGACGGGTTGATATTTGTGCTGTCAGGTCAGTGTGGGCTCATTTCCTTGCCTTTCACCGGCAGTGACCCTGCATTCATTCCTGCCAAGATCACTTTCTGGACTGGGTTTTTCTGTCCCTACTTGTTAATTCTTCTGGTCCTTCCTCCTCTAATACAGAGCTGGGATGCAAGGGAAAATGATGCTGAAGTGGACCAACCAGGATAAACTTGAAATACACTGATTATGTTCAGTTTTGTTGACCAACCTCTTGATAAAACTCCTCTAGAACTTTCTGGATGTCTTGGAGCTTGAGCAGGTAGTCCTGAGCCTCAGACATCCTATCTTTGGTCTTGAATCCCTTGACAACATCAAGTACATCCTGTAACCTAGCCTGGAACTTACGCTGTCTGTCCAACAACTTGGAGACTGCAATATCATGCTCTCTTTGCAGTTTGGTCTCGCTAAAATTGAATTGAAACACCCATGAAGCAAACAAAATATGTTTTAATACTCTACTCTTCTGAAACTGAAATCAGTTTTAAAGCAAATCCTATTTTCTGCGTAGTTTTGAGACAAAACAATTATTCACCAATTTTTAGAACAATTAAGAGCTCATGTAAATTTTATTTGATACGATTTCTATGGAAAATCTGACTGAAGAAATGTACAAGCACCCATTTTTAACTGACACCATCTGCATAAATGATGATGATGAATAAAAGATGTTTTCACATTGTTTTAATGGTTGAAACAAAATTGAGTACTTTGACCAGCAGACAGAATACCATACTTTGATGGAACAAACATTCATTGGCTCAACATCTACATATTGGCATTCTTTCAAATAATTAACTATTTATTGGTTAATTATCTTACTTTTAATGGTTCATTCTTAAACATAAAGATGCGAAACTGAAAATCACGAGTTGGGTCAATATTTGGACCAAATCACCAGCAATAGGACAGTTTTTACATAGTTTCAGAGAGAGGATAGCCTATTTGTGCACTACAGTTTCTCCATTATACTCGGAATGGAAGTAATCTAGAAATGATGGCAAATACCCCAATAGTTTGCATCTCATTACACACCAAGCTAATTTCCTCCACGGACAGCTTTTGTTTTTTTTCTCACCAATCTGCATGGAGACCATACCTGTTCACGTTTAGCTGTGCAGAATATCTCCATTTAGTACCATTGCTCAGTGTGCTAAGTCCAGACACTTTGAGAATACTTACCTATTTTTGATGATTGGTACAATCCTGGTGCTCCAGGTGAATGTAGTATCATTGAGTATCAGATCATCTTTGGACAGTGTAGCATAGTCCATTAGGAAGAGGAGGTTACTGGCTGCAATCTCAAGTCTGGTCTAAAAAAATAGGGAAGAAAACAGGTGCTTCAAGACCCATTTACGTGATCAGCAAGAGTTTCTTCGACCCTTTGCAATCAGCTGACATCAAATGCAAAAGATGTCTGATCATGTGTATCCCTATGGAACAAAAGAACACACTGCAAAGATGGCTGTAATTCAAAGGATCTATACAGAACTCCACTACGAGTTGTGATGGCGAAGTTCAACCCGAAATGTATAGGTTTCAGTATTGGATATTTCCGTTCTGAAACACTCAATAAGTTTCAGGTCTTAAAAACAATCAGGTCCAAGTGACACAACATTAAAACCTACATTTTTAGACACCAGGGGTGCGTTTGGGCAGTTATAATGAGAATTGGTTCAGCTATTTGTCATTGGCTGAGCATCTAGGGGATTGTAGTAATGTAGTAATCCTACATGATTACTGTAACACCAAAGTCAATCAAACACTCCACCAATAACCAAAAAATGAAATAGCTTTATGTTACACCCATCAAACTGTGGTTTCCCAATACGCAAATTCGTATGATTAATGCAGTATCATGGTACTTCAGTATCGCAATTATTGACGTATCATGGGATCATTGCAGCCCAACTGCCTTGACACTACGAACACATGTAGATGGCTTTGAATGCATCAAAATGAAACACATTGCATAAGACATCATGAAAACACAAATGCGTTTGAGAGCATTTTAAGTGAACTAATCATTTATCATGCAAAAAACTGAACTTATGTCGTGTCCCCCCCCCCAAAAAAAAATACGAGAAATGTCATGCCCTTGTGCAAATCAAATACCGTTATGTAGGCATTTAACAACTGTTCCGAATCCGTAATGCACCCTGAAAATGGCCTGACCATGGAGAGCTCCTTGTGATACACTGCTATGTGAAATGAATGCACAGATGGCATGAGAGGATCACATCAAAGTATGGCTATATCATTGAAAACCACAGTGAAGTACCCACACCTAACAAAGTTGTGCACATACATGTACCTTTAATTGCAGCAGTTCACCAACCCACAATCCATCCACATATTCCTGCAAGGAAACTAGTTGGTTTGTGGATTCTGACTGCTGAGTTATCTTCCTGACAATGTTGTCATACTGGGTGCAGATATCACGGTTGAACTTGTGACTGGTCGTAACAATATTGGTGATCATGATGTTGGCTAGGTCATCGGCTCGAGCCATCAACCACTAGAAAAGAAAAGTTATGATTGGATTTGGACATAAATATTCCTTATCATGGATTATATATTCACTTTTTATGGTTGGCTAAGAATTCATAATGGTATTAGAATAGGTTTCCCCAAAGCAAAACTTGTGTCATATTTATTAGTTGATGGGGAAAAAAAGAGTTTAAATTTGTTCCACAACATTGATGTGTTTCATTGTTACTTTTAATTTCAAATATGGAATTCATTTTGGGCTAGCGTATTTTATAAATGTTTTATTCCAATTCATCCCACATTTATCGTTGATATATTTGTCTGATGAGGAGATTGGCATTTGCAAACATGATAACAAATATTCATTATTATAGATTACCATTACAATAAAAAAAGAAGAGTGAATTTATTGTACAAGTATACTAATCATTCAAATAAAGACAAAGGATTGGAATCATTTCTAACTGTAATATTCCAGCTTCCCAATACAACACCAGACAAATATGCCCATGTTTCATTCATGTAGTACACTGCACCCAATATGAAAGCTACTGATTCAATTTTGAAATTCAATTTAACAATGAAGCTAAATGGTGTTGTGGAAGAAGCTCAAGTGTAAGTAACTTCATCTGACACAACTGTTAAAGAAACCATGAAATCCTATATTATGTACCGGTAGTTTCAACTAATGTTGTGCAAACCTGACCCAAAACCGAACCGACCTGACCCGAAACGGACTTTGGGTCGGGTTGGGTTGGTGTTTCCATCATTTCAGTCAGGTTGGTTTCAGTTTTGCATTTGCGATCTTTCGGGTCAGGTCTGGTCGGTTAAGCCAACTTGTGAAAAACCTGAAATAAACCGAAATAAACTGGAAAAAACCTGAACCAGTTCAGAAATTCATGCGGTGCAATATTATTGCAGAGTTACTGTGCCCGGTACGTCAACCCACCACGTGAATGTGCATACATGTGGTTTGCAGTCAATCACGTACATTCTATAACATGTAGGCACCACCAGTAGATAAAGTTATGAGTATTCACTGTACCTTGGTATGATTATTTACTGAGAAACAAGGATTTTTCAGGCACAAAAAGTGTACACAGTTGCCCGAGCCAGATATTCGTTTTTTCCGGGTCGGTTCAGTTTCGGGTCTGTTCGGGTCAGTTTTTGCTTGATTTTTGTCGGGTCAGGTTTGGGGAGTTCAGATCGGTTTTGGTTCGGATTATATCTATAATGTTTCGGGTCAGTTTGGCCTGATGAACCTGACCCAATGCATAACATTAGTTTCAACAAATACAGAAAGTTTGCCTGAGCGTAATCTCTCAAACCATGTAACAGTGCAATACATGTCATTATAAATTAAGAAATACTTGTATGTCTGGTATGAGAAGTTGAGTTTGGATAAGATTAACTAAAAACAAAGCAAAAGTGGACAGAAGATGTCTTCAATATATTTAGAACTTGGAGTTGTTTGGGGTTTTTTTTTTGGTTGTTTTTTTTTCTTCGGTAAAAAGAAGTTACAAAAAGTTGAGGTTTCTTTTATTTATTGTGCTCCCCCAATTTAAAGGTCTGAAGCGTTTAGGAATACATCCGGATGCTAACTTACACTATTAATGTTATTACAGTCCAGCATGAAAACGTGCATTGGCACATAGACAGGCAAAGATGCAATCTCTTTGGCCATCGCTTTGAGTTTCTCTATCTCTCGGACATATTCTCGCAAATGCTGCTCTCGACCGACAAACTTCTCCACTCTAACATCTGATTCACTGCTCAGGAGGTAAGCATAGGGCTTGTAGACTGACTTGTACCTGGTGACAGGAAGGAAGATGGACTCTAGGCATTATAGAACTGTCTGGTGTGTAGTATACAAATATTGAATGCTTCGAGTGGTGTAATAAAACTAGCCTCCCGAGTTGATCCATGGACCATTCTATTTTCCCGAGGCGAAGCCGAGGGAAAATAGAATGATCCATGGATCACCGAGGGAGGCTAGTTTTACTTCACCACGAGATAAAGCATTTAATATTTGTTTTATAACACTTCACCCACAGATTCTGCTTGATTTTAATATTTTACATTATTTAAATCTGAACACAGTTGAAATAAACTTCAATTTCAATACAAAATTGGTGGAAAATGTATTTCTCTCTTAAAAACTAACCCTTCACGAAATGTTTGAACCCAAGTCTGCGGCGCACTCTCTTTGGAATAATACGCGCTACGCACAACGCGCAAACCAGCATGCATTTGCACACAAATACCACGCCGTGGAAATAGTACTTTGGTTGCTAATGGTATAGTACTTTGGTTGCTATGCGCATAGTTCTTTTGGCCGTGCACAGAAATATAGCAAAATTAGAAAGTAACATGTGACTCGCTCTCAGCCAATCAAGACACAGAATCCGTGGGTGATTTGTTATAAAGGTGACTGTATCTTCAATGGCTATGCATCATTTATAATATAATGACTGAAGTCCCAAAATGAAAACGTATACACCTAAAATGAGAGAACATTCATACATTAAATGAAAAATGTGAGAATTCATAGCACTGGGTATTAAGTTAAATGGACATCAGGTTTGAATTCCCTGATGAAGTGTGAAATTTAACTGAAATTCATTTCACCACACAAGCCCAACAAACTCAGCATTGTAGAAACGGATGTAGATGTCATTTTGAATGATTCTAGTAAACCCTTAACTTCAATGCGTGCACTAATTGATTAACGATGTTCAAATAAGGTATCAAGATTGTGTCATATTATACAGAGACAAAATTCCACATTTCTGTGTATTTATGTATTCGATTGTACATTCCAGGAGAAAGCAATTAACAGAGGTGCTGCTACACAGTATTGACTGCTGGAGCACTTCCATGGTCATAACCACCATTACTGACCTTATTATCATTGTCATCAATATCTCCCTTTGACTCACCTGTTGGGTCCATGGCTATTGCTCATCACCAACTTCTGGATCCGCCTCTTGGCAATCTCAACAAGCTCCTCCCCTTCCCTGACTGTGCTAATGCTCCTCCCAACCAGATTATTAACCTTCTCAAACAGGGCAGTTTCCACCCTGGGCAGTCCCTGTGAACTCCGGACCATGACATAGATGGCTTCATGAAAGAGTTGTGTTGTGCCATCAAAGGAAGGGCTGAAGTTACAGGAGATGTCATCCATGCTGGGTCCCTATTAAGTGAATACATTAGAATACAGTGCATAAGCTGACAAGAAAGCAGGAATGGTTCCTTGAATAGGTGTTACAATTAGTTGTATGGCAGGACTTAGCTAGTTAACTGCAATAAATTGGTTGCATGAAAAAAAAACCACTGAATGCCCACAAAGATACCAAAATATGACAGTATGTAACTTATCGGAGGTTGGTAACCAGAACGTTACATTAAAAATGAACATGATGTCACAAGAAACACTCTGAAGCTCTTAATTAAAAACATGAAAAGGATTTCAGGCTTAGTATCATTAATAACTTCAGAAATTGCTTTGCGCTTTAAACATGAATCGCAAAAAGAAATACTGAGATGTAAGTGTTCCTAAATGGAACCAGATGCTGTTTCAAATCGCTGTCAAGGGTGTTTAAAATGTAAAACAAAGGGATGACAGTTTATGGGAAATATTTACCCACTTTGATGACTTGTTTGGAAATAAAAAAAAATCTTTGCCAAATGTCTGTACATGTATGTCATGGTTTACTAGCATGCATACAATAGTTTTTGCTCCGTCTTCAACACGACTCTTTTGACTATTGAAATTATGCCTATACACCAAGCAATATAATTTCAATATAATTTGCAGGCATTTGAACCCAGGCTGTTTCCAAAATTTGTTAAATGACATTCACCTGACATACAAAAATGTAAAACCTCAGTCTCTATGTCACTATGTCACAATGTTGTGCTCCTTTATCAGTTTTACACAATTTCCTGGATCAAACTTATTTCGTTATTTTAAATTCAAAGGTAAAGTGAAACTCTGGCCACAAGTGCCTGTTTTTTTTGGCATAGGTGTTAAAAATAGGAAACAGTGATCAAATTTCAGTGATCAAGTTTAAAACTTTGGCTTTACTGATCAGGTAAATTTTAGTGTCTTTTGTTTTTGTTACAAACATGCTGATGTTAATTTCCATTGGTAGAAAAAAGGTCTATTCAGACATTGCCTACGTCACAATATAAATATAGCAATTCCTCCGAAAACATACCATGAAGACTGTAAATGGTTGAGGTAATACAGGTAATCTCAATGATGTCTGCTTGTATTCCCCTTCGTAGTTATTGCCGTCGCTATACTGCTCCAACCACTCACAGAGATCAAATACAGACTTCTTAACACCATCTCGGAGACATACAGACATCAGGGTAGCCACTGAGGAGAAGAAGTGATCCATGTGGTCCATCCGAACATCCTGATGTAAGACAAGGACATTGCTTGTATTTGATTGATTGAATTATGGATTCGGGTTTCAGGTCTCAGGTGTATTTCCATAATATTACAAAGCTAGTAAACTTCAAGGAAAACATAAACGGTACTTAGATTAATAACATAGGGAGTCCAGACTGATTGAATAAAAGAATGCATGGAGTCACAGGTTGGATGACTGACTGACTAAACTGATGATTCAATTAACCAAGTAAGAGTTGATTACATGTAGCTAATGAATTGAACTGACTGATTGCTTGCCTGTTTTAACTCATGATTTCCTGAATGACAATTTAACGATTGATTGATTAATTGATTAATTGATCAATCAATCTACTGACTGATTGATCAAAATGGATCAGACATGGGAATGCAAAATCTCAAAAGAAGTCTGAAAACTGAATAAGGTCAAGAAACTCAAAAAATCTGTTGGTTTCAGCAACAACTTCCAGTACCATAGCTTGAAAAAAAAGCCAACACAATAATTTTATTTTTTACATGTGACATACATAAAATTCATTTCAGTGAATATTTATTTCAATCAAACCAACACTCCTAATTGCAAAGAAACATGTAAAAATGTTACCAAATTCGCACCACAATGGTCTATATATGTACATTTGAAATCACTTGTTTCCTTATCACGTTGTGCAAAGTAAACTCTACTTTTGCAAGTATAACTATGCATGCGCGTCTTTATGACTAGCCTTTATTCAAGACGCAGGTTTGCACAGTGATTCCTTGTAGACGTGCAATTACGCCTGTAAAACATCCTTTCAAACACAGCAGCTCAGTACTAAACTGGATGTCACTGAATGTCATATCTTTGCATATCCAATTTTAAATGTAGCTTAAAGGGAAAATACAACATTTGCAAACATCAAAAAATAAAACTACCAAATCATTTTGAAATACCGGTACCTTGCTGGACTGTTAGTGAATGACAGTGTAAAGCATCCTGTAAAATCATGGCACCTGGTATACTGTCATTTTCAAGAAAAGTGATATTTTTGTATCAATTTCCAACGCTGGTCGGCCGACCAGCGTTGGAAAAACTGGCTTTTTTTTCAAATACTGGCCCCAGTTGACCATCGCACTTGTTTGCAATCGATTACACACCTATGAACGGGTACAAGCCAGCTAGACTGGTTCCCTGACCTTACAATTCCCCAATGTATGTAAACTGCTCTGTTTCTTCTTACATGGAGTCAGGGAACCAGACTACAGGAAAATGATTGTTTTTCTTGGTTTTTATAGCATTTTCGAACCCAAAACCTCAAAAAAGTCAGTGTAACTATATTTGCTATATATTTCCAACCCCCAATTCCATCCATTTCTGACAGTTACAGCAAAAGCAAATGATGTATATTCCCTTTAACAATGTTAAGTTTTCAAAAATAAATTCCTGAATTCAGCAATAAAAATACAAAACCTCATACTTCAAATGCTTTTGGTTAATTAATTAGTTAGAAGTATTTTTTCATATATTACTAACAGCTATAATAGGGCGACAGATTTTGCTAACTCCGTCCACAATAGGGCGACACACCTTATTAAGGCGACACATAACTGTCGCCCTTTTGTGAAAACGACCCTTAGGACAAGGAATTTTGCTGTTGCAAACCATCTAGATCGGTTCCTCATGGTCCAATTAGTAAACATACTAAATTTCGTGGAAAAAAGATAAGGTAAACTTGGGTTAGGTGACAGTTTAGGTTTGTGCACAAGTCTATGGGAAAGTCGCCCTATTGCAGCAAAAACAGTTACTATTAGGATTGCAACGGTTTTTCATAATTATTTCAGGGGGCTCGATGGACATTAGCTATTAAACAAGGTGATCCACGGATCGCAAGTGTCGCCTTTTTTCGTGGTCGATCCCTATATGTTTTGTGTTCTTCAAAAAAGTAAACATTTTCAAATATTTTAACGACCTCAAATGACCCGACATGACCTTTGACCTCAAATTTCGGAGAGCTGTAATGAACCCCCACCCAAGGATCACTCCATCCAAGTGACATTAAAATCCAACCAATTCTGTAGACTAAGAAACATTTGAAGCATATTTGCACATGACTTCTAATGACCCCGACATGACCTTTGACCTCGATAATCCGATGAAGAATTGTGTCTTCCCACCCAAGGGTCACTACATCCAAGTTATACAATTTTTTTCAAAAACCTAAACCTTAACACACGGTCGACCGTTTCAGCGGATGGGAGTTCTGGCCCTTTTTCTAAAGATTTCACTTGTGGGGTTACCATTCCCTTTGTAGAAGTACCCACAAGTAGCTCTGGTGTGTACTAAATATGTAGGGTCGTACACACCAGAGCTACTTGGGGGGTCCTTGTACAAAGGTAACAGTAACCCACAAGTAAAATCTTTAGAAAAAGGGATAAAAGGACAACAATGTTCCTACCCCAGAACTCCCATCCACTGGAATGATAAGATTGTACTTTTTCACTGATCCAACTCTATGAGCAGACATTTGCTTCGCCTCTGTTTGGATCTTAGCGCAGCTTTTTTCACCACTTGAGGACGGATTCTCAGCAGAGCTGCCCACAGCTGATCCTGGTAGAACACAGGTAGTATCCAACTACTGAATGTTTGTGAGTGCAAGGATAAGACTGATTTCTGTCACTGTTTGAAATGATTCTTTTTAATGCTCGAATGTAAAACATTCATTATTTGTTTTATACTACACCTGAATAATCCTTGACATCTGATTGGTCAGAGCTGCCAAAAGTGTGACCATTCAATGGAACTTCCATTTTATACCGCCATAAATCATGGAATTTGTTTTGCCAGTACGTTTTTAAATGAGAGGAAAATGGAGATTGTTAAGTTTCAGTAAAGAGGGAAACAAATGTTTCATAAGCAGGATCAGCTTGCTGGTAATCAAAAATGTTACTCCAGTCCATAGCTTTGATATCTAGCGTAAAAGCGCCAATGGTGTTGCTAATAATTTCCCTTGTTGTGTATGTCACTGGAGTACGCTTCGAAGACAGGAAAACAGAGGGAGTAATTTGAAATACAGGTAACTGATTCGAGATGTCAACATTAAGAATACCTACCGAGATAACAGAATCATTGTTAAAAAGTACCGGGGTATGTTATCAATAAGAAATGCCACTAATTGGGGCGATACGAGTGGGCTGGTCAATCAAAGGGCAGAAGCCATGAATAAAATGTGTTTACAAAGTCGTCTGTAGGTCGATGATCAGAGCATTTCAATAAATCAAGGTTAAAATCGCCTATCCAATAGCACAGCTTCTTTTCTTTAGAAATGGCATTCAGACACAAATCCAAATGACGTAAGAAGCTATCAGATTGAATACCAGGAGCCCTGTAGACATTTCCTACAATTAAATCACAGGCGTGTTCAGGTGCAATTTCAATGAATTAAACACACATTCATAATCATCTGAAGATGGCATTAGATCATTACGGACATTGACATTCAGAGATTTATGACTGCACATAGCTGCTCCTCCTCCGCTTTTTGATGAGCAGCTATATTCATTTCTGACAAAAGAATATTGCCAATGTTGGATTATGTATCTACATATATACATGTATATTGATAGAAAGAGTCAAAGATTGTTATGGATTGCAGTCTGGACACCAGATGTGGAACTTTGTTTTTGGTCTAACCTCATCATTGGGCATCCATCGCTCTATCTCATCCTGGTTGCTGCGAATTATAGATGAACATTCCAGCACCCACTCATTGAGTAGAGTCTGTCTTCCTTTCAGACTAGAGGCCTTAACATGTGCTAGGAATGCATCCATGGTTAGAGGCATCACCTCCTTGAGACCTGGGATATCAATCAACCTGAAACTAGAGTACCTGCAAGGGAGAAACCAATAAATAGAGTTCTCCTTAGTCACCAAACCTGTAGCTGCATGGTATAAACATGTAATGAACAGGAAGATAGCAACAGCAAAATAGCATTGCAATCTAAATTTCAGTCTTTTTAAAATGTCTTTAATTCATTTTGGAAGAAAGTGATGTAATAACGTGACGAAATAAAATGCTGCACAGTTATGTGGAGCTACTAAGGGGAAGGAGTTTATCACGGCAATAAATAAGACAACATGAACTAAGTATTTTTTATACTAAATGTAGGTTTTGCCATTGACTGATACATGCGTTGTCTGAGAGCTTATGAGCAGGCTTGCTAAGGTGGACTCAAACCAACACCATTGTGCTGAGCAGGGATGTAGTCCAGTCCATCACAAGTCCAGTCACAAGTAATTCATGGGTCCATTCACAAGTTTAGTCACAGGTAACAGAGGATGAACAATAACAAAGGAACGTTATTGCCAAAGCTCATTCTGAGTAAGTTGTGAGTTGAATTGGGACTGGAGGACTTGTGCTGGACTTGCAGGGACTTGCAGCACCACTGATGTTGACTAGGCCAGTGGTGTATCCAGAGCCCCCTCCCCCCCCCCCCAACGCCGCGGATTTTTTTGAAATATTTTTTTTTTCATACTTTTTTCATAAATATTTCCATAAATAGTATTACGAGAGTTCTCACATCAATCCAAAGATGAAAACCACTTCAAAAACCATAACAATGCGCCGTGAAAATCGGCATAGATTTTCCAGCATGCACAATAATAGTCAGTTTTGAAGAGCGCCCCCATTTGGAAGATACATACATTTCGGCGCGGATGTGCCGTTGCCCCCCTACCCAACATAAAAAGCTGGATACGCTACTGGACTAGGCTATGTTATAAACCATTTGATTAGGAGCTTGCTAGGATTGGTGGTCTATCTGAAGATGATAAAACATTAGTATTGCAATCAATATCTCTTAGGGATTTAAGTAGGGTTGCTATAAACTCCAGCAAGCAAGTGGTTGGGATGTACAATGTATGCACCAATAATCAGGAGATTGTGGGTTTTGAAGGGTAAAACAAAGCTTATAATAGGTAAACAACTCTTCACAAGTCTTTGAAATATTGGTGTTGGTTTACAACATGTAATAATTATATAATGTTGGATGGCTTTGAGGAGGATACAAAAATATATTGCACGAGCTATAACAATTTGCACGAGTCCCAGACAAGTGCAATGTTGTTGCAGCAAGTGCAATATATTCTTGTATCCCACTAAAAGCCATCCAATATTATTATTATTATTATATTTATATCAGGCTGACTAGATTTAAAAGAAAGAAATTTCATGACGCTGTCTTATAATAATCGCTGACTGCTTTCCTCACTTTCACATTAATGATAACTTAGAACTTGAACAAAATATCCACAAGCATTATGCCAAAAAAAACACTTCAGCTTCCGGTTACCCGACCAACCCTATTTTTAGGCTGCAACCCTAAAAAATTGATCGGCAAGTAAAAAAAAATAATAAAAATAAATCAATAAACAAATAAAAAAATCCTGATGTCTTTTCTGTCTTCACAAAACACCTCTCAACAACCGTTTTGCCTAAAAAATGCTTGTATTGATTTGTTTGCCTACTTACGCTCTTTTTTTGTTTTTACAAGTTCGCTTCGCGATGCGATAACTAGTTCGCAATTCGATGTTGCGGTGACAATATGAAACATGTGTGTTATAAATGCTGAATGCAGCGATGACTGGTTCCCGCCGCACTGCGCACTGAAAGGCTAGAGAAGGCATGATGGAAATGCAGTTACCAGTCTATGCATGGGCCGGCCGCAGTGTACTGCAGTTGCAGGCCGCATCAGACATCATAAAAATGCGAAGAAAACACCAATGGAAATTAATTAAAAGAAGTTAATTCACAGAACTTGATCTCTCTTGTCTGTGTATGCATTTTCCGTGTTGATGAATTTATTTCAAGGTCGTACTACTCGTATTTGAGTGATACGATGCAGCGTGTTTCCCCGAAATTTCCTACCGTAAAAACGAGATTATTCGCCCGCCACACACAGTGCATCACGCACGCTTTACCGAGCGATTTACGGACAGCGTTGGCCAGTTTCCCGTCATGACTAGCGTTGTGCATATGGTGTGCACGACCTGAATTTTCCATTATTTTAAAGAATTATCGACCGGAAATATTTTGACAATAATTAAGGTAAGTTTTATCACTTTTTATGGCACTTTTTTGCATAGCTTTCGTAGTGCAATGGAAATAGTTCAGGCTGAAATTCGCATATAATTGAATACCCCATTCAATCAGCACAATTTTTTTTTTGAGAGGCATGTAATCGGAAGCAAATTTTTTTTTTTGGCCCTAGCTTTTCCAGCGTCTCAAAATTTGTCATTAGATTCTTCTTGGCCAGATGTGTTAGCAGAATATTTACTGTCACCTTGGCTGCATGTACCATGCACTAATCTCTGTTGACTGGTTGCAAACTGTGAGTTTCTACGGTCTTGATTGAGCTGGAATCAGCGAAATGCATGTTGATACCATAAATGCCCAAATGGCATGTACTTTTTCTGCAAGTATACAATAGGCGGGCGCGGACACTCAGGAATTTTGTGCATCGGCTTGTCTAGCTCCCAGACCTATATTCTTGAAACTCAATGGCTCTTGAGTCTGGAGTGCATGCTGAAAAGCAACACATAGCAACCAATAAATGGTGTGCAAATAAATGAAAACAAGGTATGTTTTCATCAGATGACATCACTCCGCCCCCAACCAATACACTGATTTATTTTTACTACTTCGAAGCCTGATATAAATAATAATATAAAATATGATACAATGGCCTTCGGTCTTGTCCATGTTTGGACTAGTGTGCTCCCATCATCATCAGCACCCTTGAGAGGGAGACTAGTCACTAGTCACTGTCAAACCTAGCTCTTTTGTTTAATTAGACACTATAGAAATTACCTAAAGGTCTAGAGAAAAACTCTTTACAAATCCTACTGGCTTAAATTTCATGTAGCACATAAATTATCTCTCAAGATTTTTAAGGTGATAAATCTAAGACTCTAACCCAGTGATTTGGCAATATGCCTTGAAATTCCCACTTACCAAGTGTTCACTCTTTGAGTGCTTCACTCTGATATTTCCAGACACCAACCAGGCTGTTCCTGGCATTTATTTTCACAACTCTTCAGCACTACAGCAATTAGTATTGAAACTCTTGATCTATTTGAGAAATTCTATTTTCCCTTCATGATGATGCTTTGACTAATTAAATCTAATACAACAAACTTCTATATTATAAAAACATTTGTAAATATGTTTGCCAAATGTTTTTAAGAAAGTCCCCATCCAGGATAATTTGTCTGCAATTTTGAGGCTAGATTATAATTTTCATGACAATGTCCAGTTTTCCCCAGGTCTTTTCAAGACAGTTTATTTTGAAAATTTAAAATTATTCAAGATTGTTGATGTGAAAGACCTAAGCATCAGGATGCCTGATATGATGCAAGCTACTGACGAAGCTTAAAAAATATGATACTATTGAGCTCACTTTGTTTCCCAAAGATAGAGAATACTGGTCATGACAGGGTGGGTGATGTACAGCTGTGTTGCCATGTAATTCTTTGCTTCCAGCACAGCCTGTTGCCATGGAAACCATAACCGGCCAGCAGAGTGACTAAGTTTTTCTGGTAGTGGGATTCCAAGTCTTTCTCTTTCCTCGGAGTCTTTCAGGATATAATCCATGATAGCCTGACGTATACTGCTGGTGTAACAGGACTGTACCTCCTATGCAACAAAATTAACATCGAAGCAAAGGTTTCATGTTATAATTGTCCTGGGTCATTCTATGCCATTTCAATGGGCCACGGCACCATATGTCACAGATTTTGTTCAAACTTGACTTGGTGGCAAGATTCTGTTAGTTGTTCTATAGATGAGGTCCAAACCAAAAATTCAATTTGCTTTCCGTTGAACGGCAGCACAAAGTTCAATGAACTTTGCCAAAAAGGGGCATCTGACTGGCCCATAGACTAAATCGCTGTCTTTAAGGACCCATATCTTGAGAACAAAAATTTCAAACAAAATCTGTGACATATGGTGCCATGGCCCATTGAAATGGCATGGAATGACCCTCCTTTAAATATTTCTCCATGGCATTAACTGTTATGAAGTGTCAGCATCTTCATGCTGTCTTGCTTGTGTTTGTCTGATATCCTTTAGTGTACAATCATTATTCACCTTAATTTTATGTGTATGGGTCTTTGGTCTTTCCATATGACCTCAACCAGGCTTCTCATGGTGAACGACTCAGATTTGTCTTAAAAACATTCCAGAAGTATCATACTATGTATGATGAACAAGCAACTACCATTAGTCAACCAGTGGCTGCTTTGTGATGTACATGTACATGTAGCTTATGGCGGTGTACTAAAAGTAACATACCAACACCTCTTAAGAAATTGAACATTGGTTGCTCATCACCAAAAGTGTCCCAGTAGTTTCCTGGCTTGTCACTCTAAATTACTGACATTTATCAAACTCAATATGAGTAAACTCTTCATTGTATTTTTGTTTGGGTGTTTGCTGGGATGCTTGTTTGTTATTTTTTGTTTGTTAAATACATGTTTACTTCCAAGAAGTACCTGTTGATTACCAAGTCTGGTTGAATTTAACAGATTTTTTCCTGGAAAATTAGAGATGTTATTTAAAAGAAAATAAATTGTTTTCTATAAGCAACTTACATCTGTGACCTCCTTGAGACAGGGTGCAAGATGCTCTACTTTGAGCTTCTTTGGGATGAATTGATGAATACCCCTCATACATTCCTTGCTTAGTGGTGCTATCATGGAGGGACTAATAGCATCCTTGATCAAAGTGAAATACCTGCAAACAAAACATATCCAAAACTGAGAAGTTTGCTACACATGTCATGTCTTGTTTACTTTTTCTGTTCAAGTGCCAGGAAGTCCAGCTTGTATTTGTGTCTGTTTATAAGTGTTAATATGCTGTCTAACATGGACAACTGCAACAAAAATAATTACACAAAAACTAATAAACTATTGGTTAAAGGGAAAATACAACATTTGCAAACATCAAAAAATAAAACTACCAAATCATTTTGAAATACCTTGCTGGACTGTTAGTGAATGACAGTGTAAAGCACCCTGTAAAATCATGGCACCTGGTATACTGTCATTTTCAAGAAAAGTGGTATTTTTGTATCAATTTTCAACGCTGATCGGCCGATCAGCGTTGGAAAAAACTGGCTTTTTTTCAAATACTGGCCCCAGTTGACCATCGCACTTGTTTGCAATCGATTACACACCTATGAACGGGTACAAGCCAGCTAGACTGGTTCCCTGACCTTACAATATCCCAATGTATGTAAACTGCTGTTTCTTCTTAAATGGAGTCAGGGAACCAGACTACAGGAAAATGATTGTTTTTCTTGGTTTTTATAGCATTTTTGAACCCAAAACCTCAAAAAAGTCAGTGTTACTATATTTGCTATATATTTCCAACCCCCCAATTCCATCCATTTCTGAAAATTACAGCAAAAGCAAATGATGTATATTCCCTTTAAACAAAAATTATTACACAAAAACTACAACAAAAATAATTACACAAAAACTAATAAACTGTTGGTTTTGTGGCTTGTTAGACTTGTTTCTGAAATTTTAAATGCGAATTTTGCAAATTTGGCAAGGATGAATAGTTATCACAAACATTTTTCAATCTTAATTATGTGAAAGCTGTCACTCATCGGTCTTATATTAAAAACAAAATGTCCTGAATGCAGAGTGTTGTCAGTTTGTTTTGTGAAATGGATAATATGACTGGATGCAAGTCACAACTTGAGTCAGACCTGTCATAGCACTTTGTGATGATTGCGAGCAGTTCTTATCTATTTGAATAATTATGATTTCATGTATTTCTCAAGGAGCCAGGCATCTGTCTTTGCTTATGCCTCGAACCACCATTCACCATCTTCTGTAAATTTTAGGTTTTAGGTTTTCATTGTAGTGCATGCAAAAAACAACAATCAAACCTAAAAAAAGAAGGAAACTAGAACCTTTTCCAAACCTGTTTGTAAACCTGTTTGTAAGCATGAAAACATCTGAGTGATTTTGGGATTACCTTGGTTGATCTTGTTCTTCTGGTGTGGCAGGCCTGGTCAGGCCATGGGTGGAAGTAGTGTAGGGTGGGAATACTACTTGTAAGACAGCTTGCGTAGCTTCATCATGGTCTCGTTGGGTGTGGCTTGGAGACTTGGGAAGGGCGTGGCCATTTACAAGCCTTGTTGGGGTGTCTAGAATAAAGACATTTCAAACATCAAATTAGAATTTCTTTACCAACACAATAGTAAATCTATGTCATTCAAATTGGTGAATATTATATATTAATTTATTTGCTCATGTGGAGTAAATCTGAAACATAGTAGCTTTTCAAGAAGACACTTACCATTTTGTTGTTCTGAGTTGACTAGATTGATTGGTGGAATAATATGAGGGGCTGATCCCAGACCTGATGGTGGTGTACCCTGAATACTGTTGAAGCTTCCCCTTCCACTATCCATAGGAATGCTGACTAAATGGTCTGGTCCTGTTCCTGCTGATGAAGCCCCTTCATCCCTTCCATTTAATGGTACACTCCGATCAATACTGACAACTGACTGTCTAGGACTGACAGGTGGGGTCGGACCATTGATAGGAGGGAGAGGTTGAGAGGAGGAGATGGCAGAGTGAGTTGTCTTGGCACTTGTTGGCCGGGGGCTCCATGGATCAGTTTGCCTGTGTCTTGGTGACTCCCTAGGACTGCTGAAAGATTCAATACAAGCACAATTGACATCAGTCTCTTACAAATGAGAATTCATTATTAACTCTTATAAATCAGGAACTTGTTAACCTTTTAGTGACCACAAGTTTCTCAATGTTTGTCTTCTATGCCTAGGGTATTTTTAATCGACAAAACACCTGTAACTTTATTTTCATGTGGAAAAAGACAAAACAACATACTTGAAATGAAATATTTTGGGGATCTCAACAGCCACTATGAACATTTTAGTTCTGGCTACTTTTGGCCAATGCAGTCACTTCCTTTTCACTAAAGAGTTAAAAGCCAAGGGTATAACAGATACTTTGTGAAGATTTTTATATCCAAATTTTTTTCCTTCCCACAATTACAAACACAAATGAGACCTATGAAATCCACAACCAACGTTTTAACCCTTTCGCTCCATTAAGGCAACAAAAAAATACTATTGTAATATCCATATTGCTTGCATCATTGGCAAAAGAGAGCTTCAGATGCATGCCTTCTCGGTGATTTTAAGCACCATTTTAAGCAGCCTTAAGCACTGTCCGCACTGGACTGTTATTGATAAAGCTTACCGAGACTGTGGGTACTTTTCTCATTTTAAGTCCAGTGCGGACAGCCTGGGACGTTTTCCTCTCAGAACCCGTTCCCACTTGATCCACCAATTGGGGATCTGCTCCACCTTTTGCCAAATTGCCGGATCAGATCCCCCAATTGGTGGATCAGATTCAGCAATTATGTGTAGTGGGAATGCTAACCAGGATCCGATCCACCTTTCTTGATCCACCACTTGACCAGGATACAGATCCCCCAATTGGTGGATCATCAGATCCGGCAATTGTGTGTAGTGGGAATGCTAACCAGGATCCGATCCACCTTTCTTGATCCACCTCTTGACCAGGATACAGATCCCCCAATTGGTGGATCATCAGATCCGGCAATTGGCGGATCATGATCAAATGGGAACGCAATAGGTGGATCTGATGCGGCAATTTGACCTGTCAACATCCGCCTGCTGCACGAGTGGCGCGAAAATGTTGCGGTCTTATGAACGAAGAAACACGTTTTTAGACATGTAGCTCATGTGAAAATTTACAACGTGCACAATATGCACAATAAACAACCGCTGAACTATGGGCTAGCACCGCGAATGCACGATGCATGCATGCAGCGCACGTAGTTTATCCTAAAAGTAAACTACGACAGGCCTTTTACAATTTTCGTTGTGTATTCATCAATTTCTAAACCTTTTTCATTTGTGAAATTTTACTCATGTTTCCATCCATAAATTACTCTGTTTTAGTGTAAAGCCCGCACTCATTAAAACACGTTAGTTTGGCACAGAATCATGAAAAAGCTTATGAATGCGATGAGAATACAGCATATAATGCGGTACGAACTGAGGTGACATATCTGTAGTACTAATTATAGAAAATTGAAAAAATGACGTTGTAGTACATCATGTGACCATTTTTAACCAATGATAAGCTTCAGAACCAGGGAATCCCTTATTGATGCATTTGTTTCTGCCGCGCGAATGTGGCATCGCACAATAAGCGGTGCTGTTCGATTTCAACAATTAATTTATGCACGGATCCTCTATACGGATCTGTGATTTATGTCTGTGAATTCGCGTAAGTTATGTTGGTGAATTTTGATATCACAGCTTGAAAATTCACCTGTCATAGCATGCAACACTTTCGGACTCGACATTTCCGTTCAAAAAGGTGGATCAAGCATATATGTAAGTGGGAACGCGACTTGCAGTTTCGTTGGGAACATGGTGTCAGTTACTTTTCCTCTCAGTTACTTTTATGGGCGCAGGGAGGTGTACCCATAGTGTCGAGTAATAAAATAGTTAACTAACAAATAAGGGTGCAGACCAGTAAATCGGTCCGAAATTGCCTGCGCGGGCCAAATCGCGATTTGCATGCCCTCAAAATCTTCGGTATTTGAGCATGCTGTGGCCCATGAACTTGAGGGTTTGTAAAAAATATGGGTGGAAGCCGTGCACAGGACTGGGAGCTTGCAGTTCTGTGTAATTTGGATGTAATTTGCACCCTAAAAGTGCTCTATTTTGCAATGGAGTGTAGGCATCGTTTTTCAAAATGGCGATGGGCTTCAGGACTATTTTCAGGGGTGATCGTCTTCAGATGGAAATTTCTCCTAAAAGTCATCAGTTGACCCCCCGTAAATTGAACAGAAAATGAAAGATGATGAAATAAGCTTTAATTTGATGGGTGTCTCGAACACCTTGGAGAGTTGTGAGTATTTTTCCCGAATTTTTGAAGTGGGAGCATTTACCATTGGGGTCTATGGAAGTTTATTTACTGGTCTGCTACCATAACCTACATTTTTTCAGCAAAGAGTAAAAATCCTCTAACACATTGTGCCTTCATGTTTGTCTGTTTTTGCCATTTGCAGCAAAGATGGCAAATATTTGTCATGGTGCTTAGTGGCAGTGACAACATATTCCCCAAGAGTTGCTCTTCACAAATGTTTACTTTTAGGACCCTCTGGGCAGGCTTACTAGAGGGGCTCCTTCTGTGATATTTAGAGGTGCTAGAGGGGGGTAAACCTCCTCTCTGTGTCCCTATGAATAGGCCCTCCTTGATAATATCAGCCTTCCCAATCTGCATATAACGGTTTCATGGTTGATGGCTCTATAGGCCTAAGCCTTTTCACTATTTCAATTGCGTGTGGACACATCAGATCCAATCAAGTCTATATGGGGGATGGGGTAACCGAATCCACATTTTACTGAAACAAAAGTTTCCATCTTCTAATCAACAAACAAAAGTTGGAGCATACAAAACATCTTTAAAATCTTTAACCATGGATTTCATAGGTACCCCGCTAAGAATTTGCACGGTGTGGCGAACTGTTTCTCTCTCAAAACTAAATCGTTGAATCTGATGTGCACATGTGTACTGAAATTGCAAAAATGCTTATTACTAATTCAATGGTACCGATGATCAATTCCAATACAGATAAGTATGTCAATTACATGTAACAGCAAAATACAATGTTCAGCAGTACAGACTCTAAAGATTCAGGAATTAAAAATGGAAACATGCATTGTCAGCCTTGTTATTACTTGAGGCAATATTGGTCAAGACACCCCCCCCCCCATTTTGACCATTGGTGACCTCTTAAATAATAGGAGGGTTAGCTAAATACTACTAAGACTCATGTACTATACATTTATACAACATGTCATGGGACAACCTCCAAATATTCATTTTAGTAGACTGCATTTATCTAACCAATCTCGCAAAAATTGATATTCACATTGATGTTCAAATGTTCCATGGAGTTCAAAGCATTTTATCTACATGTACATCATGTCTAAAAAAAAGAAGCAGGCAAACAACACTTTTTTTTGAGGAAACTAAATCCTTTTTTTTTATCAAAACATACCATGAAATGATAGAATGTTTCTTTACCCTTGACAGGATTTTTGTGATTTGGACCTTTTGTTTTTAAGTTACAGCAAAGTCTGCAAAGACAAAGAGTGTCAAAATCTGTTGAGGCCACTTTTCAGATTATCTGGTATCATGCTGTCACTGCATTTGCCCTAGAGTAAGCACATACTTTGAACCAATTGTCTATTTAAGTTGACTTCGCCCCTTGGGCTTTGAGCCATAAATAGAATAACACCCTTCACAGTCTTCTCCCTGAAGTAAGACTCAATATTGACAAATCCTGGCCTTCGTGAATTACTAACTCCTAAGTGAAGCTTATAGTGGGAAGGGGATTAAATCACACAGAGAGTGGGGGAACTTCTCCACTGTAGTATGGGACGGATGGTAGCGTTTGAGCTATAGTTACTTGGTTCATGCAGGAAGGGTTGATAAGACTGGGAGCATTTACTAAGATGGTCAATGGGAAAGGAAATGGAAGGGGCAGCTCAATCTACTGACTACAAGTACAATTACAAACCATTACTGTATGCACGTCACTGCATTCAAAAATTGGAGATGCATTCATGCATTTGTGCATGAAATAGGCCTACAAATCCTATTGCTTGGAGGAATATTGCATATGCCTGGGCTCTATCTCATAATGCTGCTCAGCACATGACTCTCTGCTAACAGAGCTGCTGTCTATTTCATATGTGACAGCAAGCAGAGCAAGAGGCATGCTTACCACAGAGGAAAAAGTTGCTTTAATTAGTCACCTAGAAATCTCTATGGATGCATAATTGTTAGAACATCCACACCATGAAATAGTGCTGGAGCTTAACACAGTTTTCTTCCATAGTTAGGCCAAATAAAATTAAAAAACATGTTTAGGCCCCAAAAAAGTCTCTGGTTTCTGGCATGGAGCTTGCCCTAAAAGTGGTGCGGCGACGCGGCTTTTTTTTTCCGCTTTTTTTCTTTTAAATGTCGGCTGATGACTGCAAGTGGTGCCCGACTAAAATTAGTGCAAATATATGGGAGTCCAGAGAGGCCACATAAATAAAGCTTATACTCAATCGTAACCCCATCTAAAAACACGTTAAAATTGTGCAGCAGCAGGATTCCAGTCAAACCAGTGAGTTTGGCGGTTTTAAGACATCATCTTACATAAAAAAAAAAATTTAATTTTGCTGGCGCGCATGGCTAATACTGCGACGCGTGTGCATACCAGAAACCGGAGACTTTTCTTTGGGGGGGGGGGTGCCTTAGCGTCCTGCCTTTTTTAAACAAAAAGGTAGGAGGAGGCCCTTTTTTTTCCCCCTCCAAAATGGCTGCCCGACAGGGTTATTTTTCAAGATGGGCGCTACTTTTTTTTGTTTAAATGGCTACCAATTGGACTCAGGAAATGACATACCATTTACATGGGCTAACCATGCCACGCCCCCTCCTATACAGGTTTTCATGTCTGGCGGGCACCTTCCACCACTGAAAATGTCTGGCAGTGGCCATTCATGATTCCTGGGACTATACCCGACATTTTCCAGTAGGTTTCATTGGGTTAGCTCACCAGCTGATCTAGCTCAATTTTGTGGCCCCTTTCTCATGACCCTCCTGACCACACCCACCACATTGTGCCCGGCAGACGTCCATTCACGGCCCAACGTGCTGTATTAGCCGTGTACAAACTCATCATGAATTGTACAAACCAACAGAGGCCGCCCTTCCATTCATATTTATAAATACGTGACGTATTTTTCGAAATCTACATAGTGTAATTTATGAATGAATATCTCCCGACAGAGACCGTCTTCCATCCGGAAATTTCACCCAATGAATATGTATAAGTTCCGAACTATATCCAGCAAAAATGGTAAAAATTGGCCTTCAAATAAAAGAATTACAAGTTACGTAAGTTGGTAATCAATAAAAAAAAACACAGAGAATACAGTATTTTCTCATTTTTCACCAAAACTACAAAATAGCTGGATACTCAACAAGCCATACCCATAGTACACACAAAAATAACTGGCAAAGCTGGCCACATCGTGAAAAAAACTGTCCAAAATGTTGCCTTTGCTGACATTCCCACGGTCCAGTGATGACATCATCAATATTTATCCCTTCCCTAAATTGTTTATAATGACCAGCAACATGGATTGTGGGGGTAAAAATGTGTTTTTATTTGATTGTGGCACTATTTTGAACAACCTGGAAGTGATTCGACCATATTACTCCGCTTCTCAACGTCATACCATTGGAATGTGTTTACAAGGTCATTATTGCGAGACCTGACCTGTGGATTTTCCTGAGATGATCGTCAGCTGTGGGATGACAAATAGGTCTTTGCAGGACAAATAAATTATGGACTCACTCCAATCAACTTATGAGACGTTAGCTGAACTTCTTGGCTCTGCGGTAAAAGTAAAATGAAGTGAATCGGAGCATGGCCAATATTTTAATAATTTTTGTTTAATGGATATCTTGTGATTTTTGTGTGAAGTCGCATGTTGATTGAACTGTGCGGGCATTTAAAAATGGCGGACATGCTAGCTTCGTGTGTGTACGCGAAATCAGCGTTAAGTTCCTCGATGTCTTGGACGTGGGAAATGAATGCATTCACAGATTTGTTGTATTTGTGATTAAAATATGGGCTGTAGATTGATTTCAGCGAATATCAACGCACTGATGGGTGTTATAAACAGCATAATTTCGACATGTAAGTTGGTTCAATACACGTGACATATGCATGATGTAGAGCACATTGCAATGATACAAACACATCATCTTTCTCTTGCACTTTTAAAAATACTTAAGTTGACATGCATGCTTCTAGTTGCCTGCAAATAAACTTTTGACCAGCAAAATTAGTGTCTTACTTTTAGAATAAATATGATAAACTCAGTTTTGGGGGCTAAGGGGATGGGGAGGGGTTAGTGTCTTGTGGAGGGGATGTAGAAGGTGGACATTTTCCACCTTTATTTCCAGCGTGAATGGTGAATGACATATTTGATGCAATTAAATGGAAGGGAAATTAAAAAAATCATGCAGAATAAAATTGGCATATATCTGTCATTGTTAAATTAACCAACACACCCCCCCCCCCATATTTATGCTTCTCCTTCCAGCTAAAACTGGATCTGTGCACATGCATATGAGTGTATTGTGCAAATTGTTCCTTTGCACTACAAAGTTTGGGTTCAATAGTTTTCATGAAGAGATAGTTCAACTATTTTCACATGAAATTCATCATCCCTTTATTAAGCCCCTCCCGCGACTCTTAAATCTGCAATATTCCCTGATAACCCGAGGAGCTTCCACAGTACAAGCATTGCATCTGAAACCTCAGAATGGATTTTTCCAGTGGCTTGGGCTAGAATGGTTTCAAAGAAAAAAAAAGAAAAAAATTACATGTAAACCCAAAATATATTTTTTTGCTTCCGATATTTCTTGTTTTTTTCGTTCGGATATCTTTACATTAAAGGACCCTCCCCCCTCCCAATTCTGATTTCTTTACCACTCCTGTTCACTGCAGAAAATTGAAGCGGATTGTCCAGGTAATTGACATTTAAACGAAACAGTGCACTTCTTGGATTAAATACACAAGTGATCTCCATCAAAGGCTGCTGAACAAGGGTGATCGCCATCAAAGGATGCTCTAGAAAAACTTCCAGTTATCTGATTATTTCATGAGGAATGTAAAACATTGACTTTTTACACACTGGCGTAACTACATGTATTGGGGGGGGGGTGCATGGGGACACATCCCCCTTTACCATGCCCCCATTTAAAATCTTGAATTGATCAAGAACAGTTGTATCATTTCCTTCAGTTGTCCCTTTGTAAAATTGCTAATCCCCTCTGTTCCCCCCCCCCCCCAAGGTTATGCCACCATGGTGCAGTGGTTTTGATGCGAAATCAAATACAAGTGATCTGAGCTGTCATAGCCCTAAATGACAACACGCTTTGTTTATATGTGCGCTTTTGCATGAGCACTGTCCATCTGGCTTATAGGAAAGCGCACATAAAAACAAAGCGTGAATGATGTCGGTAGGTCTTGGGTCTATACTCACCCTCTTATCACAACCGTGCCCAGTTCAGATATGGTAAATGATGCAAGGATGTGACTACCCCTGAGCAGAGGTGAATCATCATAATCTCAACTGCATGACCATATCTTGGCCTCTGTGGTCCAATTAACTTACCAGCCTCATGAAATTAGTTTTGTAGACATATTTTTGTCAAAATTATAGGATTTAAAATAACCAACTTTATTGGTGATGAAACCTTAATACATGAAATATGAAAAGATTCAATCTTTGCAAAGCCTATACAATTAATGGCTGATGAAGTAAAGATGAAGCATGCTGACTGCATGAACTTATCAATATTTTCCAGGGGATTGAAATCTCATAATATGGCCTGTTCCGAACAATAGTTTTGTACTGTTTCTTTTTTGTAGGCTTGAGAGAAGCCAGAACCGAGTACCAACTTTCAAGCCTGTGACTTGGGATGGTTAACTCATTTTGAGCAAATATATCATCCATTGATAATGAAGCTGGTGTAGGTGTTGAGGGATGTGCTCCTGCCACTAGTCCTCCCAAAACTTGAGCCAGCAGCTGAACTGGAAAACATGCACGCCAGGTATGATTTTTTTTTCTAACTAATCAGCTGACTCCTTACAAAGACTCAAGTTTGCACAAGTCAAACATCCCACCTACATGTAAACCTTTGGATGCACATGTTTGCTCTGAACTTTATATTTTTTAAGGTATCTTTATCTCCAGTCCCTGAAATAGCTGCAATATGTCCAAGTGTAGAATTTTTATCTTGCTGTACATTACACCCTATCAATTCCTAGATGCTTAAGAAAGGAAATTTGCGGTAACAAGATTTGAATATCTAATCTCTTTTAAGCTGTATGGTTCTGAGAAGAACCGGTTGTTTTAATTCAACATTTCGAGCAGCGTGCTCTGTTCGTCATCAGGAAACTGCCGGAGTCTTGGATGCTTGGATTCAGCACTAGAAGGTCTTGTTCAGTGGAATGTTATGGCAGAAGATTCTGGAACAGGATGTTCAGTTGCCAAATAGGATGCTGAAGTGGACTGTTTGTACTCACTGATGCGTTCAGAAGGATGGTGGTACAGCTGTCATCAAGGGGTGCAGATTGCCAAGGGTATAGGAGACCCATAGGCAGAACTAATGAAGGGGAACTATGGGGATTGGTTGGGGTCTGTGGGTATACAAGACCCATTGCTCTTACAATGAAGAAGTGGTTGCCATCCCTGATGTGGTACGCTTGTCTATTTTTTTTATTTTTTTTTTACTTACATTTTCCCCGAGTTCACTAAGTTTTTTGTTTTCTGCTTCAAGAATAATTTGTTCCCCTTTCAATTCTTCCAACTCGTCCAAGGGTGCCCCATCCTGCACTTGCTCTACAATTGTTTCCACTTGCGCTCCTACTTGTTCTATCACTTTTTCTGCCAATTTAGCATTAATGAATCGCAAGTTTGCTATCCACACGATGCGCGAAAGTTGCCGATTTGTTCGCCCGAAACTTAATAATCCACGTTTTACACGGTGACGATGTGCACAAAATGACAAATCACCTCTTCACTCATATCATCTGGAAGCAAAAAACTAGCCCTAAGGCCAAAAAAAAAAGTCTCCGGTTTCTGGTATGGAGCTTGCCCCAAAAGTGGTGCGGCGACGCGGCTTTTTTTTTTTTTTTTTTTTTTTTTTTTGGCTTCAAATGTCGGCTGATGACTGCAAATGGTGCCCGACTAAACTTAGTGCAAATATGGGAGTTCAGAGAGGCCACATAAATCTTATTCTCGATCATAACCCCTTCTAAAAACACGTTAAAATTGTTCAGCAGCAGAATTCAAGTCAAACCAGTGAGTTTGGCGGTTTTGAAAAAAAATCTTGTATTGAAAAAAAACTTTTTCATTTTGCCGACGCGCATGGCTACGGCGACGCGCGCGCATACCAGAAACCGGAGACTTTTTTTTTTTGGCCTAAAATCGAGAACAAAAATCTTCAACTTACTTCAGTTCTGCAAATACAGATAATGCTTTCTAGGCTCTCGAGGCATTCTTAAGCTATAAAATACGTAACTTTTGGTGATAAGATAACAATAGTTCAAAGCAAAAGAACATCTCCAAATCACTACGTGCGACGTGCATACACAGTGAGACGCGTCCCCGTGTCCCCAACACTGTAATTAACCTACTGATTTTGTAAACATGGCACCATACTATGAGACGCGTCCCCGTGTCCCCAACACTGTAATTAACCTACTGATTTTGTAAACATGGCACCATACTATTGATTGCCCCAAGGGAACCGATAGAGCGCGCTCTTTGAAATTGAACTTTGTCGGGCCGTGTTCTTTACATTGGTATGCATGTGGAACATCTGCACACATGAAAATTGGTCAACTTTCCAGCTAGGCTGACACCCCCCCCCCCCTGCTCTAATGTATCGGTATGTGCTCAAGTACGACGCCATCTCAAGACTAGGGCCCAAAAAGTCCACCAAGCTCATATATTATTTTCTGCTATGATTTTTATCACTGTAATTAAATGATATTTAGGCCTACCTGAAAAGCTACATGCAAATGGGGAAAGGTACCGGTACTCAAATATTACCAAATGTATGTAAGGTATCAAATACATGTAGCTTATCACAATTAAGACGTTTTGACTCATCTGAAATTAATTTGTACTCTGGTCACTTGGGGTTGCTAGCGATAAGATTAGTTATAAATTCTGTGATTTGTGCAAATACATCCTTTGCACATTTTGGCAGTATGCAACTTTAACCGTAACCCCCTAGGCTCTTGCACTAGAAAGGATACCAAACCTAACAAATTTCAACAGCTGCATACAGGTCTGTAAGCACTGGTACCAAAACTGCCAAACTCCAACAGGCCTTGTACGGGGAACAGTACTAAACCTGCCAAACTCCAACTGTTGGAGTTTGATTGACTTGGTATGGATGGGCCTATGCATTGTCGAGTGATTGGATAGGGATGGTACCAAACCTAACAAAATAAAGCAATATGTACATGCACATTTGACCACAAGCTGTGCTGAGGACCGTGGGTGAGCATACCCACGAAGAAATGCCAGTGAACTCCAACGTGTTCACAAATCTCATGCCCTTCTGCCCCGAACCTCACAAAATTCAACAGGGTCTCCCTGGGCCTTTGGTACCCAGTCAATCAAAGTCCAACACCAACTGGCCAGTGTTCGGTACCAACCCTGCCAAAATCAAGCAAAACCCGCTGTTGGAGCTTGATGGGCTCAGGGTTGTTAGGGTTAATGCATACTTAGAGTTGGCTGGCATATTCATAGTTAAAATGCAGCATTTCTTTTCCCAGATCATACATGTACATGTACACGTACATATGAACAAGTACGGTAGCTATCAAAAGATTTGTTTAATAAAATATGTGAACCATTAAACTGTGTCCCAAAATTTTAAAAGAACTTACAGGCTTGGTCTAGAATAGTTAAATGAGCTGCAGAGGTTTACAAAAACAACGTTCATGAAGAAGTGCCATCTGTACATATACATGTACATGAACATAATTATAATAAGCATCGTCGATATCAGAATTTTCAATAATCGATATCAGAAATCCAATATCAAGAATATATTGATTATCGCATTGTCCATGATAATCCCCATGTAAAAGTTAAAGACCATAAAAATGACACTTTGTCTTGATAAAAAATCTTTAAGTCCCAATTTTCCACGGCTTTCTGGAGCATGTACGTTTTAAAACAAATCTCAGTACTGAGAGTTTGTCCAGAACAGGCGGCTTCTTTTAAGCTTTTACACTGGGGAGACCGCGAATTCCAGAGAACGCAGAGCACAAAGCGTCGCTGCTTAACATTTCGCAATCTGTTTATTTTTTGTCACAAGCACAAGTTGACGGCTACTTTTAAACATAAAGTAAAAGCACAAACATCTTTCTATATCTTTTTGCAACAATCTGACGCATTTTCGATATTTTCGACATATTCCTCAATGTCAAAATTTTTGATATTTTGAAATGATTAAAACTATTATACAACCCCTGAATAAATCCCCGTCACCTGATTGGTGGATTGTTGATCACGTCATTGAATTATTCGTCCCAATGCATGGCACACGCGTGGCGCGCAGCGCACAGTGCAATGGAAGTTCTATTGCACCCTGAATAGAACTTCCATTGCACGGTATCGCTGCTGCTGGTGATGGCGCGGTTTTAAATTGAAATAAATTGAATATGATTGTTCTCAGCCTGTTGAACAGTTGGAATAAATTTAATATGATGAACTTGTCAAACTTTTAAACAGTTTTTAACCTGAATAAATGGGCTATTAAAAGTCAACCAATCAGATGACAAGGGTTTTTTTCAGGCGTTATATAAAACAAATAATGAATGTTTCACGTTCTTGCAATGGAAAGAATAATTTCATTTGGTGACAGGACAGATGAAATGTTCCATTTCATCTGTCACCTCATGGAATTATTCTTACCACTGCACTCACAAACATTCATTATTTGTATACAATCGGTGATATTGATATCAAAATAATATTGTATAATGGAGTAATATCTTGACGGTGCTTAAATTATGATATATGTTTTTTACATTGTATGTGTGTTGTGGTGTACATATTAATGTATTCCACTGTACAAAAAGGAAGGCAATGATCTCTTAAATGTATTCATCAGATTTTTAGTATCCTTTTCCCTTTTGCCAAGAAATGTGTCAATATGTACGGAACATGTACATGTACCTCCAGAGATAAGGTACAGTATGTAGTTTAATTCAGTTCCCTTTTTTAATGCTAAATTAAACAAATCATTGTCTAACATTAAAAGCTGGTAGTGAAGGAAGCAATCATTATTCTGTACAGTATTTTCAGTTCTGGCAAGGGCACAACAGACCATTTGCACTGCAGTCCTCTTTAAGGTGTGTGCTTTTGTTCAACGGGGATACGCATGAGTAGACCTCTTGTGCATTCATTGTTAATGAATGAACATAACGAAACACACCTCCAAGATGGCAGGTGAATGCAATCAACCTTTAACCCTAACCCTCCAGGGTATTTTGGCTAGAAACACAGCAACATTCAACACTTGTAAGTGACAAGCCTGCCAAGTGTAGCAAGATCCAACTGCAGGGCTCGAATTTCATGAAAAAAAACACTAGACAGCAGGTCTAGTAACTGAAGAATCTTACTGGACCTGAACTATTTTTACAAGACCTGTGTCATAAATAAGAAGAAAAAAAAACATTTTGCACATGATGTACAATGTATGTGACAGGAAGACAACAAGTTGCCTGTTTCGTGTGTGCACTTGGCTACGGTAGTTCCCTGGAAAATTAGTCTAATTCTCATGCAGGGGCACAGCAGTCTTTCATTTAAAGAAAATCCAGGAGAGCTATAAATGCTCTCCTCAAATCTTTGAGGAGAGCAAATGGATATTAACTAAGGAGAGGGATTTGCTCTCCTTAAAACCCATGGACAAACGACAGTAAACATTGTTTTTGTTTTGTTTTGAATATCAGGATTTATTCAAGGGGATGCATTATTATTAGTTTTGCCATAATAATATGCTCAAGTGGCTTAACTTCTTTCATTTTTGTAACTGTAAGTCAAGGTAAAATTTATATTAAAAAAATAACTAAATGGAGATTAATAAAAGGTTTGAATTCTGCTTACGCTTTCATTTTTTAATACAGTTGTCAGTTGGTTCATCACTTAATTATTCTTGGAAAATGGAGCTAATAAACGGCACATAAACATGATAAAGCAACTGAATATTTGTTTTCAGATTCGTTAAAATTATATGAAAATGTTCAGCCTGAACTATTTCCATTGCACTACGAAAGCTATACAAAAAGGGCCTAAAAAATGACGAAAACTTGCCTGAAGTGTTAACGAAAATATAAGCCGTCGATAATCTTAAAAATAATGGAAAATGCAAGTCATTTATACCATATTCACAATGCTAGTTACGACGAGAAACTGGCTAACAATGTCTGAACTTTGCTTGGTACGAACGTGCGATGATGCACTGTGTGTTGTGGACCGGCAGTGGGCCGGCATTGAGCTTCGTTTAACGGTATGTGATTTCGGTGAAACTCGCTGCATCGTTTCACTTCAAATACCAGTAGTATTTCCTCAAAATAAATTCATGAACACGGGAAATACATACACAGACAAGAGAGATCAAGTTCTGTGAGTATAAACTTGCAAAGATCGTCTTTCTCCATTGATGTTTTCTTGGCATTTTACAATGTCTATTCTGTGCCGTCCGGCCTGCATGCAACTGTACTGCAGTGTGCATGCACTGCGCACGACTATTGCATTGACTGGTTACCGCATTTCCATCTTGCCAGTGCGCGGCGCAGCGGGAATCAGTCACTGCTGCAATAGCACGTACAGGCCCACATGTTTTCATACATCAAGCAGCTAGCTCTGTACGTACATGTACGTACTGGACGTGCAACTGGCATGACTGGCGCGTTGGCCCGAGGCAGTTTTGTTGCGTTTCGGCACGGCACAGACAGTTTTTTGGCTGGTAATTTTAATCAATCAATCAATCAAGTAATAATATGAACTCAAAGCACACTATTAATCAGACCTCAACTGCTAGTATATTTGGGGGTCATTTTGTTTATATAGTGCAAGAAAAAAAAAACTAGACAGCCGGACTAGTGCAGTCACACACAGCACTAGACCAACGCTAAAATCACTAGACACGGTCCACGGTCCAGTGGATATTTCAAGCCCTGAACTGTGGTCACCCAACTACAACTGTAGCATTGTTCAATGTGATTAGCTCTCATTGTTTCAGAACTGGCGGTTATTGCACTTGTTTTGATAGCTGAATGCATCAAAGTGCACCAGACATTTCCACCTGATGCACTGTGCTGCATCTGGCAGGGTTAGGGTTAATGAACTAAAGTTACAGGTTACTAATTAATTAATGTGAGTAGAGCATGCTGGTGCTAGTGCACATCACAATAGCAATCAAGTACCCTGAGGGGTTCCCACTGGTTTGTGCTTATGGAGACCACAGAGACCAGCAGAACACACTGATTATAATACAACTGTGTAGTGTACACAGGTTCCATGTTCCTAACCTAATAAAGGCAATTATCCTGTCCATTAAGTGGTAATGATAATATTGACAGTTGCTATTTGCACCGTCACTGGTCAATGGGATGTTATGTCCACTGATCAATAGCTGATGGTTGTCCATTGAGATATTGTGCATGTTGACTATTAAATCTAGCCAAATTCTACCTGGAATTCTCAGAGGGTTGGGGTTAACTGTACATGTGCTGGTATGTGGGTGAAGGCTACCTGTATTAATATTTCTAGCACCCCTCCCCCCTCACACACACACACTTTTTTCGGGATGGGGGAGGGGGGCAAATCTTATATGGCCAAATTTGCCTTCTAGGTAATTATACTATCATGTAACAGGACGTGATGAGTGTTTCTTTGCTTTCAATATATTTTGCAAGTTGGATTGAGAGTATCATCATAAAACATTGTAGTCAATCATAGTCGGGCAACTCCTCATTGGCTACTGGAGACAACCCTGGGCAGGTTGTTTGCATTGCTTGTAATAAATACAGGAGCCTGGAACTGTATTCAATTCTACTCTGGTGACCACAGTCAGGCTTGGCAACAGATCAGCCTATCCATCCAAAGACTTGTTCAACTAGAACTATATTTGCACTCCGTGTTTGCACTTAAATATTAGTGTGCAGGCGCAAGTTACATCACGAATCAACCACTAGTAGACTAATGGTCCTCAGCAGAACTTGCTTTTTATGTGCTGTGGTCACATGACCCCAACAGTTACTGGGCAATATCAAACAGCTGGATGCAAAACACTATGTGTATCGCAAGAATTAGTATTCAGTGCTCAATGCAATATGCGCCAATATTTCTGGGCATGACCCCAGAGATGTTCTTTTATTTGTTCTCCTTTATGCACATGCATGATGTACTCTGAAGTCCCTTACTTTGGTTGCTTCAACACTTTTGCCTGATTTGCACCTGATACACCACATTATTACAGAAATGTTTTTGCGATATTTCAAGTGTATAACTTGAAAGTTTTGTTGGACTATTCGAGCTAGACAACTGTACGATTGTGGTGCAATGCAAGCATGCTTTATTTGACCTTTCCAGTGACCTTATCTATGGAGCGCCTAGTACTACAAAATAACACAAGTTATCTTGCATGTCATGGAATGCCTTTGATACAAATTGAATGGCAATGAATACTACAGTTCTATAGCTACCTTTTCCTTGGTGAATCACCACTGGTTCGTATCTGTCTCTCTGCAGTGACTCCATCCAGGAACGAGTAGCCATGTTGAGTAGGAGCAGTATGTTGGGTTGATATGTGACGATTCTCACTGGATTGTCTACGCTCTACAAAGCACACCCCCCCAAAAAAGAAGACTTTTACTGTAATAGAGAATAGATACACTCAAGGGCTATCCGTAACAGTCCTGAATCCTCAAATTTTAATTCCATTTTGCACATCCCCTAGGGAGTTGGGGTTAAGACATACTCCTTTTTTGACTGATTTTTTCTTCAATATTCTACCAAGAAAATGGTAAAAAGAAGTGGGTAAAATCAGTGCGTGCTTTATAGTGCGTGCTTAGCTTAGCGCATGTGTAGTTTGGCCTTCACACACTGCCCCAACGTACCGCTTTCCCTTGAAAATGCGCTGTCTGTATGAAACATTTTGTCTCTAGGTCACTTTTCCTGGGCAAAACTTCGCTGGTAAAAGTAACCAATGAACTTGGAAAAAGTTACCTGTTTGCATTGGACTTAAAATTGCAAAAGTAACCACAGCCTCGGTAAGTTTATACCCAAAAAATATCCAATGTGGATACGGCTTAAGAAGTCCTGCACATGAAACTAACCAACATGCCTCCATTAGAATACAAGCAGTTGGCTGTAGGGGCTTATATGTGGAAGGCTAGAAGAGAGAGATTTGAGTGGTAATTATCATTACAAACATTCACATTCTCCATTGTGTCATTACTTAAAAAGGTGAAATCACATCTCATGAGGTGCACAACAATTTTTAGTCTAAAACCATTCAGTTTGCATTCAATTAAAGGGGGAAAAGGGGAGAAAAAAATAATGGCAATGATCATCAGCACAAAAAATGAATGAGCTGATTTTCGCCATTTTAACTTTCCTCTAAAAAGTGACATTTTTTGGTAAAAACAAAATCATAAGTTCACATGTAATCGAGACTCTAAAAATCAACAGACCTGTACCGGGTACATACGGTTTGATCAATCACGGTCATGATTGCACAACTAAATGTCCCCGTGAAAGTTCAGTGGGTGGGGATTAATAGGTTGATCTATTCTTGACACATCTGGCAGCTGGCTCACCATGTTTTCGTGTGATTTCATAGATGATAGACGTGGTCAGGTTTCTGGCTGATGGAGTGTAGTTATTGGCGATAGAATCACTGACATGCCGGCTGTGTTTTTGCTCTTTAGTGGGTGCAGCTTGGGTGTAGGCCCCTGGCTGGACTATCTTGGGCTTCTCACTAAAGGCTGGCTACAACAGCAACAAGCAAGCAAGAATGCTTCAACTATCAAATTCAATGGTAAAAAACTACAGTCCCCCACAAAATGGAGAAAAAAAACAACTGCCAAATAGTTATTTTAGGTTTATCATCATGAAAATGCTGCATGGTTCAGAATTTGAAACTTAAATTTCTTAGAAAACCTGTGGCTCTGTCTGTGTCTGTAATTAACCACTAAATATTATTTCAGAGTCTGAGTGATCATTGTCCATGCCAACGAAGCCAACATCAGATACAGTACCGATACACACCATGATATATACATGTATATCTCAAGTCACATTTCATTTCAGACTTAAGGGTGTAATGATGCATTGAGTTGTTTACTGTTTCACAATGAACCTACAATACGAGAAATGCCAAATAAAGAAGCTGTACCTAGAAGTTTCACAGAGTTGCAAACATGGGTACAATAAGGCTAGATGAAGGATTGTGCTTTTGAAATGATAAAACAAATTGATATTTAGGTGTACACTTTCGTTCATATGTAACAAACCGGTAGAACGTTCAATAATGTTTAAATCTAACATTTCTCATATTGGATTTCTTGTTGAATGTTACAGGTAATTCTGTACTACAGTGTGCACACACACATAATTTACCAGTTCTCACCAGCACTGAAAGGAAATTGTTAAAACTCCAACATGCCTGTGTACATAAAATCCAAAACACTTTTCCATTCTACATGTACAAAATAAATAGCTACTGCTTCCACAAAAACACCGCATGCTACCGGGTATGTTGGTTGCTACAGGAATGAATGCAAGATTGACAGCTGAGGCAATTGCACACTATCATTGTCAGTAGTTTCCGTTCTGCTGCCTCTTCACAATGATGCTCAGTAAATGCTTCCGTCTGGGTCGATACTGAGGCTTTCCTGTCTCTTACCAAACCAAGCTGCTATGCAGGAGGTACGGTAGTGGGGGTTTGTGTGTGTTATTGTCAACACAAACTACAGATGCATCTGACATAACAAAATACACCATTCAAAGACAAATAAAATATTGGGGATTGTAACGCAAATACCCCCAACCACTGTGACAAGACAACCTAACACCGGACCTGTACTTTGTCATTTTATACAGAATATAACAGAATGTTATTATCATGATGATTATTTTCATTTAGGCCCTTTGGGACCAGAATCTGATGTTTTGTTATAAAACCAATGTGGGTGAAGATCAAAGGATCCACTGGAGTAGAAGAGGGAACAGTGGATTAAACATGCCTAGGAATCAGACCAAAGAGGGATTAATTTGGGGTTTCCCTGGTTAATCCCTAATTAATCCAAAAATTAATCACTCTTTGTCTGTCTCTAATTTAATCTGTCCTTTGTTCATTCTTCTCCATTTCTTTTGATCTGCACCCACATTGGTCTGTCCCCATATTTACATGTAATCCCTCTTTTGTGTTTCTCCTCCCAACCCTGCCTGCTGACGTGTCCCCTACATGTTTTTTTCTTGTACCACTGTGATTTTGCCTCTGAAGATCTTAAGATCGGAATGTCAGGCCGCTTTCATTTTTTTATTCAAATATATAATATTAACATGGATTTCTCAACATATTTCAATTCAATCTGAAAGAAATTTAGGTGTTTTTTTGTAGTTGGTAAATCATATTTTTTATCTCCTAAAATACATGTAGCTTAATTTTTTTTTGGGGGGGGGGTATTTTTGCATGCAAACACTTTTTTTTCCCAATATTTGAATTGTTAAAAATTGTCCAAAAGTGGCAAGAGGTTACCAAGGAATAAAGTAAAAATGTCAGGAACAACTCTTCATTGACCATACGGTAATCCACTACATGTACCAATGAACTATATGTACACTCTACACATAGGCCTACCTTCTCATTCATTTCTATGTACCGGGTATACATTTCAACAAAAACTACATGCATTGATGGGTATTAATATACTTAGCACAGAAATGAAACTGAATCACTGTGCTATTTTGGTCATCTTACCTGAGGTGCACTGAGTGGTGGTAGATGGGTGATGAAGTCTGGTCTGTGCTGAAGCTCAAACTCATTGGGCTGACAGATCTGGTGGCGAACACCCTAATAGAAGTCAGGGCAAAACACATCAATCTATTCAAAACCTTCTGAAATACTCTGTAATGTCAAATTAGGTTTTGCCCTTCACCGTCGTATAAACACTGTATACTCAGTGTGTTACCTCCCGAGTGAAAGTTGGAAAAAAATCACTCGGGTGGGACTTGAACCCACGACCTCCTGCTTTCTAGTGCAGACGTCTTACCACTCGCCCACCGAGCTAACGGGATCAACTGGCTGATTCGAATCTGATGTACAGCGGGTACCGCATAACGGCCCGTTTTGTACTAGTCATTTTGATTATTCAAACACTGACAAAGTTCATGTATGTAGCATAGGGAACGTCAAAAAAAAATTTGATTGATTGATTTCATTTATTGTCACCTATATACATAAATATACAGTGAAATGCTCCGTGATTTCACGTGCTTAAAAACATTAAACATACATACATACGAAATATACACACAAAAACATCAACTGTACACTAGAGGTCTATGTCTGTTTGAAACAGAACATAGGGCTTTTCCGCATTATGATTTTTGTATGACTTCATGCTTTAGAGTTTATAAGAATGTGCATGTAAATTATGTAAATTATTTTCAAAAATTAAACGATTTAATATACTCACAAAGTTCAAACTGCATTTTATGTCAACGTTTGCTAAATTTTTAATTTAGCATTGAAGTTTCAATATGTGAAGGTCTCTGTTACAAGAATTCACTTATCGATCAACCAAATTGAATGCAATGCAAAACGTCTCTGAAAAGAGACTAATCATCTGTGCATGTACGGGTACTTATTTGAATGATTGTGTGAAGTTTCAATAACATTTGCAGTTATTATTTCTTGAAACAAAAATACTTTGCATTAGCTTAGACATTATACATGTAGTTATTAGCCTTGAAATAAGACAATAGATGTCAGAATAAAAAATTCAACAGTGACCCAACCCAATTGTACGCATGCGAATTGTATGTATGCTCTCAAGTGAGCGGTCAACTGGGCCAATTTCCCTGCATTGATTACTGCAGTTAGAATTCAACTTTAACAACCTTGAAAAAAATCAGCCCATATGATGTCATTATGACGTCATTTCAGATTTTGCATACTAGTACCACTATCTACCCTTTCATAAGTTTCATGACGATCGGACCTTCCCTTATGTGTGTTTTGAATAATTGCATTTTTGATGGCGTCATCATGACGTCACACACTTAAACAAATTCTGTGCATATATATTTTACGAAACAAACGTAATACAAAAAGAATTTTGAATTTAGCATGTTGGTTCGTGAGATATGGCGATTAGCCTAAAAATTTCAGAAATATATGTAAAATCACATATGACATCATGATGACATCACCTCAATTTTCACCTATAACACATCCTGATCTACCTATCTATCAAGTTTCAACCTAATCGAACTTACAGTTCTCTAGATATAGGACTTTGAAATATGCACATGACGACTTGCAAAGTTACACAGAGATTAAGAAATGTTCATGCCCTTCCAATCCTCATGTGTCTGTGTTTCAAGTACAAAAAAAAAAAGCTTAAAAAAAAGCAACACACTAATGACCAAAACATCAACCTGTTAATGTATTCTCTGTCACCAGCACCACCTGTGTGTGTGCATGCAAACTTCACCTGCAGTAGGGTAGCTCATTGAAGAAACTGTGCAAACAGACGCTATGGTGATGAGTGTCACTCTTAAGCATTTGGTTCTAATCAATGAGTATTTAATAGGGGGGGGAGCGAACAATTGAGGAGGTTATAGATTAACAAAATAAATTCAACTTCAGAAGCTCTGGCATGAGAATACCAAGCAGGCACAGGTTCAAGTTTAATACCCGTTTTCATGCATTCATAGGGACATGTGAGCCACTACGGCCATTTATTCTAGATCAAATACTGCCTACAAAACAAAGGAAAAGAGAACTTTAATTTGACCACAGATTTTCATCAAATGGTATACATACATGTATACTGGTATGTATCACTTATTTTGATGAATGTACATGTACCAGGGTGCAGTGAATTATCAAACATTTAGAAATTTAAAGGAAATATACCACATTTGCTTTTGCTGACATTTTCAGAAATGATTGGATTTGGGGAGGTTAGCACTTTATATGCAAATATTATTCAACTGACTTGTTTGAAATTTGCTTTCGCAGATGCTGGAAAAAGAAGAAAAAACAATCATGTCAGGGATTTGTAAGGTCAGGGAACCAGTCAAGCTGGCTTGTACCAGTTCATAGGCGTGTAATCGATTGCAAACAAAATTCGGACTAACTAAATATGGTAAATTGGGGGCAGTTTTTTGTTTAAATTCAGCTTTTTCGAACGCTGGTCAGCCAATCAGCATTGAGAATCGATACAAAATTACCACTTTTCCTTTGAATGACAGTCCACCAGGTGCCACTTACAGTCCTTTTGAGTAAGGTATTTCATAATAATTTGGTGGTTTTGTTTTTTGGTGTAGAATGTTTGAAAATTCCCTGAAAATTCACTGCACCCTGGTACATTCATCATGCAAACGTACACGTACATGTACAATGCATACTCCCTTTAAGTTCTAAAGAGCCTACAAGTGTAAAGGGATATTTCGGCAATATACAATATTAACAAATGTATATATTTATTTAGCCAAAAAAGTACTGAATCATGTTGAGTCAGCCCTTTTTATGGTTTTCTCTTGTGGTATTCTGGTTTTTCTGTTTATCAAGTGAGCACGTGAGGTTTCACGTAAAGGTTAAATACGCATTGAAACTATGTATTGCACTGGTTACCAGTGTGCTATTCTACTACACATGCGCTTTACGAAGCCATCGTGGAACTAGCGCAAAGGGGTAATGGGCACGCGCAAACATCGCCCCAGCAGCATGCAGCAGCTAAAGGAAAAGATGAGCCACAACAATGTTTTGCCAAGGAAATGTATGCATAACTTCATTACATTTTTGTATGACGTATAATAAACAACTACAACATAGCTCAGTTCAGGTGGATAATACCTCCCCTCAGTATTGGAAGTTAACAGACTACGGTAGTTCCTGATGCGAAGTCTGTCAGCTTTCAATACCTCAGCTCAGGGAACTAATATCGACTATCAACCCTCAAACCATGGGGTCTTTTTTATGTATTTTGTACCTTTACTTTTTTATTCGATCCATGCATACCCATACATGACATGTACACATACGTGTAGTTCCCGGTGCGTGAACCAATCTTTTCACACACACTATGCACACAATGTACCGGTACATGTATGTAACACAAATATACAAATCAAAAGTACAGCAGTTAATTGTTTTATTTTGTTGTGTTTTATTTTGCTTTGTGTGATGTTTGTTCTGGCTTTCTTTTTCTGTTTAATTGTTTTGGGGGGTTCATTTCCACTTCCTGCTATCCGCTCTGTTCACAAGTACCCCCTCACCGGCAAAGAAAGCACAGTTGGGGATGACCGACCGACGCCATCTTGCCTAACTGCAATTTTGCCGCGACGCGCGGCCGTACCATGAACCACTGCGCGTACATACGGTAGTACAAATCCCCTGGTGTACGTGCGTCACACACAAGGAATGGTGCGCGTCAACCAGCTAAATGTCCCGCCCATGGGACGTCATTGCTAGGTAAAAGGGCGCCCTCTTTCATTGGCGCACGGAGCCCATACTTTCTGCAAGTACCAAAGTATTTGAACGAACTAATTAGTCTATAAATTATGTTTTATTTTTGTACAGAGGCCCATAAAGAAGGGCATTCATTTACATTCAAATTGCTTCATTTACATAACTTGTATTCTTGGGCAGCAAAATGTGAACATGAACGTGTACACATACCGGTACATGTACTATCTATTATTGCTCCATACCTTTCACAATCCTTAACACAAACAAGATTATGAACGCAGATGAACACTCAGGAGGATATAATACAGATGAAATAAGCCTCTTCGTGTAGGTCATTACTGGCTATGTTTACTATGCATGCAGCATTGGCATCGGTACACAATTCAAGTGTCTACATGGCCTCCCAGGCTGTCAGGTATCCTAAGCATCACAAATATCAATCATCGGAACTGATTCCAATATATTCTTTCTTTTTTTTGGGGGGGGGGGTTGTGAGATTTTTTTTGGGGGGGGAGGGGGGGTGTTATAATTTATTACTTTGCTATTTTTACGGTAGTCGACCAATGCATGCATGCATCAGTTGTCACCCTGTATAATGAAACAGACTTTACATGTACTTCCCTTTTATAAAATCCTTCAGAGCCTTGCATAAAAAGTAAGATTTGATTTAAAACAACAAAAGCAATAAAATACATATTTCGGGGGAAAAAATCATCTCCAGGATTCGGACACAACACCTTTGGGAAGTTTGGCATTCAAATCCTATTGAGCTACCACGGTGCTTCAATCACTGTAGGAATTAAAACTTCATAGGAATTCCATAACTACAGCCAATAAAAAATGAGTAACAACCTCCGTAAAAGCAGCCAAATGATGTGTATCTTTGCATGATCTGAGGGCCACTAAAAATGACATTAATCTGCTTTTTCATTATGCTGATAATATTTATTTCCACTTAAAGAGGGTAAATCAGAATCCCAGATGGAACGGGTGATGGAGAAATTGGTTGCTTTTCTTTCAGGATTAGCTGCTCAATACCAAGCTTGAGATCTAAGTCGACACCCCCAGCTGTTTGCAACATGCGAAAGAAGAAATGTTCCCAGATTATGAAACACCTGCTGAACTGCAACGTGTTCAATGAAGCAAGTACATGAAGTAGCTGAAATAAACCAGTAGAGGCATAGATCTGAAGTGTGCCTACCAATGGCAAAATCCTAACTTTTTAAATGAAAGATAAAAAGCTGATTAAAAAAAATACTCTTTCCAATGCGTTTGGTGTCAGGTAGGGTTTATAAATGGGAAAAAAATAGGGGGAAAATCTGCTACTGTAGACAGCCCCTTGTGAATCTATGCTTACATGTAAATTAACAAGATGTTAGTCCACATGTTTTGTCTAGACTACACAATTTTTGAGCACAATTAAAAAAAAAATGAAACAGTACCGGTACATCTGCCAGTACATTTTCATGTATTTCAAAAAATTACTTGTTTTGTTGAAGAAAGAATAATTCCTTTGTCTTTTTCAATTAAAAAATTAAGATATCCATGAAATTTTATTGAAATAATTTAGTGTACACTGAAAGCCACAAAGTTGCCGTGGCTCGTACATGTAGTTTATGGAACTATGAATTGCAAATTGAGAAAACAACCCTGCTACACACCATTTCATCTCACTGCACTGAACCATGACTATTGTTCATGTACTTCTGAACCTGTGCACTTCCACCTTTACACAAGTTCTAACAATCCAAAAAATAAACAGCATTTATCCTGAACACAGAAACATAATATCAAGTGACACCACATACAGTATGTAGCCCATGACTTGGGATTAGCTATAATTAATTGTTGGATAAGCTTACCTACATGTATAAAATTGTTTGTTATGAGAAATCTTTGTGCATTTTGTTCATATTATGTGAAATTGAGAAAAAAAGTTCATGTTTTGGTAAGGCTTTGTGGGAAGCACTTATTCCAATGCCACTATGACCGTACTTTTATTTGTTCAATACAAATGTTTATTTGTGTTTAATACCGGCCATGTATTCCCATTCATACAAAGACTTTTACAGTAAAAATATCAAAACTTTTCGGTTCAAACCTCAAAATGAGTCTGAAATTATAAATGTCCAATGATTTTGTTCAACAAAATTACTTCATGTTTTTCGGGACACCCCTCTAGCTGTATTATGGTATGTCATAAACAAATCCTTTATGGAGATAGGTGCGCACATCGCACGTACTGTGACGCAGAATGCAGCTGTGCCAGTATTGTGAATTTAGCATGAAATACTGGCTCACTGGTAGTATTGAGCATGCCTATAATATGTACGTGAGATTTGTGAACGTTCAACCAATAGAACGGTAAAAGGCACTGGATTTCATAGGAGCCAAAATTTCATGTGACACTGGAAAAGTGTTTTAACTAGCCAGCTGGTCTCTATCAAACTTACCGCATGACGGGCTCTCGACCAATAGGTAACTTTATGAATGGTATTTTAACATATAATTGTCATGACTGTTGCATTCATTCATAGAGGTGCATCCTTTATTTAAAAACAAATTGCTAAAATGTCTTATAACCTATCATGAATAATTTTCTTCCTGTTACCTAATATGGGCATCAGGTTAGATTGACGTCCATGTTACTAGTTGTCTAATTAGTCTGCGAAGGTCTTAATGTGTTACACGCTGATTTAACAGTATGCACAAAGATCTGGACAAATGTTTCCAAATTAATGCAAGCTGATCATGAAAGAAACTATTTTATTCACCAACATTTTGGTCTCCATATAGCACAGCATGTCCTGGCATCCTTCCCAATGTAATTTGTATAGTGTGTTAAATAGATAAATGAACAAGTGGTTGAATAGGGTCATAACACCAGCTATACACAAATGGATCAATACACACACATCAGTCTTGTCAAACTAGGGTTCAACTTCAATGATGAGCGGCTGCCATAGGCACTATCTTTGTTGAGTCAAAATAATGCCCTGAAATGTTGTATTGATGAGACATTGTGTGGAAATCAGACAGCAGTATCAAAAGGTACAAAGGTTTGATATTAGGCAAATACCTGACTGATGTGCACATGTCGTGTACATGCACATGGTTTTCATTTTGTTTTGCCTGGGAGGCCTGATACATACATTTGACAGTCAATTTACAACATGTACCTGTACCAATAGACTTTTTTTTCCATTTACAGGTACGAAATATTTACCAGTAGAACAAAAATCTGGGGCCTGGCACACTTGGCTCTACCAGTAGGGGCTACAATGTAAATGGATCCTCAAGGCACCAATAAGCACATCTGGAGAAAAACTCACGAAAACAAACAAATGTTTGTGTTCCACATCCCGGAAAGAATTCCATACCAGTCCACCACTCATATTGCTAAACATGACCGGTAAATTACCAAAAGTTGTAAATCTGACAAAGAAACAATATTTTAGGAGTGCAAAATTTCTTTGATAACTTTTAACTGTTATGGCCCCCCTTGTGCTGGAGGTCTGAGTGGTGGCCCAGTATGAATTCTTTCCTGGAAATGTTTACACCCGTGCTACAACTAATTTAACTTACTCACGTTTGCATTACAAAGCAATGAGTGGCACCTATTTTCAACAACTACCAGAAAGTGTGGCATTCAAGCCTGGCTATCCATTTCATTCTTTCCTCTTTGGATTTTGGAAAAAGTAGTTTATGAAAAAAAGATTGTTAAAAAGATCATTATTTCACGTAAACAAAATTCAAGTAATTTTACTTTTATAAATCTGCCATGCTAAAGTTGAAAAATTACGTTAACAAAGGTGATGGACACCATTTGCAAACATTCAAAATGAAACTACATGTACTAAAATATTATGCATGCATAACCTACTAGATTGTAAGTTAATAATACGATCATGCATCCTGTGAAAACATTGTATCTTTCAAGTTTTTCATGACTGCCTCCTTTTATCTTTGGGTGATCAGGTACGACCCGATCACCTTTTTGAAATGGTAAGAATTATTCTTTGTTTTGGGGTTTTTTTTCTGGACAATAATTCTCCGCAGGTAATGGTTTATGGTATGAACTTATAACTTTGCACATATATCCACCCTGATCCCAAGTGGTGCATAGAACTCTGACGTCATGACGTCATCAGGTGTCAAATTACAAGCGATTTTCGCTAAAAAACTGAACATCTTCTTTCACCTGTTACTCTTCAACAAAATAATCAATCGTGTTCATACATTGTAATCAGATAGCCCACTAATTGATAAACATTTTTTGTTCGGTACGTGAACTCACTTGACCTTTACTTCCGGGTCTACTGGAAGGTCAAAGTTAGGTGAATTTAAAATACAGACAGAAGCCTCAAAATCAGAACAAACCACAATTCTTCCAAACGGTTCACGTGATGACAATAAAACCTAGATGGAATTGAACCCTGTTCGAAGATGTGAGAAAAAAAATCGTGACGTCATCATGACGTCATCGGGTATAAAATAACAGGCAGGTTAACATCAACATTTGAGAAATTACTTTTAATTATAACTTTAAAACGGAATAGAGTACCGTTCTCATTTTTTGTTGTTTTAGACATTTCCACTGTTTGGAGAAATATGCTGGCTAAACTGTGTGAGTAAAGTGGCCCTGATTTAGTTTTGCACATTTCAGAGCACTCCAGAGCCCTGTCCTGTGCAAAAATAGTGTAGTGTAGGGCCCTGTTTCCGAGGCCTACAGAGAACAAATGACACTTTATGCCTTACCATGGTCTTACCAAACTAGTTGAGGACATTAAGAACAAGCAGGTATCTCATAGATAGAGGGCAGTGTTTGGCATTTGGGGATAAAATGAAGTTGACAACAAAACGAGAACACAAAAATAAAATGGTGATCACCACAATGTACTGTGAACACACAATATCAAGGCTAATTAATTGCAGAAACAAGAAACCCTAAGAAACTGTTCAAAACTACAAAAGAATTGAGATAAGTCTGCTTTTGCTTAAAAAAGTCATTTTAGAATGTTAAACAAACACCCTCAAGTGACTCTAATTCGATCGAAACTAAAGTCTGAAAGAGGTGCCTGAGAAAAAAGAAGGTGGGCGGGGACTAGCCCCATAAATGTGGCCAGTTTACTGGACTACCTATGACCTAGTACCTCCGTAAATAAAGGCCACACTTTCACCATGTACAAAAACATGTCGAACTTTGTCAAATTTCGATTTTCACATTTAGACTTGGTTCGTAGTTTATTTTTGCTTTAGAAGCATACTCACCCTCTTAATAGGCTAATCAGAAAATGCTGCCTTTTTTAGATGTCTAATTTTCGTGAAATTTTATGTTGAAATTTTGATACGCACACGTGTGCAAACGAATCTGGAAATTTCACGAAAAGGAGATATCCGAAAAAGGCAGCACTTTCTGATTAGCCTTTAACCCTAACTCCCTAGGCCTTTTTGCTAGGATGTAGCCTCAATCCTGCAAAATCCTCCAATTGGCCTCATGGAAAAATAGCATATAGCCTCAATCCTGCAAAAATTTCTATCTTTTCTATGGTCCATGTCCATGGAGGTGACCACCTGAATCCTCCAAAAAAATCCTCCGCTATGACTGTCAATAGGTTGAGGCAGAGGCAGTTACATCTTGGAGCAGTCAAGAGGATTTTCAAGTATAATCAAAGGACTAAATTTATGCTGACCATAAACAACAACACAAGGTCCGACCCAAGACCAGTGCATACTGCACAAATCAGTAACGCACTTTGCCATGTAACTAAATCCTGCAATTCAATCCTGCAAAAAAAAGGAATTTGGAAAATGGGCGGTTAGGGATAAAGAGGGTAAACTACAAATTCAGCCTAAAATTTAAATGTGAAAATCAAAATTTGACAAAGTTCGACATGTGTATAGTCGGACTCCCTATTATCGCTGCATCCGTATTATCGCGGCATGGGAAATTTCTCTTTTTGCATTGCCAAAACTTCTTCAAGTGGCAATTTTTTTCCAGTTCACCAGTCAATAAGGACTTTTTGCCAAGTTGTATAAAAAGGACGATTAAATTTTTTTGTATCTTTCGGGACTTTTAAACGATTTTAATAAATAATAACATTTTCCAAAACTTGCAAATTTTCCCTCACCGTGTCTGCTAAAAGGTACCGTCTATATTTTAACATAATTCTTTAATGGTGCTCTGTCCATGAAAGTTCCATTGCCTGGTTCCCATTCTTCAGCTGCAAATGTAAAATGAAGTCGAAGGACGACATTTGCACCGCGAAATCATAAAAACTTTTACGGGATCAAAATAAGCACAGTGCGTTAACAAAAATAAAACAGCACACCGTGTAAAGTGAATGGCGCCCCCAATCGCCAATCAGTAGACTTGCCTCAGTGAGTTGTGTTCTCCTTTCGAGGGAAGGGCAGGGTCTTAGAAATCATCCTGCAGATATAATAGTCTTTAATCGACTTGAACTTACAGGGAAAATATCAGACTTTATTCAGGGGGTGTTTTGGTCAGACATTAACCATGAATAAAAAAGTTGAGATCATTATAAAAACCACTTCCCGCCGCATACCGCGATAATAGGGAGTCCACCTCCATTCGCACACTCCAAGCATGTCTATTTTCACAGGCATCGTACACGGAATAAACCACACCACCGTCGGAATTTTTTATATCAATTTGAAAAGGAACAGTTATACTACACAAAAGACAGGACAATTTGGGAAGGTTAGTGGGGAATCTCTATTCCGAACGAGAAACGTGAGGGTTAGTGGGGAATCTCTATTCCGAACGAGAAACGTGATAAGTACCGCGATAATATGGCAACCCATCCTATATGGTGGAAGTGTGGCCTTTATTTACGGAGGTAATCCAGTAAATTGGCCACATTTATGGGGCTAGGCGGGGACGAGAAACTGGTTTATTTTTTTACTTTGCCTACGGGCTAGTAGGCCCCTAGTCATGCTAGTACTAGTCATCAGGTTATGGTGCTAAGTTTCAGTCCTACAGTCGTTTTCCTAGTTCCGGACTTTTCCTAGTTCCGGATCACTTCAAATAAAAACCTACCTCTTTTGGACTAGTCTCCAATAAAAAAAATTCTGACGAAGCTCATTTTGAAAAGGAAAATGTAAGCTTCCTGATACACACAGATCTTTTCGAAAAAAATTTTGGCCACATTTCTGACTCGCACTTTGACATGTTTCGACCGTTTGTAGAAAATCACGGGAGCTGCGAATGGACGATAAATTTTCTCCTCGGTATTTCTCTCGTACCGCGTGGCTTTGAAGATTTTTTTCATTCACTACAGTCATATAAACTCTTCCATCGAATGTGTGTTCAATCAAAATAAGTTGTAGCGTCTCTAATATTTGAAAATTCGCTGATCACGATAAAAATTATTATCTTTTGAAAATTTGTTGGAATTCTCTTGATGAATGAACTATTTTTGGAAAATTAAATAGGCCTATTAATACTTTATCAGAAAATGTGCTTAATTCGGGGTGGTTCTGGCTGAAAAATTGATTTTTTTTTCCGCACGAATCAGTTTTTGATCGATTCGGAACTGATCGAACCGATCCGGAACTAGGAAAAGCAGCATCGGTACTTTAAAGTCGTAAAGTCACAATAAAAAGAGCTTAAATTTGGAAAATTATTTTTGTAGTCTCTCCATATCACTCAAGGTAAACTTTTAAACCAATGTCACTTGAATGAGTAGTTGAGCCGAAAGCAGCCTGAATGATGTTTGCTATCCGGAACTAGGAAAACGACTGTACTGCATGTACCGTTCAACTGTTTAAAATCACTTGTCTCGTGTTTATGCCCCACATCGTACCTACTTTAGTAACTACATTGTAATAGTATACTAGCCGGCTTAAAACTTAACCGTGTGGTGTGGGTGCCCTCTAAGTCCATGGTCTGCACACGTTGTGCAACTGTCATGACTACGCGACGCCACCGTCATGACTGAGACGAGTGGCTTGCTGGCAAACTCTTCACATATTTCCCCCCGATATACTCACCTCTTTACTCCCCATTATTCAACATTCACTAGCGGTGCCACAACTTAGACATATGTTCTTTCTTCCCTCGCCGTCCCTCCTGAGTAACTGTATTTTCTTGCTTGCATGTGGTAAGGGGCCTATCTTCAATAGTTACATATTTTGAAAACTAATGTTCGATACAGAGTTCTGCCAATGACTGAGTAGTAGTACAGAAGGGTTCTGCATGCAGCTGGCTGGCTGCACGCGATCGAGAACGTCTGTGTCACGCCGTACTCTGCTGGTCGTGTACGTACGTGTGCGAGTGCCGTGCCGCGGCGCGCGCAGTGCGGACGGAGGACGCTACCGATCCGCGCCGTCACTTAATTTCGATTACCCACAAAACATGTATCCCCGAGTAACCATTATTCGCGCACTTAGAACTTTGACCAATTTTTTTACCGAATATACTACACCCTACACAGTTTGGGATTTTACTCATATCTCATGTTACAGTGGCGTAGCTGGGGGCCGGGGGGATGTTTGGCCTCCGTAAAATCAAAAAGCGGGGGGGGGGACGATGGGGGCGCTGTTTAAAACTGACGATTATGCACACTAAAAAAATTAATTAAAACACCCGGAACGGCTCATGCCCACGAATGACATAACTTCTTTTTGAAAGGGTACTTGTTGAGACCAAAAAAACAAGGGCACTTCTCAAAAGGGCACTCTTTACAAAATATTGGGGGGGGGGATTAAGCGCTGGTTACAAAATATGGGGGAAGGGGGATATATACCCCCTTACCCCCGCTGGCTACACCTATGTACTATTCATAATACCTGGAAAAATAATTTGAACAATCTCGAACGTCATACAAGACCGAGCAACTGCAGACGCTTGGTTTTCACGAAAGATACGTTACCATAATTCGCGCGAGAAATTTACGGAGTCTCCATATTGTAGTCCAGCGGATATGTGACAAAATATCGATGATGGAATTGTGCACTTTTTCATAAAAAGCATGAAACTTGGCAATTCACCCTTTTAGGGGCGTGGCAGCCAAAAAAAGGGGGGACTCGTCATGCCCGCAGTGAAAACGGTTGTCGCTACTTGTCACAAAAGCAGGAAACTTCACAAAGACATAATTACACAATGTGAATAGATTTTAAGTTGCCAAATAAAGCAAGCAGTGGCTTCGACGCTATTACTGCCTTCCTAATAAAAAAAGACGCTCCCTAATATCTCAGAACCTCTTACATGTTAACATTTCCTTATCAACAGGTGTTGTACCAGACAATTTAAAGATAGCAAAAGTCATTCCAATTCACAAGAGCTCAGAAACTAACAAAGTAAACAATTATAGACCAATTTCATTATTACCTTGTTTCTTACATTTTTGTTGAAAGAATTGTTTATGCAAGAACCCTTAGTTTCTTGCGCAAATCTGATATCTTGTCAAAATGCTCACTTCGGCTTTCGAGCTAAACACTTGGTTTTGATAATGTTGAACATACTATTGGAATTTTCTTGATTTTTCAAAAGCTTTTGACACTTTGGACCATAATTCACTTTTATATAAACTTAATCATTATTAGAGGTATTAGAGGAGTCTCCCTAGCGTGGTTTAAAAGCTATCTTAATAGGAAACAATAATACGTATCAATAGATGGCTCTCAATCAGCTTTACAGTCATCAACATGTGGGGTCCCCCAAGGATCCATTCTTGGTCCATTGCTCTTTCTCATTTACATGAATGACTTCACAAATGCCACTAAACGTTTATCCTGTATTTTATTTGCAGACGACCCAAATTTATTTTACAGTCATAAAGATATAAACATCTTAATTGACACTGTCAACGAAGATCTTGTTCAAGCCTCTGATTGGATTAAATCAAACAAACTTTCACTAAATCTTAAAAAGACTACCAGTATGCTGTTTAGTAACTCTCTGAACTCTTTACCACAGGACATTTCTGCAAAGTTTTGGCAACAGATTCCACTAAATTCATTTGATTACATATTGATATATCAACATGGAAGAATCATATTAATCATTAAAAAAAATTGTTAAAAAAAATATAGGCATTATTAATAGGCACAAATTTTATATTCCCAAACATATTTTACTGACTTTATACAACACTTTTTATCTTGTCCTACATCAATTATGGAATCCTAGAGTGGGAAAATTCAGAACAGAGATTACTAAATCGACTTCTACTTTTGCAGAATAAAGCTTGACGTATTATGAATTTCACAAGTTACCTAGCTTACACTGATTCGCTTTTTCTCAAACATATAGACCCTTCAAGTTAGCGATATTTACCACTTCCAGCTTGGGCTTTTCATGTTGCAGCTAACAAAAAATGATTTGCCAACCGGCCTTATCCAAAGTTTTCTAGAAATGATGATGTTCATGCATATTTAACCCGTCAATCATCCCAGTTTCACTTACCAATTGTTCGAACTTCCGTTGCCAAAAAAGTATATATATAGTTTGGGCGGGGGGGGGGCAAATGTCCCTGCCCACCCTCCGAAAAAAAATAGTCAATCGGGAAATCCTGGAAAATGTAGGGATTTTTTTGCAGGGGGGGGTGTGATTTACCCTCTAGAAAAATACTGGCGACGACCATGGTCTTGGTCATCTCAACTTGACTGGTAACTTCCCCTCTGATGTCAGGTGGGGCAATACCAGCAAGAATGTATCCATGTTGCTGGTGTTGGTTGGTTTGATGCAATCTGTTACCAAGCGGCAGGTTTTATTCAACGCAATATAAAAAGCAATGGATATTAATTATCAACTAGTTTTTTAAGTTTTTAATAAGCAATTAGATAAAACCTATATTATACTCGGAAATACTCGGACACTATCCGATAGTCGACGAAATGAATTCGGCAAACTTCGGACATTTTCGGAAAAGGAGGAATTCCTCCCGTTTTAGTCACGTGATGTAAATTGTAATACATTGTATTACCGGAGGCTACCTGACCTAAGGCTGCATCCGAATCAGCTGTCTAGAGCTAGGTCTAGGTCTGCGCCCATTGAAAATACGCGGGGACGCGCTGACAATAGACGTAGCCGTAGCTCTGGAAGCCCGTTTCGGACACGGCCTCAGATTCATCAGGAATAGTCGGAATCTTTTGGTCTGGGAACCAGACTAGTAACGGCCCTGCCCCAAAATAGTCTGGTTCCCAGACCAAAAGATTCCGACTATTCCTGATGAATCTTAGGTCAGGTCAACCTCGTCCCCAGGGTGTCGAGCAGTACGCGCCCACCACTACCTGCTCTCTCACCCTGGTATTTGATCATTTGCATGTGCAAGATTTTTGCACACGTATGCAAATGAGGAACAGTCTGGTGCCTGGATATGCGTTACACATTAGCGTTTGTTTTTGTATGGGGTGTCTGGGGTAAAAACAGAGTCAATTCGTAGCAGCGCGAGAACGGCGTGAGTTACGAAAACACGATTTTTGAAATCAAACTGTTACGATCTTATCGAGACAACATGCAGTATCATATTTCATATTAATATGAGCAAATTGGAAAGGAAATTAGTATTTTCGAGAAGGCGTGGACGAATGATCGCGAAAACACGTACTGCACGTTGTGAATATATAGCACCAAGTACACGATAAAAATCCATTACTAGCCAAATGCGGTATCCAATCAGGATACATGAAGAAAGTTTCCTATCCAGGGTTTACTATTGGAAACGCGGTTGGAAATAAAGTAAGCACTGGGGACGAGGTTGAGGTCAGGTAGCCTCCGGTAATACAATGTATTACGATTTACATCACGTGACTAAAACGGGAGGAATTCCTCCTTTTTCCGAAACTGTCCGAAGTTTGCCGAATTCATTTCGTCGACAATCGGATAGTGTCCGAGTATTTCCGAGTATAATATAGGTTTTATTAACTGCTAATTGCTTATTAAAAACTTTTAAAAACTAGTTGATAATTAATATCCATTGCTTTTATTTAGAAAACTTGAAATTCAACGACGATTTTGCATCGGCGGATCGTATACGAGGGGCGAACTTTTTGCTGCGTCATGCACTAGTTTGAATTTGACGACCGTTACCGGCATTTTCCAAAACGCGGCGTGGTCTCAATTCGGCTCCGCCTGCTAACAGTGCTGTTTGGGTGTCCATATTGCAACTTTGAAGATTCAAGGTTAAAATTAGTCAATTTTTTTTTACAGAAGTATTAAACTGTATATCATAACTGTATGATATATGAAGCAAGTGATTTATTTTTTTAAAAATTATCGGAACATTAAAAGCTTTATGTGATAAAGCGAATTCGGAAACGAAGTCGAGCTTTGAAAAAGGGCCGTCAATGTCGTCATGTTTATTTTTAGCCACGGAGGCTGCCTGACATACAATTTAGACGTGTAGACGTCGGGGGAAATTGTCAGGTCGGGGAACCAGACTACAATTTAGACGTGTAGACGTCGGGGGAAATTGTCAGGTCGGGGAACCAAGTTAGCCCCGAAACGGTCCCCAGCTTGAGTGTGCTGCCTTGCACGGGTTATGTTAGCGCAATGCACTTTGTACGGCTTCGGCCGATCTAGTTTGGTTGGGCATGAAGTTGCCATAGCCACGGGGCTAGAAAAGCAAAAAAGTAGAAAAATGCATTTCAACAAAACGATCAATCTGCTTTTCTGCTATCCTGTTAGCAGAAAAGCAGATGTCCACTTTTGAACCTCCATACTATGACCTACAGTATGTATAAAGCCTGCTTGCAGGGTGGGGTACGAGCGAAGCACGCGTGATGCATGGTAAATATTTGTTCGTATCCCCCGCCCTGCAAACAGGACGCTGGGATGCGCCAATGACCTTCACAGAATCTTGTGAAGGAAGTGGCCTGTGACCTATGTATAAAGCATCTGGCTGCAGCTGTTCAAGACCGCAGTTAGACAATGTGCGCAAATGCTATCCGAAAACTTCCTATAGAAATGCACGCGTTCCATACCGGATGTGATTTCTGTTTCATTGCGGACCATGCTGGACAAAATTTTGAGCGTCGCATAATGCAATCCGACCGTTCGTGATTCAAAACGGAGCCTGAGCTAGTGACGGGAATTGTAAATTTACAATACATGTAAGTTTTACAGAAAACCCTACATTATTACACTTGTCAACGAAAAAAAAAATCCCTAAACTGGAATAAAAGGGTAATGAATCAGTCTTAACGGCCGTTTCAAACCTTGCAGAATCATGACCGTGATGACGCGCAGGTCACCGGTCCGACGCAAAATACAACCAATCAGAGCGTGAATTCATCAGATTATCCCAGCAAACAGGGCGGGGGTACGAGCGAAAGGTTCAAGGTGAATAGAGTGCGATTCTCGATCATGAATGTGAATGATCGCAATCTCGTCCCCAGGGTAGCGAGCAGTGCGCGCCCAACACTACCTGCTCTCTCCCCCTGGTATTGGATCATTTGCATGTGCAAGATTTTTGAACACATATATATGCAAATGAGGAACAGTCTGGTGCCTGCATGTACGTTACATTTATAGCGTGTTTTTTTTGTATGCGGTGTCTTGGGTAAAAACAGCATCAACTTCGTCGCGCCCTGAGTTATGAAAACACGATTTTTGGGGGAAGTTAAAATGTTACAATTTGGCCCGCCAATATGCAGTATCACATTTCATAGTAATATGAGCAAACGGGAAAGACAATTGTATTAATGAGAAGGCGAAGACGTTATAATTGCAATGATCGTGAAAACACGTAATGCACGTTGAAAATAACAACACCAACTTAAGGCCTTTTCACACTGCACATCCAATCCCCGGGAAATAAATCCCCGGGAAATTCCCGGGGATTTTTTACCCCACCAACACCCCAGCAACCATTCACACTAGACACATTTGATAACTCCCGGGGACACTATTTCCCGGGAATATGCACGATCGTTTCACACTCGCAATCAAACCCCGGGAATTGTGCAAAAGTTTTCAGGCGGACAGTGGGCTATTAATTTCGAGAAAACGTTCAGTTTCTCGTTGATGATGACGTTGAGAAATACGCATCGAGAAGTGCTACCTACCTATCCCCCGACGGACATGGAGTAGGCCCGGCGCCCGGCCAATTAACCCGCTCTTCCGAGCCGGGCCGCACCGGCGAAGTTCGATGAAATGTTCCCGCACGCATTGTCGGGAGCATGCCATAAAAACAAACATGCCTCTTTTTACTACCAATCTTATCAAATTTTTATTTTTAGCAACGACTTTGCAACGTCAAAAAATAAACTTTTCCATCGCAATTTTCTTCGGAAAACATATGGCAATTCGCCTCGCATCATATGGACGGATCATCCAATGATACCGTAAATAAAGGGGTGCTTTTAATACCCTTTTTAAAGTTTTACATTGTTTCTCGAATACATTCTAAACAAAAAATATATTGTGATGTTGAGAAGCTTCTTTTCTAACATTGAAATGTTTTGAACTTCATAAAGAGAATTTTGTATAATTTTGGAAATGCTGGTAAATATTCTTTAAAAAAAAAGAATATGGCACACCCCTACAGTAAATGGTGTGATCCACATTGGTGACGCAGTACTGCAGCTCAGCACGTGCATCGAAGAAATTTTCATGGAAAATGCATGTACACGTACGTTGTTGGATGACAGTTGTCTGTTTTGGAGGATAACAGTGGGTGAGATTTTCCAGGCGCATCGTATGCGAATTAGTTGGGAGTCTTTCAGTTGGAAAATTATCATGGATAATGCCTACATGTTCGTTCAAACGTTGCTGGAAAATGTTTTTGAGGATACAAGTTGCATTTCCAGGCGCTGCGAACTGAAGTTGTGAGTATTTCAGTCACGCGACGGCCCGATCGACAAACTGAACAGTGAACACCGTTTGCATTGCGATTTATTTCCAAAAGTTCGGAGCACTTGAATATTGTGTCGCAAAATGCGATCGATACAGGGGGGAAAAGGGTGGGGTAAGTTCAAACCCGCCGACGTTCACACTAGTTGCTTTTCCCCGGGAAATACGTAAAACCCCGGGGATTTCTCCATTAACCCTACTCCCGAGCAGGGGTAAAGAATTCCCGGGGAAAAGCTTTTCCCCGGTAATTCCCCGGGGATTTTTTTGTAGTGTGAACAGACCGACCGAAATTCCCCGGCAATTTCCCGGGGAATTGCCGGGGAATTCGTCTAGTGTGAAAGCCCCTTAAACGATATAAATCAATTATTAGCAAATTGCGGTATCGAATCAGGAAACAGGAAGACTGAGTTTCCTATCCAGGGCTTACTATTGGAAACAAGGTTGGAAATAAAGTAAGCACTGGGGACAAGGTTGGTATGATCGAGGTTCAGTAATTCGCTATAATAAGCGCCATTAAAGCAAAATAATCAAAGTGTGTCACGCAAGGGGAACGCTATTATTAAACGTGTGCCAAACCTGATACATATTCATGACCACAGTCTACTACGCATTATGGTGTACCATACCTCGCGAGGAGCGAATATCGACTGTCCACACACTTGTAGAGTTTGTATACTATGACGCTAGGATAAGAGGGGCATGCGTGCAGGCGCGGTTCTACGGGGGGGGGGCTAAAATTCTGTGTAGCCCCCCAAAAATAAATTCCGTAAAAAAAATTGCATTAGCAAAAAGGATTGTGATGTACATGCGAACGGTCTGCCCCTAAAGAAATAGTCGTGACAAGGGTGCATTAGTTAATATAGTGTGAATGATTTTAGGATTGTATTTGCGCTCCCCATTGAAAATATGGCATGAGTACTGATTTTCGGAGGCCTAAGTGTCTGGAAAAAATAACCGGTCTACATTTCAGCACGCCTCCCTGAAAAAAATTCTTGATCCACCGTGCTAGCCCCCCCAAAATATTGGTTCTAGAACCGCGCCTGCATGCGTGACCAAATATAATATCACTTTCATATTTTTGAACAAAGTAGCGGTTTCGAAGTGTATTTGTTTTTCTTTTCAGCTGGAGTCCATCATTTTTCAACAAAATCTCAATTGCAATCAGAACAAAGGAAATCAGTACTCCGCTGTGGATCTGACAATCATGCATTTCCTGGTAACAAGAATCACTTCTATTTTTGCGAGCATACAGTCAGTCCAAAGAATTTCTGCATACACAGTTTTATAGAATATACATATAAGTTTTGTCGTCTTTAATTCATTTTTTGAGATTCTTGTTCTTTGGAATGCGGGCTGTCAGCAAGACAGGGTCGGCACTACTGCTACTAGCTATAGTGCTTTTAGTCAGCCCTGGATGCCTCATGAGAGCTGATCATGCAGGCAAACAGCGTTTGCCATCATTGGTGAGTATATACACCTCTTTAATATAGACCTCCTGTAACTTGCCAAACCCCTGCATTAACTTGTCACTGATCAATCAAATTTTCGATAACTAGATCAATACGATTCACCAACAAATAGAATCACGTATTTACTGCTTGCTCACGAAATTATCCAGCATGATCAAGCAAATACGCTTGGTCTCCAAACGGTTCGGTGCCAATTTCGTATTTAAAGGTAATAATGAAGCAGTGCATGTTGTTACGATTTTGTGTAAATTGATTATCGGGGAAAGGGGATGTTATCGGGGAAAGCTTCATATCAGGACCGTGTGTTTTCGAAAAAGACAAATTCGCTTTTTGCCTGCTTGTCCATTTTTTGAGCATGCAGGGCGGCGGGTACGAGCAAAACTGGTCTATTGCTGACGGTCGCGTGAAATTCTAATAGTGGCACTCGCAATCGGCAGCTGGTAAAAAAAAGGGTATTTTTTAAAGGCATGTACTTAATCTGTGATTTTAAGGGCGCTCTTTATATCAGAGGGTAAACGCTGGTGTAAAAAGGCACTTTAAAGGGGCCGGAAAAGGGCAGTTCTTCAAAATATTGCTGGGTAAATATCCCCCTTTCTTCTCGCAAAGCTGGCGGCGAGGCGAAGCCTGTCTAGACGGTAACGCGGTATCGAGGAAGACAATTCAAGCTTCCGTAGTAACCGATGAGGATGGATTTTTTTCTTACAGGTATCGAAGTTATATGATGGGCGATTGTCTTTTATTGGCACAGATGGTAAGTATTATTTTGTTTTCCATAATTATACACGTCTTTGCACGACAATCACTGTGGGGACCATTACAAATGATGCGCGTAGATGCTTCACGAGACGAATTTCAAAGATTTTGGACGAATCGGAATGTTAACAATTTGAATTATACTGAGCCTTAAATGAAATCTAGTGGTGGCTTTTTGAAATTCAAATTGAGAATTGAGCTTGGCGATGTTCGCGGAGGAATTTAAAGTATCGATATAGGGAATTCGTGTGATTCAGGTGTTAAAATAGCCGGGAAAACCTATAATATGGAATACGCATTCGATTCGGGAAAATGGCTTATTAATTATTTGCGTGATATTTCATTTGAGTCACCATGGGCAACATGCACTTCACTTAAAATATTTCAGATGTAAAATACATGTATGTGCAGCCGTGTGCTTGCGAAGGCCTAAGCGCCGCCGTTGTTAAACAAAGTTATTCCGATTACGTACTTGGACGCTATAACAGGGCAGTGAAATTCATGCACTCCAGAACGTTGTGTTTCTTAGAAATATGCTCAGTCTGATTGAAATGTTCAATAATAACGAAAGGAGAAATGCTAAACTTCATCAGTCAAACAATCGCCGTTATCGATGCCCGGCCCCAACTCAATTTCTATAGGAACCTCCTCAAGTCGTTATTTCATGAGTAGCTGATCACTTATGTTAACTAAGTATACATGTATTCCGAATTTCAGCTTATAGGCCTAATCTGTTGTTGCAATTGCTTGAGTTGCACGAGGATTTTTTTTCCGACCGAATTAACTCGCGTGCTTGGTTTTCAGGTTGACTGATTTCGGGGCAACAATGACAAACTTGGTGCATATCAGCATATTCATTAGTGTCACTCGGGATTTGGTGAAATAATGGTGACAAACCTGCTTTATTTTTCCAAACCGTACGTATCGCGTTTTTATTACCATTTCTAATGTTCCTAACTTAGAAAAGTGGGCCAGATGATGGTAAAAAGGGTATAAAGTTGCTTGAAAAATAGGGAGGGATCAGCTGGGTTAAATTGAACGTGCTTACATTTACATTATGTTTCGTTTTTTTTGTTATTGCTGTAGCCTACGTTTACGGTTTCCTGTCATCTCTTTTTGTTCTTTGGTTCTCATTTCTAACCGACCCTATAATATTTTGGGCTGCCAACCCAACATTTTTTTTTAAATTACCGCCAATCTTGTCTGGAGCCTGCACAAAAACAAAAACACAGACTATTTTTTACAAAAATGACAAACTAATTTTGAAAAAAAAGAATGTCAAATTCAGACATCAGGGTCTGTGATATTTGAAAAGCCAAGAAAAAATATTATCCGATTTTACTCGAACAATGGCGTAGTGATCGAGCAAGCAATGCAATTGTCGAAGATGCTAGGGTGTTATGGAGTTCCATATCTGCCGTCGCGCGTCGCCCGTCGCGCGTCGCCCGTCGCGCGTCGCCCGTCGCGCGTCGCCCGTCGCGCGTCGCCCGTCGCGCGTCGCCCGTCGCGCGTCGCCCGTCGCGCGTCGCCCGTCGCGCGTCGCCCGTCGCGCGTCGCCCGTCGCGCGTCGCCCGTCGCGCGTCGCCCGTCGCGCGTCGCCCGTCGCGCGTCGCCCGTCGCCCGTCGCCCGTCGCCCGTCGCCCGTCGCGCGCCGGCCGTCGCGCCTCGCCCGTCGCGCGTCGCCCGTCGCGCGTCGCCCGTCGCGCGTCGCCCGTCGCGCGTCGCCCGTCGCGCGTCGCCCGTCGCGCGTCGCCCGTCGCGCGTCGCCCGTCGCGCGTCGCCCGTCGCGCGTCGCCCGTCGCGCGTCGCCCGTCATCATGTGACTGTCACGTGACCGTGCGGCTGTCACGTGACTCTCCAGAGGTACGTATTCATATTCATAATACAATACACAAGCCCGATGTGTATACAACAAAAGCTCAAGTTACTATTTCTGAAAACATTTAGTCCAGGAATATGTACAATTAGGTCTAAAATGGACGAAATTTTCGTGGGACTAGGGTTTCAAGAGTTTTTTGAAAGCCTTTGAGGATAATCGAGCAAGTGAAACTTCAAAACTGTTTGCATCTTTTTATTAGAAATCGTGGCTTTTTGTCATGCTTTATAATCGATTCATATTCATCCAATTATCTAAAATATGAGGCCTTGAACAGAAGTGATTGAGATAATGCATAAACCATGTTTCACCCAAAGTGCAAATAAAAACAAACAGTAAACTGCTTTTGATTTCAAACAATTTCATGGGGCCTTGGCTCTGGATTGGTAATCTATGCAGATATTTCATCATTCTCCCTATCAACAACATTTCTTCAATAATGTCTATTGATCTTACTTCTAAGCATTTAGCAATTCTTGCATAATTGAGTAGCTATGAGAGCCACGGGAAAAATAACAAGTCTGTTAATTAAACATTAAAATATACATGTACTCTGTAACCTTTTAAAATTATTTGTGCTTAAATTATTGTGACCACACCGTTACAATGTCTTGTGGATGCAGTGCACAAAGCTGGAAGGGCGGTGTGGGACGGCACTCATGACAGGAAGTTTGAGAGGTTTACAGCACACAAACAGTTCTCTTTGAGATTCGTCACACCCATAAACCATTTGGGGCGACATTAAAACAAGTTAAACCAGTAACTGCACCTTCAGCCTAGTAAATGAAAAGCAAAAAATGTAACGAAATTGAAACTGTTGTTCACAATCCGAAATAACACCAACTGCCAGATTTACTAAGTCAGCATATTTATATATATTTTATTGTCTTCGGAGTTAAAACAGCTTTAGAAACTGAGGTTGAGGATAAACTGCTAAGTTACAAGTTTAAAGTTCTTTATGGTTTTCATTTAAGTTAAATTAATGTATTGTTTAAAAGTGTTCATTTATTATAGTTACATATTTTATTTCAGACCTATTTTTATGGTGTGGCAATCTTTAGTTTGTCCTGTAGGAATTGATGCAACTAACAAGAGGCCGAGTACAAAAAGTATGTTTCGAATTGAACATTCTTGATTTTTTTTAAATTTAATACAGGGAGTTCTTTACTTTTTTGAATACAGGGGATAGGACCAAGATTGTGACAGCATAATAAATGTTTGTTCTTTAACATTGTTTACCAAAAGTGTAATTTACCATGTTTAATCATGTTTTCATTTATTTGTTAAACTCATACTGGATTGTATCCACACCTCATTTCAAAATTAAAATCTTGGATGGCATTTACTTCAAAAAGCAGCTCTATAAGTCAAGGCATACAACATGTCTGGACACGTTTATACAAAAAGTAAATCTCACTCTTCCAATCTATCACAAAACCATTGAATCGAACGCAAGCGTGACAAAATCTAAAAACAGGCGACGGGCGACGGGCGACGGGCGACGGGCGACGGGCGACGGGCGACGGGCGACGGGCGACGGGCGACGGGCGACGGGCGACGGGCGACGGGCGACGGGCGACGGGCGGCAGGCGACGGGCGGCAGGCGGCGGGCGACGGCGACGGGCGACGGGCGGCGGGCGACGGGCGACGGGCGACGGCGACGGGCGACGGGCGGCAGGCGACGGCGGCAGGCGGCGACGGGCGACGGCGACGGCGACGGCAGGCGACGGGCGACGGGCAAGCGGCAGGCGGCGGGCGACGGGCGGCAGGCGGCGGGCGGCGGGCGACGGCGAAGCGGCGACGGGCGACGGGCGGCGGGCGACGGGCGACGGCAGCGGCAGGCGGCGGGCGGCGGGCGGCGGGCGACGGGCGGCAGGCGGCGACGGGCGACGGGCGGCAGGCGGCGGGCGGCGGGCGACGGGCGACGGGCGACGGCGGCGGGCGACGGGCGACGGGCGGCAGGCGGCAGGCGGCGGGCGACGGGCGGCAGGCGGCACGGGCGGCAGGCGACGGGCGGCAGGCGAGGCGGCAGGCGACGGGCGACGGCAAGCGGCAGGCGACGGGCGACGGCGACGGCGACGGGCGGCGGGCGGCAGGCGGCGACGGGCGGCGGGCGACGGCGGCACGGGCGGCAGGCGGCGACGGCGACGGGCGGCGGCGAGCGGCGGCGACGGGCGGCAGGCGACGGGCGACGGCGACGGGCGGCGGGCGACGGCGGCAGGCGACGGGCGACGGCGACGGGCGACGGGCGACGGCGGCGACGGGCGGCAGCGGCGACGGGCGACGGGCGACGGGCGACGGGCGACGGGCGACGGGCGACGGGCGACGGGCGACGGGCGACGGGCGACGGGCGACGGGCGACGGGCGACGGGCGACGGGCGACGGGCGACGGGCGACGGGCGACGGGCGACGGGCGACGGGCGACGGGCGACGCGCGACGCGCGACGCGCGACGCGCGACGCGCGACGCGCGACGCGCGACGCGCGACGCACGACGCACGACGCACGACGCACGACGCACGACGCACGACGCACGACGCACGACGGCAGATATGGAATTCCATAGGGTGTTGCCCAGGGTGTTGTCTGTTATGGCATGGCTGCCTGCACTGCAACTACAGCCGAAACGTTATAAGTGAGCTGTGTGGTGCAGATATACTGGAAGTCAACATCTTGACAAATGTCAGAGTCCAAATTCAAAATAAAACATGTTCACCGGAAAGCATTTGCAGACCTTAGTCTGGTTCCCACACCAAAATATTCTGACTATTCCTGATGAATCTTAGGTCAGGCAGCCTCCGTGGCTACAAATAAACATGACGACATTGATGGCCCCTTTTTCAAAGCTCGGCTTCGTTTCCGATTTCGCTTTATCCCTTTTAGCTTTTAATGTTCTGATCAATTTTTTAAGTAAATCACTTGCTTGTAATATCATACAATTATGATAAAACAGTTTGATGTTTCTGTAAGATAACATTGACTAATGTTGATCTAGAATCTTCAAAATTAGGCACCCAAATAGCACTGTTAGCAGGCGAAGCCGAATGAAGACCGAGTTTTGGAAAATCTCAGTAACGGTCGTCAAATTCAAAATTGTACATGACGCAGCAAAAAGTTCGCCCATACGATCCGAGTATATTTGATGCACAAAATACCCATTTTAAAAAAATTAATAAGCAAACAGCAGTTAATTAAACCTATATTGTATTCGGAAATACTCGGGCGCTATCCGATTACCGACGAAACGAATTCGGCAAACTTCGGAAATTTTCGGAAAAAGGAGGAATTCCTCCCGTTTTAGTCACGTGACGTAAATTGTAATACAATGTATTACCGGAGGCTACCTGACCTAAGATTCATCAGGAATAGTCAGAATCTTTTGGTCTGGGAACCAGACTATTGCAGACCTTTGATCTTCAGCATCGATTAGAAAGACAAGGATGGGCTCAAGACACGGGGTCATTAGCATTACAGGGAGGGAGGGTATGGGGCCCTGCACACAACGACGGGCTCAAGATTAGAACTTAGGTTATACCTTTTTCCATTTTAGACTTCCATTATGGGCTGCATTTTGTCGTGCCGGATGTAATTCGAAATGATGTATTAAAGAGTTATTCCCTATCAGAGTGGAAGAATACAAGCACTACCCGGGGTTGCTATTTTTTTTGTGTTTGTTGATATTGGGGCACGGGGGTGGGGGGGGGACGTCCCCCACTCCCCTTTCCTCGTAGTTACCTCATTGCCACCCCCCCCCCCAAAAAAAAAGAATCCCGCATGCGACTTTTCCATTCCACTTAACACCATTCTTCGATTCTTCGATTCATCAAAAGCGAGTATTAGGCATTACTTTTGTATGGTGTACTATTAATGACACACTGCCTCATCGCGGACGTGTTCATCCAGGGTCACTGCAGTGTGAACATTCCAATTATTGCAATCGCAAAGGTAGTGGTTATTTGCTAACCCTTTTTCCTTTTTTGTAACTTTTTTTTTCAATCTGTGCTTCACTTCTTTTTTTAAATTGCAGCTTTAACTTCGAGTCGCACATCACGCTCCACGGCTGCAAGTGTCTGGTTACCTCAGCAAGTTAACATTAGCTCCAACGACAGCGCAGTAAGGGTCAAGTTTGACGTGGCGCAACCAGAACTGAAGATCGACCGTTATCGCGTTCTATTATACGTAAGAGGAGCAAAATGGGCCCACAACGATGTGTACCATGTAAGTTCGTCATGCAAAACTTTATTTTACTCGTGCCCACGCCCTATTTATAAGTTTTCCCGGTCACTTGAACACTTGTATCACACGAATTCCTTATATCCATACTTTAATTTCGTCCCCGAACATCGACAAGCTCAATTCTCAATTTGAATTTCAGAAAGCCACCGCTAGATTTCATTTAAGGTTCAGTATAATTCAAATTCTTAGCATACTGATTCGTCCTGAATTTATGAAATTCGTCTCGTGTAGCAATCGGCGTTGAATTGAAAAAGCAAATTCGTTTTTTATCATTCGCTTTAAAGTTGTTGTCATTACATTTCGTTTCTGGTGACTTAAAACGTCACGATTAAAAATGTGCCCAATCGTTGGACTTATTTAAAGAATTGTGCGCATTAATTAAATTTTAATTTTCAACAAATATTTCCTTATAAATGAAAGTAACTAGCTGTAAACTTTGATTTTTTTCTAAATTAACATTAGAATAAGGAATAGAACGTTCACAATATGCTCTTTGATTAGCACATGGAAATTCAGCATTAAGATCACACACTTTCGTAATGTTGTTCTTTGATATATTTATATGAATAAAACAACAGAAAAAGGAATATGTCTATCGAAGATCAACATTAAGAAGGTGTTTGACCCTTAGTGCTTAGTGTCCATGCCATACGTAAAGTGCATAATGTGAAATGTCTATTCTTGACCCCAATGTTAATTGTGAAACACAGAAATAAAAATTCAAACCTTGCAGCCAACTACTTACATTTATACATGTATACATATAAGGAAATAGATGTTGAATTATCATTGTTTTAATATGCACAATTCTTAACATATGTTGAATTATCATTGTTTTAATGTGCACAATTCTTAAAAATTAATAAGTTTAAAGATTGGGCGCATTTTCTAATCGTATACGTTTTAAGCCGCCAGAAACGAAATGTAATGACGACATCATTAAAACGAATAAAAAAAACACGAATTTGCTTTTTTAATTCAATTTTTTTTTCAATTTTTTTTTCTAGCAATACAAAAGATACTCACTCTGAAATAATAAAAAATACGTCAACCATTAGCTATGAAATAATTACTTTGCAAATTTCGACTTACTTGCGACCCATGTCAATTCAGTTGCTGTAAGACAACTAAATCGTTTTGTACGTCAGACTTTGAGGCGAGAAAGAAATCCATGATAAAAAGCGTTCTTTTTTCTGAGGATTTCCAACGCTCAAAATAGGAAAATGATGTATTAATTTCAAAATTCGGTTAGATTCCAAAATTCATTTGTTGAAGAGCACGAGGTAAAGGCAAATGACAGGCGTGTTTACTTCTTTGTCTTAAACAGAATTCTAGTAATGTCGTGCAGCCGACGAAAGGTGGACCATACTTTGGCTGGACTGAGTTCACTGATTTACACCCTGGCAACTACTGTTTGAAGGTATATTGGCCGTGGAATTGAATGCGACAGGGGGGTCGGGAGGGGCTTGGCTTGGCACCACGTGTCACTAGGGGGTACTGTTCATGAAACAAATGTACAGGTAATGCGCCTATCAATTGTTCCTCCACCCCTCCCCCGGGCTGCCCCACCCAAGACGTGGGGATTGTCACTTTTTGAATGACAGAATCCCCACCCCTCGGACAAAATTTAAGTGACAATCCCCGACATACATACGTGGGGCGCACCAGTGATTGCCTTTCCATGTAGTACGCCAATGGCAAAAATGTAATTTGAGTGACCAAAATCCCCACCCTGGGGCATAAAAAAACGTGACCAAATCGCGACATCAAACCTGGGGAAGCGCGTGGGGGGGGGACATTTTGACAGGCGCATAATTATGTACTGTTTGTTCTCCTGATATGCTCCCTCAAATGTAGACTTGTCCTTGTATCCAAAAGCACAATTCGGGACATTTGCTGGCATGATTTTTCGGACCAAAGCAGAGTACTAATCTCAAAGAAGAGTACAGATTACCTAGATCAATAATACGACATTATATATAGGTTTTCCAGCACATTTTAAAACTTTTTCCATTCAAATTCTTAATCGGTTAACTTCAATTTCGTCTCTAGAGGACTGGAACGCGCAAATGTTATGTTATAGACAACGTTAAATAAGGAGATACATGTACTCAACAGACACAAGTAATTATGTTTAAAGTAGAAATGAACAGATGAAAACGTAGAAATGCCAAAGAAAGCATACAATCATGAGACGAATTTGGATGAAAATTATGCAACATTGATTGCAAAATGACGAAATTTATTCATCTATCGTACGTTCGGCAATTGCAGACGACGACGAAATTGAACTGTCCTTCACGTAATAGTATGGATAAGGTATGAAATTGTTTGAAGAAGGTGCAAAAATGAGCGACCAAAGACGAAATTAAACATGGGGCAGCAAAATCATGAATTTTGAAGACGAAATTGAAGTAAACCGTTTATGAATTTGAATGAAAACAGTTTTAAAATATGCGGGAAAACCTATATTTAAAATAACAGAAGAAAAGGAAATGGAAATATCAAAACCAACGAATCGATGACCTATAAATTCCCGTGTAATTTCCCTAAAATATTGAGTTTAACTTAATTTAAGAAGTTAAATCAAACGAAATGACATACTTATGAAGCAATAAGGAAATAAAAAAGGTAAAGACTTGTTCTTATTTGAGGCGTGTATATGCCTTTTAAGATATCGATGTGAAGCCTGAGGAATTTGAACAACATTATGTTTAAATTGTGTGGTATAAGACGAATTTGATTTCTCAATCACACGATTCGGCGAATACAAGACGAAATCGAATACCCCTGGTCGAAAACGTGTGTCCATTGTTTGAATTTGTTTGGACTAAATTTGAAATTGTTCGACACAAGACGAAATTAAACATCGGAAGTGCACTAAATCGATGTTGCCGGACGAATTTGAGTATAAATAAATGACAGAAAGCTAGCATATAACATGAAAGTATCATAGCCTGCACTCAATGCGTACAAAGATGTTTTTTGTCAATAGAGGACGGTGTTTTCTTATGTTTCTCAGAGCCGTTTATGGAAATTATTCGGCAAACAATGCTTTATAACTTCCATGAATTCCATTTCCCCCTGTTTAATCATGGCTAATTATTATAAAGAAACCAGATGAGGAATCTCTCCATAAAGGGGGCGTTTAACTAAAAGGGTTACACAGAGGTCTACAAAGCGATGAATCTATCGCGGCCGCGAGTTATTCACGTTGTGAAAGCGAGGTCAGCGTAAATCCCGGTACATACCATTATTTCGTTTTACCGTTTTGGATTTCCTCAAAAACAAAAACAATAAACGAACCATTGACCGTTTTCTCGTTTTACAGTTTTGTCAAACGGTCGAATGGTATTCAGATAAATACAGTTATTCCGTTTTATCAGTTAGTAAAATTCATTACAGCATAACGATCAATGATTTTTGTTTTACAGGTTTACACAAATAACTTTGAAAAACAGCAACACGGTCAGTATTGAATACAGACTGTTTTTTTTTATTTCAGTGTAACAGTTAACAGTCCGTAGTGCATTTTGTGGCGGTGGGCAAGGGGGTGGAGGGGGACCATTCCGTGCACGAAGTAATGCGTGGTGTGATTCCTGGCGTGACCCTGAGCCCATCCACTGCGATTCAGTTGGTGGGGCTTAAAGAGTTACAAGCAAAAATGGCGCTGGGAAATTTCAAGGAGGAAATTTCACAAGGGATAGGGGTGGTATTAACGTATGAAGAAGTTACAGATTATGTTAAGGAAATTGGAGTTTGGCGCGGCTCTTCAAAGTTCAATACCCAATATTTGCAAATTCTGTCGTGCGAACGACATAAATGTAAGGAGGGCAATTTGCCAAGGACACAATAACATTCAAAGGTGCATTGCTTAATTGCCAAACCTTAACAGTCGACAAGACTATTGACCATTTTGTCATTGTCATGTTTTTGTAAAACAACACTCAAAAAGTAAAGCAACTAACCGTTTATCGCTTTTTACAATAAAAAAAGTTAGGCCTAATTGTTGTTTTTGTGTGCGACTTTATACCGTTTGACCGTTTTACAAAACTGTAAAACGAGAAAACAGTCAGTGGTCGTTTACTGTTTTTGTTTTTGAGAAAATCCAAAACGGTAAAACGAAATAACGGTATGTAAAACAAAAACAGTAAATGAACCATCGACCGTTTTGTCGTTTTACAGTTTTATAAAACGACAAGCGGTATTAAGATAAATACGGTTTCTCCGTTTTATAAATTTAGTAAAATTCATTATAGCATAACGATCAATGATTTTTGTTTTACAGTTTTACACAAATAACTTTGAAAAACAGCAAAACGGTCAGTATTGAATACAGACTGTTTTTTTTATTTTAGTGTCATAGTTAACAGTCCGTGGTGCATTTTGTGGCGGTGGGCAAGGGGGTGGAGGGGGACCATGCTTACACGAAGAAGTGTTGGCTCGCCATAATTAATGCGTGGTGTGATTCCTGGCGTGACCCTGACCCCCTTCTCATGCGATTCAGTTGGTGGGTCTTAAAGAGTTGCAAGCAAAAATGGCGCTTGAAAACTTCAAGGGAGGACATTACTTTTCACAATGGATACAGGATGGTAAGACGTTTGAAGATGTTGCAGATATTTTGAAGGCAATTGGAGTTCAAGTCGACGCAGCTCTTCAATAGCCAATTCGCGAATTCTGTCGTGAGAACGAAATGTAAGGAGGGCCCAGGTCCAATGACAGTCTTGGCCGTTTCCTCAAGAGCAGTTCTCAAGCTATTGGACAGTGTCTGAACATCTACATGTATATGACAGATCAGTAGCCAGGTCCTGCAGAACTTCGAAACGGTTTTTCAAGGAGATGTTAAATTATTGTTGCACACTGCTACTATCCTTCAGCTTTGTCCAGTTGTATTTTGGTCTGATACATCTCTTTCTTCCTGCTGTTCAGAGGCTGCAGAGCTTTATTCTGGCAGTGACGATGCGATGGTCAGAGTCTAGTTCGACGGTATTGTATGACCGGCAGTTTCTAGCGGAGTTTAGCTGCACTTTCCCGACAGGAGGATGTGGTCCAGGTGAGCCTGGCTGTGGGTGCTGCTATGTCCATTGTCTACCGCTGTGATGTGGGAACATTGATTCCAGTCATTTTCATGTTGTGAATTTCACAGAAGTCTACCAATCTCTGCCCATTGTCATTAGTGGAGGCGCGATAACAGTGCAGACCAATGACTCCTGGGCTTATGATGCTAGAGTATGTTCCATTTCTGCCATTACAGTCACCAAGAATAATGGTGATGCTATGCTTTGGAATTCCCTCCAGAGTGGACTGTAACGTATCGTAGAAGTTGTCTTTAGTAGTTTCGTCTGCTGCCTCTGTAAGGGCATACACGACAATCACAGTAGTTGTAGGATATTGTCTTCGAAGTTTGCTAACATGATGCGGTTCTCAATCTCCTTAACATGTCGGAGATACTTGGCCAGATCTTTATTTACCAAAAGACCGGCTCTTCCTGTACCGTTGCTGTTACATGAAGCATTGAGTAAGAGCCAACCCCTGTTTTCTTCCCATCTGTAGCACAGCCTATGTCATCTGTTGTGATCAAGCGGTGTTCTTGTATCCCTACAATGTGTATATCTGCTTTATCGCAGCCGCTTGTCAGTTGGTATCCATGGACATTGAAGTCCTTAAGGTTTTTCTTAGTCCTAGGTGCCGTATCGGGGGTAGAGATCTTTGTGGTTTCCCCATGCACCGTCATTGATGCATCACGTCTGTTCTGCTGACACTTCGCACTTCGAATATTTGTTTGTTTTTTCCTTGTGTCTTTCGTAATCAAGTTTTGCATTGGAAACTTTTGCTGCTCGGTGATTTCAACCGCCATGCAGACTGTCCTGAGAAACCGGATGTCGCCCAGATGTCTGCCATTCTCTCTGCTTCAGGACTGAAACAACATGTTACTGAGCCTACGCATGCACAAGGACACACTCTAGATTGGCTGGTGACCAGAATCAAGGAAGATGGATTATTGATCAATCGCAAGGTCGACATGAACGAAATATCTGATCACGCTGTGGTTTCTTGTAAACTTAATCTAACTAAACCGAAAGTGATTATCACTTCATCTTCATCCCGCAACTATGGCAAGATAGATCACACAACATTTGCAAATGATCTGTCAGATCACCTTCAGCATGTGTGTCATGATGGAACTGTTGACAAATTCTTGAACGATATTGATAATGCCATCATCACAGTTCTCCGTACACGCACCTACGTCATCCTGCTCTAAGCCCAAGCGCCACAGACCTAAGTGGTATAACAACTCAATCGATAAGGCAAGACGTGAGCGTCGCCGAGCTGAACGCAAATGGCGTAAGTCAAGATCTAACGCTGACACAATTTGCCTTTGACGCGGCCAAGCGCACCGTCTCTGAAACTCTTGCTTCTGTTAGATGCAGTTTCTACAAGGAATCCTTGACTAACACAAATCCTAAAATCGTCTTCCGTACCATCAATGAATTGATTGGCAGCATCCCACAAGGACCCACCGTTTCAATCTCACCAACTGCGCTGGCCAACCAATTTAGTCAACGTTTTACGGAGAAGGTAAAGAACATTCGTTTGTTTATTGCCGATCACCATGTCGACGAGCAACTGCCTGTTACCTCGCCGTCTGCAGATTGCCAGTTGTCTGATTCTCATCCTGTCACTTCTGAAAAACTCTTGAAGATTGTTCAGCGATCTACCAATAAATCGTGCCAACTGGATCCTATTCCCACATCGTTACTCAAGCGTCACATTATGACCTTTCTTCCCAAGTTGACTGAGATTGTTAATGCATCCTTACAATCAGGTGTCTTTCCGGAGCGTCTGGGGGATGCAATAGTAACACCAATCTTGAAAAAGCCTTCACTGGATAAAGAGGATCTTAAGAATTATCGCCCAGTTTCTAACATCCTCTACCTGTCCAAAGTCATTGAAACAGTAGTCTGCTCCCAACTCACTCAATACCTGGACGATCACAAGCTACTGGATCCGTTGCAGTCAGCATACAGAGTTGGTCACAGCACCGAGACGGCTCTGCTCAGGGTACACAATGACATCCTCCGTGCAATGGACAACAGCAGAGCTGTTTTCTTAGTAATGCTTGACCTCTCTGCTGCTTTTGATACTCTTGATCACGATATCATACTGCAACGGTTTCGTGATCGATTTGGAATCACTGGAACTGCCTTTCAGTGGTTCTCGTCCTACTTCACAGGAAAAACACATTGGGTTCATGCTGCAGGTGCCAACTCCGACGTCCATCACCTTGAGTTTGGTGTCTCTCAAGGATCTGTTATCGGTCCACGTGCTTTCACATGTACGTTACTCCTATTTGGGACATCCTTCATCGGCATGGAGTAAGTTACCACATGTATGCTGATGACATTCAAATTTACCTGGATTTTAATCCTACCATTCCGTGTGATGCTGAGAGCTGCTTGTTTAGGCTATCCAACTGCATTCAGGATGTTCAAACCTGGATGCTTGCAAACAAACTCATGCTGAATGAAAACAAAACAGAGGTTTTCATAGCATCGTCGCCATATCATTCCAAACGTCTTCAGCTACTAACCCTCACGATAGGCAACACAATTTTCAATCCTGTCTCATCTGTTCGGAACTTGGGAGTAACCTTTGACAACTCCATGCCAATGAGTCAACATGTACTGGTCTGTGCAGGTCCATTAACTATCACATACGCAACATCACAATGATCCGTAAATACCTGGACTACGACACCTGTCACTCTGTTGTTCGTGCACTGGTACTCTCACGCCTTGACTACTGCAACTCTCTTCTCACCGGACTTAGGCAACACGATCTCAACCGCCCACAAAAACTCCAAAACAAGGCTGCTCAACTGATCCATATGAAGCCGAAGTATTTCCCTGCCACACCTCTGCTCCTGGATCTCCATTGGCTTCCAGTCAACCAGCGGATCACTTTTAAGACGGCACTGAACATGTACAAAACTGTATCCAACACTTTCCCACCATACATTTCGGACACAATCGATTTCAGCAAACCCAAACGTGAAGGTCTTCTATCACAATCCAATCTGGTGGTACCTCGATCCTCCAGAAATATTGGAGACCGTGCATTCTCCATCGCTGGTCCCCGTAGCTGGAACTCTCTCCCCATTACCATCCGGAACGCTTCATCTGTAGAGCAGTTTAAGGGACTCTTAAAAACACATCTGTACAATTGTACCTTCTAATTTGTATTAGATTCTGTTGTAAGACATGTATTTATATGCTCTTTTTTGGACAATCACATTTTGGTTTTGGTAATTTGGTTGCATTCTCCCCTAGCGCTTTGCATCCTTTGTAAAAGGCGCTTTATAAATACGGTTATTATTATTATTATTATTATTAAGTAATTTGCAGGAAACTGCAGGATTCATATGGGAGATTAGCCCTATGCTTTAAGGTCCGCTTGTTAAGCACCCGGACAGCAGTCAAGGATCACTGGATATGATGTGTCTTGCCTCTGACCTGAAACATGATGGCCCGGTTGAACTGAATTAGCCATAACGGAGTCATGATTAGCCTCATGGGTTGCTATTTAACCCACACTGCCTCGCCATGGTAGCCGGGTGAATTAACCTATCGACTAGTGAATTTCTATATGCTCGAGGACAATGCTTTGTGCTTCACTTGGCCCCTGTTATATAATATAACACTCTTTCATAGACTAAGCACATAACCGTACAATTTCATAGACTAAGCACATAACCATACAATCGAGGACCGTTTTCAATATAAGACCCAGCGCTTGAGGACTGAACGGATCTGTTGTTCTCCCTTTGTGCGTCTGTGCCCTATCGCAAAGACAAGAGCACAGACGAAGTAAGGGTGTTGGCTCACTGAAACAGTCACGGTGGAAACGCCATAAATCCTATATAGCAACCTACAGCGTGTGGACCATTATTTCTTTTTAACATAGGTTTTCCCGGCCAATTTCGCAAAAATAGCATACGAATTCATCTTGATAGTGGCCAATTTGAAGCGGAGTAGCGCCCTGCTGTCATTCCCGTGGTTTGTATTAGATTTCAGGCGTTCAAATTCGTTTAAAGACCTGACATTTTCATGTTTAACTCATCCTAAATTGAAGTTATGTCATTCGGTTTAAGTGATCATTCAATTTAGCAGTCGGTTTGGTTTGGAGTTATTTGCATGAGATTCTTGATTTCTTTTTCATTTCCGTGCATTCTATTTAGCACTTTTGCATTCAAAAAAATTAAAATAAAACAAGGCATACGACGCGAGTCTTTTTATTTCTTCCATCTATTTATCATTTCTGCTTTTCCGTTTCATTTTTTTTGGTTCAAAGTGTCTACTATCTGTCTCTTTATTCTAAAGAGGTAAAAATATAAACAAATTAAACAAAAAGGGGGCATATGAAACAACAAACATATAGGCAACAGTAAAAGATGTTTTCCCTTCTTTTTATCATGTTTACATAAATCTATATGTTCTTAATTCTTTATCTTTGGGTTTTTGATCTTCTGTTTTCAATTGTGATCTTGGTTATATATATATTTGTTTATATCTCTTTAACTTTGTAGATGTTTAATCATCTTAGAGTCCTTTTTGTCTCTCTTTATTTTGGAATGACCAAACTTACACAGCTGGAAGCTCCGGCGAATTTGGATGCTCGTTTGTGCAATTTTAATTTGAATGCCCTGTTGTTAAAATTGCATGATTAAAATGTGAAATCGCATGCTTCAAATGTTGAATTGATTGGTGTTTTTAGCTAATTGAATGTTGATCTCAACGTGCATTAAAATTCGTGCGAAAATGAGTGATTGGTCACCAATTTGGCCGCCAAATCTGCTGACTTGGCCGGGAAAACCTAAATATATTTCAATATATTTTAACAAAGCAACACCCCCTGTATCCGTCACCATTGCTTATCAAGGCAATTATTTTTCCATTGTTTAAAAGATACTCGCAAAACCGACCAGATCGCATGTGTGTCACACTGACGGAGGCATTGTTAATTCGTGCAGAATAACAAGGTGTCACAATTTCAGCGTTTCTTTAGGTATGTATTTTGTTTATTTGACTCTTGACTAGCTCGATCAGAACACGGCGGATTGGGAGGTGCGGCAGCCCCCCCCCCTTTGACTGCCGGACCCCTCCCCCCCCCAACCGAGCGTCGAAAAAGTATCCCCCTCCACAAACCTTTGAAAGCATATATTTCTGAACCGACGTCGATACTATATAATGCGCTAAATTAAAACGGGAAATAATAACGAAAGTAATAAGGTTAAAAAGTTATTCCGTTTTTAAATGAGACATCACATATAAATGAGATTATGCAGTTGTCAGATTGCCAGGTTCCTGCTCCGCAAAGGCAATTTTTCACAGACAGTGGCGCACCCAGGATTTGGCAGGGGGGGGGCCTCACAATTTTTTTTAATTCATTTGATTTTTTTTCGAACAATTTTGCTAAACATTTTTGGCCACTGAGAACAAAATGTGGTGTTTTTTTTTGTTCTGGGGGCGGACTATTTTGACGTTGGTGGCGCCACTCACACCCCTATTTTACTTCTCGAACATAGGCCGCATACAAATCACCAAGGTCAAATCGTGGGACTAAAAAAAAATTACCAAAAAAAAATGACAACCTCTGGGGGGCGCAAGTTCCCCGAGGCCCCCAGTGTGCGCCACTGTTCTCTGACGGAGAAATAAATAGCTAAGTAGAGAATTTGTCAACTAAAATCGAATTTGTTAAAGAGCACGGCCAGTCATTGTTAATCATTACGCAGACACCAGGCCCAGCAAAGACACGATCACTGGAGTATCAAGCACGTTTATGCCAATGCCGACATACACTCCATCCATAGGCCTTCACACCGAGGCTGGTACTGCAACGGCTACACAGCAACGAAATACCGTGGGATGGTACCTCGGAATCACCTTGGCCATGGTGGTTTGTATCGTAGTGCTCCTCTGCTTGTACAAGCGGATCAAAAAGAAACGAAGAATTGACATCGGTTCCAATGATCAACTCGAGGAAACTCCGAATAATATGAATAACAGAAGTAAGCGCAATACTATTTCTTTTTGTTTTGTGTCATTTTCCGGCTAATTGGCGTAAAACATTGCAAATACAGGCCCTGTTACTTTAACAGCTGTATCATACTTGCGCTTTTCGATGGCAAAGTACTTAAAATGTCGTACCATCACATTATGGGGCTTAAATATTCATTTCAATACGAAATGGAGGCCAACACCAATATATATATATTTCATTTTCAAACAGCAAACTCGTTTTTTGTTCATTTAAATGGTTTTGTCCATTTCATTTCAAAATTGCGACCCGTTTCTGTCAGAATACTTTCCAATCTTTTCAACTTTTATTTTGTTAACTCCGATGTTCTTGTTACTTAAAATACAGTGATAATTTTATAGTAAACATCATTCAAGTTGGAATAAGGCATAAACATTGAACAGCTTCATAGTGTCATAATCATTCATCCTCCAATCCCCCGTCTCTCGCAATGCAAGGAATCCACATACTGAATACAACCAAAATGAGTGACACAAAATAATTAGCTGTACTATTCTCACACCATACTTCATGTGAATGCAAACGGGATGCCCAACTTGGATGTCACGAAGCATTCTCTGCGAAATTCGCTGGAATTGAAATATTTTCAACTTTGTGAATTCGCAGCGCGAAGTATGAATCGGCTTTTCTCTAGGCGGGGACTCAGTTCGGTCGAGTAATGGACTCGGTAGTTAGTATGCTAAATGTGACGTACTTATTTAAACATTATTTTGAAGCTTTTTACCACCACCAGGAGTAAAATATCTTGAACTTATTAGAAAGTGCATGCAATCTTTGTTCTCCTTCACAGCATTGCGTACTGAATCATCATGCCGTCAGCAATGTGACCCATGGCAGCAGTCTTTGAATGACGTAGACCTGCCGCAAGAACCAAGCTGGCAGGCCAGTATGGGGACAGTGGAGGGCCCAGCCAGCCATAGTACAGACACATCGAAAGCCGGGGAAATGTCCGGTGAAGTCGATGGTGCCAACAGGAGACAACCAGAGTCGGTCCGAATGACCAAAGATCCAAAGTTGATTAGAGAGGGTGTTCCCAATCATGCCAAGGGCGTGGACGGCACCCATGGAAACACAGCGTGTACTCCAAGATACCAAGGTACTGGATTACATAGAATCTCGCATACGAATTGGAGCGAGGCAATAAGTGGAGATGTCGGTCAGACGTACTGTGATGGGGTCAGTGGTGTCTTTCATTCACACGGCGTGTCATCCGTAAAGTCCCGGTCAAAACTAGACCTGTACGAGCTACTTGCTCCTTCCAGGTCAAGCATCGCTTCATCCCAGTTCACAGAAATCTGGAACGCCTTCAATTCAATACAACCAGCGGATGTGAGCACTTCCAACTCCCAGTCCAGCTCTCGTCTCCTCAGGCAAGATCTCTTGGTAAGGTCCTGTCCCTCGTTGATGGAGGCCTTGAGCATTCAGTCGACTGGAAGTTCTTGTGGCCCATCTAAGTTGACTGATGCAGATTACTCAGATAACACGGTGGTGTTAGGCGCACCCAATCTCAAAACTGAAATATGAGTTTTTAATCTTGGTCTTTTAATATTTCTAATGGTATGGGAAAACAATTCTTATAACATCTACATCCACATGATTTCCGAATATGAGGGGCATTTAATTTTAAGTGTCATTTGTACTCCCTTGTTTTCCAAAAAAAAGGAAGCGACACAGACATTTGCTTGGTGGGTACGTGGAAGGGCCGTTGACCGGCGTATTTTTTTCCCAAGGAGGGCCTAGGGATGGGGCCAAGTCATACATAATTCAGTTTATCTCAACGATAAATTAAAAGAAGGAACAAGTCTACCGTGTGGTAGCTCGGTGACGACCGTTCTATGTTCTTTAAAATGCTTCAATGCAGCTGGTTGACTAATAACAATGCTCTTGATATCGTTGTTGTCATCATGAATAAACATACTGGTCCGAACGAAACTACTGAATTAATCATGACTTGGCCCCAACCGTCCTGGGAATAGAACTAACGCTGGCCGGCCGTTAGATAAGCGGCGTTGTGGGAGAGAGAGGGTGTCTGGACGCAATGGGGCGCTCTGTTGAGCCTTTTACTTCATTTCCATTACTACAGGGTAAGTAAAAAAAAAAACATGTTTCGACTATTTTATTTGGGTGAAGTTCTGCATGTAGCACTTTCAAAATCTAGGATGTAAAAGCCCAATTCATGAGCTTTCTTTTCAGTACAAGAATCATTCAAATCAGTGTTCTTTCAGCAAACCGAAAACAATTCACGGGGATGAATGTAAATTGTTTTCGTTTTGCTGAAAGAACACTGACCTTTTTATGATCCGTGGACAGAACTTTAAAAACAGTGTTTGAGTGTTAAAATCCCTTAACTTGAAAAGTCCATGTTATTTGAATGATTGGGCACATAATCGTAACGTTTTAAGTCACCAGAAACGAGATGTAATGTCAACAACACTAAAACGTATGAAAAAAAAACAACAAATTTGCCTTTTCAATTCAACGCCGACTGCTACACGAGACGATTTTCACAAATTTAGGAGGAATCGGTATGCTAAAACTGTGAATTATACTGAACCTTAAATGAAATCTAGTGGTGGCTTTCTGAAATTGAAATTGAGAATTGATCTATGGCGATGTACGGGGACGAAATTAAAATTCGATATAGGGAATTTGTGTGATACAAGTGTTAAAATAACCGGGAAAACATATACTTACCTGAAGAAGTATAGTTAATGTTTAATTCAACCTCCTGGCTACTCTTAATTGGTGATCAGATTTTCAAATTATTTTGTGTTTTCTCATCTTGAAGTTGTTTTATTAAATAAAACAATACCGAGTTTGACTGTATGAGATGTTATGTGAACCGATGATATCGTAAATGTTTCTATATTTTGCTGTTGCGGTAGCACCGAAACAGCTCTTGTTTTCCCCCTTTTTTCCCCTCCCTTTATACTCCTCTCCATATGTTTTGTACACGTTTTTCTTCTACCCATTCACTTTCGCACTTTCGTAAATCCAATCGACTTCAGACCTTGTGTTATGGTTGCAGACCAGTAAATAACTGCCATAGATCCCAATGATAACTGCCCCCACTTCAGAAATTCAGGAATAATACTCACAACTCTCCAAGGTGTTCGAGACACACATCAAATTAAAGCTATTTCATCACCTTTCATTTTTTTCTCCAATTTTCGGGGGGTTAACTGATGACTTTTAGGAGAAATTTCCATTCGAAGATGATCACCCCTTAAAATAGTCCTGAAGCCCATCGCCATTTTGAAAAACGATGCCTACACTTCTTTGCAAAATGGAGCATTTTTAGGGGGTACGGCTTCCACCCATATTTTATAAACCTTAACTTCAGTTCATGGCCCAAAATATGCTCAAATATCGATGAATCTGAGGGCATGCAAATCGTGATTTGACCAGCATATGCAATTTTGGACCGATTTACTGGCCTGCAACCTTTAAGGTTATCATTTGAAGTGACGCCATCAAGTGTTCATCACGTGCACAGAGTATTTTAAATATCCGCAAAACACATTGTCCAAAAACACATCTCTATTTCCCCCCCCCCCCTCCATTCCCTCTTCTCAGTCTTTTTCTGGACTGTATTGTGGTCATTTCTTCAGCTCATTTATACCTTAAAATCGTTTTCCCCATCCAGATGAGGCAAAAATGGTTAATATTGATTAATACGTTTTGCAAAAACACGTATTTCCCGTTAAACTTCTGAGCCAACCATTTTTTTTCCATTTAATTTTCATGCACATTGGAAAAGATTTTCGTTCTAATTATAAATTATGGAAGTTCGATGTAGTCCGGGGAGGGAGGGGGGGGGGGGGATAACCCAGCCCTTTTAGGATTCAATGCGAATATTGCTTGAGTAAGGTAAACCTCTGGTTGTTCTTCTATTCTTCTGTTTACCTTGTTAATTATTTCCGTTTTCTTAATTTTAATTCTTCCTTTTGTATTATAATCCGATAATTATAATCCCGTTATCAAAGCTTAGTCCAGTTTCAAATTAGAAGGCGGTCTTGAGAAATCTTTCTAGCGCATGTAGTTGTTGGTAAAGTTGGCAGCTTTGTTGACTCTATAGACCATTCCGAGCGCGCTAACACTGCACATTCACCAATGGCGAAAGCATTGTGCCAAGCTAGGGTGCCTCTGTGAATTTCCAGAGAGTAGCGTGACTATTGTCTGCGACAAGACTCGCTGCAGTGTTTTCTAACTGATAATGACTTACAAAAGAAGTGAAAAAGAGGATATCAGCCGATCCGATGAAAAGTTGCATGCCTTTAAATTTGTCGCGATTTTTTTTTGGTGTTGCAAACTTAGCATAGGCCCTAGACTTAAGTTGTAATCCCGGTCAACTGGGTTTTAAAACAGTGGTGGGAACATCCGCTTTGTGTTTTTTTTTCTTCATAAAATAGCATTATTAATGATCATTCATAAATACCTCAGACAGTTTAGCCATTCCTATTTGTCGAGAGCCCGTCACGTGGCCGGTCTTAAACGGATGATAAAGACATGGCTAGCTGGTCTTAAACACTTTTCCAGTGTCACATAAAATGTGGACTCCTAAAAATCCAGTGTCTCTTACCGTTTCATTGGTTCACAATCCTCACGTAGGCATGCGCAACACTACCAGTGAGTCCGAATTTTATAGTCCTTAATTCAAAACGCATTTAAAACGCATTATATTAAACGCATTCAAAACGCATTATTCCCTTATTATAGCAATTGCTTACATCCTGTACATGTAATCAGTGAGAAAAAAAAAGACTCAAAGGCCTATGATGTATGTGTTTCCACATGACAGTTTGCATGTACTTTGTAAAAAACGTATACTTTCCATCAAATTTTGCTTCTAATAAAAAAATCCACTCTGTATCAAATGTAATAGCGTGGAGTATTTTGATAGTAATTTCAGGGAGTTCCCAATGTAATTGTTTCTGATAAAAGGAAATCATTGAGATAAATATAGTATCCAATTCTGCAGTTGATAGATTTCACTTTCTTATGTCATTTACCCTTATGTTTCAAAAGATAACAGTAACTGCACGCATACACCTACAGGTATTATTTCAGGAGAACCGATGACAGAGGACAATCTACTTACACTTTTGTAAGATTGACAGGCTGTTGTCAAATTCAGTATAACATGTTTCAATCAAAAACAAATAAAAAGTATTTAACCTTCCTTGTCTGTTTCTTTTGTGTGTGTAAAGTTTTGGGGAAAAATCATTTCCCTGTAAGTGTGAAATAATAAAATACCGCAAAGAACCGATGACAGAGGACAATCTACTTACACTTTGTAAGATTGACAGGCTGTTGTCAAATTCAATATAACATGTTTCAATCAAAAACAAATAAAAAGTATTTAACCTTCCTTGTCTGTTTCTTTTGTGTGTGTAAAGTTTTGGGGAAAAAATCATTTCCCTGTAAGTGTGAAATAATAAAATACCGCAAAGAACAATAATAATGGGCTCATGCAAATTATTTTCTTCACCAACAATCTTGAAAACATATTAAATACAGCCAGGTCGGTTCAGGACGACGAAATCATTTCCTCTTTACATGGCATCGAAATGCTCGCCTTATTCATACGAAAACAGTAAATCAGTAAAAACAACGTGACGTGTTTGCCTATGATGGTACTCCACCAAGTTTTTACATTGCATGTTTATTTTGTAGGCATGATTTTCTGTTGAGTAGCTTCACAAAACACGAATCCTGGTAGTTCTGTTTGTATTTTTGAACGAGGAGTACTGAGGTGGAAGAAGTATAGGTTTCCCACACATTTTAAAACTGTTTTCATTCAAATTCATAAACGGTTTACTTCAATTTCGTCTTCAAAATTCATGATTTTGCTGCCCCATGTTCAATTTCGTCATTGGTCGCTCATTTTCGCACTTTGTTCAAACAATTTCCTACCTTATCCATACTGTTTCGTGAAAGACAGTTCAATTTCGTCGTCGTCTGCAACTGCCGAACGTACGATAGATGAATCAAGTTAGTCATTTTGCAATCAATTTTATACAAATTTCATTCAAATTCACCTCATGATTGTATGCTTTCTTCGGTATTTTTACGTTTTCATCTGTTCATTTCTATTTTAAACGTTTTCTCTGTTTAGTACATGTATCTCCTTGTTTAACGTAAGTCTATAACCTTCAACAAGCATTTTTCATGTAAGAATTATTATGCAAAGTGTAATCTTTTTCAATACTCAATTTTGTATCCATTTAGTTATTTGACAATTTTATGCATCAACAACTGAAAGAAATAGGTATACACAGGCAAATGAAAATGCTTCATGCAAGAAATAAGTAAGCCTATAATTATCACTTAGGGGGCCTAATATGAAAAGCGAAATGCATTCATATTTTCACATCTTTCGGAAACAGTCACTTTTTTTTTCTTGTCCTTTGGATTGGTTGTTAAACCTTCAATTTCTTGTCTTGCTATACACCATTTCAAATAGGTCTGTGCACAGGGTGCATATTTTTCTGATGAATTTGATCGAACATTTCTTGAAATCGACTGAACAAAGGCGAATTCAATCCTTACATTATGTAGATGGTCATCAGGTGAGACGAATTCCATTGAAATTTGACGAAATCGGATCATGGGCGTCGCCAGGATTTTTTCTAGAGGGGGGCCAAAAAAAATTTTGACCAAAAATGCTTGTATTTTTCAACACATTTTTCATTTATCAGTTTTAGAGGGGGCAGGGACATTTTGCCCCCCCCCAACTCATTAAATTTACACCACTTTGTCTTCGCGCCTATTTTTCTTTTCTTTTTTCTTCTTTTTTTTGCGTCTTTTTTTTTTTTTTTTTTTGCTTTTCCAGGGGGGGGGGGGGGGCAAGTGCCCCCTTGCCCCCCCCCTCGCGACGCCCATGAATCGGATGGACAAATGTTGAAATTGATTGACCATTGATCAATTGGAATGACCAACGACTAAATTAATTGTTGCATTTGCGCGTTCCAGCCTTCTCTAGACAAAATTGAAGATAACCGTTTATCAATTTGAATAAAACAGTTTTAAAATGCGCGGGAAAAACTATAGTAATCAGGTCATAAACATAAGTTCTAGGAGCCTCGGTATTAATTTAAATACGTTCATACGTCGGTATTATAACACATCACACAAAGATTGTGTTTCTTGATGAGCCGAGAGCATGCCACGTGGTACTTTATATGTATTCGGTTTTTGTTGGTGATAACTATAGGTTTTCCCGGCGAATTTCCGAATTTTTCTAATCAGTTTCATTATCAGCCATTCAATTTCGCGTGAGTTTTGCAGATGTGGTCAAATTGAGGTTTCTATTTCATTTTGGGTTCATTCAATTTCATTTGAAGGCAGCCAAGATTTTGCTCTGAATATTCGTTTTCGCTTTCGGGCAGTCTATTTCGTTTTGGTGCATTCAAGACCCAACTTTGTAGCAGTCTTAGTCTTTACAACCTTTTGACGGTTGACGCATTCAAATTAGCGAACAACTGTGCGCTTATAACATATTACCATGTTTTTCGTTTCTTATTCGTTTATGGGCAATCGCTTTCATCGTTTGGTCATTTAAATTAGTAAGATTTCTTAATCGATATATTTTCCTATTTCCCTCCAAGGTTCATTTCCCCCAAAAAACTTGATGACTGAAAAATTTACAATGTTACAAATTAACTGATATGATGAAACAAGATGTAACGAAATAACTAATTGAAAGGGGCTAAGATAATTTTTTCTTTTGCGCTGTTGATCTTTTCTACTTGTTTAAACGTTTGAGCAAGGGGCAACTTTACGTTGACGATTTCTTGACGTGCAAGACATGTATGTTTGGCAATGGTTGTACCATCGGAAACACTTCGAATGCGTTGTTTCTTAAATATTTTCTTGCGTATGTCTGACCAAACACTAACCGTATTCAAAAGGCCCATGCAAAGTAAGTTTTCAATGCAAACCTAAAAAATACTTCTTTATGTCACATTCAACCTTATTTGCAAGTTTATTTTCCATTTTGAGGGATGTTTTTTGTGCCTTCTCCGTTTTTATGCTACTGCAAAGTTTCATATTCATTAGAAAACCTGTGATGGCATTCCGGGCATGATTAATGTTACATGGCTATTTCAGCAAAAAAGTTGCTAGAATTTTTTATATTTTGCTGTCATAAATTTCTTTTATTTGGTGATTCTGTGATGTGTCAGTATGCATGGCAGTAAGCCAATGAGCAACCCTTTCCCACAAATGTTTTCAATTAGCAAATTTTGGATGAATAGTTTGAAAGAAAAACCCCTAAACTTAACAGTGTCTTCCTGAAATGACATCACAGTAACGGCGCGCTCATACGTAGTCAAGAAAAGCATGGAAACTTTTAAATGTCTAAAGAAGTGCACTTTTGCATTAAGATCAACCCCAAAAATGTCAAATTTGTAGTTTTCTTACATTTCACAATAGCAAAGAGTGGAACAAAACAGAATTCCCGGGAAAATTCATTGCACATACCCTTTAAGAAAGAAAGGCATCTTCGGATTGAATACATCAATTATGATTTACGCTAAGGAATACAGACACGTATATATGAATCATCGTAACTCCATCTTACGTCAACAGATGTTTGACAAAATGTAAAATATGTTTGCCCATTAATTAAAACGAATGCCCGATCAACCCCTTACTGCTGGTTCAGACGAACTTGAATAAACAACGCGATACTTTTAATATGAATGCATCTTTGATAGGGACGAGTGAAGCTAAAGGCGATATAATGCTCGGATAGTGAAATTGAATGATTCTTTTTTATTGTCGAATGCCGATCTGCGTGATCTTTTAATTTCAATCTAAATCGAATGAGCCAGGCGCTAAATTGAATGAAAACTCGGTGAAAGTGGCCGGGAAAACCTATGTTAACGTGCAAAGCCAAAAAAACCTTGCTCTGAAAAACTAGTATATGTACAGCAACCAGCACAGCAGTTTTCACGCGGTAGAGAGCCAGGTACAAACACTGAATTGATGGGTCATTTGGAAAAGTACAAGTAACGTTTCAACTAATTTCAAACTGAAATAACGATACACTTTATTGGCTTTTTGTTCAATAAATCTGATAGGCCTATCTATCAAAAACCATACAAAATACCCCGCCAACCGCCCCCCAACAAAAACCAAACAACCCACAGTTATTTGCATATAACTTTAATTAAATTAAACAAGCAAAATCTGCGGATGAGGCCTTATCAAACAATTTAACCACATTAACCATGTTCACTCATGGTAAAAGTGGGTCTCCCCAGGTGATTAAGGGAACATTTAATTTTCCCTCTCCAAAGAACGCCCCATGGATCACCTCTGGAGGCTGATTTTACTTCACTAATCAAAGGAGTAAAATGCTTGTTTATCAGTATACAAAATAGCAATACATGTGTTACTCTTGTACATTTCGACAAGTACAATAATATTCCCCCAATTATCCAAACCTTAAAAATGAGAACAAAACGGCCAATTCAGGCATAAAATACATTTTTGGCCAAACAATACCAAACAAATAAATTTTTCATATGTACACATATATACTGACCATACCTTTGTCAACTGGTTCTCCATCTGCTGTGAACACTCGTGTGGTGTTATAGTTAGTTCACATTTCATTTTACACTTGATAAATCAAAATGGAAACAAATCATCTATCTATATCTCCCTTCGAACAAACATCATATCAGCCATACGGTTGCGTAGGCAAAGCGTCGGTCGTTGTCAGGCAATCCGATTATGTACTAAGACGCTGTAACAGAACATTGAAATTCCCAAGCCCCCAAAAGCATTGCCTTTTGAACGTTGTGTTTCTCAGAAAACATGCTCGGTATGATTGAAATGTTACATTCTAACTGCAGAAGAAATTCTAAACTTCATGTCAGTGAAAAAATGCCGTCATCGATGCCGAAACGTCAATACTGGTTTCTGTCAAAACTGACCCTCAAGTCTGGAAGAAATCGTTCGAAAACTTCTCCAAATGTATGTATTTATCCCAATTTCTAGGAATTTACACAAGTTGTTATCTCACAAGTAGCTGAACACTTATATCATTTAATTATATTCCGAATTTCAGCTTAATTTGTTGTTGCGGACGCTAGTGTTACCAAGTGAAACCATCTCGAAGGAAACTTTCGAAGAGGATCAAACAAATTATTTGCCTACCCAACACATTCGCATTGTCCAGCAAAGCGCCGTAGGTGCTACGGCTGACCGATTTCGGCCTGGCACACTATGATGAAGGGCATATTAGCATATTCATTAGCGCCACTCGGCGTGACATGGCGTGGGTCTCGGTATCGACCAATGCCGGCAAAAATAAAAAGGGTGACATTTGTTAATTAATAACTCGTGAAGGAGGCTTTTATGCAATTGTTTACTGCACACCGTAATGGATAGGAACCTCATTAATATTTGTGAGGCTTGAAAAGATTGATAGATATTGCGCGCGCCAGTGTTGCAATTTTCAAGATTGCACGTAGCCAGGCCTATTTTTCCAATTTCAACGAAAAGTAATGAACATACCACAACGACTTTTAGCACATACTTTGATCATTATAGGGGAAATAAATCCTGAAAGTTGCATGAAGATACGGTGTTCCAAACGGAAGAAATTAATTTTCAAAGATTTCACCCACCGACATGAACATGTCTGTGTACAAGTAGTTTCATTCAAAATAAGGTGTTAAGTAACCTTTAGAAATCGCCCTTCGCAACCATTATGGCTGATATTGTGTCACAAAATTCTCAAAATTCAAACAATCAAATCCTATGCATTCTTCAACTACTTGCATTATTTTTTACAACCTTCACAGCATTTCAAGGAAGCATTTCTAAGAACCTAAGTGGCCCTAAATTATTATTTCATTCACAGCTGAATAAATTGAATCATTTAATAACATTTTAGCTTTGTGTACATTATAATAGCTAATAATGATTCAGGAATTTCAAGAAACAAAATGCACATTTAAAAATATGTGCAATACCGATGTCAACCGTTAGAAATATGCACAACATGCTGCCTGTGCCAAGGTTGAAGACATCTGAATGTTTTGTTTTCTGGATATATTGTGCTATGAGCAAAGTCTGTTAAATATCAACTGAAATACAGGCTTGGAACCAGAACCCCCCAAATATATTTTTCATATTTAATAAAAATATGTAGCACCGAAAACAATAATGACTGGAAAGCCAATTTCATAAGTTACTTTTAGATGAAAAAAATTGTTGAAATTGCTCAATTTGTTCAAAGAATATCAACATTAAAATGAAATGACCCTAAAACCTTATTCGTCCAAAAATACCCCAAAACAAACAATTTATTGTGACTGTTTGGAACAACAAAGAAAATGACACAGAATACTTGCTTCAACAACTGTCAACAATGGGTAGTACACAATATACTTATTAAGAAAACTGTTTAGGCAAACAATATGATTTATAAAACAAACTTTTTTTTTTAAAGACGGGCCTTCAGAAGGACTTTGTTGAATATTTTTACTTTTAAACTGATATTTTATCGCTGGCGATGTTTGAAGACAAGTTAGGCGACATCTCTTGGAATCACATTTTTGGACGAAAGAGGTTTTAGGGTCATTGCGTAGAAATGGTTATACTCTTTCAACGCATATGAGCAATTTCAGTATTTTTTTTTCGTCTAAAAGTAGTTCATAAAATTGTCTTTCCAGTCATTATTATTTTTGGTGCTACACATTTTTTCAAATATGAAATATTTTTGCGGGGGTTTTGGTTCCGCTGTTTTTGACTCGCCCTGCATTATTTATACATACATGTACACACTGATAAGGCTAATGGTTTTGATGTCTAAATGACGGCAAGCTGAACCATTTCTCTGTTAGCTGGTGTCATACATCAGTACATGCAATTTGTTACAAATCTTTATCCCACATAAAGTGAGAGTTCATTCCATATACATGTATATACATCGTAGTCAAGGTCAGCATAAGTACTTACAAGTCCATCAGAAGTCAAAAGACATCCAGTCACAAGTCAAGTAGCAAGCTAAATTGAACAAAGACATCTCTTGTGTTGCTCATCCCAGAGGCGTATCGAGGGGAGGGGAGGGGGGCTTGGCTTCCCCCTCCCTCAGGCGGATGTTTTGAAAGATTTTTGTCAGTAACTATTTCCAAATATGGCGAGAAAGATCTGACAATGCTGCGTGTAAATCAGCATATATTCTCCAGTATGCATAATAATGCTCAGTTTTGAAGAGTGCTTCCACTTGGAAGATGGGTACCCGCCCCCCAAATAGGCCAAGTGTCCAGAGAAAACACATGTCTATATTTCTGTGCAGACGTGTGAGTGCGGTTGCCCCCCTTGTTCCGTAAATCACAGACTGCCAAATTTTTCATGAAGTGTACAACTGAAATACTTTGCAACATGCAGTGTTGCGCAAGTTATTCAATAAAATGTGGCATTAGTGGAGTGACACCATTGTGTACACTTTTTGGAAATCAGGTGCACAATCCATCTGTTTTCTATTCTGACCAATCATGTGTGTTCCAGCAGACATATTTAGACAGGACTGGACAAACCCAACTCCATCTCCCGTTGTTTCATCATTAGACCTTGTCTTAGGTGAGATAGTTGCTGCAGAATACGCTCTTGCCGCTGCTCTGTGTCCTTCAGTCTATCAGGATTTAGCAGCGGGTCCTGTTAAGAAAAGCACTGACTGTTAACTCAGGAGATATAAGAGTGGGTATTCAGGAGCCAAATGAAGGGCACACCACGTCTGTTTGACTCTTGAGTGGCATAGTTCTTCACATCACCCAAATTTACATATTTGAAAGTTGAGACAACTCCACGTGTTTGATACTATTATCACATTTTAAGTGGAGTCTGTTTGTGGATAGTAATTCATTGTGTTTTTTTATATAGATTTCTTTGGTTGATAATTTAGCATGATTAAAATTATTAATACTAAAATTGACGTTGCCAGTAAAAGTCACATTGTCTGTTAACAACACATGATAGACTAGGCGATATTTCAAAAACTGTTACATGAAGAGGCATTGGGGTGCTGAATCCAAAAATAATGCTTACCCAGCTGGACTGTTTTTAGTGGAAATATGCCTAGTTTGCATAAATCTTAATACCTGTTGTGTAATAAATTTGTTCTCATATTTGGATATATTTTTAATTTAATTTAATTTTTTTAAAGTTTATTTTGGTGATTCTAATTACACTTGCTTACTTCAATAACATTTTTTAAAGCATATAAGTGACTATGATTATGAGGACATAGTAACAATCCAAAATGGCTTCTATTACATGTATACCCCAAAATTGCGCGCATTTACCTTGTCTGCAGATATCATCAAGTAGTCTTGTCAAACCTCAGTATTGATGAGCTTCAAATTCACCAAGTTGCTTACTGGCACAGTTTCCCTATTAAACCTTATGGAAATTATGTGAACAATGATAACATCTTGACATTTAGCCAAGCAAACCAAAACAGAGGGGGATCAAGGCATCCGTAAATTGGGCTATAAAGTAGGTGAAGGGTTGCTTAACGTTCGAGACTTGAACAAGATCAAGGAAAATTCCGAAAATTATGGGTAAGAAAACATTTTGATCTTGACATAATTATTGTAAGCAACAATAATCTTTTATTTTGGGAGATTTCCTTAAAGTTGTTCAAGTTCCCCACATTAGGCAACAATTAGCCTAATTTTTAGCCCAATTTACGGACACTTCATTTTCCCCGTTTTCTTTTTTGGCCTTAATATGAAGACGTTATCATTTTTTCAGATGATTTCCCATTTCTTTTTGTTAGGGTAACTGTGCCAGCAAGTAACTTTATGAATTTGAAGCTCAACATAACTGAGGTTTGGCAAGACTACTTTATGATATCTGATGAAATGCACGCAACTTTAGGGTATAATAATAGCTATTATGGATTGTTACCATGTCCTCATAATCATTCAGTCACTGCTTTGCTTGTACAAAATGTTATTAAGTCAGGAAGTGTAGGTAAGATCACAAACATAAACTGAAAAAAAAAATAATAATAATAAAAATATACCCAAATATGAAAACAAATATATTACACGACAGGTATTTGAGATTTATGCAAATTAGGCCTATTTCCACTAAAAATCCAGTTTGGTAACAATTATATTCGGATTCAGTACCCCCAGATAGGTAAAATAGCTGGCTTACCAACTTCTACTCAAAACTGCCTCTTGTTGCCTTTAACCCTAAAAAGGGCCGGTTGGGGGGGGGGGGGGGGGGCCCCTCGACTTTTTTCGCGATAGCCTTGAAAAAGAATTTTTCCAGCCTGAGCTGTTATGACTTTTTAGCCTCAAGCCTTGCGCATCTTTTGATACCAAAAACATAAAAATCGGACCATGGATTGCTACGCACCGTGAAAAATGAATTTGCCCATATACGTTGTGTTCACAGGGCAGAATTACCATTTGTACATATGAAAAATTAATTAGCCATAATTCCAAGACCCTTTGAACTAAAGTTACGAAATTTCTTGGGGTATGTTTATGATGAGTTGCTCTATGCATGTACCAAGTTTCAAAATTTGTCATCACTCGATGGCCAAGATCTTAGGGATCCCCCCCTGGCTGACAGATGGTCAAAATAACCCGGCCCTTTTAGGGTTAATGAGTCTTTTTTTTTTAATATCACCTAGACTATGACTTTAATAGGTAAATTGTTATAAACATTATTTAGTAAAACCTTTTGTTTTTGTGTTAGATTATTGTCTCATACTTTGTTAGCAGGAAGAAACCTATTTATTGGACTTGGGAGTTTGTATAATCTGACTTCAAGCACTCTTACTTTTTCATTTTGTGCCAGTAATCTGATCTTGTTCTCCTTCCGCCCTCTATTGTTATCATCAGCGATGACTGTCTGTACAATCTTCCTCTGCCTAAGCATCTGATGTGATTCTGGAGTGACTGGTACACTGTCCTCACTCATCAGGGGTTCATCACTGCGCAAGAATGGCACAAAGTCACCATTTTTGAGTGGTGGTGTGTCCGGCAGATCGCTGTTTTCATCTGTCCAAGTTTGCATATCGCCTTGGTCTTGCACCAAGTCTGTCCTACCATGATGGGGTTTGTGGTTTGGCTTCCTGTCCAGGCTACCTCCAACTCTTGATTGAGTCGGCTTAGACCCTTGAACTGTGTCAGGTTGCACAGCCCCAGCAGCTACACGTTTCTTTGCTTTTAAGAGTCTCCCTGGAGCATTCCGTTCTTGCTCTGCTAAGAGCTCTGCTGCCCTTTGTTGTCGCCTCTCCTCCCGTTTCCTCTTGTTGACAGTCAAATCTTTGTCCGAGTTCTGCTGGAGTTTCTTGGTCTTGGTATTGGCCCCCCAAACTGGCTTCTCCAATTTCTTGACTGACTTCTTTCGGCTGTTTCCAGGCTCTGATCCCGGTGATGTTGTCCTTGATGTTTGCTGTGTCTGCGTCATAACTCTGGCATTTACCTCTGACTGTCTTTCCTCTTTGCTAATTCTCTTCTTCTCCCGGGCTTTGTATGTCTGAATACGCTCCATTTTCTGATCTTTCCTTCCTGCTTCCTGCTGTGCTATTCTTCTGTGTGGTCGATATTCAATGTGAGCACTGGGCTCTCGCTCCAGTAGGCCACCTTGAAGTGTGACATCTTCATGAGGAGGGAAGTGAAACTCTGGAAAAGTCATGCAAGCAGTGTTTGTAAATTACTAATGTACGTCAGTCCGATGACTACTTCACAATCATGTTAGAAATCGGCTGCTGATTGATACCCATATAAAATCAGCGGAGATTTGCCAAAAACAAATAAAACATTCAGAACTGTTACACATATTCAAGACCTTCATGCAAGTCAAGAATCCAATAAAAGTTTGATGGAAATGATCTCATCAGAGCTAGAAATTGAGTAAAACAAAGCATTACGAAACGAAAACAGTGGAGCTGATGTAAACATAACACAGCAAAGATACCACCACAAAGGTCTTAAAACCAAGACTAGATATTCATGGGAATATCTCAAAATTCAAAGCACATGGAATGCTCCACTGAGACCAACACCCAGTGGCGTATCCTGGGGGGGGGGCAACAACCCCCCATGAAACCTTCTCGCCCCCCCCCCAGTCGCCCCCCCCCTGAGATGTTGAGTTTCTAAAAAAATTATCATTGATCTACATGACGCCCCCCATGAAATGTTCCAGCCCCCCCCCCCCCCCCCCCCCTGAAAAATTCCTGGCTATGCCACTGCCAACACCAGTTCACATTGTGAACATGTGCATTGTCCTATTGCCTGGGAATGCTCTTGTGTTGTACTTGGAACCCAATATACCTGTTTGCACAGCCTGGTCATACACAGGTGAGGTGAATGCATCAACCATGATAGGACTGTCTTTTACTTGATTGATCACATGATCCATCACATGTAAAGGTATAGGCACTTCAGGTGGATGCTGAACATGCTGAGGCACTGTGGGTTGTTCTGGCCTGGGTGAAGTCTTGTAAGCCACTTTGGTGTCCTGTTTAGGAGGGGAATTGTCCTGTTGGTCTGTGGCAGAAAGGCACCATAATTTGCTCTATTAACTTTATGGACACTCTCAAAATAAATAAGTATACAGGGTGAGTAAAAAAATGTAGCGCTTTCTAGATCTAGGATATGAATGCCCAAGTAATAAGCCTTGTTTTGCTGAAGAATCATTTAAATTCCTCATGTACACAAACACTGTTTTTTAACCTTGTCCGTGGATCACACTAAGGTATGGGATATTTCAGTAAAAATGAAACCATGTTGTATCCTGAAAATGAAATAAAAAATAGTCCTATAAGTGTCCAGGGCAGCCAAATCCAAGGCAGGGCATGATTAAGCATGTTATTTTAACATCTGAAGCAGTAGGTTTTTAAATAAATGTTATGATAAGTGTTAGTTATCATGGTTATAATCGTGTTCTGATGTGTTTTTCTTTACATGTGAATACTTTTTGTTTTGCTGAACTATCACTTACCTTTATTGTGATCCGTGGACAAGGTTAAAAAACTGTGTTTGTGTTTACATTCCATAACTGCAAAAGTACATGAGTGATTTGAATGATTCTTTCACTATTAAAGAAAGCTTATTAATTAGGCTTTTTCACACTAGATCTTGAACGCGCTACATGCAAAACTTCTTTAAACAAGTCAGGTGTGTTTACAAAAACAAATGCCCCACAACCGTGACTGTTACCCATGACATGACACCTCTCTTTTAACATCAACTTATCTCGGTCACATGGAACGTTCATTGACATCGTTATTTTAAAAAAAAAATTTTTGCCTTTCTGTTGGGAAGTCATTGTATGTGATTTAAAAGAGTGAGCGAATAACAAGAGATCTAGTACAAACAAGCTGAATTAAAAAAAACAAAAACATGAAGACACAGCTGTACATAAAATGAAATAAAAGATCACATTAGGCCAACCCCAAAAAAGTCTCCAGTTTCTGGTCTGCACACACATCACTGTAGCCATTGCCTCGGTAAAATTAAAACATTTTTTTTTTCAATGTAATATGATGTCTCAAAACCGCCAAACTCACTAATTTTACTGGAATCCTGCTGCTGCACAGTTTTAACATGTTTTAGACGGGGTTACGATCGAGTATAAGCTTTATGTGACCTCTCTAGGCTCCCATTTGTTTTGCACTAAATTAAGTCGGACACCATTTGCAGACGGTGTTGTAATTTTGTAATTGTGTGTCTGGCAGCCAGATTGCGGAAGTGATGATCGTGTATCTGGACCTGTAAACGCTTTTTAATTACCGCAATATGTAAGGGAGGATGAGAAGCTCATGACCAGCCTGGTAACTCATGCACGACGTCGATATCGCTGCATGGTCAGACGTTACTGTTTTCTCTGATTTTTCTCTATCCAAACTTCCCGAAGAATGTTCATGTCATTTGAAATTGTAAGTGTGCAGAATACTCAAGCCTCATGGCCTAATAGTAAGGTCATCTCAAGCTCCACCCTGAAGGATATTTTGAGAGTTTAAGGGGATCACAGCATTATCTGCAACATCAGCAGACATTTGAAGAAGAAAAAAAAAGGGGGGAGGGGAAAACCCACATTGCCCCACCTTTTTGGGGCAAGCTCCATATCAGAAACCGGAGAGTTTTTTGGCCTTATCATTATATGCTTAATAAACATAGATTGTGTGGGGGGGGGGGGAGAACATTCTTATGGTCTCTAAGAACAATCCACAAACCGAATTGGAAGTTCATATGTAAAATATTTCTTAAGTTATAGTGCTGACAAGATTTCTATTGTTTTAGCCACTGTGACATGGATTTCCACGAGAAACAAAAAATATTCCTTTTTAAGCCAGTTTTAATTTTGGCTTTATTTCCAAGACCCTCCTAATGTAATTGAGAAGGTTGTCTTCTCCGCATATGCCCTTCAACATGCAAATACTGTCTGCAAACAGTTAAAACTTAAATCATTATGGCACCAAGGACGGCATAACAATAAGAATTAAATGAATAAAAACACTAACTGTCCCAGCTGGATCTAAGGTTAGAAGTATCATGTCCCATCTTAGTCAGTTTCTCCAATCTCTTCTGATGTTTCTCCTTCTGTGCGTCATTGTAAGCTGCCTGCATGCTCTCAACTAAGGCTGTGTGCCTGGCTGCTTCATCATCCTGCAAAAGTTAACCACAATGCATCATTGTGCAAAAGTCAGATTTATTTACGTACATAAAACAGTTAACCTATTTTTTTTTATTGCTTTCTCATCAATTGGCAGCTCTCTACAAGCACAGAAAAAAGCGTACAGTCTGACATTGGACATGTACATGTACTTAAACAAAATGTAAAATTGTAATATGTGTCCTAAGAAAAGTGCATTTTAAATGCATGTTGTAATGATGGAATGTTATGCACTTAAATAACTGACACTAGGAGACCATGTCTGTGCATTTCCAAGATTGCTGTGTTGAATTTACACCTAATATTTACTGGCAAGTCGATAGAGGGCGGTACAGAAGATTAACACTATAATTTTGTTGAGCTTTCCAATAACCTAGGAAAAATAACCATATTCACAGCCCAAGTTTTTGAAAGTGAGTGTCCAGTTGATACAGTTCTTCCAGTTCATATGTTCTTCGTACAATTGTTAACTAAACTTTGAGAGAAACAAAGTGTTTGTTTGAAGCTCATTATTCAGGAGTTCTGTGAGTGTTACGATTGTGCTTGCAACCAGGCAGAATTTGGAAATGAGTTTCATTAGATTTTTTTTTTTTTTCCCAAACAAGAAGTAACATTGAGAACAGAGGTTGACTATTCTGCAACGGAGCAATTGCATCAGGGGGTATTCTGCCCTTCTTTTTATTTTTAAACACAACATTTCTTGCTTTGACAAACTTGAAAAACTAGCTACTTCTTTCAATGTCCAGGGTGAGTTGTGGCGTCAGGTTAGATCATTTCTGACAGGTCCTCTAAAGTAGGTCTCTCGGCCCCTAAAGTACTCGGAGAACTCGGTACTCGGCTTTGAGGACTTTGAGTAATGCGCACGCAACATTTTCCGGCACTTGGGAGTAGCAAGAGTAACACGCTCGAACTCACCCATTAAGACAGGGATAACTGATAGAATTAGATTGAAAAAGAACAGTTGACATCATGATTTTAAAGCCTGGCAAACTTAATTATGGTTAATCAAAGAATACATTTGGTACATTTTGGACGGATGGTTTTCAAAAATAATAAAAAAACCTCTATTTGATGTGCCACCAGAGGGTGCCCGTTTGGATGATGATGTCATCATGATGTTTTTTGTGTCTGGCATTCCTCACTAAACACTTGCATAATTTATTTGTCTATAGTAAAATGTTTCCATTTTCAAGTAATATTTAAGTTTTATTGCACTTCCAGCAACACCCGAAGTAAAGGTCAAGTGGTTTTGTTCCTGGGAATATGAAATTTTGCTCAAGGCACCGTCTACAACCTCATGAAAACATGAACACGATACTCTATTTAGTTAAAAAGATAAATAACTGAAATTTTTTGGTCAAATTTTGCCCATAGATCGGTAATTTGATACCTAATGATGTCATGATGATGTCACAAAATGTTCAATATCTTTGTAACTTGGTTCCAAGTTTGTACATGTACTAGGTTTGAGCATGATTCCGTAAATCATTTGGAAGAAAATCGGTTTGTTTTGATTTTGAAGTTTCTGTCTGTATTTTAAATTCACCTAAAATGTACCTTCTGGTAGACCCGAAGTAAAGGTCCAGTGAGTTCACGCACTCAACAAAAAATGTTTATCAATTAATGGTCTATCTGATACCAACGTATGAACATGATTGATCATTTTGTTCCAAGAGTTATAAGTGAAAGAAAATAGTCATTTTTTTGGTCAAAAATCTCTTGTAATTTGACACCCTATGACATCTTCATGATGTCAGACTAATATGCACCACTCAGGATGAAAGTCGATATAGTTAAAAGTTACAAGTTCATACCATGAACCGTTTTACCCGCGGATATTTATTGTCTAGTAAAAAGAAGGAAAGAAAGAAAGAAAGAAAGAAAGAAAGAAAGAAAGAAAGAAAGAAAGAAAGAAAGAAAGAAAGAAAGAAAGAAGATTGATCAGAACAATTCTGAATAGTTGTCGGGATGTGCCTGGCCTCTAAATAATTGGTTGCACTCGAATGGTTAAATTTTGTGATCCTTTGTTAAAATATTTGTAACTTAACTTGGCTGTATTTAATGAAATAGTTCTCTGGCCCGACCGCTCTGCCTTTGTAACTCAACAAATGCAAAGCTCTAGTTAAGTGTTTGGGCACATCCCGACCATCGTTCAGAATTGTACTGATCAAACTTTCTTTCCTTTTTTTTATAGAGTGTCCCATAAACAACAATTTGCACTCATGTAAAACATGTATACATGTAGAGCCTGAAAGTTGACACCTGGCGCGCTTCAGGGCCCCTTGAAAAAGAAAATAACAGTCAGTGTTTTTGGAATTAGTTTTGGTACATTAATTTCTTAAGAAAATCACCTTCGGATTTTAATAGAACTGAAAAACTGACTGAAAAATTGCATTACGTTGAAAGAGAAATATCGAGCCAAAAATCGAGCCTCTCACTTCCGCAAAACTTCCGTGTGGACTCATGGAACTCCATCACTCATTCAAGCATAAACATTTATGAAATAATTTTGTGGCGGTCATCGGGTAAAAACTTAAACTTAAAAAGAAGACTCAACTGTCTTTAAGGACAGACAATTTTTTTTTAATATACTTGAAGAATTTATTTTCATTTACAACCAAATCTAAAATGACTGTTGATAAGAACTGTTTTAAAACGTCACCTAACAAGCCTGAATAAATCTAGATACCATCGGCTGCAGGTAGGTAAATCTTCGTGTCATTATCGTTTTCGTTCTCACGCAAGAATGCAATGTGAAAATAGAAGTGATCCAACGAGGAGACCTTGGAATGGAAATAGATTGTAAGTAAAATTGTTTTTACCCATTTCCAAATGATTTCTCATCTATTTTGAGGCAATTTTGTCAGTGTTTTTAATTAACAGATCTAATAATTTAATCCTTTAAAAAAGTTGATAAAATAAATTAAAGTGATAAATTCAAATTACACACAAATGGCCGCTGCACAAAGGGCTGTCACAGAAAAATGCCAGGCTTAAGACTGGCCGAGGATAAACCAGAGTGTATCCTTCAGGCAGCGGAATCAGATGCCTAGTGGAGATTGTGGAGTCAGTCTGACATCCTTGCAACCAGAAGGAAATAGAATGAAATCCAATCAACATGTCGGAAAAGCCCCTTCATTCTGATTGAGGATGCCATCCGGGAACTTAACCTTGGAACTAGTAGGGTGATGGCAACTGTCAATAGCAAGCCTGTGGCATACCTCGTCTGCCGTGCCCTTAGGAAGAATGTTTCTGTCTCTTCTGCCAGAATGAGTGACGAATCGAGCACATAACTGAGGTGGGTGGGCCTGATGACAGACCTGGGTGAACAGGGCAGGAATGGGTTCCAAGTCTCAGTGCAGTTTTCCCGAAGGAATGTAAAAGTCCTATAAAATACCTAGAAAAGCAGGTATCATGGCAGTAATATGGTCCGCGATAGTGAAGCCAACCTTGGGAGGGCCAACCTTGGGAGGGCCAACCTTGGGAGCGTTCCATGTCTTTGGTTGCCAGGGGGAGATGGAACACCACCGGAAAGGATGCAGGATGTGATCCAAAAGGGCCACCGATCCAGTAGGCGAGGACATGGTCAAAGGAGAATGGAACAGAAGGAGAGGAACAGAGTAGAGCAGAGATCCACCTAGGGCCAAATATGGGTTGGCTTCACTTTATTATGCATATCAAAGCGCGTAAGTCGAGTGCAACTGATCATATTGTGAGGAGTGAATGCTAGGGCGCTGAAAAGCTCAATGCCAGATGGGCAGAGCGACTGACTGATCATTTAATAGGAAGTAGGTAACTTGCTGTTGACCACAGCAGAAGAAATGAGGATTGGTTTAAGTTGAGGCCGTGTAGGCAGGACATATATAACCGTACATTAATGAATAAGCTACGTGCCGAGATGGGCCAAGTGTCACTCTGTGGTTGGTATGATAAGAGACTTGTCGGGGTGTGGGGGGGGGGGGGACACAGCAGTATCACTCTGTTGGTTAACAATCATTGAGAGTGAGGGGCTTGCTGAGAGTGCAAGGTGTCGCTCCATTGACAAGGCAGTGAAAAGCATGAGCCGTTGCTGCCAAGGCACAAAAGGACCAACAAAACTGCCAAAAACTCACAACAATTTGCTCTGAAGACACTCAAAGAAACTGGAAAGCAGCTAAGAAAACAGATCAGTAAACAGAACTCTAAATACATATCTGTCACTTAGCGTTCACAAAGAGAAAGGAGGATGTCATGGTGGGTGGGCCACGAGTTAGTTTGGGAAATAAATTAGTGACTAGCTAGCGCCATATACAGGAATAATGCCTACATGTATGTTGATATGCTCTATGGGTAAGACAAGCGTAGTAGAACTGGGGTTTAAACAAACAGGAGGTTTTGTACTGTTGAGTTTTCTTCAGTGTTTTTTGTTTAACAATTAACATGCAATACTGTGTCAGTGTTTATCAGTGACTGTCAGTAAATTCAGAAGTAGACTGCCATTTAGGCCATCATACAACACTTACTTCTTTTTTCCTTTGTTTTTCTTTCTCTGAATCATACTGATGTTGTAAGTTCATTCTCTGATGTGTCAATTGTCTTTCCTCCTCTGCCTCCCCCTGCCGTCTCCTTTCCTCTGCCTCTCTCTTAAGTCGCTGCTTCTCTTCAACCTGGGCCTTTACAGCAAGCTGAATGAGAAAAGCACACACACAAAGTAAAAGGGGAAGGGTGTACACAATTGTTAAAGTTCACAACAGTGAACAGTTCTTTACTGCCAACTAAATCCATCATGTGGAAGGCATTGCATGACCCGATATGTATCGACACTTTTATTTCCCTGGTTTGCATAGTTCTATTTAGACATGAGCATCTGCAAATCAAGAGTCAGTATTTTGCAATTATTAAGGACGAGATTTTGCCTTGCCTGGTTAACAGGGTAGGTGGGATGTTGTGCATCGCATTGCAACACGTACATGAACCATTGCACTCTCCTTTCGTGATAAAAGCCTATTAATGAAGGAGAGTTTAATTGCACATTTACATTTTGCCAGTGGATGCTAAACATACAAATGTTGTATAGTTACTGGTCATGTGCGTGATAGTGATGTCTCACAATTTAACACTGAAGACTTTTTTCAACCGAGAAAAAAAAATAGAAAATATAATTTAGTACTGATATAAGCAGAGTTGCAGCCAAATTCTCATAGTCATCAAAAGTCAATTCCAAGTCGATAACAAGTCATTCAGTGTCAAGTTATAATTAAAATGAACACTAATCAAACGTGTTCTGAAGTCAACAAAGTTGCTTGTGAGTACACAGGCGCACAAATCTCAAAAATCAATATAAACTGTCAACTTTTTCATCCATGCAATGTCCATACGCATCAGAATGTCTGTGTTATATTATACAAATAATGAATGTTCTTGAGTGCAATGGTAAGAATAATTTTATGAGGTGACAGATCACGTTTGCCTCGTGTCACCTCATAAAATTATTCTTTCCATTGAAAAAAACGTGAAACACTCATTATTTGTTACAACACCCAAATAAATCCTTGTCATCTGATTGGTCGCAGCCGCAAACAACATGACCGTCCAACTTCAATTTACCATAAAAGGAACTTCTACTTTTGCAGTGCAGCTGGGTCGTGGGTTGGGATGAATAATTTAATGACACATGATCAACGACACACCAATCAGATGATGGGGATTTTATTCAGGCATCGTATAAATCAAAATGAAGAGCTAAAAATGCTGTTGCTAACAGGTACGTGAAAAGTCCTAATCACTTCCTGATATCTGGCAACATTTCTTAGTCCTGACACCGTGGATACACATGTGTCGCGTCTATGTCAGGTTTTATCATCAGGGTACATCAGAACCAATGCATCATCCCACTTACAAAGACGGGGTATTATGTGAGCTTCATATCTTTCAGGGAACCTGTGGAAGGGCTACTCACCATGTGTTCCATGTGTTTAACTCGCTGGGCTTCTCTTCGCTCAATCTCGGCAGGATCCAGGAGAAGATTGTGAGCTCTAATGTGACTCCTTGATGGAGAAAATGGATTCAATTTATCTCATATTCATAAAAACCTAATACAGTTTATCCATTTCTAATGGTCGAGAGCCCGTCACGTGGCCAGTCTTAAATGGATGATAATTTATAAGGACATGGCTGGCTGGTCTTAAAGGCATAGTCCATCATTTGTAATTTGTGCATTTTGTTCGTTTGAAGCAACAAAAGTGCTCAAGATCTAAAGGGTGCTGAACAACTAACCTGATGAAGTTTCAGCTCAGCTTTAGCTGTATATTTCGAGAAAAATAGGATCTAGGATCTCGATTTCAAATCAAAAGTTGCAAATGATGGACTCTGTCTTTAAACACTTTTCCAGTGTCACATGAAATTTGGACTCCCATGAAATCCAGTGCCCTTTAACATTTCATTGGTTGAACGTTCACATTCCTCACGCATGCATGTGCAATACTACCAGTGAATCAGTATTTCATAGTCCAAAATTCACACTACACCAGCCCAGGTGCGTTTTGCGCGACCTTATGAGCAGTAGGCGGACGCCCATCTCTTCATAAGGTAAGCAGTTGTAGAGGGACATTCCATATTACAGTCAGAGGGATGTTTCATAAAACATGAAATAAAATTGTTGAACAAAATGGTTGGCAACGTCTAGTTTGTGACTTGTTTAGATTTGTGGACCGAAAAGATTTTTTTTTTTGACCGAAAAGGTATTTATGTGCTTGGTCAGTATTAAACACTCCGTTTAAGACCAATGGGAGTCTGGAAAGCTGACAATTATCCTCGGTTTCACCTCAGGTAATTATCACCCATCCAGACTCCAACCGGTCTTAAACAGAGTGTTATAATACCTCCCGTACACACATTTATTCCCTTATTAATAATGACAAAAGAACACTGTACAAATACTACTGACATACACTTTACAAAGAGCCCAATTTGACAATAGGAAGTCCAAATTTAACTAATGTTAAAAAGAGGGTACCTAATTCTCTGGAACAGATTTCTTATGGTACTTTAATAATACTGTGGGGGTCTGGGGACGACTACAAAGAAGTATTTCATATTGGCATATTTAAAACTGCTTTGTACACTTGTTGATTTGCTTTAATTTTATGGCAATAATCACTTTAAATTCAGCAACTTGTAAAGACAGTACTCAGCATTTACTTCTAAATGCTTTTAATCTTATTCACAATTACATCAAGCGGTTTGATCCTATGAACTCTTCTAACCAATGTAATACATAATACCACATTTTGTCACCTATGTTTTTTCACCAATGATAGGGGTACATTTTTGGGGGACAAACCATTCACTCAAAACTGTCATATATATTATTTTGTTTAGAAAATAGACCATCTGTTTTAACTGCTTATCTGTTTTAATTGGATTATCTGCCACAAACAAAAGTGATTAATTTAAAAAAAAAAATTGCCTTCCAAGTTAATGTAGGGGCCTGGCCGCTTATAATGACCATTGCCTTCTGCCAACTCACCCCCTCAGTAGAAAGTCCGCTGATTTGGACCTTGTATTATGTATCTTTAACCATTAACAGATACCCCGATATCAAGAGGACGGCCATGGCCACGACCTGGTTTCAAACCAGACGTTTAAAACTGCTCGACCACATTATTATCCCCTTAACAAGACTCATTTCTAAAATGCACTTTCTAACCTTTCTTGGGATGGTTTTGTAAATGCCTGGCTGTCATCTCTGCCCTCTGAGCCCTGTGGAGGTGCACTATGGGGTTGCTCCACCTCCTCCCCTCTGTCAACCTTCCTCTCGATCTGTCTATACATGGCCGAGTCATCATGTACCTTCCGATGACCCTTTATGGACTGTTGTGTCTTAGGTAATTCAACAGGCTCTGCCCACTGATGGGTCAAATTGGATTCAAATTCTTGATGGCGTCGTTTCTCCTGTTCTTTGCGCTCTTGTGCCTCAATACGCTGTTGTTCTATTAACAAAAAATATGACATCATCCATTCACATTCAATCACTAGATATACCGGTACATGTACTTATATACAAATAAATCCCTAATAAATACAAACAAAATAAAATAAATAAGAAGTGGGCATGAGGGGAACTACATGAATTGTTTTGAGCACAACCTTTGAAACTCTCAAGATCACATGGATACCTCAACATGTTCAAAACCAGAGCCTTGATATTGAAAAGTGAAGGGGGGGTTGTGTAATTGCGACAAAAAAAAACAATTGAAATAATAAGTGCTACATCATTAGAAAGAAAATAATCCAGAATTTTACCTCTTTTGGGGGAGGGGCCACATTTTTAAAACGTGGGAGGAAAAAACAAAAAATCTATCTGTATTAGGCAATCAGAGTGTTTCTGATCCATCCAATATATGTGAACAGGGGTAGGTAGAATGTTTACAAGTCAAATCAAAACATATTCTTCCCCTTGGGAGAATTTCACAGTTTTGTTTTCCTATTAAAAAAGGGACCATATCTGGCATATAACCCAATTTTTGATTGATATGAAGACATTAAATTAACAAACATAGAAAGCCTGTAAAGATTCCTAGGAAATTTTTAACTTGCTTTTCATTGTTTTGAGGCATAAAATACCAAATATATATTTCCCCTGAAATCAGCAAAATAAATGTTTGTACAGAGTGTGCCAAAAAGTGCAAAACAGTCAGAAAACAAATACATGTACATGTAGTTAAAACTGTTTAACTCCTTGGCTACGGGGAGCGGGCATATTCGCATTGTCGCACGTACACATTACATTCATCTCCATCCTGTTGTTGCAGGCAGGTTTTGATTGAAAAGTGTTTTGTTTTAGTAGGGAAAGTTTGGTGAACCTTCATTATTCTTCTAAAACCTAATTTACTCATTGAAAGGACCTATTCTTCTCGATTGAGTAGGCTTTTAGCATTAGGAGCTCACTGAGTGCTTTCCATTGTGCACAGGCTAGCAGGCGGTGAATAGGGGCTTTTGTTCAGTGTAGCGCGCTCCTTTGTATAGGGCATGCTCAGCTGACCACACTGGGCTTTCTGTGTACATGTAAATGTACACAGCCTATAAGCACTTGCATACACGATGTCTTCAGGTGAGGACGAGCAAACCGTGACTGCTACCAGCGGTTCAGATTCTGATTCGGAATCTGAACAAAGTTCAGAAATGGAAAGTAGTGACAGTGATTCTAACGAACCGTTAGCAAGGTTAGCGAAGCGAGCCAAGACAACCCAATCAATTCGATGGAAGGACACAGACAAATTTCCTCATCAGTTTGGCTTTCATGGTACAATGGGAGTTCAAGTGCCGGGTTTGAATGACCTTAGCGAAGCAACGGAGATCTTCGAAAACTTCTTCCCTCCCGAACTGACGGCGCACTATGCCGATGAGACAGATCACTAGGCCGCCAAGAATCCATAGCGTCAAATGCCAAGTCCAAGTCACATGAGGGAATAGTTTGATACTACACCAGATGAGATGTCGGTGTTCCTGGCCATGCTAATCATCATGGGAATAATGCCCAAGCCGGACTTGAAACTCTACTGGATGAGAGCCCCCTATTTGAGACTCCGTTCTCCCCCAACACTATACCCTGAGACAGATTCATGGACTTGCTGTCCCATCTGCACTTCACCGACAACAGTCGGGCAGATACAAGTGATGGTTTCAATCCAACTCGGACCCAAGCCAACTCGGACCCACTACCAACTCGGACCCACGCCAACTCGGACCCACTACCAACTCGGACCCACTACCAACTCGGACCCACTACCAACTCGGACCCACAACCAACTCGGACCCCTACCCACTCGGACCCATTCATGACCAACTCGGACCCATCGTTTTCAATCATTCGACATCGTTTTCAATCATTCGACATGTCATAAAGTTTGTCCACTTCTCATCTGTTATTACAGCGATGCTGTTTCGTATAAATTTTCATTGTAATTGTAAGGTAAATTATCAGTATTGCGGCATTAACATAACATTTTTGTCACTGTAAAGCGCATTGAAATGCTATTTGAAATGCGCTTTAAAAGTGTAATTAATTATTTATTATTATTATTCATTTCCTTTAAAACATATTGCGCTTTAAAGGTTTAACCAATTATTTATTTTCATTAAAACATATTAATTGACATTGTTTTTCATCCAAACTTCAATGTAACGAATATACAAATTCAGAACAGATCTTCATAAAAAAATAAAATTGAAAAGTATGGCATTGAAACATAAACACTTTCAAACATAACATTATTAACTCAATAAATATATTAAAGTAAACATTATAAGTCAATAAATAAAATAAATAAGATATAAAAATGAAGTCTATTCTAATCTCTATTTCAAAAAACAACAACACATAAACACCACTGCATACACTGCAAGAAAAACGAAGGTTCCATAATAAACAAAAAAGTTAAATCAAAAAAGTATAAAAAGTTAAACAGATTCGTAAAAAAAACCCACAAAATTCAAAGCCAGTATGTGAATTTAAAAAAAAAGATCAAGTTAAATCCCCTACAAAAAGATGCAACGTCAATCATCAAAAAGGAGTATTTGAGCTCTGGGAAGATTATCCTTCAAGGCCTTACAGGTAGCTACACGAAAAAAATCAGCCCATGACAAGTAATCTATTAATTAATTTCAACCTTAATAGCAGGAAGCTCCTAAATTTGTTCTGAATATAGTGCACACCACTTAAAACCACTGTTACACAACACAAAGGCCTGCAAAAACAAACAAGCAATATATTTCTTACTAAAAATTATAATCCTTTGAATTTCGTTTGGAAAAGAAAATCGACATTTTGAAAAGCATGTATATATCAAGTTGTACAAATGACATACGATATGCCTAACCTATACTATACGCTTCTTGGTTTAGCTTCACAGGTCACGGTTTCAAAAAGCTAAGCACGTTTAGTTTCATGACGTTCAAAACAATAAGCGTTTAGCAACAGTATACTGTAGACATCATAAAATACCACTCCACACAGCGGCAATAAAAGAAAACAAAACTAAAAGCCCCATTCTGCCCAATATAATTACAGAATATCTCCACTATATAAGCACTGTAACATTAAGATGACCTATAATTCTAATCTCTGAAATAATGATTGAGTCACTGTTGGGACCAAGTTGGTCGTGCTTTGGTCCAAGTTGGTAGTGGGTCCGAGTTGGTAGTGGGTCCGAGTTGGTCGTTGGTCCGAGTTGGTCGTGGGTCCGAGTTGGTCGTGGGTCCGAGTTGGTAGTGGGTCCGAGTTGGTAGTGGGTCCGAGTTGGCGTGGGTCCGAATTGGCATGGGTCCGACTTGGTTTGGGTCCGAGTTGACCTGATACCCAAGTGATCACCTCTACAAGGTCCGCCCGGTGGTAGATACACTGACTGAGAAATTCAAATCGGTCTACCTTCCTGACAGCCGTATATCAACGAATGCGCCACTGTGGAAGTTCAAGGGGAGATTGAAGTTCAAACAATTCAACCCCAAGAAGCGCGCCAGCTTTGGCATCAAGGTATACAGAGTCTGCCAAAGTACGGGAGCTGCCTCCAGATATACATGTACCTGGAACTTGAAAATACTGTTTTTCTTGACAACTGGTTCAGCAGCCCTTCTCTGTTCCGGGAAATCCACAGCCACAAGACCAACGTCATCGGGACAGTCAGAAAAAATCGCAAGGACATGCCCAAGGATTTTGCGACTTGCAACTTCATAAAGGTGAAGTTGCATATCGCTCTTCAGACAAAGGCCTGCCTGCCTTGGTCTGGAAAGACAAGAAAGATGCATGTTGTCTACGATACACACGGCGGCAATGGGGGGCCGGGACTCCAGCAAGCCCGAACGGGACAACAAGCCCATCGAGAAGTCCAAGTGCGTCATCGACTACAACACAGGCATGAATGGCGTGGACATGTCAGACCAACTTGCCTCATCTCACTGCTCGGTCAGGAAGTCCATCAACTGGTACAAGAAACTGTTCATCTACCTGCTAGATGTCTGCCTTGTGAACTCTCATCTTGTGCACGAAGCATTGGGTAGGACTGACAAATACCTGTACTTGAATTTCAGGTGGACACTATAGTGAATGAAATGTTAGATGCCCACACACCAAAACTCCCTGTACATGTATATGGATCTAGAGGTAGACATCCTGTCTTCCTACTCCAGGTAGACTGTTTAATAGGAAGACATATTCCTGCTGACATACCCTCAACGGGGAAACGTGCTAGGTTGTTCAAACGTTGTGTTATTTGTTCAAGAAACTTCATGAGTAAAGAAACTAGGTTCATGTGTGAATCTTGTGAAGTTCCCCTTTGTGCTGCCCCTTGTTTCAAAATGTATCATTCGACAAAGGAAATTGTTTGATACCCTGGTACAACCCACCTAACAAACATAATTTCACTGTACAGCATTTTAGTTTCATTTCAGTTGTAATTATAAAGAGAAAAAAAGACATTTGAAAATAACATTTCTATTCAATTCAGTTACTTCATTTTATTTGTAATTATGAGAATAAGAAAGAAAGAGAAAATCAAAAGTGCAAAATCATTTTTGTAAATGTAAAGAGGAATAACAAAGAATTGACAAGAGATATGTAAAAAAAAAATGGAAACAAAAACCCAGTTTCTGTCGTATTGGGGTACATGGTAAGGGTTCAAATGGTAAAAAAGAAAATATTTACAGATGAGATATATTTTATGGTATGGATAGTCAAATGGGGGGAGGGAATACTAACGGGTGAAAGTATTAAAAGAAATAGCATCAACTATTCTACAAAAATGAACACGTGCAATTCTGAAAGATAAGCAGTTCTACCATAGTCAATTCTTTCTGGGTATACGAACGTACAGAATGTACATGTACACAAAGTCATGTACATGTACATGTACATGGGCCTACGTGGAAGTAAAATAGCGCGCAATCCAGCACCTCGGCCTGGCCGGCACTGTGTGTGTGTGGCCCGGCGATTATGGCAGACACTTCCTGGTTGACCCCACCATGTAAGGCTGTAGTCATTTAATACCGGCTGCCCGGCAACTACTCGAAAAACAAGCCCGGGTTCAAGGGGTTGTTTTTCTTCAATGAAATTGTATATTACATTGTTCATTAAAAACTGACTATTTCTCAATCCACTCCTTTTTACCCCATTCCAATTGATCCAGAAATGCAATCGATTTATTAAAAGGTTGTCAATTTTACTAAGGCTGTGACTCACCTGTGATGTCACCAACTGCAATGCCTTTTCACTGCTTAACCCAGATTCAGCATGTCCAGGTGAAAGTGGGCCAAGTATTAAGTTTACATCCTGTCACTTAAAGCCTCAGTCACACATTTATGGCTTTGAGCTACGGATATCCAAGGTTTAAAATTTGTGATAAACTGTGGGAGTACCGTATTCATCCTTTGTACCTCCATGGTTATCCGTCATCTTCCTTGGGTTTATGTGGAGGGGCTACAGAAATTGAAGTCTGTTCCAAACTTCCGTGTTGAATCGTCATTAAAGTCAATCCATAGTGCAACCGCAGGACATCCGTAAGACAACCGTACTAATTTGTAGTGTTATTGTGGCTATTGGCACATATTCTTGGAGAGTCGTAGCTCATTCGTGGTAGAAATATCTATGAATTTGCTACGAATGTACTACGGATATGCTGGGATTCTGCTAAGGTTGTAATATTTATGCTTTATTTGTAGGAGAACCTTGGTCATCTGTGGCATTAACGTCATTATTCTTAGTAATACCGTCGATATTCTTGAACAATCCGTCCATATTCTGGACGAACGGCGGTGTATTTGTAAAGAAACCTTAGGACAATCGTGGCTATCCGTCCTGAAACCGTAGTGCATTCTTAGAAAGTCAATTTCTCTACGAATCTGGACGGATCATCTTGATTGATTCATTCTTGGCAAACTGTGGATTTTCATAGCTCCAACCGTGAATGTGTGACTGGAGCTTTAGCATTATCCTGTGGGGACAGCAGAAAGTCCCCATAGCTCAGTCCTAACTTCTTAAACAATAAACAACTTCCCCATAATGCAGTGACGATGGGCCCACGCATTCTTGGGACTACACATGTGTTGTCACATGGTATTATGGGGACCGAATACGCTATGAGGACATCAGAAAGTCCCCATAACTTGGTCCTAATTTCCCTACAAATAAAAAACTTCCCCATAATGCGGCAACATACACAAACACACACGTTTGTTTATGGTGTAAATCAAGGATTTTCTTTTGTTCCTCTTCCCTTTTCCTTTGTTTGTACTAGAACTTTTTCGCAACAGCTCTCATTGGTTTTGTACACGTTTTCTAATTGAGGTCGTCCTCGATTTGGTCCCTGGCCTCGATTCACCAATGATGTTGCATGCGTGTGTCTTCGATTTACACCATAACAAACACATAGCCCTTGAGAAAGGGTGGTGGGATGGGGGGGGGGGGAGACAATGTCCACGATAACCAACATGGGAAACATCTTGAAACACATGTTTTTACCCAGTTCTTTCAGCCATTCCTGCTGTTGTCTTCTTTTAACCTGTGCATTGTGGTCATTCAACCTTGAACCTGCTGACCCCTAAAGAAGTGGAGAAAAACAAAACTATTGAATGTTCAATATCATCCCAATAGAATAGTATACAAATAATGAATGTTTGTGAGTGCAATGGTAAGACTAATTTCATGAGGTGAGAGATGAAATGTTCCATTCCACGAGGCGGAGCCGAGTAGAATGGAACATTTCATCTGTCACCTCATGGAATTATTCTTTCCACTGCACTCGCAAACGTTCATTATTTGTTTTATATAACACCTGAATAAATCCTAGTCATCTGCTTGGTTGACTTTTAATAGCCAATTTATTCAGGTTAAAAACTGTTTAAAAGTTTGACAAGTTCATCATATTTAATTTATGCAAACTGTTCAACTGGTTGAGAACCATCATATTCAATTTTTATCGATTTAAAACAGCGCCACCACCGGCAGCAGTGACACTGTGCAATGGAAGTTCTATTCACAGTGCAATAGAACTTCCACTGCACTGTGCACTGCGCACCGTGCGTTGGGACAAATTATTCAGTGACATGTGATCAACGATCCACCAATCAGATGACAGGGATTTATTTAGGTGTTCTATAAAATAGAATATTATTTATTTCAGAATAACTATGGGAAATGTACATGTACGTGTACTGTACACTTCATGTATAAATATATCATATGTAAGAAGCCATCTCCAGAAAGCTCTGTCCATGTCAGAATTTTTGATTGTGATATAAAAAATCAACCTTGAAATATCGATATAATCATTACATTGAGTTTCCTTTGATTGAAATCATGAAAAAGTCACTCACACTGATGTTCTTGTCAGGCAAGTAGGCTAAGTCTAAATTCAGCATAAATGTAAAACAAATGCAATACACAAAGGAATTGTTGCCTTCAAATACTAACCAAAACAATTTCTTCATTCAAAGACATCATTTTCTTTGAAAATTTGTTTAGGAAACCTTTTTTCCCCAAACATTTGAAAATCACTAGGATACTAACTTTGATAAATTGTTAAAATTATATTCTTGCACTAGGTTTTAAGGTACTCTGGAAAATAAATTGATCATCTTTCGGCTGAATCCGCATGTCACGGATGTCGCTGGACCGGATGGAGAAGTGCAAATCAGGATTAACATGTATGCTGCATTGGATGCTGTGACTGACTGCTCAGTGCTGAACCCGCCCAGCACTCTGAACAAAATAGTCTGTTTTTAATAAAGACAGACACAAGTGATTCTTATGTTGGCTCTTGTTCACATTATTTTTTTCAGTAGTTTTTTAATTATTTAAAAAATAATTGTTTTATATTGTTATAATGCGACACTAGTAACACCAATGTCATAATTAAATCAAATAATCAGAATGCTGATGGAGCCTTCTGTCTGTACATGTACATATGTACATTGTATGTACACATGTAGAATGAATATAGCAATACAGTCGAGTCTCGTTAATACAAACTCGTTCGGACCTAGCCAAATTGTTTGTTATATCAGAATTTTGTACTAAGAGGAACATCAGTCCCATTCATTGTGCACATAAATGCACAGTCGGGACTAAGGCTTTATGTTTGTTATAACCAGAATTTGTATTAACAGAGTTTGTACTAACGAGAGTCGACTGTATATGGGGTGAACAATACACAGCATTGGCTGAAAGTCTCCGATAAAAATTAGCATTCCACCTTCAAAAATATACTTGCTCAGATTGAGCCAATAGGCCATAAAACCATACATACTTGTCCACCAATAAGAAATGAGGATCTCATGGCTGCTGGTACTATTCGCTGTGTTTCAATAGCACCAAGACTAGATGGGGCAACACCACGGGGTGAAGTCTCCAAAGAGAATGGATCTCTCAAAGACGTTGTTGTATCAACCTGAACCAAAAAAATAAGATGCCATGTGTCAACAAATGTATTTCCTTCTCCTCCCCCATCCCCCTCCAAAAAAACCATCAAATAATTTTATGATGTCTGTAGGTTCCAACCCATGTTATATTAATATATATTGCTCAGGGCAATTCCACGGTTAGTTTTGTTACATTTTAATCAATGTAGCTCTCACCACTCTTTGGTCTCCCTACATGTCAACATGCATGGCTATCAATGCTCCATTTTGGTACCATGAATACACTTACCAGGACTTATGGGCCTTATTCACAAGTTTTGGCCATTTTTGTCAAGTTCCCTGAATGTATGTCATTAATTGTTAACTGTTGAATGCGATGGCGCCAGACTATTTTTGCAGGCACAATGCAGCCTTACATGTATTTACTGTCATTTTTTTTAAATCTGGCTTTAAACATTAGGGAATGTTTAATTACAAATTTTAAATTATTCATTGAAGCAGACTGGAATTAGAAATTAATTTGGATTCATTTCTCTTTGCAAGTTCCAAAAATTAAGATTTCACCCCACTTTCAATTCAATATGGCCGACTCGTGAATAAGGCCCTTAACAAAGCCATTGAAGAAAATTCCTTTACACATGTTTTGTGTATAAACAGTACGATTTGTGTCAGAGTGGTAACCCCATATCCCTATAAACACCCTAGACTGTTGCTACCTAGCACAACTCCCCCCCCCTCCCCTGATACCTCAAAAGAATTCTGGAGATTCTGGTAACATGACCAACACAAAGGGAGGGGGGTTCCCCTCTATCACATATCTTTCTACATATGGTTTCGTGAGTTGTAATGAGAAATGTAATCTTGGTTAGTTACATAAAAAAAACAGGCAAGGATTAAAAATACGTCTTTGCAAAAAAAGTTTCCTCAAATGTGATACAGCTGAAACAAATTATAGTACCGGTACATGTATTCTGTAACTGCTGACTTACTGACAAGTATATTTAACATACATTTCTCATATTCTTTCATCACTTAAAAGAATTGCCATAAAATTGTTAATTACATGTACGTTATGTTATGTAGTTTAGTTACAGTTTGTACATCCAATTTTGACACAAGCTAAAACATATGCATGTGTAAGAAATTAATAATCAAAACTGCTCTTTTGGCTAAGAATATGAACCTTTATTTCTGAATTGAAAACACAAACTCATAATACAATGTGTTCATATTTGATCTCAGTTCAGTAACAAGTGACCGTACCTGTGGTGTGTTCCTTGATGCTGTCGGGCTTCTCTCATGATGTTCTGGAGTGCTCATCTCATGGTGCATCATGCCCATTCTACTTGCAACAACCTCCCTCACATGCTTTTCTTGCAGTGCCTGTTGTCGGTTTAGAGCTTCTTGCTCATCTAATCAGGAAAAATAAACATGTAATGCCACTTTGGAGAACTATTTTCCTAGACTTCCAGCTTGCACATAAAACCATGATGAATCAAGCTGAAGAAGTGATTTATGACACATCCTTCTGCGTGCATATTGTGTGTAGACACAAGACTTATTTCATTCAAAATGTGCACAAACAATGCAAGAACCTGTAGGGTGTTTATGTGAGCTCCACAAATATAGTGAACAGTATGAATGGCAGTCAAGAGTAAAGTCCACAAGCGAAGTACAGATTACAAGACATAATACGGTGGCATTTCAAAAGTAAGGTGGCATTTCAAAAGTAAGGTGGCATTTCAAACAGAAGCACTTGGGGTGTTTAAATCTGTCAATTCATAAGTTGACTTATTTAGAAAATGGACATTTTGCCACCTGATTTTTTCCTCCATTTGAAGGCCAAGTTAAACTTACCTTGCTCCTGTTTCCACTTGCGTCTCTTTCTTTCAGCTAAGCTCAGATGAGCAAACTCCACCTGACCAATGCCCTCCTCCCTTGATCCTGTCTGATTTCCATCTCCTGTCTTTGGATCTTTCATGGTCTGTTTTTTCCCCTTCTCCGCAACCTTCTCTGCTGACCGTTCTTTGAGTGTCTTGGATGATACAGCGTTGGCTGCACCTGATGTTTTGCTTGGGGTTGTAGGCTCTGTGCTCGGCCCAGGGCTTGGGGTTCTTGTCCTTACCTTTCCTACCAATGACAGGATGTTCTGAGATCCTGGAAATGGAGATATGTTCTCATCACCTTCTTCCACGGTATGCTCATTGCCATCCTTTTTGTCAGGTTTGGAATCTTGGTTGGAATCATCAAACTTGTCTTTAGGCAGTTCCTCATCTGGAGCATTCACTGTTACATCCCCATCTTCTACATATTAAGCAAGAATAACATTTTAAATTGTAAACATAGTTTGAACCAAGTTTATTAATCAAACAATCACCCTTCCCATTTCAGCATTTTTATAGGAACATTGCTTTCAAAGTGACTGTGAACAAAATCACCCGTGTGTGGATGGTGAACTACAGTTAATATTCCCTTTCTGCAATACCGGTACATTCCAGTTGGGAAAGAGCAAATATGAATCCATGCTGATACAGAATACAATCAAGTATAAATGAATGGATGATATTCCAATAATACTATGAACATGTACCATTACAACTCAACATTATTAGAAAGAATTTCTTATCAATTTTTTAAGTTAAGAAACATTTAGCTCCTACCTATTTCAATACTAGCAACTTTCTCACTGCCTGCTATTTGCCCAATGGACTTCAGTATTGCGTTCAACTGGTCCTGTGTCAGTGCTATGGTGTGAGCATCCTTGGAGTCTTCTTTTGTCTTCTCACCGACCTTCTGCACATTTCTCTTCACAAAGTCTTTCCCTGTTAACTTTCTGTCAGAGGTATTATTACTTGCTATTTGCCTGCTCCATGGTGAGCCCGTTTCTTTTGCATACTGGGTATGGCTCTTGGGATACGTAGCCTTTTCAGAGGCGGGTTTCTTTAGCGGAGCTGGTGTGCTATTGGCCTGTGAATCTTGGGCAGTGGTGACTTTCCTAATGGAATATGTCTGGGCTCTCTTCTTGTATCCAAACTGCAGAAGGTAAATATTGTACAAATTATTAAACCTTAATCAACAAAATGTGTTCTTCATGTGCTTTTATTTCCTTACCCTTCCGTACACAAACCAATGGAACCTGTGGGCCAGGCATACTAGTAGATGTGCTGATCAACATTTACAAATCTTTTTCAAGTTTGAATGGGATTATCCGGAAATTGCCTAAACAGCATTTGTTTTCGGCTGTTTCAGCAAACATGCCAAAACAGCCAGTTATTACCACATGGTGTTACTGCAAACCGAAACGATACCGATACTCCAGCATGCAAAGCTTAAAATCTTATATGAAAATTCAAGTGACATCACGATGACATCATTACGTGACATGTGATGTCACATTATAAAAGTACATATTTTGACAGCCTATATCTACAGAACAACATGTCCAATTTGGTTGAAAGTTGGTATGCACCTAGAAAAGAATGTGTTGTAGATGAAAATTGAAGTAACGTCACGATGACATCATCACGTGACATGTGACAGCACATTAAAAAGGCATATTTTGAAGACCAATTTCTACAGAGCTGTTTTGGTCCTTATCACTCGACCGCACATGTCTACATGACATAAAAATACAATAACAAATGACCAAAACAATGGATGTTTGTACACAAACATAAGTAAATCTAGTTGTTAAGATTATTATTATTTTTTGTCCAGCAATTTCCTACAGCATTTTTACATGTTTTTATCGTGCATGGCAGTTTGGGCACTAAAATTGATACGACTGCCTTAACACTTGGCATACACTTAGACTAGCACCTGCATATGTGTGTCGAACATTGACGTCATCATGACGTCATCACGAGTCACGTGACGTCAGGTGCATTTTTTGAAGGGCTATCTCCATAACTACAGGCCCAATTGGGTTGAAACTTGGTATGTACCTAGAACGGGATGTGTTAGAGATGAAAATTTAAGTGATTTCATCATGATGTCATCACGTCACTTGACGTCACAATAAAAGTGCACGTTTTGAGGGCCTGTATCTACAGAAAAAAAGGTCCAATTAAATTGAAAGTTGGTACATGTATGTACCTAGACCGGGATGTGTTAGATGAAAATTTAAGTGACGTCATCATGACGTCATCACGTGTCACGTGACGTCACACTAAAATGTATTTTTCTAAGGGCTATATCAATAGAACTATAGGTTGGATTTGGTTGTAACTGGACGTGTACTAGACTGGGATGTGTTACAGATGAATATCAAAGCAAATTCATGATGACATCTAGTTTTCATCAAACTTGAATCAAATATAAGCCTACAACTTTTACTTCAGGAGCCAGACAAAAAGGGGGGGGGGCCTCAACTGATATGATCTCCCACTTTAAACATGTCTTCACCCCCCCCCCCCAACACACACACACACAGGTCAACACTTAAGTTAAAATCACTTTACCTCATGAGTTCATTCCACATTTTCCCCCTAAATATTGGACAGGAAAGAAAATAATACTTACCTTTTTGTTTTTGTTTGGCTTTGTATCTGCAAGTAATATCCAAACACATATAAATTAGAAAACAAATGAAACTACAGGAAATGTGCCAAATGACCCATACAGGCATTTTAAGGACAATGTGTGTTTAGTTTTACAGTGTCAGAATATGATCTACTATATTGCTCTGACATAAAGAAAATTATTTAAACGAGGGTCGGTTAACATCAAAGGTAGCCAAAAAGTGCCATGCACAGAGTCCATTTGACAGTTGCAAGTATTAAAGAGTTGTTAAAGGGTTACCTTTAAAAAGGTAAATTCCAATTTGACCAGACTTCGCTTTGGCAGCATACTTCGCTCCTTCACTGTGAAGAAAATACAAATGTACATCAGTTATAGACTTCACATTTGGGCATTGCAAAACATTTTGTGTGTGTAAAACCAATTTGAAAAGTTTTAGTCTGCAATGCAGCACAAAAAATTCACAGGTCACATAAAAACAATTGCCTGGTAGTTGTCAAAGAACCTTGCAAGTTTGCTTTCTTCTAATAGTGCCTTCAACACATGTGAACAGGATTTATTATAAAAACAGCACTCTAAAACAAATGTTTATCTTAAACTTTGGAATCAAATCCCCAATGCTCAACCTAACCACTAAAAAAAACCAAATACACAACTGGCCAAAGCAAAAAATGGTTATCCATTCTACCTTCAACACTTCATGTTTGTTTTTAGGCATACTTTGCTTCTTGAATGACTGCTGCATTGAGTTTGATGCATTTAACTAATAATATCTATACATCATGTCACACAATGACAAAGTTGCACAATGTGGTCGCAAAACACAACACTAACCTACATCTAGTTGATACCAAAGGATTCAGGAGACAAAACTCTCAAAATTTCACAAGAAAGTTAATGGTATTTTTGTGATTACGCGGGTATTAAAGTGTGCTTCCAAAATCATCAACTCCAATACGGTTGCTGAACGGGTCCAATCTATGCTGCTTGCTGCTCCTTGTCAGCTCGTGATTGGCCCGTCTGACACCACCCGCGATATGCACTATAAAGACGGTGTCTGTGGTCGGTTCCCAGACCAAACGACTTTGACGTCACGCCAACAACGATTCGCGTGCACGTTTAAACGTTAAAACTCAAACTGTAGCTTCGGTGCGGAAATGGGACCATTTTCATCATTTTTGTGTATCTTCGAATCGATTCAACCCTTACACTTTAAGCGAACAGAACGCGAGTATGTCAAGAAGTACTGGGCATAGTCTGGGGGTACAAATATACAGTGGCCGCTCCAAAACTCACTTCCATATTATTCGTAGAGTATACAGCATGTTCGCGTTGATATGCCCATCTATGGGTATTACGTCATAGTTCTAGGGGTATGTAGTGGTTATGCCAGGCTAGGTTTGGGCGAGTCCCAGTTCAAATTAGTGTATTACAGGGACAAAATGGCACATTTTCGAATTCTTTTTGTACCTGCCAAATGCCTGCTAGTCCAAGTTGATAACTTCCTCCAGCCCTAAATGACTACCCAATGATAAATTTAGGGCTGAGGTAACTCCAGCTAGGCCTACTTCTGAAATCAGAAGCCTGCTCGTTCACGAGCAGCCTTCTGATTTCAGAAGTATCCTCGTGTGACCATTTTGTGTGCACTTCGTACTTTGACCGATTTTTTGCTTGCATGAACTAAACCCTACACAGTTATGGACTTTAATATTGTAAGAATGGCTAATAAACTACATGGAAAATAATTTGAACAATATCGAACATCAAGGAAGCACCAAGAACGTAGTCAGCTGCAGATGAGTCAAATTGGCTGCCAAGAAAATTTTGTGCCCATAATTCGCGCACGAACGGAAAATGTCATTGTTTGCCATCCGACATTGTCACTATAAAACACACGTTTGTTTAAATATGAAATAAATGAATTTCTTTCGATTTTGGTAAAACAACTGCATGCGAAATTTTTAAAATCTATCATATTGAAGATTTGAGGTAAATAAATTACACCCATAAATCTTATAATATATTTTTGTCAAAAATCTAAGAAGCTTAGTTAAAGCCTATGCATGGAAAGAGTTCCGAGAATTTTTGTTTTGCTGAAAATCAACCATGTGCCAATTACATAACATTTTGAAAATTTATATATATTCTCCAAAACTAGAAACATATGCAATATAACTTTAGTATGCCGTGTTTATATTTTTAAGTACATGGACAAATATATTTTAAATGACCCCTCCATCAAAAACATAACAAAACCACCCCTCGGTAACAATGTTCTCCGGCCTTTTTTGCTCATTCTAATACGCCTGCGATTAATCAATCAATTATGCAGGCGGGCATGCCTGCATGCGGTTGACCATACCATGGCCAATCGCACTGCCTCGACACATGGTTGCTTGATACACTTCGTTTCAATAAAAACAAAAAATAAGTATTGACCTACATTTTGGGTACTTTAAACATTACAATTAGGTCTAATTCCGACAGAAATTTATTTTAAAGCATATTAATTCCAGCAAACAACTCGGTACCGAAATCTGCATCTCAGCAAAACAGATCGGAAAATAATAACACGATATGAGGCGCACGTCGTATTTCGTGCTCCTTAATTCTGATTACGCCTTCTGTTGTTTAATGAAAGTCGACCAAAGTTATCTTTCATGTTTCGGGGTTGGACAACGACACTGATTGGAAATTCGTAGTGATGTTTTTATTAGTTTTCTGGGCCATTCAATAATGTTACGTTTTTGTATCTACAGTAGTCAATATGGCAATAATTTACTCTCTCTTTAGTTTTATTTCTTTCAAATCACTTCTCGGAAAAGCTTTTGATTTCCGCGTAGGCCTAACTGCATTGAGAAGAAAGGCGATGTGACGATGGATCATCGACGGTGATTTGACGTCAGGGCACAATTGCAGAATACCCCGCCACTCGCGTATCCCACCTCTTATCCGGATACGCGGATATGGAGTCACGCTTGGATGCTCAACCAAAACCACACGCGTGTGCCACCCCGTATCCCCGTATCCGTGTATCCACTTCCCGGCACCTACTTTGGACTTGGACGTTTTTCCTCAAAACCACACGCATGTGCCACCCCGTATCCCCGTATCCACTTCCCGGCACCTACTTTGGACTTATACGTTTTTCCCCTGCTCCCCATTCAACTCACGTTGTCTCTGCCTTCGTTATTTTTCAACATGGATATGGACGCTTCGTTCTCAAAAATATTTTCCTCCGCTAAAAATAAAGTCCACCCCGTATACTCTTCCTGGCACCTACTTTCGACTTAAGATTTATTTAACCCCTGCTCCCCATTCAATTCACGTTGTCCCTGCTGGCCGCATTTCTTAATACAGGGAAATAGCTCCCTCTTTAGACCCTCCAGCGCTCAAACCCACCCCGTATATTGTATCCGCGTATCCACTTCCCGACATCTACATGTACTTCGGACATTTCTGCAACATTTTCCGACTGCGTAGCCATTTATTTTTAGGGGGTAATTTTCGCGTGGCGGGGTATTCTGCAATTACTTCGACGTCGGCCTGTGTTGTGTGAAAAAAAATACGAGCCGAGAAAGTTGGTTGCGCGAATTTGGGCACCGCACGATACTAGGTTAGGCCTAGGCCTAGGCCTATACCATGTGCCTGTCGAGCGCAAAGTGAGTCCCCCGCGCAAGTTTGAACTTGCGCGCGCAAGTTTAAACCTGCGCGCACGCAAGTTTAAACTTGCGCGCGCATTCATTTCCTTGCTACAAATTGCGCACGCAAGTTTAAACTTGCGCACTGCATAGAATTTCCCGGCCACGCATACAGAGCCGCTAAACTATTTTGCCCAAAGGCTGGGTATGCTCATGCAGATATGTGACATTATTTTTAAAGCAGATTTTTTCTCCGATTTAATAGCATCACTGAGCTTCGGGAGACAATGCCTTAATGCCTTTTTTTTAACATTTGATTAAATTCATGAATTAAAATTTATTTACTTTTTAAAATAATTACCATTTTATATGCATAGCGTTTTTAAGTTGTTAACATTTTTGAATATGAATTATTGAGCCTGCAATAAAAAATATTTATTAAAGTAATACATTTAATTAATTAATTAAATTAGTAATGTATTCATTAATTTTTTTCAAATTATGCATTTTTGAAGTGTTCACAGCGCTCGGAATGTTATGCAAGCATTTCTAAAAACAATATCAATTTATTAATTGTTAAATTAATTCGTATTTTTTTGAAGAGTAAGTACTTTTTTAATTGTAGAATACATAAGCATTTTAAAAAATAATGTAAATGATTAGTATCATGTCAAAACTTGAACAATTGAAGGGATCATAATCATTCTTTTTATGTTAACAGCGGGTTACACCTAGGAAATTATGATTTATTTACATTCAAGAATATAAATAAAATGCAAATTAGGTTTACAAAGCAAAAAAGTTGAAGCTGGTCTCCATTTTTGAACAACTTCAGTACACTTTCCAAGCAATCGCCGCTAGTGTGCTAAAGTTGATTGCTTGCCCGGTCCCCTCCCTGGCCCCGCCCCCACGTACCCTTAAACAGCTTCTCTGATAAGCACTGCTAAATCTCAATGTTTCTTTTCATTGACGCTAATTGAATTCCCCTTTTTTATTTATTTCTTTATTCATTCATTTATTCCATTATTTCTCCATGTAGGCCTACTCGTGTTTTGAAAAAAAAAATTCTTCATTTTCAATGAAAATCCCGCCCGCAAAAGAAGGTTGCGATCGCCTTTGCGCAAGTTTAAACTTGCGTACGCAAATTAAAATGGCGCGGTGTAATTTGCGTGCTTCAGGAGTCCCTTGCGCAAGTTTAAACTTGCACGCGCAAGTTTAAACTTGCGTGGGGGACTCAAATTGCGCTCGACATGCCTACCTACCTGGTTACCACGGCTACCACGGCTACCACACTGCATTTTCTATGTTACACTTTATTTTTACTCACCCTCTGTTCATATTTACAAAGTCAAAGTACTTCACACTGTCATAATTTTCGAATGAAAATACATGATTAAACTATTTCAATGCAATAACCTAACAACAGCGTCAGTCTAGCTGTGCTGCTGTGCTGATAATCTCCATGCAATATTCGTTTAGGCCCTACGTACGTACATATGTACATACGCCGCATGAATTCTGCCGAAACTATGTAATACGCCCTCTATTGTCCAGTTAGGCGTACGTTTTTACGGTGGCGCCAGTATCACAACCCGAGTAATACCACTTATGATTATTTATACCGTGAATAGTGGCGTCATCGAACTTACAATTATGTACATCCTCAACCTCGTCCCCAGTGCTTACTTTATTTCCAACCTAGTTTCCAATAGTAAACCCTGGATAGGAAACTTTCTTCCTGCAGGCTAGTAATGGATTTTTGTCGTGTACTTGGTGGTGTTATTCACAACGTGCAGTACGTGTTTTCGCGATTATTCGTCCACGCCTTCTCGAAAATACTTATTTCCTTCCCCATTTGTTCATATTAATGTGAAAAGTGATACTACATGTTGTTTCGGTAAGATCGTAACAATTTAATCAAAATAAATCGTGTTTTTCGTAACTCACGCCATGCTCGCGCTGCGACGAATTGACTCTGCTTTTACCCCAGACACCGCATACAAAAATAAACGCAAATGTAACGCACTCATTTGCATACGTGTTCAAAAATCTTGCACATGCAAATGATCCAATACCAGGGTGAGAGAGCAGGTAGTGATGGGCGCGTACTGCTCGACACCCTGGGGTCGAGGTTGGTACATCGGGCATGTACATGTACATGTACTGTAGGGTTCGGTATACGTGCCGGGTGGAGCAGGTTTCTTTGGGGGGGGGGGGCCTTAAATGCAAGCGCCAAAATTTGGGAGATTCGCGATACGTTACTCCTAATAATGCACCGTTTAAGCATTAAGCTTGCATGGTGGGCCCACACGTTTCCCCCGATTTAAAAAAAACTATGGTAATTATTTTGGTAATACCACGGGCCTGACGTTGGTGGCGCCACTTTCACCCCTATAAAGGCTAGGCCTACATATCACCAAGGTCAAAATGTGGGAATATTAAAAAAATGACATCTTGCGGGTGCTCAAGCCCCCCCCCGCCCCCCCGCCCCCCCCCTTGGGTGCGCCACTGATTTCAAGTAGGATTTTCATAGACAGATCCAAATTTCCATTAATTCAAAATAAATTATTTATTTCAATAACTATATTATTAAATATTAAAAAGGGTTTGTAAACATGGTAACTTTTATTGTGAAAAAGAAAAAGAATACAAAAATTAAATAAATAAACAAATTAAATAACGATTAATGCCAGCGTTCATGATAAAGCATTCCTTATTTTACCTACTTCTCATTTGAATGCTGGACCCGAATCATCTGCCCAGTATACAAAGTGAGTGCACGACCCCCGCCCCCACCCCCCACATTTTTTCATCGATTGATAAAATTAATGAATTTAACATTGATTGGTCCGGCATTTCAAGAGTGAGGGCTCCCCTATTAATCTATTCGTATTGTTTTTAAAAGCACGTTGCCTACGGCTAAAATGCCGTGCAAAATATATTGTGACGGAATAGGAATTAAGTCACCAACTGTATGTTTTAAATACATTAGCACACTGTGAGTCACCCACACTTTGCATATAAGGGATCCTTGGTTCTGATTGGTCAATTGAGTTTATGCACTGTTGTATGGCAAAGAGAAGTTGTGCACAAGCTTATGGGGCTCAAAGTCTATAAAAGGAGCTGCAGGGCTAGGATTTAGTCAGTTGATTGCTTGATTCTCTGACGATTAGACTAATTGCTAAGGCTCTTGATTATGTGGAATGACATGACGGATGATGATGATTAAAGGCTTGACCACCGTACTTGATTACTGTTTCTGTTCACCAATTACTAGTCTGTCTTAGGGTATAGGGTCTACCTAGGATAAGTTGCTCCACCCACATTCCGACTCCGCCGCCTCCGCCCACATTCCGACTCCGCCTATTCCACCCAATTCCTACTCCACCCACATTCCGACTCCGACTCCGCCTATTCCACCCAATTCCTACTCCACCCACATTCCGACTCCGCCGACTCCGCCCACATTCTGACTCCGCCTATTCCACCCATTTCCTACTCCGCCGACATTCCGACTCCACTGACATTCCGACTCCGCCGACATTCCGACTCCACTGACATTCCGTCTCCACCCACTTCCGACTCCACATTCCGATTCCCAGTTCCCACTCCCATTCCATTGCCCTGACTACCAGTCTACTGGCTGATCCAACCAACCCAGAAGAGGGGATAGCCTGGTGCTGTGGCCCACCACTGCAGGGATAGGACACCATCGGGACGGCACGCTACCAATCAAACCAGCCTGACGAAGGAGAGCTGGCACGACACGTCACATTGGTGGCAGCGGTGGGATCCACCAGGAGAGAAACTTCAGTGGAATTCAGCAGCTGAAGGAAGAAGACAACGGAATGGAACAAAGAGAGCAAGCAGTGCTTACACCGGGGAGACACCGAGTGGAAGAAGTCGACTCGGGAGTGGAGTTCCGGTATCAAGGCAGTGACTTATTTCCAGCGGCTGTGGGAAGTGCGGCGACGAGCGGAGCAAGCAGTATCCTTCAACCGGTCCAGGAAGCATCGCAGCTCCAGTTCTCTCCAATGACATCCACCGTGAACCCAGGGCTGTTTCTAGGGAGATCGACAGGATGGACAACGGTTGGAGAAGAGTGGGCAAGGCAACCGATGGCGAGCATCAACCCTGCACATCTTGAGGGGTCTCAACAGAGAACTCCACAACGTGGATGGATGGGAGAGCTGGGGGAACCAGCCGGAGGATCGCCGATGTTGAACCCACTGAGCACCTCTACTCCAGTGAGCCACTTACAGATATCAGGAGCCAGAGTAGAGCAAGCACCAAGGCTACCAGTGACGATCGGGAAGATCGAAAACTGGTGCCAGGGGGGAGCAGGAGCAAGGGAATATTCCACCAGAAGTGTGAATATTGGAACTTCCGCACCACCAGGAATCACTACCGTCAGTGGAGCATGGCAAGCACCACCGGGGTACGGCCCGTACGTGCCACAAGTCTTCAGCACTATGACGGCAGGACTGCGGACATCCCCGGGGTATGCAGCAGCAGCAAGGCAGTCTACAAGCGGAGCAAGCATAAGCACGGCTTCTGCTCAAGGGAGACCGTTTGAGGTTCCCGAAGCGGGAGCCGGAAGCGAGTACAGGCTGGTTTCAAGTGAACGGTCAAGCACGTGGAGTCCAGTTTTTGCAACCAAGATGGAGTCGAGTCAACCACAGCTACCACCGAAGGTTTCCTCACCGATGAAGGTGGAGGGACTGGAGAAAGGGTTGGCGGGAGCGACAATTGGGAGCAAGAAACCAGAGGGGCCAACAGCGGAACAAGAGAAAAAGACAGGTGCAGGGGAGGAGAAGATCCACCGAGCACAACGGAAGCCGAGTTTTGTTCCAGACAGATTTTCAGGGGACATTCCCTGGAGGGATTACAAGGCTCATTTTGAGTCTTGTGCCACGATCAACGCGTGGACCTCTGCAGAGAAAGCATTTTTCCTGGCAGCAAGCCTGAAGGGGCAGGCCCAGCAAGTGCTTGGAGACGGGGTCCAGGGCGAACCATTGAGCTACAACGACCTTACTACAAGGTTGGAAAGACGATTTGGTCCCGGGGAGCAGGCCGAGAGATTCCTGTCGGAACTGAGGAGTAGGACAAGGGGGGTCAACGAAGGTCTACAAGCACTCGGACACAGCATCCGACGGCTGACGGAATTGGCATACCCTGAGCTCCCCAGAGATTCACGGGAAAGACTCGCCCGAGGGCATTTCATGGATGCCATCCCAGATGCAGAAGTGCGTGCGGGAATCTTCAGAGCACACCCCAAGTCCTTAGATGAAGCGATACGGGCGGCCCTGGAGACAGAATCATTCATCAACTCCGAGAGACAGAGGCAGGGGGGCCAAGGTGGTCGCCAACCTCCAAGGACACATCGGTACGTCGAGATGGTCTCTCGAGAGGAGTTCAACCGGCATACACAGGGCATGTTGGAACAACTCAATGCATTGGAGGCAATGATAGCTGGCCTAGCAGAGGCAATGCACAGCAAGACCGCAGCTCCGAGGAGTAACGAAGGAGGAGTAAACGATGCTGGGATTCAGAGAGATGGAGGAGGAAGACAACCATGGGACATCGAAACCTGTCACAATTGCGGGGGCTTGGGACATTTCAAAAGAAATTGTCCAACTCCTATGAGCCGAGGATGGGCTACTGGAAACCCCAGGGGACTAACACAGCTAGTCGTGGGGAAGCCGTCTCTACCAGAGCAGAGCCAAGTAACCGACACGGCGACGACAAAGGCTACTCTCAAGGAGTCCAGTGGAGAAAATGAAAGAGGGGCATGGACGTTGACAAGAACTCCAAGGTGGACACTGCGGGAATTGAGGGACGCACAGCTGGCGGATTCTTCAATAGGGCCGATGATGCGGGCGATGGAGAATGGTGAGGAGCCAGTATGGGAAGCCATGTCGGAGGAATCAGCAGCTATGAAGACACACTGGGTTCAGAGGCAGCTACGGATCCGGAATGGTGCGTTGTCACGTCAATGGAAGTTGGAGAATGGAAAACGCGGCAGATGGCAGATTGTCCTACCGCCCACATTGCAAGAGAAAGTTCTCAAGGAACTACACGACAGTAAAGTGTCACGTCACCCCAGCGTCTACAAATCACTGCAGATAGTGCGCCGACGCTACTACTGGTCGGGCATGACGAAGGATGTACGGACAACAGCAACGAGGTGTGAGAGCTGTGGCCATGCGAAGTCCCATGGAAGAAAGGCTCATGGACTACTCAAGCAACATGTGGCAAAAGCGCCAAGCATGGTGAGAGAGAACACCATGGTGAGGCCACGTGTGTGGAAAGTGAGGTGCTCCAACAGCATTTCAGTGGGATTCCAAGGGAAGGTTCAACAACATTCCACTGGGGGAAAGTCAGCAAGATTCCAGCCACATTCCATCAAGACTTCGGCATCCCTCCACCGATATTCCGATCATGTTCCGAGACATTCCACAGAAATTCCAACAGTATTCCACCAGGGCATTCCACCGAGATTCCAGCTACGAAGGAAGATGCCAGAAGACAAGCCCAAGTGGGGAGCCGACAAGGCCAAGGACCGGCATCGAGACCCTCGAACCCATCCCCAGCCACACGAACCGAAGCACCGCTGCCCTGAGCCAGGGTGTGGAACGACCACGACCAAAAGATCCAACCTCGTCAGGCACATGAGGGAGTGCCACAGGGAGCAGTCCCAATTCCGCTGTGCCGTATGTGGAGAACGATTCACAAGGAGGGACTCCCGGGATCGACATGAGAAGAACCACCGGGGTGCGGGCAGCACAAGCCACAAGACCCAGAGCCAGAAGTCCAGACCGTCCACATCACGCCCGTAATTGAGCTGCAAGCCGCTCCTCCTCAGAGGCAAGCTGCTCCGACGTCAACCTCTGAAGTGGAAGGACTGTACTTCCACGAAAAGGGGGGAAAGTTCCAGAGAATGTTACGCCAGGGAAAGGCTACATACATCAGAGGGTGAAGAGGACATCAACAGGGAATACGGCAACACAATCTGTTGGAACGATGTAGCCTGCCATCATGAAAGGATGACAAGAACTTCCACCTAAACTCTTAAGTCTCTATAAAAATAACATTGAGGAATGTTTTCTGAAGAAATTAAAGTTTATACGATTTTGTTCAGATCGGAGATATTTGTAAGTCAAGTTTTAAAGCTAAGTTTTGAATCACCAAGTGGTTGTTTTTCAAAGTAATGTTTCCAAGAAGTATTGGAATGTGCTTAAGATTTACCAAACTTAGTTTTCGTGTAAAATATTTTTGTCTTAGTTATTTCATCTGAGTTGTTTTATCAAAAGCTCTTGTAGTTTTCAGGGACTGAAAACTTTGGGAGGGGGGCTATGTGACGGAATAGGAATTAAGTCACCAACTGTATGTTTTAAATACATTAGCACACTGTGAGTCACCCACACTTTGCATATAAGGGATCCCTGGTTCTGATTGGTCAATTGAGTTTATGCACTGTTGTATGGCAAAGAGAAGTTGTGCACAAGCTTATGGGGCTCAAAGTCTATAAAAGGAGCTGCAGGGCTAGGATTTAGTCAGTTGATTGCTTGATTCTCTGACGATTAGACTAATTGCTAAGGCTCTTGATTATGTGGAATGACATGACGGATGATGATGATTAAAGGCTTGACCACCGTACTTGATTACTGTTTCTGTTCACCAATTACTAGTCTGTCTTAGGGTATAGGGTCTACCTAGGATAAGTTGCTCCACCCACATTCCGACTCCGCCGCCTCCGCCCACATTCCGACTCCGCCTATTCCACCCAATTCCTACTCCACCCACATTCCGACTCCGCCGCCTCCGCCCACATTCCGACTCCGCCTATTCCACCCAATTCCTACTCCACCCACATTCCGACTCCGCCGACTCCGCCCACATTCCGACTCCGCCTATTCCACCCATTTCCTACTCCGCCGACATTCCGACTCCACTGACATTCCGACTCCGCCGACATTCCGACTCCACTGACATTCCGTCTCCACCCACTTCCGACTCCACATTCCGATTCCCAGTTCCCACTCCCATTCCATTGCCCTGACTACCAGTCTACTGGCTGATCCAACCAACCCAGAAGAGGGGATAGCCTGGTGCTGTGGCCCACCACTGCAGGGATAGGACACCATCGGGACGGCACGCTACCAATCAAACCAGCCTGACGAAGGAGAGCTGGCACGACACGTCACAATATAGTACCCGCCGAGCAGAATCCGTTGTCGTTCGTACACAAACTTTAGGCATGCTATTGCTATTAGACACAATTTTACACCAACCATAGAGCTAGGACCCTAGCTCTATGCACCAACTACATACAGACAGACAGTGGCGTAGCCACCAAGGGGCGTGGGGGGCGTCTGCCCCCATGAAACCTTGTCGCCCCCGTCGCCCCCACTGAGATTTTGAGTTTCTAAAAAAATTATCATTGATTTAAATCTAAATAGTCGCGAATGATCCACATGATGACCACTGAGAAACGACCCTTCGACCGGCGACCGCGGACCAGTAAGCTGACAACCGGAGTGACATAGCGCATAATGATAATCTAAAATGCGTATTAACACCCACTGCACTGCTCGCACCACGGAACACGTATTATAGGCAGGTGGTCCGTGGGTCACACAGTTTCAGTCAGCGATATCACGCGAATCGGCCACGCACAAACTTTTTCCTCCATTCATATCAGCTAAATAATAATATAGACCAGTTAAAATTCCTTGAAATCAGTGGCGCGCGTAGCCACAGCGGGGCGTGGGGGCCCCGGTCCCGCTCCACTTGGACATGCAGAATATTTATGATTCTGTGACGTGCCTGACTTGTGGTGACGTAAGAATAAATTAGCATAATGTTATCGCAGAGTTGTGATACTGGCGCTACCCGTTTTTACAGTAAGAAAAAGATGGCGACCACCAGTGGCACTAACCAGTGTGAGTGTGACTGAACTTTACTTCCCGTACCGGCTCAGACTCAGCTAGGGTATGTCATTGTTGATAAATTGGCACAATTGCAGAATACCCCGCCACTCGATCTATGTGTTTATAGCTTCAAAATCTATCCACCTCGTAGCCGGCTACGAGGTCACGGTTGATTGACCTCAATAAACATTCTCAGCTACTTGTACACTAGCGGGATGCCGCGCTTCGCGCGGCACCCGCTAGATGGGTGGAGTTGACTGTTTCGTAATAATTACTGTATACAATGAAATCTCGATAATTTAAACTCTAATAACTCCAAACAACTGTTAAATCAAATAAAGAATCAGACCCTCTGCTGCACGCGAGCCTATTTGGATTCGCCATCAGTGTCGCCTAAGTTGTATTTGCGTGCACATAACGTTTCCTGCGGAGATTGTGCGAGGGTCCAGGACATATTGTCAATATAGGGGAAGGGGCTAGCTAGGGTGAAGGGTGCTAGTTGGAACGCCCAATTCCCGTAAAACCCGTCAACCATGTCACCAATATTTCCGGGGATGGGGAGAAATATTTCCAGGGATGGGGAGAAATGGTTTTTGTTATAGAGGGGAGATGGTGATATTGAAATCGCTGATATTGTGGAGGTTTATGTTTGTGCTGGGATTCATACCATTTAAATGTTGTTTTAAATTGCGCGCCGATTAGGAAGGTCTTGCTGTCAACAGTTGAATGAAATTAAGTATTTATTGCCGACCGATTGTCTCACGCGATGTCTCATTATATAAAGCTCATAAATAATGTTGTGCTAGAATATTGTCCAGTCAATTTGAACATTGATTTTTCAAGGTGCCAAATCATTAAGGACGTATACACCAACTGTACAAATAGGTAATTTAGACGAAACGCGGTTTGATCTTGGCCTATACAAAATCGTATCCATCGTTCTCACTACAGAGGAGAGGAGGGGGCAGCCAGTGGGGGTGGGGGTTGGATATTGTGTGGGCGTCGCCAGGATTTTTCTAGATGTCGCAAAAGATATTTTGGCCCAAAAAATTCCTGGTTTTCTCAACACATTCTCGATTTATCAGTTTTAGAGGGGGGCAGGGACATTTTGCACCCCCAACCCAAACCCATTAAATTCACACCACTATGACTTTGCGCCTCTTTTTATTATTGTTTTTTTTTTTTCTTTTCGGGAGGGGGGGGCCCTCCTCGCGACGCCCATGCCTATTTATGTTACACCTGTGAATGGTCACATATTATATTTCCGGGGAAGTGGGCAACAATTTATATTTGTTATGGTGAAGGGGGTGTTTCTTATTAAAGTAGAAGTTAATGTCATTATAGCAGTTGGTGTTTTTATTATGGTGGTGGGGTTGTACAGCAAAGTACTGTAACACGTTCATTTGCAGAAGAGAGTAAAACTAAAAGAAAGGACATATTCGAGCACTTCATAATTATGTCAAGCACCACATGTTAAATGTATTTATTACAAAACTGTGAAAATGAAATCAGGTATACAATCAGAATTTTTTCAGTAATAATGTATTTGCAGCATTCATTACTTTACAGGGTAGAACTTCGACAAAACTCAGGGGATATAATTGTTGTCAGTTTTCGGAGCAATTTTCGCAAGGGACGTCGGTCCAGGCTTGTTTACCATAGGCACAAACATTCCATGAAAGACTTTCAAGCAAGACGGCCAAAGGTTATTGTGCAATTGCATTTTTTTTTTGTTAAAAGCTGTAATCATAAATAATGACAGTGGCATTGTAAGTTACAGGACAACATTTTTTTAATGAGTGTTGGTGAAAACTCATGAGAAAGGAGGGGTATGCGAGTATGAATATTTTGTTGTGAAATTTTAAGAGTGATTATGTAACTCGGTAATCAAAGACATTGTTTTGTTATCAAATAAGTCTGCTTGGCCAGTAATTATCGGGTAATCATTCCATCATTATTCTTGGGTACAACTAAGCCAAGGATATAATTTAAAAGGATGGACATAAAACAGCAGAAAAGAGTGATTTTTTTTGCACTATTTCATGACTTCTAAAAATGAAATTATGGCTAGAAGGAAAATGTGTTTTGAATGGGTAAAGAGAAAAACCAGGAATCTTGCAGTTGAACTGGAAAGAATAGGTGTGTCACGTCTTCGTCTTGAGTTGAGATTCTTGCTTTGGGAACTGGTTGAAGCATGCACTGGAGCATGCTTGGAGCATGGTTGGAGCTGGTCATGTGATGTGGGTGTCATCGAGATTCCTGTGTAAAGGAGTTAGAAAGAAAAGAATAACGACTAAGGTGAAGAAAACTTGTAAACAAAAATACATCGGCTAACAATAGCTCTTTATCCTGCTTGGGTTCATGTCTGTTGTCGAGTCATTTGATTTTCTGCCAGAGTGTATTCTCTAATATCCACTATTCTAACTGTGTTGGTTTCAGGTTTTAGTCTTTGCCTGTATTTTTTGGTTTTTGGCCTGAGGTTTGAACTTGATCACGTCTTTAATTTTGATATGAGGGTTTCTTTATTAAGTTGGTTATTGGTCTTTGATTTGCAGTAAATTAATTTTGTTTTGCCTATGACTTATGAGTATGAAAGTCATTTCTGTTAAAGGAAGTTTTACGTATGATTTGCCGTGTTCTAAGATTAGCACAAAGATTTAGTGTGCATAATTTGTATGGAATGAATGTACATTTCATGGCCTATATACAAATGCAGCAGTTTTTTTTCTAGCTAGTAGTAGGCCTATAGGCCTAGGCCTAAAACAAACTAAAGCAAAATCCAAAAATAAACTACAAACAAAGCCCAATTGTGAAATCAAGAGTTGGCAAAGTTCTACAAACATGTTCGGGTACATGTTCCAAGTGAGGCCTGTATTTACGGAGGTCATGCAGTAAATTGGCAACATTAAGCCTAGTAAGTTAACCCACGCCACGGCCAAACTCTCGATGTCCGAGGCCTCCCCCCGTACGTACAACCCTCCCCGTACAACCCTCCCCGTACTCACAAACTGAAACTCACAGTCACACTTTTCACAAACAACAATGGTTCTCATTGCCAGTGGCGTTCGAAAGAATACCACTTTTCACAAACAACAATACATATCATAAGTGAGACTTACCGTTCAAAGAGAAAACTGGAGCAAGGAACAGATATACATCAACCATGTCAACAACGCTGTGCTGAAGAAATGTGGGGCATGCAAGTTGCATGCGCTGCATGCTCAGCGCTCATAACGAACGTATACGTGGCACGTCAATTATCCGGCCCGTACGCAAGATGGCCGGCGAGGCCCAATGGGGAAGGGAATTATGGGAAATAGGGTGGAAAATAGCCGGGCCCCGTTCCGCTTCCCCCGTAGCCAACGCGCGCGATGAGGACGGGAAACCGGTCGGGAAAATGGCAGCGCCCTCCAAATTTTCGTTATTGTAGTATAGATGTTGTATGTGTACTGCCGTCATGCTCCATTGCACTCCCACTTCGTGACCGTGTAGCCGCCAACTAGTCCAAGTAACTTGGACCCAACTTATCGCCTTTTTTTAACATTTGGACATGGTCTGGATCACGTTTGTAAACACATGTGCATTTCGAACGATAATAGGAGTCGGGAACTAGCGCAGCTTTTATGGCGGATACCAGTTCAAGCTGGTTCCTGATGTGCAGCGGTTCTGTGGGAAAAAGCTTATGTGGGATGGACGTTTTTGTACTTAATTAGTGTTTTGTGTTGACAACAATTTTGCGGGCTTCTGAACCTATGAGGCTCCACGGGAGCCTCATACTCATAGTTCTAGGAGTACATCGAATGTACGCTGAGTATGAAGAAGAAATCGAGTCGTTCAAACATTAACAGGAGTCGGAAATTTAACGTGTTCAAGATCGCGAGGCATGCGAGGGGAGCCCTCAGAATTGAACGGGAAATTTCACTTTTCTTCCGGATCGTAAGTAATTTCAGTACAACCATCTTAATCATCGATGTCTACTTGTACCTCAGGTGGCATATCTAGTAATTTGGAGGCCGTTTTGAGGGTGAAATCTGATGTTTTTTGTTGGAAAATGTTGGTTTTTGGGACAGTGACAGGATGATGTTGTCCAGCTCGCACTATAAGCTTGGACCTTACTATCGCCAGACCATGTCCGAATGTACTCCTAGAACTATAGATCAAGAAGCCTGCAAAATTGCCTGCAGCACAAAACGCTAATAAAGTACAAAAACGTCCATCAAAATGCAGCCATTTCACACAGAACCGCTGCACAGTTTGCCCCTATACTCCATCATACTTTATCTCTTGACATACTCACGTTATCGGGGGGTACGGTACAAGCGAAATGATAGTATGTGCATGCGTACAAGTGCTTGTACCGTACCCCCCGCGGCGCGCTCCGAGCGAACCGAAAATCATCGCTGGATCATATGCGTGCACGTTTCAAGTGTCAGGTTGGCTCAGTGCGGAAAGGGCATATTTTTCATCATTTTGGCCTAAAAACCGACAGAATCCACCTATGTTAGTTCCGCACAAGGTACGTGAGTATGTCAAGAGATAAAGTACGGAGTATAGGGGCAAACTGTGCAGCGGTTCTGTGTGAAATGGCTGCATTTTGATGGACGTTTTTGTACTTTATTAGTGTTTTGTGCTGCAGGCAATTTTGCGGGCTTCTTGATCTATGAGGCTCCGCTCACGCGGAGCCTCATAGTTCTAGGAGTAGTCCGAATGTTAAAGAGGCGATAAGTTTGGTCCAAGTTACACGGACTAGTCCTAGCCCCACTTAGCTCTTCTGAGTGGAGCGTTGAATTACGGGTACCCCTCCATACAAACGCTCCACCGATTTGCCATACTTTGGTGACGGCGTCACAGTAGCATAGTGTACATACCCACGCGAGGACAAAAAGACCCCCCAAAAAACTGGTAAAGAGAATACAAATGAGAGATACAGTTACCCTGGATTGATCTACACATTCATGACATTCCATCAGACCCCTTATATTGTTCCCAAACAGCGACAATTTTGGACAATCCTAGAACTATGAGGCTCCACTACGTGGCGCCTCATAATTCTAGGAGTATCCCCACTAGTGTGGCCGCAGTATGCTGCGCTGAACCTCTGGCCACACACCGTGGTACTGCGCACTACTGAGGGCGTTTTCATAAAAATTCAGGGCAGTTTCTTACATATAGTCGTATTCTATGATGTCCCATCTATCACTTCTGGGATGCTTAGGTGTAATGATGTTCAATTTTGGTAGTGGATATTTTGCCGGAGGTAACGCCGGCAAACTAACGTTTACTTAAGGGTTGCCGGCGGCAATCCATATCAACAGAGGGCGCTGTACTCTTTAAGATAGGGCTGAATTATAACATGTATTAAATTCCCACTAAAGTTGTGTAGCACAATCGGGGCAGTGGTTAAGCAATTGCTCTAGAAAGTGGGATGTCCCGAGTGCGAATCCTGATCTCCGCCACATTTTTAAGGTTTTTTTTCCCCATCCCCAAATAATAAGAATATTCTTCTTTTATTATTTTAATATGTCTCAAACATTTTATTGCAGAGTATGACTTTTTCTTTTTCAGATTTGTGGCTCTGGAGGATTGTTTTTAAAGTTAAATAAAGTCCTGTTTTTCTTCAAAATTTTCGCTGTTTGGGAACAATGTAAGGGGTCTGATGGAATGTCATGAATGTGTAGATCAATCCGGGGTAACTGTATCTCTCATTTGTATTCTCTTTACCGGTTTTTTGGGGGGTCTTTTTGTCCTCGCGTGGGTAAGTGACTATGCTACTGTGAAGCCGTCACCAAAGTATGGCAAATCGGTGGAGCGTTTGTATGGAGGGGTACCCGTAATTCAACGCTCCACTCAGTAGAGCTACCCTAGTCCTAGCTCTACTGAGTGTAGCCCAGGTGGACTCCCTTTCCTCCCTACGTAACGGAGGGAGTCCAGGGTATGAAGTGCTCAAAACCGGGCGAAAAAATGTATGACCAATATTTTCAATATTTTTACCTTGTTGGAGAAGCCAATTTTTACGTTGTAGTATTCTATGTGTCCTTACCTATTTGGCCGCTGGGTTCAGGAATTCCATTTGCGATGCTGACCGACCTTAATCAGGAAAATAAACTCTAAAGCAACGTTAAACTTGTACGTGTTTTGTAGACTCTTTTCATCAGTTTCTCACCGCCGAGTCTATTCTAGTCGTACATGACGTACGTCCGTGCAGCGTGTAGTCTGGTTCCCTAGACCTGACAATTATTCTCGGCGCTCATATCACGTCTGGTCTGGGAGCCAGACTATGCAGTGTGAATATGCAGTGCGCACGCGCGATTTGCTTAGTAACCACCCTCATGCGCACGCGCACTTACTTGAAGGCACGGTCGCTAATCCAATGACCGAGCGTGTTTTCGCGCCAGTTACCAGAAACATGTTTCGGCTTTGGCCATTGGTTGAGCGTTTTCGTGACGCCGGTTGGCTGGAGTGACATCACTGTTCCAACCAAAACTAAACAAATGAGGGCGCTAGCTTGCGTGCTTGCTTTCGTGCGCACGTACATGACGTACGACTCGGGAATAAAACTGATGAAAAGAGACTACAAACACGTACAAGTTTAACGTTGCTTTAGAGTTTATTTTCCTGATTAATGTCGGTCAGCATCACATATGGAATTCCTGAACCCCTGGATCAATAAAGGACACATAGAAAATGTAGGCGTGGAATAAGCTTCTGTTACGAGGTAAAACGTAACAAAAATCTGGTCCAAATTTTGGGTGGTCTTATGTAGAGAATTCTCATCCTGGACGTCAGTCGTAATGCAATGAAGACTTCGTCCAACCTGGGCTATACTGAGTGTTGAATTATGGCATACCCCTCCATACAAATGCTCCACCGATTTGGCATACTTTGGTGACGGCTTCACAGTAGCATAGTCACATACCCACGCGAGGACCAACCCCCCCAAAAAAACCGGTAAAGAGAATACAAATGAGAGAGACAGTTACCCTGGATTGATCTACACATGATTCATGACATTCCATCAGACCCCTTACAATACATTGTTCCCAAACAGCGAAAATTTTGAAGAAAAACAGCAAAATAGTCTGAAAACTTACAGCTCAATGTGTTTGCCGAGCTCAATCCTTGCACCGACTTGCCAAATGAGGGCGTCTGAAGTGACGTCACCGTCGTTGCTCGATCGAAGAAAAACAAGTCGCGCTTTATCAACGACTGTTTCGTGTAATAATACGTCCTTCGATCCGCGCCGTACGACCGTATGGGCTTTGAACACACGCAAGTATAAGGGCAGCCCCATAAATGTGGCCAATTTACTGGACCACATGTGCCTCCGTACATAAAGGCCACACTTCCATCATGTACAAAAACATGTCGAACTTTGTCAAATTTTGATTTTCACATTTAGGCTTAGTTTGTAGTTTATTTTTGCTTTAGAAGCATACTCACTGCTCACCCTCTTTATAGGCTAATCAGAAAGTGCTGCCTTTTTCAGATGTATAATTTTCGTGAAATTTCATGTTGAAATTTTGATTCGCAAACGTGTGCAAACAAATCTGGAAATTTCACGAAAAAAGACATCTGTAAAAGGCAGCACTTTCTGATTAGCCTATAAAGAGGGTGAGTATGCTTCTAAAACAAAAATAAACTACAAACTAAGCCTAAATGTGAAAATCAAAATTTGACAAAGTTCTACATGTTTTTGTACATGGTGGAAGTGTGGCCTTTATTTACGGAGTTAGTCCAGTAAATTGGCCACATTTATGGGGCTAGTACATGTATAAGGGTTGATTCGATCCCGATGATGCAAAGAAAATGATGAAAACAGTTCCCTTTCTGTACCAAAGCTACAGCTTGAGTTTTAACGTGCACGCGGGTGAAGCATTGTTGGCATGACGTCAGAGTCTTTTGGTCTGAAAACCGACCACAGACACCGTCTATGTTTCGTGAAATTTCCAGATTCGTTTGCACACGTTTGCCTCTCAAAATTTCAAGATGAAATTTCACAAAAATTATACATCTTAAAAAGGCAACACTTTTTGATTAGCCTATAAAGAGGGTGAGTATGCTTCTAAAGGAAAAATAAACTACAAACTAAGCCTAAATGTGAAAATCAAAATTTGACAAAGTTCTACATGTTTTTATACATGGTGGAAGTGTGGAGGTAGTCCAGTAAATTGGCCACATTTATGGGGCTACACTAGAACCATCTATGGGTATTACGTACATGTACGTAATACCATAGGTAGGCATATCAATGCGAACTTGCTGTATATTCTACGAATAATATGGGAGTGAGTTTTGGAGCGGCCGCTGTATATTTGTACCCCCAGACTATGCCCAGTACTTCTTGACATACTCATGTTCTGTTCGCTTAAAGTGTAAGGGTTGAATCGATCCCGATGGTGCAAAAAAAATGATGAAAACAGTCCGCTTTTCCATACCGAAGCTACAGTTTGAGTTTTGACGTTTTAACATGCACACAAGTGCACACGAAGCGTTGTTGGCGTGACGTCAGAGTCTTTTGGTCTGGGAACCGACCACAGGCACCGTCTTACGTTGAATATCAATGTTTTACACACACCTTGGTAAATAACATGAATTTTCATCTTGAAAAACAATGCCGAAATTTTCAAAAGTTTGTATCTCCACTCTTTGTGAACCGATCGACCTGGAACACACACTACGTGAAAGCATGTCTTCGGATCTATTCGGAAATGTCACGATGAAGCTCTTCAGCCAATCAGAATGCCCGGTTTCCCTCCAGGAGATTTCACTCAGAAACCGAGTGCACACGAAGTGCCGCGAAAAGCGGTGCCGGGTCATGACCTTCAAGATCAGCACAAGAACGTGATCACGAAGGACGCTCACCGCGTTACTTTTGTCGCCATAAACCCAGATCTACATCGAATTTGCAACAATTTTGCAACAAAGTACACAGGAAATACTCAGAATGAATGTCTCCAAATTTGAATATGATCAGTTGAGCACTTTTTTTGTTATGAATTTTCAAAGTTCATGTATGTAAGGACATTTGAGACTGTGTGCATGGTTCTGTGCGTGCGTGTGTTGAGGTTTTGGTCTCCTGTAATTTGACACTCTACTGAAGTGCCTATTTCCATCAATTTTTTGCATCATCAGAATCGATTCAACCCTTATACTTTAAGCAGACTGAACATGCTGAATGTGCGTATGTCAAGAAGTACTGGGCATAGTCTTGGGTTACAAATATACAGCGGCCGCTCCAAAACTCATTTCTATATTATACATAGAGTATACATATACAGCATGTTCGCATTGATATGCCTGTCTATGGGTCTTACATGTAAGGCCCATACATGTAGTTCTAGGGATATTGTCACCCTGTGCACAAACCCTGGACTGGTCTGAAATGTCTTAAGTGTTTTCCTAGTAAAAACTTCAATATTTTCCCTGCTAAATTTGACTTTTTGACATCACTTTCTGATGGCTGACCGGTCACTGATGGGAAAAATTAGTGATGGCCTTGCTATTTGCTAATGACGATGCGTTTTCTAAATTATGTATTTTGTTTTTGACTATGGCAAATTCGTTGGCGATTGTGTAGTGTAGGGCCCCTGTTTTGTTTTGATCAAATTTATGTCAAAAATGTTTTTTATTGCTCAAAAATCACCTTTACAATTAAAGCAGACTTTTGTCAATTCTAATGACACCCGTTTTGCAATTTTGAACAGATTCTTGGAGTAGGAATCACGATTTTCCTGCGCAGTTTGTGCCTATCCTTGCTATTCAGCGCGCCGTGCGTGCTCACGGTACATCGCGCAGTCATCGCCATCTTTATTTTCGGGTTGCATGTTGTCGCAGCGCTGTCATCATAATTTAACCCCCAAAATTGGAAAGATAGTTACAACCAGATGCTGCCTTTTCTTCATATCTGGAACTGAGAAACATGTCAAATTTTGTTAGGAAATACTTCGAAAATGTTCTTAACTCTCCATAGACATTGTACATAACCGCCGAAGTAGCGTCAGTTTGCAACATTCTTTTCCCAATCCCTAAAAAAATCAAAACCCTGCCCTCTATCTTAGTCTGAGTAACTTGTACTCAACTTATCGCCTTTTTAACATTCAGATGTGGTCTGGCCATAGTAGGGTCCAAGCTTAACCGCTGCCATCGCTCGACACAATTCTGTACTTGACACAAAAACCCAGACTGGGACCGCGAATGCATGAAAATGTGCAAAATTACTACTGACGTTTTTTTACTCACCATTCAGCTAAATTAACGCCCACACAACACGTACATCAAAATGCTATAGTTACAAGTATGTCGCCTGGGAACGTTGAGGAAGCTGTAGTGAGTAAAAAGCTTGCTCACTGTTTCTTTTTATTGAGCACCAACTTTTGCATGATATGGAAACCTTAAGTTTTGGGACTCTCATACACAGTATTGAGAGTCCCGAATTTTCGGACTACCAAAAACCCAACATTGCCCAACAAAAGCATCAGATGTCACCCTCAGCACGGCCTCCAAATAACTAAATATGCCACCTGAGGTTCAAGTAGAGATCGATGATTAAGATCGAGGTACTAAAGTTTACTTACAATCCGGATGAAAAGTGAATCGTGAACACGTTAAATTTCCGACTCGTGTTTGAACAATGCGATGTGGTCATGCCATGCGTTCATTCGATGGTCCCCGTATCCCGTATATTCCGTTACCGAACATGAGGCTTCGATTATGATAATGAGTAGACTGGATCTCGTTTGTAAACACAAGTGCATTTCGAATGATAATAGGGAGTCTGGAAAAGGGTTTTTTTGTTGTCAAAAACTGCCCCTAATTTTCATATTTAGTCAGAATTCAGCATTTTCTTTGCAATTGATTACACATATGTGAAGGGGTACAAGCCTGTTAGACTGATTCTCTTACCTTACAATCCCCAAAGTCTATTGCAATGTTAGCTTGAGTAACTCTACCTTTAGAATTAGAAGGCTCTGTCAGCCTTCTAAGCATGGTGATTTTCGGGGGTCAGTACGCTATGGCTTTTGGAAATGCACTTTGATAGATGAAATTCCTTTGTCTGGAATTCAAATTGCTGAATACAATCCACCCAAAACGTTGCCATGGTTGATCCATAACTCTGAAATATTTTAGAACCATTGTCATTTGGATCATGGGACAATATTTTTGGTGGAAAATCTGAGTTTTTACTCACCAGCCTTGTGGTTTCGATCTGACAAATCCACGGGCCATGTTCTTGTGTATTAATGTACGTTGTGTGTGCACTGATCTTTGTGTGACCTCAGCAGGTCAACCCTACATTCGGCTGGCTGAAAACGCTGCGTTGTATGGTTACAAGTTATCAGTTTTGGTGGACTGTTTACTGATGGATATTTTCATCCCATGTTTCTGTCAAATTTAAAAACAGTTCACCAAAACTGACAACTTGTAACCATACAGCGCAGCGTATTCAGCGTGCCAAAATGACGTACATAATAATTATATGTTGCACGATGCAAATCATACAATCCCCCTCTATCCCAATTGGTCCAGCTGAATGTAGAGTTGACCTGAACTCTGCATTGTGAATTGCCCGAATAGAGCAAGTGTCTCAATGCAATTGTCATGCATGTACATGTACAAGTTATTGGAGAGTGCCCCTATTTGTAAACTACTTGTAGCTAATTTCAATTTCAAATGCTACAGGTCAATTTCAATTTGTAGCCACTGCAGATACAGTTCTTGTTGGAAATTGAAATCAAATTTATCCATGAATAAGCAGGAAACATATGGGCGACTTTAAGAGAATATACAACATTTGCAAACATCGAAAAATAAAAGTAACAAGTTTTTACGAAATACCTTACTAGGATGTTGGTAAATGACAGTCTAAAGCATCCTGTAAAATTATGGCACCTGGTGTGAAGTCATTTTCCAGAAAATGGTATTTTTGTATACAGTGGCTGACCACCGTTGGAAAAACCTGACTATTTTTAACTACAGCTCCAAATTTACCATTTTTTTTTCAGTCCAAATTTTGTTTGCTATTGGTGATATGTTCATGAACGGGTGCAGGCCAGCTAGACTGGTTTACCTTACCTTACAATTTTCCGGCATCTATAAATTGATCCATTTCATCTTTACTGAAGTCAGGGAACTAGGCTACTTGAACATTTTTTTCCCCCAGCATTTTCGAACATAGAACTTCAAACATGTCATTGTAACAATATTTGATGTATTATACTTACCCCTCAAATAGTTCATTTCTGAAAATTACAGCAAAAGCCAATGATGTACATTCCCTTTAAAGAAAGAATAATGGCTCATTGTTTATTTTTGTGTCAGTAGTGTCTTTCCTAATGTAATAAATATTATGCAACAGGATGTTAGCAGATAGGATTGGGTAACCTTTTGTGCATTTCCTGTTAATCATCAGGAAGTATTGTTTAGCTAGAAGGATCTCGATTTCCCTTTTTTTCTTTCTTTTTCATACAGTGCTTTGAACACATGCTGTTGATCACGCATTTGGAAAATATCTGGTTATATTGTTGCGTGCACTCTACATGTACATCTCCTCAGACTGTACTAAACAAATTGGTTGTTACATGTTTCTGTACATGTATTGTGGTAGCGTCCAGCTTGTGATTGTAGCTGAGCTGATGGCTAGAGTCCTTCTTTGAAGAGGTATGTTTATGTACAATGAATCTAGGTCTATTTACACAAATACAAATGAAATAGCACGAAAAGTGGGCCTTAGTGATCTGTAGCAAGATGAAAGCTGCATACTCATTGCTGTTATTAGCTGTTCCCAATTTCAATTGGGAACAGCTCTTGTTTTCGTTAAAGTTTTTTTTTTTCCTTTTTTTAGCTGTTCCCAATTTCAATTGGGAACAGCTCTTGTTTTCGTTAAAGTTTTTTTTTTAGCTGTTTCGGTGTACACACCGAAACAGCTCTTGTTTCTGTTATTTTTTTTTTTCTCTTTTTTTTTTTTTTCCACTTTTTTCCCCATAGGATAACACGTGTTTTCGTTCTACAAGTCACTTTTTGCCTTGTTTCAAATCTGATCGACTTCAAACCTGGCACACAGTTAAACTATCATCTGAAGATGTATGCCGAAACTTTTCGTCATGCTGACGTCATCACTTGATTTATTATAGAATTTTGAATATTTAATTTTTCCCATAGACTTTGTACACAGAAATTTAAAAAAAAATGTCAATTTTCAGAGGGCATTTTCGACACTTTGCCAGTAATTCATTTACACCAATCTTTGTCCAAGCAATGACCCTAATTCAAACAACATTGTGTAATGATGATGTCATGATGACGTCATCCGGTGTTTATTTATAGGCAATTAAATTGTGACATTTTTAATATTTAAAAATGCATAAGAAATCAACCGTACGCGTCCGCAGCATTCTGTTGCCGGCAAGTGGTAGAGTAGGTTGAGGTCTTTATTTCATTCAGTGTGCGTGAAATCACGTGACCCTTGCTTCCGGTCGAAAAAGGCCAAAACCGGAAGTGGCTTATTATTTAAAAGTGGTAATAGATATGAACTTGCTTTTAACGGTGTTAGTCTTTTGGCTAATAGTATTCTTTAAATCATCTACCGATGACGTCATGCAATCTTCGAGCGCCTCTAGTGACAGGTTGAAAATTTTCAAAAATGTATTTTGAATAGATGTCTGTGGCGAAGTTTGTCGGAATCGCCTAAATATTGGTGTATATGATGACCTTGACCCACTTAAGACGTGTGCGAAGTTTAAGGCTTATGACGTCATCAGACCGGAAGTTATAATAAAAAGACCCTTTTTCCTAAGAAAATTCCTGAAAAATCAACCATGGCAGTTTTTATATTAGTTTTTACTTTAATTGTTTATTTAAGGGTAGGTCTAAAATATTTCAAAGCTTCGAGGCAATAAGCAAACTCGGACATGCTCTGCGCACGCTTAAAACTTCAGGTTGACAATAACTCTGCTTTAAAACATGCACAGGAAGTGTATGTACTTTTACATGTACATGTACATGCACGTACATTGTACATATCGTATGTCAGTCAGCCCGCGTGCAGCGCACGTGTTGCTGAGGTCAAATCCTGTCCACAGTGACCGTTTTAGCCGATTTCCGGCTAACTTTGACAGATTTTATGTTCATGCATAGTCAAAAATTGCAGTGACGTGACGATGATGTCATCATGTGTTTTATATGAATTATTCAATTTTTGGACCTTTTACTCATATTTCATCAATGGAACGTGGTAAATTCGAAATTCTTTTTTGCAAAAGGTTTGTTAGGTCGTAGATAGATACAGAAAATTTCAAAAATGTGTGCCGTCATCATGACGTCATGAAAAAAATGTGTTTTTTTTACATAGCATAGACACTTTTTGTATAGAATACGCATGTACATGTTCATTCGTCCTGGATGAAACTCCTTTACGGCAGTCATTAATTTTTTTTTTTTTTAGCTGTTCCCAATTTCAATTGGGAACAGCTCTTGTTTTCGTTAAAGTTTTTTTTTTTCCTTTTTTTTCTTTTTTTTTCTTTTTCCACTTTTCCCATAGGTTTTGTACACGTTTTTATTCTACAAGCCACTTTGGCAATTATTTTAAATCCAATCAACTTTAAACTCAGCACAGTAAATAACCATCATTTGAAGATGTATGCCGAAACTTTTCGTCATGCTGACGTCATCACGTGATTTATTATGGAATTTTGAATATTTAATTTTCCCCATAGACTTTGTACACAGAATTTTTTTTTAAATGTCAATTTTCAGAGGGCATTTTCGTCTCTTTGCCAGTAATTCATCTACACCAATCTTTGTCAAAGCAAAGCTCCTAATTCAAACAACATTGTGTAATGATGACGTCATGATGACGTCATCCGGTGTTTATTTATAGGCAATTAAATTGTGACAATTTTAATATTTAAACATGCATAAGAAATCAACCGTACGCGTCCGCAGCATTCTGTTGCCGGCAAGTGGTAGAGTAGGTTAAGGTCTTTATTTCATTCAGTGTGCGTGAAATCACGTAACCCTTGCTTCCGGTCGAAAAAGGCCAAAACCGGAAGTGGCTTATTATTTGAAAGTGGTAATAGATATGAACTTGCTTTTAACGGTGTTAGTCTCTTGGCCGATAGTTTTCTTCAAATCATCTACCGATGACATCATGCAATCTTCGAGCGCCCTCTAGCGACAGTTTAAAAATTTTCAAAAATGTATTTTGAATAGATGTCTGTGGCGAAGTTTGCCGGAATCGCCTAAATATTGGTGTATATGATGACCTTGATCCACTTAAGACGTGTGCGAAGTTTAAGGTGTATGACGTCATCAGACCGGAAGTTATAATGAAAAGACTCTTTTTCCTTAGAAAATTCCTTAAAAATCAACCATGGCAGTTTTTATATTAGTTTTTACTTTAATTGTCTATTTAAGGGTAGGTCTAAAACATTTCAAAGCTTCAAGGCAAAAATAAGCAAACTTGGACGTGCCCTGCGCACGCTTAAAACTTCAGGTTGACATTACCTCTGCTTTAAAACATGCACAGGACGTCCACAATGTACATGTACATACACGTACGTTGTACATATCGTATGTCAGTCAGCCCGCGCGCAGCGCACGTGTTGCTGAGGTCAAATCCTGTCCACAGTGACCGTTTTAGCCGATTTCCGGCTACCTTTGACAGATTTTATGTTCATGCATAGTGAGGGACGTATTATTGATAAAAACAAATCATAGTGCGGAAAAGCCCTATCTTCTGTTGCAAACAGACATAGATCTCTACTTATATGTCTATGGGTCCAACAGATAATCAATATTGGGAACAGCTCTGTGGTTGTTCACAACCACAATTTCTAGTTTTTTTCTTTTTTTTTCTTTTTCCACTTTTCCCATAGGTTTTGTACACGTTTTTATTCTACAAGCCACTTCGGCAATTATTTGAAATCCGATCAACTTTAAACTTGGCATAGTCATTAACAATCATCTGAGGATGTATGCCGAAACTTTTCGTCATGCTGACGTCATCACGTGATTTATTATAGAATTTTGAATATTTAATTTTTCCCATAGACTTTGTACACAGATTTTTTTTTTAAAATGTCGATTTTCAGAGGGCATTTTCAACTCTTTGCCAGTAATTCATTTACACCAATCTTTGTCCAAGCAAAGACCCTAGTTCAAACAACATTGTGTAATGATGACGTCATGATGACGTCATCCGGTGTTTATTTATAGGCAATTAAATTGTGACACTTTTAATATTTAAAAATGCATAAGAAATCAACCGTACGCGTCCGCAGCATTCTGTTGCCGGCAAGTGGTAGAGTAGGTTGAGGTCTTTATTTCATTCAGTGTGCGTGAAATCACGTGACCCTTGCTTCCGGTCGAAAAAGGCCAAAACCGGAAGTGGCTTATTATTTAAAAGTGGTAATAGATATGAACTTGCTTTCAACGGTGTTAGTCTCTTGGCTGATAGTATTCTTCAAATCATCTACGATGACGTCATGCAATCTTCGAGCGCCCTCTAGCGACAGGTTGAAAATGTTCAAAAATGTATTTTGAATAGATGTCTGTGGCGAAGTTTGTCGGAATCGCCTAAATATTGGTTTATATGATGACCTTGACCCACTTAAGACGTGTGCGAAGTTTAAGGTGCATGACATCATCAGACCGGAAGTTATAATGAAAAGACTCTTTTTCCTTAGAAAATTCCTGAAAAATCAACCATGTCAGTTTTTATATTAGTTTTTACTTTAATTGTCTATTGAAGGGTAGGTCTAAAACATTTGAAAGCTCTGAGGCAATCAGCAAACTCGGACATGCCCTGCGCACGCTTAAAACTTCAGGTTGACAATACCTCTGCTTTGAAACATACACAGGACGTCCACAATGTACAGTACATGTACATGCACGTACGTTGTACATATCGTATGTCAGTCAGCCCGCGCACAGCGCACGTGTTGCTTAGGTCGAATCCTGTCCACAGTGACCGTTTTACCCGATTTCCGGCTAACTTTGACGGATTTTATGTTCATGCATAGTCAGGGACGTATTATTGATAAAAACAAATCATAATGCGGAAAAGCCCTATGTTCTGTTGCAAACAGACATAGATCTCTACTTATATGTCTATGGGTTCAACAGATAATCAATATTGGGAACAGCTCTGTGGTTGTTCACAACCACAATTTCTAGTTTCCTTTTTTTAGCTGTTCCCAATTTCAATTGGGAACAGCTCTTGTTTTCGTTAAAGTTTTTTTTTTTCCTTTTTTTTTTTTTTTTAGCTGTTTCGGTGTACACACCGAAACAGCTCTTGTTTCTGTTATTTTTTTTTTTCTCTTTTATTTTTCAGACTTTTTTCTCATAGGATAACACGTGTTTTCGTTCTACAAGTCACTTTTTGCTTTTTTTCAAATCCGATCGACTTCAAACCTGGCACACACTTAGACCATCATCTGAAGATGTGTGCCGAAACTTTTCGTCATGCTGACGTCATCACGTGATTTATTATAGAATTTTGAATATTTAATTTTTCCCATAGACTTTGTACACAGAGATTTAAAAAAAAATGTCAATTTTCAGATGGCATTTTCGACTCTTTGCCAGTAATTCATTTACACCAATCTTTGTCCAAGCAAAGACTCTAATTCAAACAACATTGTGTAATGATGACATCATGATGACGTCATCCGGTGTTTATTTATAGGCAATTAAATTGTGACAATTTTAATATTTAAAAATGCATAAGAAATCAACCGTACGCGTCCGCAGCATTCTGTTGCCGGCAAGTGGTAGAGTAGGTTGAGGTCTTTATTTCATTCAGTGTGCGTGAAATCACGTGACCCTTCCTTCCGGTCGAAACCGGAAGTGCCTAATAATTTGAAAGTGGTAATAGATATGAACTTGCTTTTAACGGTGTTAGTCTCTTGTCTGATAGTATTCTTTAAATCATCTACGGATGACGTCATGCAATCTTCGAGCGCCCTCTAGCGACAGGTTGAAAATTTTCAAAAATGTATTTTGAATAGATGTCTGTGGCGAAGTTTGTCGGAATCGCCTAAATATTGGTGTATAGAATAACCTTGACCCACTTAAGACGTGTGCGAAGTTTAAGGTGCATGACGTCATCAGACCGGAAGTTATAATGAAAAGACTCTTTTTCCTTAGAAAATTCCTGAAAAATCAACCATGGCAGTTTTTGTATTAGTTTTTACTTTAATTGTCTATTTAAGGGTAGGTCTAAAACATTTCAAAGCTTCGAGGCAATAAGCAAACTTGGACATGCCCTGCGCACGCTTAAAACTTCAGGTTGACAATAACTCTGCTTTAAAACATGCACAGTCCACAATGTACATGTACATGCATGTACGTTGTACATATCGTATGTCAGTCAGCCCGCGCGCAGCGCACGTGTTGCTGAGGTCAAATCCTGTCCACAGTGACCGTTTTAGCCGATTTCCGGCTAACTTTGACAGATTTTATGTTCATGCATAGTCAGGGACGTAGGATAGACACTCATTGTATAGAATACGCATGTACATGTTCATTCGCCCTGGATGAAACTCCTTTACGGCAGTCATTAAGAAAACGATCGAAACAGCTCAGTGTTTGTCCACAAACACATTTCTAGTTTTTTTTGGCTTTTCCGCAAAAAAGCGAAAAAGCCTTTCTTTTTGTTCTCATTTTTGGCTTTTCCGCAAAAAAGCGGAAAAGCCTTTCTTTTTGTTCTCATTTTTTTTCTTTCTTCTTCTTCTTCTTCTTCTTTTTGTCGCCTAAATCCCATAGACTTTGTACACGTTTTTTCTACACGCCACTTTTGACATTTATCTTTGTCATACGTCATTCAAAGTTAGCATAGTCATAGTCCTTATAGCAGAGATGTGCCCCGAAGAGTGACGTCATGATGACGTCATCACGTGATTTATTATAGATTTTTGAATATTTAATTTTTCCCATAGACTTTGTACACAAAATTTAAAAAAAAATTGTCGGTTTTCAAAGGACATTTTCGACTGTTTGCCAGTAATTCATTTACACCAAACTTTGTTAAAGCAAAGACCCTAATTCAAACAACATTGTGTAATGATGACGTCATGATGACGTCATCAGGTGTTTATTTATAGGCAATTAAATTGTGACACTTTTAATATTTAAAAATGCATAAGAAATCAACAGTACGCGTCCGCAGCATTCTGTTGCCGGCAAGTGGTAGAGTAGGTCAAGGTCTTTATTTCTTTTAGTGTGCGTGAAATCACGTGACCCTTGCTTCCGGTCGAAAAAGGCCCAAACCGGAAGTGGCTTATTATTTAAAAGTGGTAATAGAAATGAACTTGCTTTCAACGGTGTTAGTCTCTTGGCCAATAGTATTCTTCAAATCATCTACCAATGACGTCATGCAATCTTCCAGCGCCCTCTAGCGACAGGTTGAAAATTAGCAAAAATGTATTTTGAATAGATGTCTGTGGCGAAGTTTGTCGGAATCGCCTAAATATTGGTGTATATAATGACCTTGACCCACTTAAGACGTGTGCGAAGTTTTAGGCGAATGACGTCATCAGACCGGAAGTTATAATGAAAAGACCCTTTTTCATTTGAAAATTCCTGAAAAATCAACCATGGCAGTTTTTATATTTGTTTTTACTTTAATTGTTGATTGAAGGGTAGGTCTAAAACATTTCAAAGTTTCCAGGCGATAAGCGAACTCGAACATACCCTGCGCACGCTTAAAACTTCACCTTGACAATACCTCTGCTTCAAAACATGCACAGGACAGGACGTCCACAATGTACATGTACATGCACGTACGTTGTACATAGGCACATACATCGTATGTCAGTCAGCCTGCAGCGCACGTGTTGCCGAGGTCAAATCCTGTCCACAGTGACCGTTTTAGCCGATTTTCGGCTAACTTTGACAGATTTTATGTTCCTGCATGCGCATAGACAGTGACGTATTATAGCACTTTTGGCATTAATCTTTGTCAGATATCATTGAAAGTTGGCATAAGCATAGTCCCTATAGCCAAGATGTGTCCCGAAGAGTGACGTCATGGTGACGTCATCAAGTGATTTATTATGGATTTATGAATAATTAATTTTTCTCATAGACTTTGTACACAGCTTTCTCCACAAGTATTTCCCTATACAAACTGATATATCGTACTGAGTAGTTCTGAACTTCGGCTGAGAATTACTATGAGAAGGAAAAAGAAATCGTATTTTTTTACGCCTGTCATTTGATTGAAAATATTCCCAAGAGTTAGAATAGCAAGTAATATTTTATAAAAATGTTTCAGTTTAAAGGAAAATCACGCATTTAAAGGTGCAGTTTTTCTGCTGTGGGATTTTTAACCTATTGACTTTCCCCCTTTTTAAGCCACCATTTTCATAACTTGGCGATCTGGAATCGTCATCAAAGTTACAGCCAAGGAAGATCCTCATACAAAAATTATGCCAAGACTACGACATCATGATGACGTCATCTTCAAGTGATTTATTATGGATTCATGAATAATTAATTTTTCTCATAGACTTTGTACACAGCTTTTTCCACAAGTCTTTTCCTATACAACACTGATATATCTTACTGAGTAATTCTACGGAAGCTTAAAGTGACCATTCGAGTTTCCACGTTTCGAGATAATTTATCTCGAACGACGGAATACTGAGATAAAAACATGTCTTTTCGTGATATCGCATCTCGGAAAACGTCTTTCCCGAATTCGTATCTCAGAAAGACGTCTTTGCCAAATATCACATCACGGAATGACATCTTTCCCAGAAATCGTATCTCAGAAGGCGTCTTTCCCTGATGTCGTATCTCGGAAAGACATCTTCTCCTGATATCGTATCTCAGAAAGACGTCTTTCCTTGATATTGTATCTCGGAAAGGCGTCATTCCCTGATATCGTTTCTCAGAAAGGCGTCTTTCCGACATACGATATCAAGGATAGACGTCTTTCCGAGATGATATATGAGAGAAAGGCGTCTTAAGATGTTATATCAGGTGAAAGCGTCTTTTCAAGATAAGATATTAGAGAAAGAACGTCTTTCCGAGATGAAAGACGTCTTTCGAGATACAATATCAGGAAGCGTCTTTCTGAGATAAGATATGAGAGAAAGGCGTCTTTCCGCCAGGGAAAGACGTCTTTCCGGGATATCATATCAAGGAAAGGCGTCTTTCTGAGATGATATCAGAAAGGCGTCTTTCAGAATACGATATCAAGGAAAGGCGTCTTTCCGAGATGATATAAGAAAGACGTCTTTCCGAGATGTTATATCAGGGAAAGACGTCTTTCCGAGATACGATATCAGGAAAAGACGTCTTTCCGAGATACCATATCAGGGAAAGACGTCTTTCCAAGACACGATATCAGGGAAACACGTCATAAATATCTTAGTAATCCATCTTTCCGAGATAAATCATCAAAGAAACGTGGAAACTCGAATGGTCACTTTAAGCTTCCGTAGAATTACTATGAGAAGGAAAAAGAAATCGTATTTTTTTACGTTAACCATTTGATTGAAAACATTCTCAAGAGTCAGAATATCAAGTAATATTTTATAAAAATGTTTCAGTTTAAAGGCAAATCACGTATTTAAAGGTGCAGTTTTTCTGCTGTGGGATTTTTAACCCATTGACTTTGTACACGTTTTCAAGCCACCATTTTTATAACTTGGCGATCTGGAATCGTCATCAAAGTTACAGCCAAGGAAGACCCTCATACAAAAATTATGCCAAGACTATGACTTCACGATGACGTCATCACCTATTTTTTTTATTGATTTTTGAAAATTTACGTACATATTGTGAAGTCTTATATCTACAGAAATGTAAGTCCGATTGGGTTGAAACTTGGTATGTGGCTATACCAGGAAGTGTTATAGATTAAAAATGAGGTGACGTCATGATGACGTCATCCTGAGATTTTATATGAATATTTATTTTTTGACCTTTAAGCCATATCTCCCGAATGCAACATGCAAAATGCAAAATTCTTTGCATTTGGTCTGTTATGTAATAGCTATTCGCACAAAACTTGAAAAATGTGTGGCGTCATCATGGCGTCATCAAAATGCCATTTTCAAAACTCATATAAGGAAAGGTCAATTGTCATGAAACTTGGTGGGTAGGTAGTTAATCATACTAGTATGCAAAGTTCGAAATGACGTCACGATGACGTCATCAAAAATTTAAAAATAATTGTCGATTTTCAAAGTGCGTTTTCGACTCTTGCCAGTAATTTATTTAGATCACTCTTTGTCCAAGCAAACACCTTGTACACACGCACATACATCGTATTGCCGAGGTGAAATCCTGTCCACAGTGACCGTTTTAGCTGATTTTTCGGCTAACTTTGACAGATTTTATGTTCATGCATATTCAGGGCATATTATTGATAAAAAAAAATCATAATGCGGAAAAGCCCTATGTTCTGTTGCAAACAGACATAGATCTCTAGTTTTTCTTTCTTCTTCTTCTTCTTTTTGTCGCCAAAATCCCATAGACTTTGTACACGTTTTTTCTCAGTGCCACTTTTGGCATTAATCTTTGTCATACATCATTCAAAGTTAGCATAGTCATAGTCCTTATAGCAGAGATGTGCCCCGAAGAGTGACGTCATGATGACGTCATCGACTAATTTATTATAGATTTTTGAATATTTGATTTTTCCCATAGACTTTGTACACAAAATTTTAAAAAAAATTGTCGGTTTTCAAAGGACATTTTCGACTGTTTGCCAGTAATTCATGTACACCAAACTTTGTTAAAGCAAAGACCCTTATTCAAACAACATTGTGTAATGATGACGTCATGATGACGTCATCCTGTGTTTATTTATAGGCAATTAAATTGTGACACTTTTAATATTTAAAAATGCATAAGAAATCAACCGTACGCGTCCGCAGCATTCTGTTGCCGGCAAGTGGTAGAGTAGGTTGAGGTCTTCATTTCATTCAGTGTGCGTGCAATCACGTGACCCTTGCTTCCGGTCGAAAAAGGCCCAAACCGGAAGTGGCTTATTATTTGAAAGTGGTAATAGAAATGAACTTGCTTTCAACGGTGTTAGTCTCTTGGCCGATAGTATTCTTCAAATCATCTACCGATGACGTCATGCAATCTTCGAGCGCCCTCTAGCGACAGGTTGAAAATTAGCAAAAATGTATTTTGAATAGATGTCTGTGGCGAAGTTTGTCGGAATCGCCTAAATATTGGTGTATATGATGACCGTGACCCACTTAAGACGTGTGCGAAGTTTTAGGCGAATGACGTCATCAGACCGGAAGTTATAATAAAAAGACCCTTTTTCATTTGAAAATTCCTGAAAAATCAACCATGGCAGTTTTTATATTTGTTTTTACTTTAATTGTCGATTGAAGATTAGGTCTAAAACATTTCAAAGTTTCGAGGCGATAAGCGAACTCGAACATACCCTGCGCACGCTTAAAACTTCACGTTGACAATACCTCTGCTTCAAAACATGCACAGGACAGGACGTCCACAATGTACATGTACATGCACGTACCTTGTACATAGGCACATACATCGTATGTCAGTCAGCCTGCAGCGCACGTGTTGCTGAGATCAAATCCTGTCCACAGTGACCGTTTTAGCCGATTTTCGGCTAACTTTGACAGATTTTATGTTCATGCATGCGCATAGACAGGGACGTATTATAGCACTTTTGGCATTAATCTTTGTCAGATATCATTGAAAGTTGGCATAAGCATAGTCCCTATAGCAAAGATGTGTCCCGAAGAGTGACGTCATGGTGACGTCATCAAGTGATTTATTATGGATTTATGAATAATTAATTTTTCTCATAGACTTTGTACACAGCTTTCTCCACAAGTCTTTCCCTATACAACACTGATATATCTTACTGAGTAGTTCTGAACTTCGGCTGAGAATTACTATGAGAAGGAAAAAGAAATCGTATATTTTTACGCCTGTCATTTGATTGAAAATATTCCCAAGAGTTTGAATAGCAAGTAATATTTTATAAAAATGTTTCAGTTTAAAGGAAAATCACGCATTTGAAGGTGCAGTTTTTCTGCTGTGGGATTTTTAACCTATTGATTTTGTATACGTTTTCAAGCCACCATTTTTATAACTTGGCGATCTGGAATCGTCATCAAAGTTACAGCCAAGGAAGACCCTCATACAAAAATTATGCCAAGACTATATGACATCATGATGACGTCATCATTAAGTGATTTATTATGGATTCATGAATAATTAATTTTTCTCATAGACTTTGTACACATCTTTTTCCACAAGTCTTTTCCTATACAACACTGATATATCTTACTGAGTAGTTCTGAACTTGGCCGAGAATTACCATGAGAAGGAAAAAGAAATCGTATTTTTTACGTTTGTCATTTGATTGAAAATATTCCCAAGAGTCAGAATATCAAGTAATATTTCATAAAAATGTTTCAGTTTGAAGGCAAATCACGTATTTAAAGGTGCAGTTTTTGTGCTGTGGGATTTTAACCACATTTAGTCGTTACCCGTTTTTAAGCCAGCATTTTTATAACTTGGCGATCTGGAATCGTTATCAAAGTTACAGCCAAGGTAGACCCTCATACAAAAATTATGCCAAGACTATGATGTCACGATGACGTCATCACCTAATTCGTTAATTGATTTTGAAACATTTACGTACTTATTGTGAAGTCTTATATCTACAGAAATGTAAGTCCGATTGGGTTGAAACTTGGTATGTGGCTATACCAGGATGGGTTATAGATTAAAAATGAGGTGACGTCATGATGGCGTCATCCTGAGATTTTATATGAATATTAATTTGTTTGGACCTTTTAGCCATATCTCCCGAGCGAAACATGCAAAATGCAAAATTCTTTTTGCATTTGGTCTGTTATGTAATAGCTATTCGCACAAAACTTGGAAAATGTGTGACGTCATCATGACGTCATCAAAATGCGATTTTTCAAAACTCATATAAGGAAAGGTCCATTGTCATGAAACTTGGTGGGTAGGTAGTTAATCATACTAGTATGCAAAGTTCGAAGTGACGTCAGGATGACGTCATCAAAAAAATTAAAAATATATTTGTCGATTTTCAAAGTGCGTTTTCGACTCTTTGCCAGTAATTTATTTATAATTTATTTATCACTCTTTGTCCAAGCAAAGACCTTGTACACACGCACATACATCGTATTGCCGAGAACAAATCCTGTCCACTGTGACCGTTTTAGCCGATTTTCGGCTAACTTTGACAGATGTTATGTTCATGCATATTCCGGTCATATTATTGATCAAAAAAAATTATCATGCGGAAAAGCCCTATGTTCTGTTGCAAACAGACATAGACCTCTAGTTTTTTTAGCTGTTTCGGTGTACACACCGAAACAGCTCTTGTTTCTGTTATTTTTTTTTTTCTCTTTTATTTTTCAGACTTTTTTCTCATAGGATAACACGTGTTTTCGTTCTACAAGTCACTTTTGGCTTTTTTTCAAATCCGATCGACTTCAAACCTGGCACACACTTAGACCATCATCTGAAGATGTATGCCGAAACTTTTCGTCATGCTGACGTCATCACTTGATTTATTATAGAATTTTGAATATTTAATTTTACCCATAGACTTTGTACACAGAAATTTAAAAAAAAATGTCAATTTTTAGAGGGCATTTTCGACACTTTGCCAGTAATTTATTTACACCAATCTTTGTCCAAGCAATGACCCTAATTCAAACAACATTGTGTAATGATGACGTCATGATGACGTCATCCGGTGTTTATTTATAGGCAATTAAATTGTGTCATTTTTAATATTTAAAAATGCATAAGAAATCAACCGTACGCGTCCGCAGCATTCTGTTGCCGGCAAGTGGTAGAGTAGGTTCAGGTCTTTATTTCATTCAGTGTGCGTGAAATCACGTGACCCTTGCTTCCGGTCGAAAAAGGCCAAAACTGGAAGTGGCTTATTATTTAAAAGTGGTAATAGATATGAACTTGCTTTTAACGGTGTTAGTCTCTTGGCTAATAGTATTCTTTAAATCATCTACCGATGACGTCATGCAATCTTCGAGCGCCCTCTAGCGACAGGTTGAAAATTTTCAAAAATGTATTTTGAATAGATGTCTGTGGCGAAGTTTGTCGGAATCGCCTAAATATTGGTGTACATGATGACCTTGACCCACTTCAGACGTGTGCGAAGTTTAAGGTTTATGACGTCATCACACCGGAAGTTATAATGAAAAGACCCTTTTTCCTTAGAAAATTCTGAAAAATCAACCATGGCAGTTTTTATATTAGTTTTTACTTTAATTGTTTATTTAAGGGTAGGTCTAAAATATTTCAAAGCTTCGAGGCAATAAGCAAACTCGGACATGCCCTGCGCACGCTTAAAACTTCAGGTTGACAATAACTCTGCTTTAAAACATGCACAGGAAGTGTATGTACTTGTACATGTACACGTACATGCACGTACATTGTACATATCGTGTGTCAGTCAGCCCGCGTGCAGCGCACGTGTTGCTGAGGTCAAATCCTGTCCACAGTGACCGTTTTAGCCGATTTCCGGCTAACTTTGACAGATTTTATGTTCATGCATAGCGAGGGACGTATTATTGATAAAAACAAATCATAATGCGGAAAAGCTTTTGTTGCAAACAGAATTTTTGCAAAATTTCGTAAAATATGTGACGTCATCATGACGTCATCAAAAACGTGATTTTTTTTTTTTGATTTACATATCAGGGTATGTCCGATCATTATGAAACTTGGTTGGTAGGTAGGTATAGATAAAAGCATTCAAAATCTGAAGTGACGTCATCATGACGTCATCATCTGATTTTTTATGAATTTTTCAAATTTTAATATTTTCTTCAAATTTTCGACCGATCGACCTCAGAGAACCTGACGTCCGATTGGGTTCAATGTCGGTATGCAGATATTCCAGGAAGTGTTATAGACAAAAATTGCAGTGATGTGACGATGATGTCATCATGTGTTTTATATGAATTATTCAATTTTTGGACCTTTCACTCATATTTCATCAATGGAACGTGGTAAATTCGAAATTCTTTTTTGCAAAAGGTTTGTTTGATCGTAGATAGAAACAGAAAATTTCAAAAATGTGTGCCGTCATCATGACGTCATGAAAAAAATGGGGTTTTTTTACATAGCATAGACACGTTTTGTATAGAATACGCATGTACATGTTCATTCGTCCTGGATGAAACTCCTTTACGGCAGTCATTAATAAAACGGTCGAAACAGCTCAGTGTTTGTCCACAAACACATTTCTAGTTTTCTTTTTTTTTCTTTTTCCACTTTTGCCATAGGTTTTGTACACGTTTGTATTCTACAAGCCACTTTGGCAATTATTTTCAATCCGATCAACTTTAAACTCAGCATAGTCATTAATCATCATCTGAAGATGTATGCCGAAACTTTTCGTCATGCTGACGTCATCACGTGATTTATTATATAATTTTGAATATTTAATTTTTCCCATAGACTTTGTACACAGATTTTTTTTGAAAAATGTCAATTTTCAAAGGGCATTTTCAACTCTTTGCCAGTAATTCATTTACACCAATCTTTTTCCATGCAAAGACCCTAATTCAAACAACATTGTGTAATGATGACGTCATGATGACGTCATCCGGTGTTTATTTATAGGCAATTGAATAGTAACACTTTTAATATTAAAAAATGCATAAGAAATCAACCGTACGCGTCCGCAGCATTCTGTTGCCGGCAAGTGGTAGAGTAGGTTCAGGTCTTTATTTCATTCAGTGTGCGTGAAATCACGTGACCCTTGCTTCCGGTCGAAAAATGCCAAAACCGGAAGTGGCTTATTATTTGAAAGTGGTAATAGATATGAACTTGCTTTTAACGGTGTTAGTCTCTTGGCAGATAGTATTCTTCAAATCATCTACCGATGACGTCATGCAATCTTCGAGCGCCCTCTAGCGACAGGTTGAAAATTTTCAAAAATGTATTTTGAATAGATGTCTGTGGCGAAGTTTGTCAGAATTGCCTAATAATCGGTGTATATGATGACCTTGACCCACTTAACACGTGTGCGAAGTTTAAGGTGTATGACGTCATCAGACCGGAAGTTATAACAAAAAGACCCTTTATCCTTAGAAAATTCCTGAAAAATCAACCATGGCAGTTTTTATATTAGTTTTTACTTTAATTGTCTATTTAAGGGTAGGTCTAAAACATTTCAAAGCTTCGAGGTAATAAGCAAACTCGGACATGCCCCGCGCACGCTTAAAACTTCAGGTTGACAATACCTCTGCTTTAAAACATGCACAAACCGTCCACAATGTACATGTACATACACGTACATTGTACGTTGTACATATCGTATGTCAGTCAGCCCGCGCGCAGCGCACGTGTTGCTGAGGTCAAATCCTGTCCACAGTGACCGTTTTAGCCGATTTCCGGCTAACTTTGACAGATTTTATGTTCATGCATAGTGATAGTCAGGGAGGTTGATAAAAACAATCATAATGCGGAAAGCCCTGTCTTCTGTTGCAAACAGACATAGATCTCTACTTATATGTCTATGGGTCCAACAGATAATCAATATTGGGAACAGCTCTGTGGTTGTTCACAACCACAATTTCTAGTTAGCTGTTTCGGTGTACACACCGAAACAGCTCTTGTTTCTGTTATTTTTTTTTTTCTCTTTTATTTTTCAGACTTTTTTCTCATAGGATAACACGTGTTTTCGTTCTACAAGTCACTTTTTGCTTTTTTTCAAATCCGATCGACTTCAAACCTGGCACACACTTAGACCATCATCTGAAGATGTGTGCCGAAACTTTTCGTCATGCTGACGTCATCACGTGATTTATTATAGAATTTTGAATATTTAATTTTTCCCATAGACTTTGTACACAGAGATTTAAAAAAAAATGTCAATTTTCAGATGGCATTTTCGACTCTTTGCCAGTAATTCATTTACACCAATCTTTGTCCAAGCAAAGACTCTAATTCAAACAACATTGTGTAATGATGACATCATGATGACGTCATCCGGTGTTTATTTATAGGCAATTAAATTGTGACAATTTTAATATTTAAAAATGCATAAGAAATCAACCGTACGCGTCCGCAGCATTCTGTTGCCGGCAAGTGGTAGAGTAGGTTGAGGTCTTTATTTCATTCAGTGTGCGTGAAATCACGTGACCCTTGCTTCCGGTCGAAAAAGGCCCGAACCGGAAGTGGCTTATTATTTGAAAGTGGTAATAGATATGAACTTGCTTTTAACGGTGTTAGTCTCTTGTCTGATAGTATTCTTTAAATCATCTACGGATGACGTCATGCAATCTTCGAGCGCCCTCTAGCGACAGGTTGAAAATTTTCAAAATGTATTTTGAATAGATGTCTGTGGCGAAGTTTGTCGGAATCGCCTAAATATTGGTGTATAGAATGACCTTGACCCACTTCAGACGTGTGCGAAGTTTAAGGTGCATGACGTCATCAGACCGGAAGTTATAATGAAAAGACTCTTTTCCTTAGAAAATTCCTGAAAAATCAACCATGGCAGTTTTGTATTAGTTTTTACTTTAATTGTCTATTTAAGGGTAGGTCTAAAACATTTCAAAGCTTCGAGGCAATAAGCAAACTTGGACATGCCCTGCGCACGCTTAAAACTTCAGGTTGACAATAACTCTGCTTTAAAACATGCACAGTCCACAATGTACATGTACATGCATGTACGTTGTACATATCGTATGTCAGTCAGCCCGCGCGCAGCGCACGTGTTGCTGAGGTCAAATCCTGTCCACAGTGACCGTTTTAGCCGATTTCCGGCTAACTTTGACAGATTTTATGTTCATGCATAGTCAGGGACGTAGGATAGACACTCATTGTATAGAATACGCATGTACATGTTCATTCGCCCTGGATGAAACTCCTTTACGGCAGTCATTAAGAAAACGATCGAAACAGCTCAGTGTTTGTCCACAAACACATTTCTAGTTTTTTCTTCTTTTTCTTTTTCCACTTTTCCCCATAGGTTTTGTACACGTTTTTATTCTACAAGCCACTTTGGCAATTATTTTAAATCCGATCAACTTTAAACTCAGCATAGTTATTAACCATCATCTGAGGATGTATGCCGAAACTTTTTGTCATGCTGACGTCATCACGTGATTTATTATAGAATTTTGAATATTTAATTTTTCCCATAGACTTTGTACACAGAATTTTAAAATAAAATGTCAATTTTCAGAGGGCATTTTCGACTCTTTGCTAGTAATTCATTTACACCAATCTTTGTCCAAGCAAAGACCCTTACTCAAACAACATTGTGTAATGATGATGTCATGATGACGTCATCCGGTGTTTATTTATAGGCAATTAAATTGTGACACTTTTAATATTTAAAACTGCATAAGAAATCAACCGTACGCGTCCGCAGCATTCTGTTGCCGGCAAGTGGTAGAGCAGGTTAAGGTCTTTATTTCATTCAGTGTGCGTGAAATCACGTGACCCTTGCTTCCGGTCGGAAAAGGCCAAAACCGGAAGTGGCTTATTATTTAAAAGTGGTAATAGATATGAACTTGCTTTTAACGGTGTTAGTCTCTTGGCTGATAGTATTCTTCAAATCATCTACCGATGACGTCATGCAATCTTCGAGCGCCCTCTAGCGACAGGTTGAAAATTTTCAAAAATGTATTTTGAATAGATGTCTGTGGCGAAGTTTGTCGGAATCGCCTAAATATTGGTGTATATGATGACCTTGACCCACTTCAGACGTGTGCGAAGTTTAAGGTATATGACGTCATCAGACCGGAAGTTATAATGAAAAGACGCTTTTTCCTTAGAAAATTCCTGAAAAATCAACCATGACAGTTTTTATATTAGTTTTTACTTTAATTGTCTATTTAAGGGTAGGTCTAACACATTTCAAAGCTTCGAGGCAATAAGCAAACTCGGACATGCCCTGCGCACGCTTAAAACTTCAGGTTGACAATACCTCTGCTTTAAAAAATGCACAGGACGTCCACAATGTACATGTACAAGCATGTTCATTATACGTTGTACACATCGTATGTCAGTCAGCCCGCGCGCAGCGCACGTGTTGGTGAGGTCAAATCCTGTCCACAGTGACCGTTTTAGCCGATTTCCTGCTAACTTTGACAGATTTTATGTTCATGCATAGTGATAGTCAGGGACGTTGATAAAAACAAATCATAATGCGGAAAGCCCTATCTTCTGTTGCAAACAGACATAGATCTCTACTTATGTGTCTGTGGGTCCAACAGATAATCAATATTGGGAACAGCTCTGTGGTTGTTCACAACCACAATTTCTAGTTAGCTGTTCCCAATTTCAATTGGGAACAGCTCTTGTTTTCGTTAAAGTTTTTTTAGCTGTTTCGGTGTACACACCGAAACAGCTCTTGTTTCTGTTTTTTTTTTTTTTCTCTTTTTTTTTTTTTTCCACTTTTTTTCCCATAGGATAACACGTGTTTTCGTTCTACAAGTCACTTTTTGCCTTGTTTCAAATCTGATCGACTTCAAACCTGGCACACAGTTAAACTATCATCTGAAGATGTATGCCGAAACTTTTCATCATGCTGACGTCATCACTTGATTTATTATAGAATTTTGAATATTTTATTTTTCCCATAGACTTTGTACACAGAAATTTAAAAAAAAATGTCAATTTTCAGAGGGCATTTTCGACACTTTGCCAGTAATTCATTTACACCAATCTTTGTCCAAGCAATGACCCTAATTCAAACAACATTGTGTAATGATGATGTCATGATGACGTCATCCGGTGTTTATTTATAGGCAATTAAATTGTGACATTTTTAATATTTAAAAATGCATAAGAAATCAACTGTACGCGTCCGCAGCATTCTGTTGCCGGCAAGTGGTAGAGTAGGTTGAGGTCTTTATTTCATTCAGTGTGCGTGAAATCACGTGACCCTTGCTTCCGGTCGAAAAAGGCCAAAACCGGAAGTGGCTTATTATTTAAAAGTGGTAATAGATATGAACTTGCTTTTAACGGTGTTAGTCTTTTGGCTAATAGTATTCTTTAAATCATCTACGGATGACGTCATGCAATCTTCGAGCGCCCTCTAGCGACAGGTTGAAAATTTTTAAAAATGTATTTTGAATAGATGTCTGTGGCGAAGTTTGTCGGAATCGCCTAAATATTGGTGTATATGATGACCTTGACCCACTTAAGACGTGTGCGAAGTTTAAGGCTTATGACGTCATCAGACCGGAAGTTATAATAAAAAGACCCTTTTTCCTAAGAAAATTCCTGAAAAATCAACCATGGCAGTTTTTATATTAGTTTTTACTTTAATTGTTTATTTAAGGGTAGGTCTAAAATATTTCAAAGCTTCGAGGCAATAAGCAAACTCGGACATGCTCTGCGCACGCTTAAAACTTCAGGTTGACAATAACTCTGCTTTAAAACATGCACAGGAAGTGTATGTACTTTTACATGTACATGTACATGCACGTACATTGTACATATCGTATGTCAGTCAGCCCGCGTGCAGCGCACGTGTTGCTGAGGTCAAATCCTGTCCACAGTGACCGTTTTAGCCGATTTCCGGCTAACTTTGACAGATTTTATGTTCATGCATAGTCAAAAATTGCAGTGACGTGACGATGATGTCATCATGTGTTTTATATGAATTATTCAATTTTTGGACCTTTTACTCATATTTCATCAATGGAACGTGGTAAATTCGAAATTCTTTTTTGCAAAAGGTTTGTTAGGTCGTAGATAGATACAGAAAATTTCAAAAATGTGTGCCGTCATCATGACGTCATGAAAAAAATGTGTTTTTTTTTACATAGCATAGACACTTTTTGTATAGAATACGCATGTACATGTTCATTCGTCCTGGATGAAACTCCTTTACGGCAGTCATTAATAAAACGGTCGAAACAGCTCAGTGTTTGTCCACAAACACATTTCTAGTTTTTTCCTTTTTTTAGCTGTTCCCAATTTCAATTGGGAACAGCTCTTGTTTTCGTTAAAGTTTTTTTTTTTCCTTTTTTTTTCTTTTTAGCTGTTCCCAATTTCAATTGGGAACAGCTCTTGTTTTCGTTAAAGTTTTTTTTTTTCCTTTTTTTTTTTCTTCTTTTTCTTTTTCCACTTTTCCCCATAGGTTTTGTACACGTTTTTATTCTACAAGCCACTTTGGCAATTATTTTAAATCCGATCAACTTTAAACTCAGCATAGTTATTAACCATCATCTGAGGATGTATGCCGAAACTTTTCGTCATGCTGACGTCATCACGTGATTTATTATAGAATTTTGAATATTTAATTTTTCCCATAGACTTTGTACACAGAATTTTAAAAAAAAATGTCAATTTTCAGAGAGCATTTTGGACTCTTTGCCAGTAATTCATTTACACCAATCTTTGTCCAAGCAAAGACCCTTACTCGAACAACATTGTGTAATGATGACGTCATGATGACGTCATCCGGTGTTTATTTATAGGCAATTAAATTGTTACACTTTTAATATTTAAAAATGCATAAGAAATCAACCGTACGCGTCCGCAGCATTCTGTTGCCAGCAAGTGGTAGAGTAGGTTGAGGTCTTTATTTCATTCAGTGTGCGTGAAATCACGTGACCCTTGCTTCCGGTCGAAAAAGGCCAAAACCGGAAGTGGCTTATTATTTGAAAGTGGTAATAGATATGAACTTGCTTTTAACGGTGTTAGTCTCTTGGCTGATAGTATTCTTCAAATCATCTACCGATGACGTCATGCAATCTTCGAGCGCCCTCTAGCGACAGGTTGAAAATTTTCAAAAATGTATTTTGAATAGATGTCTGTGGCGAAGTTTGTTGGAATCGCCTAAATATTGGTGTATATGATGACCTTGACCCACTTAAGACGTTTGCGAAGTTTAAGGTGTATGACGTCATCAGACCGGAAGTTATAATGAAAAGACCCTTTTTCCTTAGAAAATTCCTGAAAAATCAACCATGGCAGTTTTTATATTAGTTTTTACTTTAATTGTCTATTTAAGGGTAGGTCTAAAACATTTCAAAGCTTCGAGGCAATAAGCAAACTCGGACATGCCCTGCGCACGCTTAAAACTTCAGGTTGACAATACCTCTGCTTTAAAACATGCACAGACGTCCACAATGTACATGTACATGCACGTACATTGTACGTTGTACATATCGTGTGTCAGTCAGCCCGCGCGCAGCGCACGTGTTGCTGAGGTCAAATCCTGTGCACAGTGACCGTTTTAGCCGATTTCCTGCTAACTTTGACAGATTTTATGTTCATGCATAGTGATAATCAGGGACGTTGATAAACACAAATCATAATGCGGAAAGCCCTATCTTCTGTTGCAAACAGACATAGATCTCTGCTTATATGTCTATGGGTCCAACAGATAATCAATATTGGGAACAGCTCTGTGGTTGTTCACAACCACAATTTCTAGTTTTTTTTTTAGCTGTTTCGGTGTACACACCGAAACAGCTCTTGTTTTTGTTATTTTTTTTTTTCTCTTTTTTTTTTTTTTCTTCCACTTTTTTTCCCATAGGATAACACGTGTTTTCGTTCTACAAGGCACTTTTGGACTTTTTTCAAATCCGATCGACTTCAAACCTGGCACACACTTAAACCACCATCTAAAGATGTATGCCGAATCATGACGTCATCATGACGTCATCACGTGTCACGTGCCGTCATCCTAACAGAGCATACTTTAAGGTCCTATATCTACAGAACCGGAAGTCCGATTTGGTTCAAACTTGGTATGCAAGTATTCCGGGACGTGTTATAGACAAAAATTGCAGTGACGTCATGATGACGTCATTGTGTGATTTTATATAAATTATTCAATTTTTGGACCTTTTACTCATATCTCATAAACGAAATGTGGTAAATTCGAAATTCTTTTTGTAACATGTTTGTTAGGTCATAGATAGATGCACAAAATTTGGTAAAATGTGTGACGTCATCATGACGTCATCAAAAACGTGATTTTTTGATTCACATATAAGGATATGTCCGATCGTTATGAAACTTAGTGGGTAGGTAGGTATAGATAGCAGCATTCGAAATCTGAAGTGACGTCATCATGACGTCATCATCTGATTTTTTATGAATTTTTCAAATTTTAATATTTTCTCAAATTTTGCAAAAATTATATAAAATACGGTCCGATCGACTTCAAACGTGACACACACTTATACAACCATTTAAAGATGTATGCCGAATCATGACGTCATCATGACGTCATCACGTGTCATATGATGTCATCCTAAAAGTGCATACTTTAAGGCCCTCTATCTACAGAACCGGAGGTGCAATTGGGTTCAAACTTGGTATGCAGGTATTCCGGGACGTGTTATAGACAAAAGTTGCAGTGACGTCACGATGACGTCATCATTTGATTTTATATAAATTATGCAATTTTTTTACCTTTTACTCATATCTCATTAATGGAACATGGTAAATTCAAAATTCTTGTTGTAACATGTTATGCAGGTGAAACATAGATGCACAAAATTTCATAAAATGTGTGACGTCATCATGACATCATCAAAAACGTGATTTTGTGATTCACATATAAGGGTATGTCCGATCGTTATGAAACTTGGTGGGTATGTAGGTATAGATAAAAGCATTCAAAATCTGAAGTGACGTCATCATAACGTCATCGTCTGATTTTTAATGCATTTTTCAAATTTCAATATTTTCTTCAAATTTTGCAAAATTATATAAAATACGGTCCGATCGACCTCAGAGAACCTGATGTCCGATTGGGTTCAATGTCGGTATGCAGATATTCCAGGAAGTGTTATAGACAAAAATTGCAGTGACGTCACGATGACGTCATCATGTGATTTTATGTGAATTATTCAATTTTTGGACCTTTTACTCATATCTCATCAATGGAACGTGGTTAATTCGAAATTCTTTTTTGCAAAAGGTTTTCTAGGTCGTAGATAGATACAGACAATTTCAAAAAATGTGTGCCGTCATCATGAAGTCATGAAAAACGTGTTGTTTTTTTTTTACATAGGATGGACACTTTTTGTATAGAATACGCATGTACATTCGACCTGGATGAAACTCCTTTACGGCAGTCATTAATAAAACGGTCGAAACAGCTCAGTGTTTGTCCACAAACACATTTCTAGTTTTTTCTTTTTTTTTCTTTTTCCACTTTTCCCCATAGGTTTTGTACACGTTTTTATTCTACAAGCCACTTTGGCAATTATTTTAAATCCGATCAACTTTAAACTCAGCATAGTTATTAACCATCATCTGAGGATGTATGCCGAAACTTTTCGTCATGCTGACGTCATCACGTGATTTATTACAGAATTTTGAATATTTAATTTTTCCCATAGACTTTGTACACAGAAATTTAAAAAAAAATGTTAATTTTCAGAGGGCATTTTCGACTCTTTGCCAGTAATTCATTTACACCAATCTTTGTCCAAGCAAAGACCCTAATTCAAACAACATTGTGTAATGATGACGTCATGATGACGTCATCCGGTGTTTATTTATAGGCAATTAAATTGTTACACTTTTAATATTTAAAAATGCATAAGAAATCAACCGTACGCGTCCGCAGCATTCTGTTGCCAGCAAGTGGTAGAGTAGATTGAGGTCTTTATTTCATTCAGTGTGCGTGAAATCACGTGACCCTTGCTTCCGGTCGAAAAAGGCCAAAACCGGAAGTGGCTTATTATTTAAAAGTGGTAATAGATATGAACTTGCTTTTAACGGTGTTAGTGTCTTGGCCGATAATATTCTTCAAATCATCTACCGATGACGTCATGCAATCTTCGAGCGCCCTCAAGCGACAGGTTGAAAATTTTCAAAAATGTATTTTGAATAGATGTCTGTGGCGAAGTTTGTCGGAATCGCCTAAATATTGGTGTATATGATGACCTTGACCCACTTAAGACGTGTGCGAAGTTTAAGGTGTATGACGTCATCAGACCGGAAGTTATAATGAAAAGACTCTTTTTCCTTAGAAAATTCCTGAAAAATCAACCATGGCAGTTTTTATATTAGTTTTAACTTTAATTGTCTATTGAAGGGTAGGTCTAAAACATTTCAAAGCTTCGAGGCAATAAGCAAACTCGGGCATGCCCTGCGCACGCTTAAAACTTCAGGTTGACAATACCTCTGCTTTAAAACATGCACAGGACGTCCACAATGCACATGTACATGCACGTACATTGTACGTTGTACATATCGTATGTCAGTCAGCCCACGCACAGCGCACGTGTTGCTGAGGTCAAATCCTGTCCACAGTGACCGTTTTAGCCGATTTCCGGCTAACTTTGACAGATTTTATGTTCATGCATAGTGATAGTCAGGGACGTTGATGAAAACAAATCATAATGCGGAAAGCCCTATCTTCTGTTGCAAACAGACATAGATCTCTACTTATATGTCTATGGGTCCAACAGATAATCAATATTGGGAACAGCTCTGTGGTTGTTCACAACCACAATTTCTAGTTAGCTGTTCCCAATTTCAATTGGGAACAGCTCTTGTTTTCGTTAAAGATTTTTTTTTTTCTTTTTTTTTTTTTTATTTTTCCACTTTTCCCCATAGGTTTTGTACACGTTTTTATTCTACAAGCCACTTTGGCAATTATTTTAAATCCGATCAACTTTAAACTCAGCATAGTTATTAACCATCATCTGAGGATGTATGCCGAAACTTTTCGTCATGCTGACGTCATCACGTGATTTATTATATAATTTCGAATATTTAATTTTTCCCATAGACTTTGTACACAGAAATTTAAAAAAAAATGTCAATTTTCAAAGGGCATTTTTGACTCTTCGCCAGTAATTCATTTACACCAATCTTTGTCCAAGCAAAGACTCGTACTGAAACAGCATTGTGTAATGATGACGTCATGATGACGTCATCCGGTGTTTATTTATAGGCAATTAAATTGTGACACTTTTAATATTTAAAAATGCATAAGAAATCAACCGTACGCGTCCGCAGCATTCTGTTGCCGGCAAGTGGTAGAGTAGGTTGAGGTCTTTACTTCATTCAGTGTGCGTGAAATCACGTGACCCTTGCTTCCGGTCGAAAAAGGCCAAAACCGGAAGTGGCTTATTATTTAAAAGTGGTAATAGAAATGAACTTGCTTTCAACGGTGTTAGTCTCTTGGCTGATAGTATTCTTCAAATCATCTACCGATGACGTCATGCAATCTTCGAGCGCCCTCTAGCGACAGGTTGAACATTTTCAAAAATGTATTTTGAATAGATGTCTGTGGCGAAGTTTGTCGGAATCGCCTAAATATTGGTGTATATGATGACCTTGACCCACTTAAGCCGTGTGCGACGTTTAAGGTGTATGACGTCATCAGACCGGAAGTTATAATGAAAAGACCCTTTTTCCTTAGAAGATTCCTGAAAAATCAACCATGGCAGTTTTTATATTACTTTTTACTTTAATTGTCTATTTAAGGGTAGGTCTAAAATAATTCAAAGCTTCGAGGCAATAAGCAAACTCGGACATGCCCCGCGCACGCTTGAAACTTCAGGTTGACAATACCTCTGCTTTAAAAAATGCACAGGACGTCCACAATGTACATGTACATGCACGTACATTGTACGTTGTACATATCGTATGTCAGTCCGCCCGCGCGCAGCGCACGTGTTGCTGAGGTCAAATCCTGTCCACAGTGACCGTTTTAGCAGATTTCCGGCTAACTTTGACAGATTTTATGTTCATGCATAGTGAGAGTCAGGGACGTTGTTAAAAACAAATCATTATGCGGAAAGCCCTATCTTCTGTTGCAAACAGACATAGATCTCTTCTTATATGTCTATGGGTCCAACAGATAATCAATATTGGGAACAGCTCTGTGGTTGTTCACAACCACAATTTCTAGTTTTTTCTTCTTTTTCTTTTTCCACTTTTCCCCATAGGTTTTGTACACGTTTTTATTCTACAAGCCACTTTGGCAATTATTTTAAATCCGATCAACTTTAAACTCAGCATAGTTATTAACCATCATCTGAGGATGTATGCCGAAACTTTTCGTCATGCTGACGTCATCACGTGATTTATTATAGAATTTTGAATATTTAATTTTTCCCATAGACTTTGTACACAGAATTTTAAAAAAAAATGTCAATTTTCAGAGGGCATTTTCGACTCTTTGCTAGTAATTCATTTACACCAATCTTTGTCCAAGCAAAGACCCTTACTCAAACAACATTGTGTAATGATGATGTCATGATGACGTCATCCGGTGTTTATTTATAGGCAATTAAATTGTGACACTTTTAATATTTAAAAATGCATAAGAAATCAACCGTACGCGTCCGCAGCATTCTGTTGCCGGCAAGTGGTAGAGTAGGTTAAGGTCTTTATTTCATTCAGTGTGCGTGAAATCACGTGACCCTTGCTTCCGGTCGAAAAAGGCCAAAACCGGAAGTGGCTTATTATTTGAAAGTGGTAATAGATATGAAATTGCTTTTAACGGTGTTAGTCTCTTGGCTGATAGTATTCTTCAAATCATCTACCGATGACGTCATGCAATCTTCGAGCGCCCTCTAGCAACAGGTTGAAAATTTTTAAAAATGTATTTTGAATAGATGTCTGTGGCGAAGTTTGTCGGAATCACCTAAATATTGGTGTATATGATGACCTTGACCCACTTAAGACATGTGCGAAGTTTAAGGTCTATGACGTCATCAGACCGGAAGTTATAATGAAAAGACCCTTTTTCCTTAGAAAATTCCTGAAAAATCAACCATGGCAGTTTTTATATTAGTTTTTACTTTAATTGTCTATTGAAGGGTAGGTCTAAAACATTTGAAAGCTCTGAGGCAATAAGCAAACTCGGACATGCCCTGCGCACGCTTAAAACTTCAGGTTGACAATAGCTCTGCTTTGAAACATGCACAGCCCGTCTACAATGTACAGTACATGTACATGTACATGCACGTACGTTGTACATATCGTATGTCAGTCAGCCCGCGCACAGCGCACATGTTGCTTAGGTCAAATCCTGTCCGCAGTGACCGTTTTAGCCGATTTCCGGCTAACTTTGACAGATTTTATGTTCATGCATAGTCAGGGACGTATTATTGATAAAAACAAATCATAATGCGGAAAAGCCCTATCTTCTGTTGTAAACAGACATAGATCTCTACTTATATGTCTATGGGTCCAACAGATAATCAATATTGGGAACAGCTCTGTGGTTGTTCACAACCACAATTTCTAGTTTCTCTCTTAAATTGTTGGGAGAAACAGCGCTTTATAAGTGGAAAACGACATTGAAAAAGGTAATAGGCCAAGTATTTTTCACTGCAGGGTGTATTCTAAGATGGAATTTTGCGTCGGGGTCATGTGAATCAAATACGGTTTTGCCCTTCGGGTGATATAAACCAAAATATTTTTCACTGCAAGGGTGTATTCTAAGATGGAATTTTGCGTCAGGGTGATATAAATCAAATCAGATTTTGCCCTTCACCGACATTTTTTCTAACTTTCACTCGGGAGGCAACACACTGAGTGTACAGTGTGTGAACATCGGTGAAGGGCAAAACCTGATTTGAAGGGTGTATTCACTAATACATATAAGTGGACACAGTAACTTAAGTGGACGTCGTAACTAATGTTCAACTTAATTTAATTTCTCCAAAACTACAGGCAACTTGATAATATTATAGTTAGTTTACATGTTTCTATTGCCAAATGGTTTTGCTGTTTTTTACTCACGACATCACAGCACACCAGTTTAACGTTGTTAATGACGTCCACTTCATGTTAGTTAATAAGCCTACTTCTTTTCATTTTTTTCCCCCGTAATTTGATTTTAACCCTAACTCCCTAGGCATTTTTGCTAGGATGTAGCCTCAATCCTGCAAAATCCTCCAATTGGCCTCATGGAAAAATAGCATATAGCCTCAATCCTGCAAATTCCTGTGCTATTTCTTGAATATGGTTCATGGAGGGATGACCACTGCCTGAATCCTGCAAAATCCTCCGGCTATGTCTGTCAATAGGCTGAGGCAGAGGCAGTGACATCCTGGAGCAGTGCGGAGGATGTCAAGTATAATCAAGGACTAAATTTATGCACGGCTGAGCATAAACAACACAAGGTCCGGCCCAAGACCTTGACACAGTGCGTACTCCGAAATCAGCAACGCACTTTTGCCATGTAACCTCAATCCTGCAAATTCCTCCAATTTGCAAAAAGGATTTTGGAGGATTCAGGGCGGTTAGAGTTAATAAGAAATGGATACCTTGACAAGACCAATAGAAGCCCACAATTGCCTTGTTTGGTACTTGCAGCAGACTGGGAAAATGAACACCATGTAACTTACGTTAACTGTTTGTTTTCCACTTTAACAAAGAGATGTTTCTTCCAACAAGTTAAAATTAATAGCATGTAGCTTTCATCTTGTTTCAGATCACTAATGTTCAAAACGGGTTGGAAGTATTGTGTCCTTACAAAATACAAACATTAAATGTTTCGAGTGGTTTAGTAAAACTAGCCTCCCGAGCCAAAGCCAAGGGAAAATAGAATGCTCCATGGATCACCGAGGGAGACTAGTTTTACAACACCACGAGATAAAGCAGTCAATATTTGTTTGATAACACCTTTCTCACAGATTCAGTTCTGCTTGATTTTAATATTTTAACTATTTAAATAGAACAGTTAACTTCTATTTCAATACAAAATTGATGGAAATGTATTTCTCTCATGCAAACCAGCCCTTCACGAAATGTTTGAACCCAACTATGTGGCGCTGGCTCTTGGGAACAACACGCACTACGCACAACGCTCAAGGCGCCCACGTACCGTACTTTAGCGTGCATTTGCACATACCGCGCCATGGAATGATACTTTGGTTGCTATGGTATAGTTCTGTGGTTGCTGCGGGTATAAGACTTTTGGCCTTGCACAGAAATATAGCAAAAGTACCATGTGACTTGCTCTCGGCCAATCAAGACACAGAATCTGCGGGTGAGGTGTTACAATTTACACTTTGGCCTGGCCTGCCGGTATGTGTGTTGAAAGCAACAGGGTCCCATAGAACAATGATTTATATTTATAAAGGCTTTTTCAATGCAGTCACCTGAATGGTTATTCGCCCATAAGTGATTCATATTGATACTTTTCCCCTATAGGTCTCTCTCAAAGATGGCCATCTCTGTTGGAGAACTGCAACTGCATAAAATATATGCAATCAAGCACGCATTGCAAAGTGTTGAAAATGTTCCAAACACGCGCACTTGTTGCTCGAAAAGTGTTCGAAATATGACGCAGCTGATGTGCGTTATGCAAGTTGACGCTCAAAATGCCAATGCATGTTGCTGATCTGCAGGAAATGGCGTCATCTGAGAGAGACCAATTTGCCTGTGCCCACTGGTGGAACAGCAAACACAAATGCCTATAATTTGGTTCAGCGCAACTCTGGAATACCAGCCTTAAACAGGTGTTATAAAGAAGCAACTTTGGGTTTTACATCAGGAGTAGCAATATGTCTGAATAACAATTCACTTTAACTTAAGATTCCAAATTTGGCCATGGTGTATTGAATCAATCTTCATATTAAAGGCAGGCAACTAGCAATTACACAATTTTACATGAGGGTGGTCTATTTATTGGTTTGTATTTTGTCTCAACAGCACAGTATGTCTGAGATTGAGCGTTGTCTTGGCAGTCTGCTGGCAGGATCTCCTCCTTCTGTTCCCGTTCCAAAATATGATTTCTTCTTCAAAGCTCCTGCCAAGACTCATCAGCGCCCTCTTGTACTGAAAGACAACCTATCAATAATAGTTGCTGCTGTGATTTTTGATCAGGAGGAAAGAGTAGTATTGATTCAAGAAGCTAAAGCATCATGTCGTGGTCGCTGGTATCTACCAGCAGGACGGATAGAGCCCAATGAAACACTGCAGGTAATGATGCAATATGTTTAATACTACATTGTACATAACCATAGCTGCCAACTAGTACGATTTTTTTCGTAATTATTACGAATTGTTTGTTAAATTACGAAACTACGATTTGCCACTAAAACATTACGAATTTCCCATTTTCTACCTAACGAAAAAAAAAAATGTAAAGTATTGTTTTTGACCAAAAACTTCTGGCGAAATGTCGCGATAATGGATGGACTGGTGACAAGTCTAATAAGAATGCAGTCAAGCACCTGATAGACATCAATGCAGTGTTTGCAGTGGAGTACTTGAGGACCAGACTAAAAATATTTTTCAATTGTGTGTATCATTTGTGTGCATCTCGTGGATGTGTGGTTGTGTGTACTGTACATGTATGTATCTGAGTACTTTTCAGTGACGATCGTGAGCACATTTAGTCGCTTATTGCCGGGATGAGACCCATCAGTGCAAGATTTTAATCATGGAATTTAATAAGAGTATGGTTGGAATAATTGGTAATAGAGTTTGAGTTTGTCACAACGTCCAGAAAAGATAAATCAGCATGCGTTTGCAAGGTATGTTGGCGGGATATTTCTATTGCATACGGTGGCCATAGATCATTGTGTGTAAAAACATGATACAAACTCGAAACTGAACATCGATAGCATGCATCTCCAAAAAAATATGCGCACATGTTATTGATGTTATTATTTATTTGACTTCAACAAACAAATACAGACATTAAAAAAAAAGAATTATCTTTTGGCCTACAGTACATTATTATTTACAACAAGAAGGGTATGCACATGTATGTGTACATGTAAACCATGTACCTGTACTCGATGTTGGTAAAGCTTTTGATAAAACGAGAAGTTGAAAATGACCGCGCGGATTTATTACTAATTGGGATTTTGAAATGTTGGCAGCTATGCATAACAATGTACATGGTTGTCCAAAAAAAAACACCAAAACAATAATGGAATAACATACTCCACTACCTTGAGACTCAAACCATATACCAATGCATGGAGAAAGCCACACAATATCGCATTGTAGATTAGCATTTTCATTAGCGTCACTCGGCATGTTTTGACATGGGTCTCGGTATCGACCAATGGAAGCCGGCAAAAAGGATGATATTTATCAATTAATAACTCGTGCAGGAAGCTTTTTTTCAAAATTTTCTGCACACCTTAATGGATAGGAACCTTATTAATCAGAGATGAAACTTTCCCGATTATAATCGGAAAACCGACTTTTTGAATTTTCCAACGAAATTTCCGATTTTCTTACAGTGTGTCCCACAAAATTTGATTTTGTAAGGATTTTTCTCACAAAATGTCATTTTATTTCAATCATAATTTTGAAGAAAAGTCGATGAAAAGTTAATGGAAATGGCACGTTAAAATCATCGTGAACGTAGTTTTAATCTCTTTCACCAGTCGTTATTGGGTGTTTCAACGGTAGAAACACAGGGCATAACACTGATCGGAGCCTTCTCCGGCTGGACAAAAGGTTAAACATTGACAGGCGACATGGAAAAATCACTGTGTCGCATATATGCAATGCGAATATGCGAATATGTAGTGGTACCAGCGTACGTACCGCACCGTGCCGTCCGCTAGCACATGGCCGGCCGGGACGGGTAGCCTTGTGAACGATCCAGTGGATAAAATCATTGTGTTGTGTGATTTTCAAAGGTTTCAAATACATGTATAGTTATACAAAATGCAATGCTTTAAAAATCGTGATGAATATCTCGAGGATGGGGAAGAGAGCATTAGCTAAACTCCCGTGTATGTATGTATAGCTGGACATGGGTAATTAGTACAGTACATGTAGTTATTTAAAGTGAATCCATGGGTGTGTTTTGAAAATGTTGTGTTGTTTCATAGGAGGCCATCCAGAGAGAGGTACTAGAAGAAACAGGCCTGGAGTTTCAACCATCAACAGTGGTATGGGTGGAAAGCAACCATTTATTTGGTTACTGGATGAGATTTACTTTCGTTGGATGTATTACAGGTATGTGCATCTTCAGCTTCTCTATTTTTGTCACTTCTCTTTTAGGCTAAGCAATTTGAGTAATTTAATATTTGCATACTCAAATTTACAGTTGATTGGTATTGAAACATTTTAAATGGGCCAATGTGGAAATTGTGTGCGCCTTGTAAGATCTGGAGGCATGGTATGGGACCTTAGTAGTGGCACAAGCAACAAGCAGCAAGCTGACATTTTCAAAAGTGATCAGAGTAATGGAATTTATTATTTATATCATGTTTCCAAGTAGTAAAAAATAAAGCAGTATTGAAGACTTTCGGAGAAGTACCTGGATGACTATGCAATATTGTTTTATTATTACAAAGTTGCTGTGGATTTGGCTGATTCCCGCTGAATCAAGAGCATAAAAATTCACAGTTGTCAACCAGTCAACAGAGCATAGCCATCGCACGTCAACAGAAATGGCAGATTCCAGCAGCATAAGATTCGCTTTGGTATTAAAGCATAGAAGGATACATTTTGAGAAATAAAGATGCAAAAAATACCTTGCAAGCAACCAAGAAGGGGGTAAATATTCTGCAAGTGTGTCTGCAAAGTAGAACCTATCAACATTCAATATGCAGCCACCTTTATGCATGGATTGAGTATCAACTTCTCAAAATGTCTTCTGTCGGCTGAAACCTGTCAGACTCTAGACTCTCTTCTGCGTCAGCCATGCCAGACTCATCATTGTCAAGGTCTAAAATCAACACTAAAGTCTCCCAAGAAAGTGAGGTGGAGTAAGTAGGCCCATACATGTATTTACTATTGTTCACCGTAACCTCAGATACATGTTGATTGTTGGTTCGGCCCCACAAACGCAACCACAGAAATGTCAAAGTGCAAGGATTGACAGTAAACCACACCCCAGGAGAAGTCCTCTGAACCTCATTCAATTGACAAGAGCCAAACCTCATACCAATCTGAATGTTAATACTTGGAACGCCAACTAACTGCGTATCAAGACCGAGATACTCGTTGATTATATAGAGAACGATGTTGAAATCATGTTCGTAACTGAAACTTGGCTTGCTGACAACGACCAGTCATTATTGGGGAATGTACTCCTCCAGGTTATGATTTCCTTCGCATGCCCCATGGACAACCAAATCCTGGTTTTGGCATTGGTGTTCTTTTCAAAAAGCCACTCAATCTGCTCATTACTCATTCTGCTCATCACTCATCCCGCTCATCACTCATTCCAGCCTTGAAACCCTGAACTTTGAACACACTTGCATCACAAACAAGTGAAACTCCATTCAGTTTGTAGTCATCTATCGCCCTCCGCCATCCCGTGCTAATGGCTTCAAGACTTCAGACTTTTTGGTTGAATTTTAGAAATTCCTTGATGAACTTTCCATCCTCACACGTCAGTTAGTGCTATTGGGGGATTTTAACTTGCATGTCAATACTCCGGAAAAATGGGATGCAAAGCAATTTCTCTTGACTTTCTTTGCCTACGGTTTTCACCAACACATTACTGGTCCCACTCACAAACATGGCCACACTCTTGATTTATTGATCTCTCACTTCAGAGATGAAACTTTTCCAATTTTAATCGGAAATCCGACTTTTTAAATTTTCCAACGAAATTTCCGATTTTTTTACACTGTGTCCCACAAAATTTGATTTTCTAACGATTTTTTTCACAAAATGTCATTTTATTTCAATCATAATTTCAAAGAAAAGTCGATGGAAATGGCACGTTAAAATCATCGCGAACGTAGTTTTAATCTCTTTCACCAGTCGTTATTGGAGTGTTTCAACGGTAGAAACACAGGGCATAACACTGATCGGAGCCTTCTCCGGCTGGACAAAAGGTTAAACATTGACAGGCGACATGGAAAATCACTGTGTCGCACGTGCGTGCGAATATGCAATGGTACAGCGTACGTACCGCACCGTACCACTAGCACATGGCCAGTAGGGAACGGGTAGCCTGAATTGTGAACGATCCAGTGGATAAAATCATTATGTTGTGCGATTTCCGGAGGTTTCAAAATACAAAATGCAATGCTTTAAAAATCATGATGATTATCTCGAGGATAGCAAAGAGAGCATTAGCGAAACATTTCACTTGCATTTGTTGGAAGAGAAAGACGATAATGCCTGATTTTTTCCCACGTATGAATGCAAGTGGAGTAGTGGAGTTGTGTGTTTGAATCATGGACATGATTGAAGCACCATGAACGGTGCCCTTGTCATCGTAAAATTTGGTTTGAATCGAAAATAAAGCAGGAGTTGGTGTCCAGAAATTGGGCATGAAGTGTATTGTACATGTACATGCATGTACATGTACATGTGTGTAATGGCAGCGCGGCCCAGATTTCGGACACGTATTTTTGTTCGGCCTATTTTCCGATTTTTTTGCCATATGCCAGTTTCATCTCTTTCACTTCGACAATAACATGGTTCAAGAATAGCACACAAATCCAATTCTGTACTCTGATCATCCCATTTTCAGGTGCATCTTAAGGTACGAGACACCACCTCCCATGAAGGTCACAAAAACATCTTGTGAATGTGAAAATATCAACTTAGAGTTGTTCCAGAATCTTCTTGATGAGCGCCTCAGGGATAATGCACAGACTGAAGATGATCTCAATCTTCTGTCTGAAATGCACAAGTCCATACAACATCCGTGCTTGATGAGATCTGCCCTGTCACAACCAGATTTCGCACAGTCAAGCCCAGGCTACTGTGGTATGACAACACCATCCACAAAGAAAGGCGAATCCGTAGACGGCTTGAGCGCAAATGTCGCAAAAGTCGTTTGGACAGAGACTAAGACGCATTTCTAACTCAAAAAAATAATGTACAGAAATTGATTGCTGATGCCAAGAAAGCATACTTCTCTCCAATGCCAGTTCCAAGGACATGTACACCACAATACGGGGTCTTATTAACACCTGTCCAAAGACATTGCCAGTTTGTGACTCTGAAGCTGAACTTGCAGATAGCTCTATGTCCTTCTTCATTGATAAAGTTGAGCAAATTTGATAACGGTTGTACCTGAAACTTCATTACAGTATGTATGTAAGTTCAGTTAGATCCTTGCATTAATCTGCCCAATTTCAAGATGCTCAACAGACCCAACATTGAGAAACTCATTAGGCAATTTGCAAGCAAGTCTGTTCACTAGACACGTTACCATCTTGGCTTGTCAAGCAATGCTTGTCTAGTTTGTTACCAATCATAACAAGAATTGTTACATCTCACTTTCATCTGGTGTTTTCCCTTAAAACTTCAAATGGTCCATCATCACCCCAGTTCTTAAAAAACCCACCCTTGATCATAACGCCCTTAAGAGTTATCGACCTGTTTCAAACATCAAGTTCATTTGGAAAGTAATTGAAAAGGCTGCGTCATTACAAATCATGTCAACAACAACAATCTTAGTGAGTAGTTCCAATCAGCATATAAAACCCACCACAGTACTGAGACTGCCTTGCTCAAGATGAAAAGTGACATCCTGCAATCCCTAGACAAAAACAAGGTGGTTCTCCTGGTTTTACTTGACATGTCAGCTGCATTTGATACCACTGATCATGGAGTACTTCTTGACAGACTTGAGACTCATTTGGTATTACAGGTGTGACTAAATCATGATTCATGTCCTACCTCAGTGTTCGTCCTACCAAAGTGCCCATTAAAACTGTTTAGTCTTTTGAGCATGTAATAGGCCCACAGTGCTTCACTATGTAAACCCATCCAGTTGGTAATATCATCAGAGAACGCAATCTCAATTTTCACATTTATGCAGACGATACACACCTCTATACAGAATTTGATCCAAAGGTTGCCGGTGATTCTGATCGTGCAAGTACTAAACTTTCCACTTGTTAAGATCAATACATGTACTTGGATGGTTCATAACAGGTTGCAGCTTAATCAAGATAAAACTGAATTCTTTGTTTTTGCTTCCCCAAAGGTCGTCAACACATTATCACATCTTCAATTAAAACTTGGAGACATCTGCATTATAATCCCTCCACTGACCACTGTAAAGAATCTAGGGGTTACACTTACACTTGACTCAGCCCTATCCATGACCAATCACATTAATACAATTTGTAGAAGTGTTAATTTCCATATTCGTAATCTGTGGCGGATTCGGCGGTTCCTCACTCAAGATGCATGCCATAGTGCTGTCAGATCTTTGGTTCTTTCTCGTATTGACTATGCCAATGCACTGATGTACGGTGCAAGGGAAGTCCACATCAGACGCGTACAGCGTCTTTAAAACAAAGCTACGCGTCTATTGTTGTTGTTTTTGTATATAATTTCTTTGTAATTTTTCAGTAACTGTTTGCTTTTTATTGTAAGGTGCTGTGATCTTTGTAGAGCACCATATAAATGCTTGGTATTATTCCACTGAATGCTATAATAGGGCGACAGATTTTGCTAACTGCATCCACATTGGGGCGACACACCTTATAAAGGCAACATATATAACTGTCGCCCTTTTGTGAAAACGACCCTTAGGACAAGGAATTTTATTGTTGCAAACCATCTAGATCGATTCCTCATGGTCCAGTTAGTAAAAATACTGAATTTCCTGGATAAAGGATAAGGTAAAATTGGGTTAGGTTACAGTTTAGGTTTGTGCACAAGTCCAAATTCCTTGTAATCGGAAGCAGACTTTTTTTTTTTTTTACCTAATAGTTGTAAAATGAAATAAAAAAATAGAATGTTCAAAAATTGCTGAAGCCTTGGCCAAGGCATTCGTTATTATTCATCCGTACACGGTAAATGATCGGCGGAATATCCTCGCTATGCAGTGCATTAAAAATACAGCGCGAACAGTGACCTTGTGCGGCCACTATTTACACAGATCATTTTGATCCAGACGAAAACCTTGGTCCAATCGTCCTTGGAGGATTTGAAGGTGGTGCTCATTATGCTAATAGCCTAAGCTGACCTAAAAAGTCGTTTTCTTATTGGACGATCGTTGCGTGGAAACTTGCATAGCGGTGACAGTTCATATAGCGATAACGTGTGACATGTACTGTACATAATACATACACACACGTTGTGTGTCTCACATTACACACAACACCAATGCACAAAAAATGTGGTTTCTGACACGTCCACAAAAGGCGAATAGCTGCAAATAATTTGAAGACGTTGGGATTAACCAAGGTGTGATTGGACACTCCACATACATGTATTAGCCCCGCCTAAACTTACCGATCTGTATTCGCATATGAGGTTGTGCGCTAGAAATCTAGCGCAAAATAAAGAAAAACATAAGCTTTCGCGGACAATTAAACCAAGGCGTTCGTCTGGATCCAAATGATTTGCATAAAATAGTGGCCGCATGAGGTTGCTGTTCACGCTGTATTTTTAATGCACTGCATAGCGAGCGAGGATATATGCCGCCAATCGTTTACCGCATACGGACGAATAATGACGAACGTCTTGACTATAAGATTTTCAGAAATATTACTTTGACTTTTACTTTTCACAATGAGCATTATGTTGAATGCTGAATAACTGGCATACATGTACCTTTCACAGGTAGATCGCATTTGTTTTTTTTAAAGGAGGAAGACTCAAAACCTTAGAAGAAGCAGATAAAGAGTCCTTACAGGCAAGGTGGATGAGCATTGAGGACATACAGGGCCAAGTTGGCATCAGATTGAGGTATGAACACGTTTATTTTGACCAGTGTCACAAAAATAGGGAATACAATGCTATTTTTAAAATCAGTTTATTCAGATATATATTTGGCTTCAATTCTGTTGTAAGCCCAAAGTAACATGAAATGAGACTGATTACAGTGGAACATCACTATACCAAACACCACTAGATTGTCTACTACATTGTCCTTGGCTCCCGATTTTTGTGTACAAAACCAACCGAATATTGTTGTTGAAAACCATCAACAGAAGAGCGACAAGTGGCTATTATTTCCTGAAGGCATGGAAGGGGAAAGCCGCCCTTCAATGTAGGTAGTAAACTCAAAACTATGTAATTACATTATTCAATTGTCGGCACGTGTTTGAAGTCGTCTTTCAGTAACTACATGTACCAGGGCGTGCAGGGTGACGTTATGAAGGGCGCCATTTATTGAAAAGTGAGTACCGGAGCACCAGCAGCTTAAAATCGCTATACTGTACAATCGCTATTACGAACATTTTCTGTGGATCCCGCGATGTTTGTTATAGCGGTGTTCCACTGTATATTGTTACAAATCTTAAGTAGGGTGCATGACAACAAACACCTGTACAAATTTCAACTGGATGGATACTATGCATTTTGAGGAAGCAGAGAAATTGTTCAAACCTTTTTGGGGGGATTTGCAACCGATTGAACCACCTTACTTGTATTTTTCTTCCAAAGATACTGCAACAGAAAATGTGTGTAGCGTTTTTCTTCTTTCTTTTGTATTTGTCGCCGGCACCTCTGGTGTGGGTAGGCTATACTGCCAGTATAGTTGATTGACACTTAGGCATGCCAACCTACTTTTTGTGGGCCAGAAAATAGATTCTCAAATGTGTCTCTGTTATTCAGCTAGCGTGGGAAGGGTTGGCCAGACAGTAAAGGCGGGTCCGGCGAGGTAATGCAATAAGTTCAGTCGTGAGTTACATGCTGTGGAGTCAGCTGTGGTTTTGTTGTTGGAGTTGATTTAGCAGAACTGTGTCAGAGAATCTCTGTATGCGTCCCCTCTTTGGCATTTGGCGAGACTAGGAGGATCACTAGGGATCACGTTACAATAACATTTAAAGTTGAATAATTGTATTAGGGTATTTGATGCCAGTGCTATTTTGACTTTTGAGCTATCTGTCATTTAATTGGTAGATACATTTATGTTTTTTCTATGTATGTCTTTTTTATTCTGTCCTATTCAGAGCCCATGATGTGATGTACTTGATACAGACAGCCTTGGCATATCTTCAGAGGGATGCTAGTCAGAGACACGCTGCTATCATGCCTATACTCAACCCACATAAGCACATGTGCATCAGAGTCATTCTTATCAAACGTCTACTGTGAGTGGAACCAATGGGAGACTTTTGAGACAGTGGTGGTAGCAAACATACCGGTCCTTTTACCATTGTTTGCGTCATATTGAGCGTGCACGCTTTAGCTTAAACGTGACGTAAACAATAGAAAAGGACCGGTGTGTTTGCTGTCACCGACGTCTCAAAAGTCTCCCATGGAGTTGTTATATTATTGATAAGTCTAATTCCCAGACTGTACCTGGTATAGCCCCAGATATAAGACGAAGTGCAGCATGTAAGACAGTCGCCAGCACCAGACTACAGATGAACAGCTTCCTCTATTTGGTCATGTGCCTGCATAGAGTCAGCTTAAATCCAGAGGTAGCTTTGATCAGAGTGTAGCACCTCTTTAAGAAGTAAAAAAAAGTTGCGCCAGAGTCACCTTATGGAAAGAAAGGTTTGCCAAGCTTGAATTGGAAATGCATGACCAGACTGCGGACTGGCACAGGACGCTCTAAGGTGACTCTTCACAGGTGGGGATATGTGGACAGCGAAGATGTGACATGTGAATGTGGTACTGAACCACAGACTATGCCACATTTGCTGAGCTGCCCTCAACTGGAGCAACTGTGCACAGCTGAAGACTTCGCAGTATATAATGGTAGTGCTAAGCACTGCATTCAGCTTTGGCTGAACTGTGTTTAGCCTGTGTGTGGATACAATAAGAAGAAGAACATAGATATTGGCTCTGTGAACAAGTACCCCTTCAACGGCCAGAAAAGGAGAGTTAGGGGAGACCTAGACTGGTTCCCGGTCCATCCACTGCATTTTTTGAATGATCCAAAGTTACTGGGGACAGGGATTAGTCTGGGAGACCATAGCAAGATGAATTTGAATGTACCCCCGCACTGACGATGCCTGATGCTCACAGACACTGTGGCTAATAGCTTCAGGAAGTCGTGTGTACTTTGCATGCGAACCAGTAGAGTACAGTACATGCAGACACTTTGTGACCTGTCCAAGGGGCTCTCAGAAGTGGTAAAAATGCGCCCTCTTTGTTGGTGCACGGAGCCCATAATGGATGTTTTCAATGTCTTGAATTTGTTTTCAGACCGACTTTAATACTGAATATACATTGTACAATGTTGATGTCCCCTAACATGGCAAAACCCTGAACTTGGGGCACTTTTTTGGATCAAGCTCCCATATGGTAGCAGCGTTAACTACTATACAGTGAAATGTCGCTATAATGAACATCGTGGGATCCACAGAAATTGTTCATAATAGCGATCTTTCGGTATAGCAATTTTCGCATATTAGTGGCGCCCTCTTTTGACCAGTGTTATAATGTAGTTGGATTTACAAACCACACGCGGAGTAACCAATTTTGTCAATTCATATTTTCAATTTTGCAAGAAAACTTTTGCAATGTACTGTATGCCCAGGTACTCGCTGAAAGAGGACTATGAACATGTGTGACTATTGAATCGTGTAATTACAGTATTTGAGCTTACACGGGTGGCTTTTTCCTTCTATTCCTTTGGGAAATAATAGCCATTTGTTGCTCTTCTGACTAGACTATCGAACAGGTTACCCGTGTGCTTGTCTACTATGCATTCACTTAACCCCAATCCCCTTGAGAGTGATTTTTTATTAGGAACCGTCTGAACCTTCTTCACTTTTGCAAAATCCAACACCATTTGCAGAGATGAAACTTTTTTTGATTTTAATCGGAAATCCGACTTTTTGAATTCTCCAACGAAATTTCCGATTTTCTTACAATGTGTCCCACAAAATTTGATTTTGTGTAACGATTCTATCACAAAATGTCATTTATTTCAATCATAATTTCGAGGAAAAGTCGATGAAAAGCTGATGGAAATGGCACATTAAAATCATCGCGAACGTAGTTTAAATCTCTTTCACCAGTCGTTATTGGAGTGTTTTAACGGTTGAAACACAGGCCATAACACTGATTGGAGCCTTTTCCGGCTTGACAAAAGGTTAAACATTGACAGGTGACAGGGAAAAATCACTGTGATGCACGTGCGTGCATATGCACAAAGATGTATGCAATGGTACCAGCGTACGTACCGCACCGTCCGCTAGCGCATGGCCGGTCAGGAATGGGTAGCCTCGTGATCAATCCAGTGGATAAAATCATTATAATGTGCGATTTTCGGAGGTTCCAGATTTAGTTATACAAAATGCAATGCTTTAAAAATCATGATGATTATTTCAAGGATAGCGAAGAGAGCATTAGCGAAACATTTCACTTGCATTTGTTGGAAGAGAAAGACGATAATGCCTGATTTTTCCCCACGTACGAATGCAAGTGGAGTAGTGGAGTTGTGTGGTTGAATCATGGACATGATTGAAGCACCATGAATGGTGCCCTTGTCTTTCGGACTTTTCCCTCAACTTACTCAAGGAAGAATTGAACTTCTTTATTGATGACGCCATTACTCTTACCGTAATTCAGGCATTTTATGCAATGAAAACACTGACCTTTTTTTTTTTTTCATCATAAAATTTTGTTTGAATCGAAAATAAAGCAGGAGTTGGTGTCCAGAAATTGGGCATGAAGTGTATTGTACATGTACATGCATGTACATGTACATGTGTGTAATGGCAGCGCAGCCCAGATTTCGGACACGTATTTTTGTTCGGCCTATTTTCCGATTTTTTTGCCATATGCCAGTTTCATCTCTGTCACTTCAACAATAACATAGTTCAAGAATAGCACACAAATCCAATTCTGTACTCTGATCATCCCATTTTCAGGTGCATCTTAAGGTATGAGACACCACCTCCCATGAAGGTAACAAAAACATCTTGTGAATGTGAAAATATCAACTTACAGTTGTTCCAGAATCTTCTTGATGAGCGCCTCAGAGATAATGCACAGACTGAAGATGATCTCAATCTTCTGTCTGAAATGCACAAATCCATCACAACAAGTCCAGATTTCGGACACATATTTGACGTATTTTCCGATTTTTTTTGCCATATGCCAGTTTCATCTCTGCATTTGGTAACTCTAACCCCAAACTGTTGGACTCTAGTTATGGTGGTATGCCTGACCCCATGTAAAGCATTATCAGTACTCACTCCAACAGAATCAAATAAAACATGCAGTTGGATTTTGAAGGGTTGGGGATGATCAAGGTTAACAAGCAGTCATGGAACTAGTGCATGTCGGTAGTGTACACGCATGAACACCACCCTAGCTACATGAAAGGGTTGATGGCACACAACGTTTTGTAAAGAAACATAATGAATGACTTTTCTGTCTAGCTGCCACTTCAGATAACATTTCCGACTGCACAGACTTGTTGGTCCGTACACTGCAAGACCTAGGTTTCTCCATGACCTTCTCAAAATCTCAATCAACTTCTCCAACCAAGTCACTCGGACTACATTGGATACACCATAACTGTTGGAAATTCCAATGGCCTTCCTTTCATCAATTTGTTGCGTGTGTGTACGGCTCCCTGTTCCTGTTACAAACTTTAAACAGGGTCTGACCTAGAACAAATTGCATCAGAGTTTATTTTAATGCTATCACCCTAAGGAAATATCACTATTTAACATACTGAAAATCTAATTTCATCAAAGGAGTGGAAAAGTGCTTTTATTCACTTTTTCGCTACTAATTTTTCATCATCCGTCAACAGTCGAATGGAGGGCATCATTTTTTATGTGGTGTCCGTTACCCGTCAGAAAATCCGTTCACATCACATATGAGACTTCGCGAGACACGACTGATCACAGCAGACGACTTTTCTATGTCTACCAATTATTAAAATATATGGTAATTAACACTGTCGCCAAATACTATAGGCTATTTTCTTTAAAAAATATCAAGAAATTTGAAAACAAAATTTTGGCCGAATTATTTATTAGTAAAATAAATTCGCTTTGTGGTCAAGAAACCATTTGTTGCAGGGAAAATCTTTGCATAAACAGGTCTACTTGAAATAAGGCCGGGCAATGATATACCAAATGATATCCATTTTAAGTTAAAATTGAAGTGTCTACGCTAATATGCCGGAGTTCAATTTTAAATGTTAGTGAAAATATCCAAAATCCAAGATTCGTGTGTTCATTTTGTGATGAATTTAGGTCATTGGCATAACTTATAAGTATCCCATATATTGTCAAAAAAATTAATGTATACTCAAAACTACCTTAATGAAGACAAATTAACTGGATTAAAAGATTGCAGCGAACATTTAGCTGAATTCTGGGCTTTACAGAAAAGAAATATAGGCAGATTGACAAGTGTATTACCTCTAAAAAATAATATACGTGCCCCCAGATTGACGCCTTAGGCCAGGGGAGGGGGGTGGTTTGTGGACCATGCCATTTAGATCTTCTTTTTTTTTGGAAGTAATAACAACGCGAGGTCTGTTCCATCCAAAGAATAATTGCGTCGGGACTCCAGTATACTTTTCTGGAGTAGGCCTAGTGCATTTCACTCTTGACAGTTTATACATGTACAAGCAGATGTCTCAATCAATTTTCATACCTCGATCTGGATCTTCACAATTTAGCTGTTTAAATTACAAAATGTACTCATGAAAAATGTGTTACATACATGCAAAGCTCATGTACAGAACAACAATAATCTTTAAATAAAATTTTTTCGCTTTACTTTCAAAATAGTTCATGCATGCACTGACCAACCATTTTTCATCCGTGTATAATTAAACATGATTTTTAGAAATCCCTTTTAGCAAATTATCATATCTCGTCTGTGGACTTATTGCACACTTTAGGCAGAAAATCAGCCACTCTATCCATAGGTGCCCTGTATAACATTTACTGAAACAGACATATTCCCGTAAAAAGTAGAATTTTGAGCCAAGTTAAAAACATGTACTGCTCTTAATATAAAACTCACCAAAAACATGTACATAAAAAGCAAAACGAAGTTGTATGACACACATAGAAACCTTTTTCCCCCCTCAGTTCCACAATGTCCTCTGCTGCAATCGCACGTGGTCATGAATCCTAAACATTAGCATATATTGGCATGCAATCCGAAGCTAGTCACCAGACGATTTATTTGAGGACAAATGTCCCAACTTTTAATCTCAAAAAATGCTTGAAAAAACACCCTTCCACTCCATAGAATCAATAGATTTTTCACATGTTGTTCGTGTATTTATTTGAAGTTGTTTGATGATTGAACAGTTTCTATTGCAACTTGTTCTGGGTCTTTACTTAAATTGACCAGACTAAAATAGTTTCTCATAAAAACTGTCTTATCGTGTCTCCCAGGGATATATTTTCGTGTAAATCTGGAATCCCATGTGCAAGGCACATACAATGAGCACATAAATATTCAGGGACCTGACCACTGATTATGATGACTTTTGTTATGTCGTCTGCACTTCTTTTCACCGTTTTTGTCTAAATTTTCAGGATGAAAGACTAAAAATCCAGCTTGGTATCCTCACTGTTTGAATCATTGCCTGTCAATTAGGGAACTTGTGAGTTACATGTTTATAAACAAAAACACCTCTTAAAATGTAAACAAAAATATTTTAATCTGGCCTAGACTATTATGGGCCAATTACCGGTAGTTATTAAATGACTATCCGGTGTTCCCAAAATGTTAATGGTGCTACATACATGTATTCCCTCTATTAGTATTTTATTTGTACTCCCAAATTTTTCCCCCAAACATCAACGTTTTGTGGACATGTATCTGGCATGTTGTTATTAAAGTCCCAGCTCAATCCCCCACTTCTCCTCACAGTAGTAACATTGAAAAGTTGAAAATGCCATAAGCCTACATGTTTAATTGTAACTCCAATCATAATTGTGACTGATTCATAATTTCTCTGTTTCTACAATAGAGATGAAGTTCACATTTTGCTATGCATGGAAGATAAACCACATTTTCCAATCATAAAGGGAACATCCATTGCAGAGGAGGCATTACGTACATTAGATAAGGTATATACAAATGTTGAAATTAATTAAAGAGCAAGCAAAGGTACTTGGTATACAATGTAATTATCTCAAATTAGAATACACAAAATACACACTGAAATGTTGGCAGACTTTCAATGTCATTTATGGGCTAGCTTTTGAGAAACATGTACTTTACAATCATTTTATTGAGATTCAGAGATACAAGTTCACATTTTTTGTGTGTGGTAGGTTTATATGGGTTTTCAAAAGTAGAAGCTGGACATGGTAAAAGCAGTTGTATGTTAGGGATACAATACATGTACATGAATATTCTATCTATAAACAATGGAGATAATAGGTATTCCCTGCCAAATGTATCAAACTAACTTTCAAATCCATTTTCATGTGCTTGTATTAAACAAATTTTGCTATTTGAAGGCAGTTTTTCCTGCTGACCATTTTTGAAAAATCACTCAAATTAATCAATTTCCCACAGTGCTGATTCCTGGGGCAGCGGAACACCCCTCCCCCTCCCCCCATTTACCCTTCTTGCAGACATACATGTACCCCCGAGCATAAATGTACAGCCTTCGATAAAAACAAAAGTGCCCCCCAAAATTCAGATAATTTGTTTACAGCAACCATTTCTCAAAATGGTATGTAGAGAGTTCTGATATGAACAAGGAATATGAAAATCAAGCCCCAAAACCCTTACAATGCACTCTAAAAATGGGCACATAATGCGTAGTTTGCATAATGGTCAGTTTTGAAGAGTGGCCCGTATTTTTGAAGATGGTACCAGCCCCCCAACCCACTATTTAAATTTACAGAGGCCAAGTGACCAGGGAAAATAAACATGTCAACATTTCAGCAAGGATTGGGCCCCCCCCCCCCCAAAAAAAAATGCTGGATATGCTGCTGCACCGAAGATGCATTTTACTGAGCAAGTGCCCCTTTTTGATGATCCCCCCCCCCCCAGTTTGAAAACAGTTCCGTTGCTGCTAGGTGATTCAAATAGGAAAGAGAATATGCGAATAATTCTGCCCAAAATTCAGACCTTACATCAATATATGTATTAACATATACAGAGTTCCACATCTACATATAGGGGAAGAATGTTGTATACGACAAACTTGTAAGGATTCTAACAAGTCTTGTCTAAAGTATTAAAAGTAAAATTTGAATCACAAAAGTTTGCCCATAAACGTATTTGCAAAACTGACAATACACTGTGGAATGCCTTGACAAATTTAAATGCATTTTGGGCTTGAATTGAATACATATTGTTTTAATACGCAAGATACAATTATCTCAGTTGCATACTTCTAAATGAATTATAATGATTATCTCAGTAAATATAATTTTGATTTTAAGCATCTTTCAATTTTGTGCAAATTTTGTGCTCATGGCAGAGTACTCATGCGGATACTTGTGCTCATGGCAGAGTACTCATGCGGATACTTGTGCTCATGGCAGAGTACTCATGTGGATACTTGTGCTCATGGCAGAGTACTCATGCAGATACTTGTGCTCATGGCAGAGTACTCATGCGGATACTTGTGCTCATGGCAGAGTACTCATGGGGATACTTGTGCTCATGGCAGAGTACTCATGCGGATACTTGTGCTCATGGCAAAGTACTCATGCGGATACTTGTGCTCATGGCAGAGTACTCATGTGGATACTTGTGCTCATGGCAGAGTACTCATGTGGATACTTGTGCTCATGGCAGAGTACTCATGCGGATACTTGTGCTCATGGCAGAGTACTCATGCGGATACTTGTGCTCATGGCAGAGTACTCATGCGGACACTTGTGCTCATGGCAGAGTACTCATACTAATGGAAATGTACTCGTCTACAACGCTTACTCTTCACTTAAACATTTCTGTACATTTAGTTTTGTCAACTTGTATTAGGGTTTGTTCCTAATTTGATAATAACCAGTTTGTTTTTATTTATGTGCTAGGAGACTTTCAGTGCTAGCAACGGCTACTTTTTACGTGGTTTATTGTGTATTGAACATCTTGGTCGACCGCATGGCTCTGCTGATGGGGTATGTCTGAACCTACTTGCTGTAACTGACTTCCAGAGGGACCTCAAGAACCCCAATTATATGTGGCATAATATAGCAAACCCTGAAATCAAAACTGCACTTCACAATCGAACACAACAGTATCGTAGTTTGAAGTGCCCATAGAAAAGTAACACTAGGATGTATAACTCTATAGATATGACATACAAATAACAAGCAGGTTTATAGTTTGCATATAAACAGTTGAATATTTTTTTATAGAGACATCAAGTTCCTTGCACTTGACCTTCTTATTACATACATGTACATGTATATGGTGGCAATATTTTATTTTAGTAAAGTTTGTTCCAGTGTTTGTTGTAAATATTAATTTTGAATGTGTAGAAGTTTAAAATATGCTGGTCAAGAGCATTGAAATGTTCATATGGACTTGCTTAGATAAAAAGTGTTGTGGTCAGTTTTAACTTGTGTGTGTTTTGTTAATATGGTATGCTGAAATACATCTTTCTTAATGGCAGTGTGTATACACGTATGAAATCATCAGTTCGTTCATCTAGTGCATGGGCCAGGACCCCAAAATTCACCAATGGGTACCACCCGAGTTGGCAAAATCTAGGTGCTATTTTTGGATTGCTGTTCATCTCTATATTTTGATATGATAGCCTTTTCAATGCGGTAACTTATTATTGGTTATCACCGCTTGAATGTCCAGACCCATATTAATAAAGTTATCATCCTATGGGTATCAGGAGGCCACAACCCCCACAAAATGAAACTTTGTAACTCAAGTAAACTAAGTACTGTACTTGATAGGCCTGGGCAAAGAAAATACTGAGCTCTATCCAAAACAATTGCACATATTCATGTTTTAAAACACACAAAAATGACAAAGGTAACTGAACTGGTTGCCATGGTAACAGTTGTACCATATTGGGCCCTGGTAGAAGTTTGGAGTGATCGCTGAATTTCCTGCAGATCAGCCGAAGCATTCAGGAGTAATTATAATACGTAGCATTTTGGGGAGGTCGTGGCCCCGCTCCCTGACAACCATAGGGTTTAGGTTAAAAAGAGTAACTGCATCAAAAGATGGAAAGATTTCCATATACGAAGTTCACTCAACACCCTGTGTACAAACCCTATTAGATTGGACTGAAAAATTCTAAGTGTTTTCTAAGAAAATGCTTGTATTTTCTTACTGCTCAAATTGACTTTGATGACATGAAATTGCTATCTGGGGGCTTGTTAGTCAATACAGAGGAAAATTAGTGAACTTCGTATATGGAAATCTTTCCCAAAAGATATATGCTACTCATTACAAAAGGCTATCATATAGATTTTCACTTATAGTGATGAAACAAAGAAATTAACTCCATTAAAGTTTTGCCACCTCAGGTGTAACCAACATCTGGTCTTGCCCATGGACTAATCATAATACTATGATATTGTAGATTATATTCATCGTTTAAGTTATGGTTGCCAGTCTGTGACAACACACCAAATAGGCCTTCAGAATATGCACCTTTAATGTGACGTCACGTGACTCGTGATGATGACGTCAATATTGTCAGACATTTGCAGATGCTGGTCTATGTGTGTGCCAAGTCTAAAGGCAATCAGATTGATTTTGGTGTCAAAATTGCTGGGCACTATGAAAATGTGTGCAAATGCTGTGGACAAAAGTCTGAAAGAGAAAAACAAAACATTAATGAAAACAAAGGCTGTTTCGGCAAGTTGCGGAAACAGTCTTTTAAAAGGTTCTGAGTTGTCAGCTGCTGCATAGATATTCTGTTTCAGCTGTGGAGTCAATGGTAGTGTTTTGTTGAAAAGAATGTTGGTGCAAAAGTATGTAACATGAAACCATTCTTTGGTTCTTTGGAGATGCTGTGCTGCTTCAAACCATAGAGCAAGATTAAAACGGCCTGTTTTAAATGGTTTCCAGAAAGAATTCCATACAAGGTCACTATTTTCCTTGTAGTGACCTGTCAGCCATCAGAAAGTGATAATGTCCTAAAACGTCAAATTTAGCAGGGAAAATATTGAAGTATTTACAGAGAAAACACTTGGATTTTTCAGACCAGTCTCATAGGGTTTGTGCACAGGGTGTCAAGTGATGTCCAGGTAAGGATCTCCTTCCCAGTTTCCTTGTTAATAAAAATGTTCTACTCTGTGAGCACTGAATACAGAGTATGAAAATAAAATGCTTATGTTATTGGGATGACAGTCTGCACTATTGAAGTGTAGTTGTGGCTGCTATGTCTGTACTGGATCTGGGGGTATGCTGCTATAAAGCATAGGATAATAAATTGTCCCCATCTTCAGACCGTATTCTCATTGTGTTCTCGTAACATGGCCCTTTGCCATGTACAAGTTAGATGTGGCTTGTGGTGTCATATTTTGTCTTGCAGTATGTTTAAGCTCACCTCTTGGAAAAAGAAGTACTGATTATCATTTTACATAATGTAAGCGTTTTTAAAGGGAATATACAACATTTGCTTTTGCTGCAATTTTCAGAAAAAAATGGATTTGGAGGATTAGTATGTTACAGCAACTATTGTCAAACTGACTTGTTTAACGTTCTGGGCTTGTAGATGCTGGAAAACCAAGAAATTCAATCATGTTCTTGTACTTTGGTTCCCTGACCCCATTTAAGATTAAACGGAGCAATTTATAGACTTTGGGGAATTGTGAAGTCTTAGAATCAGTCTAGCAGGCTTGTACCCCTCCACAGGTGTGTAATCAATTGCAAAGAAAATGTGAAATAACTAAATATGGAACATTAGGAGCAGTTTTTGAAAAAAAGACAAGTTTCCTCCAATGGTGGTCAGCCGACCAGCAGTGGAAAAAATTAAAAAAATTCTTGAAAATGTCAGCACACCAGGAGCCACGATTTTACAGGACCTTAAAGTATCCCTCACAATCCAGTAAGGTATTTCGTGATAATTTGATCATTTAATTTTTGATGTTTGCAAGTGTTGTATCTTCCCTTTAAGAACACTGTTGGGTAAAGTAAATATTTTATACTAAGTACACTGAAATTGAAATGACTTGACAAACAAGGCTGTCATTGCTTCTCTTCACCCAGGAGTAACTGCATCAAAAAGATGTAAGCTACTCATTTCGAAAGGCTATCATATATTTTTTTCACTCACAGTGATGAAACAAAGAAATGAACACCAACCTCAGGTTGGACACCAATTTCCCATTGGTAGCATGAATTCCTTATGAAAATATTGCATAATCTCTAATGCACTGTTCATTAACCAAAGTCGCTAGTGCTTTGTACAGCACAAGTTACACGATGGATTGCAGTGGGAACTGCTAAGTTTCAGAATCAGAAATCAAATATCCCGGCTTTTTAAAAACATTTTTCATTCAAATTTATTAACACTAACACTCAACTTCATCTGAGAAAAATTTCACACACTAATAACAAACCAATTTAGTCATTTACCATTCAATTACATATACTGTATATATTTTTTAATAACAAGGTTTGGCGTGGACGAGCCAAAATCAAATTCTCCAGGGGGAAAGGTGTGCTCATTGTTGAAGTTGCTTGAACTGAATTTGAAATTGCCTGACAAAAAATGAAACGAACTGAAACATTGGAAGAGCACTAAATTGTTGTTGCTGGACGAATTTGAATATTAGTAATGGTGAAGTTGAATGATACATTTTTTGAAATGGCTTAAATACCTTAGGTTTAGTATGATATATCAAAAAGAGCTGCATGTGGTCTTTTTAAGTGCATTGGAAATAATTTGTAAGAATTATTTCATGGTTTGTGGCCACAGTTGGCATGAAAGTCAATAGTACCATCTATAATGTCCGCATGAACAGGTCCAAATTTAAATGCTTTAAAGGGTCCATGCAATCACTTTTTCTTAGAAGAATATGCTGTGGAACTTCTCCTCTGAAATGAACGAACAGTATTTGACATTTTTTTTTTAATTGAAAAGTACACTTTAAAAACATTGCTTTCCAGACAACTGAGGGTGCTGTTGCTGTGATGCCATTTCAGGAAGACAACTTCAGTTTAGGGGTTTTGTGCTTAAATTGTGAACCCCAAAATTTGCTCATTGAAAAAAACATGTGAAAAAAAGTTTGCTCATTAGCTTACTGCCATGTACTGACACAATGAATCACCAATGAAAACAACAGCAAACTATCCAACATTCTGGCATCTTTTGGTGCCGAAGTAGCTGTAATATTGAGGTTTCTGCCTGAAATGACATCACACGTTTGCACATGAATATAAAACCCAAAAGGCACCAACTAACCTTGAAAATGGCAAAATGAAAATTGAAAATAATGTTAATTGGGACACAAATGTGTGTTTTTTAAGGATTGCATTAAAAAATTTATATTGCATGGACCTTAAAATAAAAGTAATTTTCTGTTGCACAAAACAGTCAGCAGTGTTGTGCACAGTCCTGGCATTTCGTGGTGGTAATTGTATGTGCAGTATAAACTTTTTTTTATATTATAAATGCTTGCCCTTATTTTCAACATAAAATTATCATGGCATAGCCAGGGATAAAAAATTAAAATGTTAAACATGATCTCATATACATGTACATTTTGAAATAGTTGTATGTCATGACTCTAGTTGGTAAGCAAGTTGTGGCAGCATATGCTTTCCCAGTGTGGTCCAATGGTTACGGTGTTCGACTCGTGTGCCGTGGTACATGGGTTCGAATCCTGACCGTGGGAACATGGTGCTTGTGCTCCTGAGCAAGGCACTTTACCATAATTGCTTCGTCCTTCGGATGGGACGTAAAGCCGTAGGTCCCGTGTGTTGTGCAATGCACGTTAAAGAACCCATGTAACACTTATCGCTAAGAGAAGGGGTTTGCCCCGGTGTTTCTGGCAGTGGCTGCTTAATGCGCCGCAGCCCTTTGTAAACCCTAAAGGTGCTACCTAATGGGTCTCATATTTCTCATCTACTTCATTTACCCATCTCTAATAATAGACATAATTTCCAGCGCCTTGAGTACCTAATTGTTGGTAGATCTACGTGCGCTATATAAGACTTCGGTATTATTATTATTGTATTATATTCTAAAGCATACTAGGGAAAAAGAGAGTGATAGTCACATGAACAACCTTTCTTACAGATAAAAGAATTTGCTTTTGTGTCTTGTATTTTGAGATCTATGCACAAGTCACTGCTGCTTGAATCAAAGTTACCGTACTCCTAAAAGTTTGAGCAATTTGTTACTGCATGAACACCGACAGTGCAAAAAGTGAAAAGTTGAATTTGTTAAAATATCCAGAACTATAAGTTTCACAACCTCAAATGTTGTGTCAAATTAAAGAGGACAAGCCCTTTAATTGAATGCTGTGGCATTCAGTATTAGTGTTCATTCCAGACAATTTAAACTCATGACGTTATCAAACCAGAAATAACACATAAGTAAAATGTGACTTGAAACCTATTTATCACTGAATGCATTTGTTCAAATTAATAAAAGCCTCAAGGCAAAAAGAGGTTGAATTTCATACTTTGTTTTTGTTTTTCTTTGTTTTGGGTGGGTTTTTTTTCGGCATAAAACCGAGTCAGACAATCTCAAATAAATTAGTTCAGCATCTCATCACTCTGCGTTTGTTACAAGGACAAATACCAACCTCTAGTTTTAGAATTAGCAAAAAGTAACATTTTAATTTTTTCTAAGGATGGTTTAGATCTTTTCTGTTTCTTTTGCTATTATTTCAGTATCATTATCTTCTGTTCGTGCATGCACTTGATTTTTTTTGCAAATAGCAAAGCCTCGATTCTGTTTTCTTGACACTGGTTGATATAATGCTCGTTTAGGCAATCAATTTGTCTTCAGGTCCTCTTTAAGAACTTGGTGAAGTCAAAAGAATTGAGGCTGCAGCTCTTCCATCCATTGTCATGACCTTCATGTTGCCGTTAGGTTTATAAAAACTTCAGATTGTGTTTACTTCAGTTATGAAGTTCAACTTGATTCACTATTCACTATTTAGTTTAATTATAAATTGAGTCATTATTAAAAGGAAACAGAAGTCAAATGACATCACAGTGCTTTACCCAAATTGAGTTCCTGATTGATGAAAATTGTTACATGTTACATGTAAAACAAATATATGAGCAATCGCTTCCTATGCCATAATCTGAAACGGACTTATATTGTTTATGCTCCCATAGCTACAAGTTTAAGATAAGGCATCTCACAATTAAGTTGCGAAAGAATGACTGTAGGCTGAAATCTTATTTTTCATCCTTGTAAGAATATGGGATGAAGAAATCTTGAAAGGCCCCCAAGAGGTACCGGTACCAAACAATCCAAAAGAACTCATAACATGGGTTTTAATCAATGTTTACACACTCAAAACAATTGATTTAATGTACTTGATTTATTTCATTTCTGAGTAAAAGTACTGAATGCTCAAAATACATTTCATATTATATCAAATAGTGACAAAATATATATACTTTTGTCTATTCACTTAAAATTTAATTGCATGATTTCTCTTTAATTGGCACAAAATTGGCACTCACTTGATTGTATGTTTAATATACTTCTAAAAGCTGAAATACTGAAGACACTATGTGAAGACTAATGGGCTTGGTACATGTATAAAGTTTTGCCCCTACGTCAATTAAGGATGCTTCTAACAATGTAAATGGTTAAAAAAAAAATGCCATTGCAATAGTGATCTACTCGTTATTCATCAACATACATAGAGAGCATCGTTAATGCATGATGGAAAATTAATACTTTTTTATAGGTAAATTAACATGAACTGCCAAGGTAACTATAGTCTTCCATTACGTGTGCAGAGCCACACTATAAAGTTTGATAGTTTCAAGCACCATCAATTTGCACACCATTTAAAGTTATTTTTAAAAATTGTGATGAGCAGAAAAGTGGCTTAAGGTGTTAATTAGCTGTCAGCTGACCTTCATTCATATTAATTGTCGATTCTGAATGCATATCACAAATGCTTGCCATAAAATAGTTACTCTGTGTAGTGCGCAAAAGCTCAACTTCACCTCAGGGACACCTGAAGAACAACACAACTGGCACTTAAAACAGTACCAGTGAAAGCAATTAATAAATTGTAATGTCCCTCAGTCAGTTCTGACCCCATTGTAAGCCACTGTATTTTGGATGTAGGATGTTCTTAACCTCCTTCTTTTGAAGACAAGACTCATTTGTTGTTACCATAGCTCATACAAACATGACCACAGCATGGCACACTATAATACCTTACACATGCACAAACTCTTCATTGCTTTTCCGCGTGTAAGCGGAAAAGCATTGTTTCTGTTCCGATTTTTTCTTCTTCTTTTTTTCTTCTTTTAGTTCCACCCCCAAATCCCATTGACTTTGTACACGTTTATTCACCGTGGCACTTTGGACCTAAAACAAACTCGTATTCTAATGAAACTTGTCCCATGTAAAGACCCCATAGTGAGTTTGTGTCCCGAAGAGTGACGTCACGATGACGTCATCATGGGTCACGTGACGTCATCTTAAATGTGCAAACTTTAAGACCCTATATCTAGAGAACCGTAAGTCCGATTTGGTTGAAACTCGGTATGTAGGCAGACCGGGATGTGTTATAGACAAAAATTGAGGTGACGTCATCATGACGTCATTGTGTGATTTTATACAGATTTTTGAAGTTTTGGACCTTTAAGCCATATCTCACGAACCCAATATGTTAAATTCAAAATTCTTTTGTATTAGGCTTGTTAGGCAACAGGGATATGTACAAAATTTTGAAAAATGTTTGACGTCATGATGACGTCATCAAAAATGCGCTTTTTTGAAACGCATATAATCGAACGTCCGATCGTCGTGAAACTTGGGGGTGGGTAGATAATAACACTAGTACACAAAATCTTGAATAACGTCACGATGACGTCATTGGTAGATTTTTTACGATTTTTTTTTTAATATTGCCAAATTTTTTTTGCTTACAAAATTTAATACTTTTATTAATCCGATATTTTTCAAACTTGGTACAGACTAAAACCACAATAAAATAATGAGCACTGCCAAGTATTGTTACGATGACGTCATCTTTAGACATGTGACGTCATCGTTAACTTGTATACTTTAAGCCCCAATATCTCACGAACAGTAAGTCAGATTGGGTTGAAACTTGGTATGGGGGTAGGCCATGATGTGTTACAAATAAATATTGAGGTGACGTCATCAATTCTGCTGCTGCGAAATTTCAACGTGTTTTAGATGGGGTTATGATCGAGAATAAGCTTTATGTGGCCTCTCTGAACTCCCATATATTTGCACTAAGTTTAGTCGGGCACCATTTGCAGTCATCAGCCGACATTTGAAGCAAAAAAGTCAGGTAAAAAAAAAAAGAAAAGCCGCGTCGCCGCACCACTTTTTGGACAAGCTCCATACCAGAAACCGGAGACTTTTTTGGGGGGGCCTTAGGTTTGTTTTTAGGCAATATGTATATGTACAAAATTTTTAAAAATGTGTGACGTCATGATGACGTCATCAAAAATGCGCTTTTTTTTTAAAACACAATATAAGGGAATGTCCGATCGTCATGAAACTTAGTGGGTGGGTGGATAATAACACTAGTACACAAAATCTTAAATGACGTCACGATGACGTCATCGGTAGATTTTTTACGACTTTTTAATATTGCCAATTTTTTTTTGCTTACAAAATTTAATACTTTTATTAATCCGATTGTTTTCAAACTTGGTACAGACAAAAACCACAATAAAATAATGAGCACTGCCAAGTATTGTTACGATGACGTCACTATTAGACATGTGACATCATCGTTAACTTGTATATTTTAAGCCCCCATGACGTGAACACTCCTCTTAAGACCAACCCGACCAACTGTATAGGCCACTTGCACACCATTTTGGGGAGCCTGCCCTATGGGATTAAGATATTTACCAGCACTTATCCTATAATTGGTTCCCATAAAGGAGCGAAGGTCACTCTGCCTGAGAGATTTCAAGCATAATATTTCGTTTCTAAATTCAATCTGTCGGCCGACAAAAGTATTAACATAATGATGTACCTGAAATGTTGACTTGTTTTATATTTTGAACTGTGAAAATCGGTGAATAAAAGGCCTAGAACGATTTTTTTTTGTGGCCGTTCGTGCTGACTCTTGACCGCAAACATGTAGTTCCAGAAAGCAGTGTGGCTAATAACAGGTGGTAGTTCAATTAACCTTCAAGTGATTTATGTGGGACAGTGGAGCAGGGATCAGAATTTGTTTACTGAAACCAGCCACTTTCTTAAGAGGGCCATTTTCGTCATGCCTATATCACATGAACAGTAAGTCAGATTGGGTTGAAACTTGGTTTTGGGGTAGGCCGGGATGTGTTGCAAACAAATATTGAGGAGACGTCATCATGACGTCATCTTGTGATTATATATATATATATTTTTAAATTTTGGAGACTTGCCGTTTCTCACAAACGCAATATTCCAAAATTCTTTTTGAATTAGGTTTGTTAGACACAAGGTAAATGCACACAGTTTTGCACAAAACAGAAAAATGTGACCTCAATTTAAAAAAAAACATAATGCGGAAAAGCCTATGTTCTGTTGGAAACAGACATAGACCTCTAGTTTCAATTTACAACTGATACAGTGCACTGCTTTTTCCCAGTTTCTTGAGATTAGAAAATAATGGCGCCTGCATGTGTGTTGTTTATTTTCACAGGCAAGGACAAGGGAATGAATTTCAACTTCAAATACTTGGAAAGACAAAAATTTATTATCCAGCCAAGAAGATCTGAAGTCGAATATGAGCAAATAAAAGAAAATTGCTCCCTGCCATCTGCACATTCATTTTTATGTTTCTTTTTTCTTTGCTGTTTTTCTTTTTGGCATAGACATGTTTTGATTTGCATTTGGCCTCAACAAATATTGACAGTGTCTTGTGGGTTTAAGTAGAACTATCCCCTTTGAGGTGATCAGAGAGTTGGAAATTCTAAGGGGAAAGTGAGGATGAAATGGAACATCTACGGATCATTGAAGGAATTCAGACTACCTTTGTCCTTCACAAAGACAAACTATATGCAGTGTTGTAGTCAAGCACTTTTTTTCAGAATACTGAGTATTGTGCCTATAATTGGCCCACCAGCCCCAGTAAGACCAATATACCTACTCACAGCTACATGTAGCTGTTAAATGTGCTTGTCTGGACGTGCAGAAAGCCAATGTCTGGACGTGCAGAAAGATAAATCAGGAAAGTTCCATTTCTCCGCAAGCCAATTAATCATTTCAAACTAAAAGTATTGATAAAATATGACTGTGGTAAGTCAAGATACATCTTTTTTTCTGAGCACTGCTATTCGATTACGAATACTTTAATGACAAGAGTACAATTTTGACATGTTGAGTACGAGTACTTTGCTGCCCGAGTACGAGTACCGTCATTTCGAGTACAAGTACTTTGACATTTGAGTACAAGTACGAGTACTCTAAAAAAAAGTACTCAACACTGACTATATGCACCCTTAGCCCTTTGGAGAAGACATACCAATTAGACCGTTAAGAAAACTTATCAACCACTCTGATCTTGATCTGTAGCCACTGGTTTCCGCTCAAACACTCAAAACAATCAGCAAACTAAAACTACATTTATACAGTCACACATTTATGTAAAAATACAGCTTTGGGTAGGCTTTCAAAACATGCTACGAGGGCCTACTTCTTTTCATTATTTAAGTATTTAAAATATTTTTTTCAAATTCTTCCAAGCAAACTTTTCCTTATAAAATGAGATCCTTGGAAATTGTCTACCATTTTGAAGACAAATAATTTTATGAAACAACTCCTAAAGTCCTAAGTATCCAACTGATGTCTAATATTAAAACGTTGTTATCATGAAACTACTTGGTATTTAAAAAAAAACTATGAAGTTATATTTTTGTGATTGAGGCCAATAAGGAATACTTTTTTAATGAAGAATGCATATCTTTCTAACGTTCCATCAGATGAAAATCTTTGCCTTAATGAACATTTTTTGCAACGTTGACAATCACAAAAAGGCCTAAAAAATATTAAAGAATATTAAAGATACATATTTAAATACCAAATATATTGACTATGATGGATTACAACCACTTCCTGATTCTTAAAATGAATATGACAACCTACACTACACATACTAATAGCAGAGTACAAACAAAAGAGTTGATTACCTCCAAAATAGCCCAGAACGCCAATATGTATTACATACCCTTATCATTCTCAGGGTTCCATAGTTATACTATACTTTCTATGGTTCATGAATAACTAATTACAATACATGCATATTAGATGCATCAGGTACACTTGTTTTTGCATCACAGGCTTTACATCAAGATGGACATGATTTTTATTTATTACAGTAAAATGTCCAGTCCATCAACAATTAATTTGCTTCCAATTTTGACTTGGGCTGATGCAGGTTGTTTTGAGTCAGGCAACATAATGATTTCAATTTTACAATACATTTTACATAGTGGTTGAAGGAGTGCACTGCTACAATTAAATGGTCCCAAACCAGTTAAATGATATAACTTAAGTACACTGAATCCTTTGGTTCATTTTTTTTAGTAAGTTGAACGACTCTGGATATTAAATGATCATGATGCACAAATCATTCTAGTTATAGTGTGTTAATCATGACCACTCCTTGGTAGGTTTATATGATGGTACATCCACAACAGCACTGCTGTGGATAGTCTGGTGCATGCACTTTGTGCTCAAATCCATAGACAAAGAAGTTTCCTTGGGTCTCTTTCCACTTGTACATAGCTTGAGCTACAGGAATGACACGCACACTGTGGCGCTGTTCAAAGAAATAGAACATAAAATTGAATTTAGTTCAGAAGCACATGCAATTTTGGCTCCAAGGTGTGTCGGTGGGGGGGGGGGGGTGCCAAGGGGAGGGGGGTTTAACAAGCATGTGCCACATTTTGCTGCATGAAAAGGAAGGTCATTATATTAATGATATAAATAAACACAAAAGGAAGGTCATTTTTTTATATTAATTATATAAATAAAAATAGTACATATCTGTACTTATAAACGACTAAATACATTAAAGGAGGGTGAAAAGTATAGGGCTGTTCATATAAACCGAAGCTTGTAGAGAACCCATAAATGGACAATACAGGACTATAAACATTTCAAAGGGAAGTAAAACACAAGAGGAAAAAAACCACAAGAGGGGACACCAAAACCCGAGACAAAATAAATAGTTGCGATGAAGATAAGTTAAATAAGAGAGATGATGCATTGTATGAAAACAACTATGTGGCTATGGAGAGTGGCTGAGGAAGGAAAGCTATGTTACATATTGTGATAGGAGCACCTTTTTGTAAGAGGATTTAAAACAACCAACTGACATCATTGTTCTTATTTCGTTGTCAATAGTGTTCCACAAACGGGGACAGAGTAGAACTAGAATAGAGGGTGCGGGAAAATGGGATGATTTGTGGCGGGATCTAGTTGAATTATCGTGTGTTTTGGACTGATGAGGAGAAAAAAGAGAAACTGTTTGGGAGAAGGTTAAGAGTGAATTTATACATAAAGATCCCAGTGTGATATATATTAATTACAGCCTTAGTTTGCTGCACCTCACATTTAACTCACAAGACATTAAGATGCACAATCAGTTTTTAGTATTCCATTCTGTGTTCTGAAACCTATCTGTTGAGTTTATATTAGCTTACTGTTAATATAGCTACTCTCCGATGTATTTGACCTGTCGGCCCCAACCCACAAACCAAATTTAAAGTTCCTAAGTAAAGTATTTCTCAGGTTATCGCATATGCGCACACACACCCACATGCAAGGACAAGGGGAAAATAGTATGCCACTTCGGCTTCACTGCGGGGCTTAAAAAAGCACCCCCCGTGGAGCCCAAATATATTAGTAAGAACATCAGCATTGACTTCATGAAAGGTACACTCTGCGTTAGGCTTGCCAGGTTCCGGCCGTTCCAAGGTTCTAACTGGTTCCAATATGGGAACTGGAACCGCGAGTCCAATCTTTTCGAGAACCAGGTAATGCTCGGTTCCGGCTCCAAAAGAATCGGTTCTAGATTAAATTACCTATTCTCTGTGCACAAAACCAAGAGCCAAGAATCGGACCCACAGGACTGCAATTGCGGGGAGGCCTGGGACACTCCTATGGCTGGCTAGTCAAAACAATATTTCACGGAGAGTCGGTGACAAACTGCTTATCAGAGCCCTTTGCAAGTTTGCAGTCGGCCATGAGGCATGTATGGAACATTCCCACACAAGAAACTTTGTCCAGCCAAGGGTGTCGTGTGTCTTACATGTGGAAATCTCAACCATTTCGCAAAACACTGCCTGAGTCACGGTCGCTTGATTGTACACAAGACAAACCACGACCTGGCAAAGCCAAAATACACTGATCACAATGTTTTGTCCACCCCCCCCCCCCTCGATGAGTACGTGTTCAGTGTGAAAGCACCACAGTAATCCAAGCAACCTATTATCATGGTCCAAATCAACAAGACACCAGTCAAAGCATCATTGACACCGATGCGTTTGTAAGTGTCATGTCTTCTGCAACCTTCCACACTCTTCCATTTGTTCCAAAACTGCGCAGACATAGACATAAAAGTCTGCACGTATGACAGTACCACTCCCCTTGAAAAGGGGGACACTCTCATCAGCTTCACCTCCATGTCAGAACTTGGTATCATTCATGTCGCATACAACATCCAACCTGATAACTTGCCACAAGTACATCAGTTGCTCGAGCAATAATCTGATCATTTCATTGGCATCAGTAGGCTCAAAAACTTTCAGTGCAAACGCCATGAGGACAAGTCAGTCCAACCCATCGCTCTACCCCATCGCCGCATACTGTTCCAAATGCGGGAAAAAGTCGAAGCCGAGTTACGCAAGCTACTTGCCTTGGACATCATCGAACCAGTGCGTGACGAGCCCACCCCATGAGTCTCGCCCATCCATGTCATCGAGATACGTATGTGCGTCGACATGCATAATGTCAATAAAGCCATCGGTACCGGCAAACCGAGCATAAAACGCTGGCCATAACATGGGCAGTTCTTCACTTTCATCTCTACGTATACGGGGGTAAATTCACCATCATCACAGACCACAAACCGCTGGTCACGCTATTCAACAGTCCAAACAATCAAGCTCTAGCTCAAGTCGAACGCCTGCTACTGAAGCTCAGGGAGTATAACTAGGTGTACACCGCTGAACACCAGCTGGGTAAGCTAAACCCTGCTGACTACATGTCACGTCATCCCCAGACCAAGAAGCGGAAGAACATCTCAACTTCATCGCTGAGAACGCTGTGCCCAAAACTGTTACGCTGGGAGAACTCCAAACCGCGACACAACAAGATGAAGTTCTCCAGAACTGCAACAATGCATAGGTCACTGGTAGTTGGGCCAGACTCCTCAACCAACCAGACAATCAGTATGCCAGTGACATGGTGCAAAGCTTACACAGGATACGTGCTAAGCTTACCACCACAGCAAATCGCAATCTCCTGCTCTGCAGACACCATGAACAAAATTTCAGCTTCATCCATCAGGTAAAAATATGAAAACAAATTGTTGAAAGTTGTTTTGCTGCAGCAGCAGTTCATACCCTGGATGTCAGTCGTAAGGCAATGAAGACATCGTCCAGCGCAGCCTGGGCCCGGCTAGGGTGCTAAATAACAACGCATATTGAAGAGACAGGGTACCACGCGCAAGCTAAAATATGGCCACTGAACATGAACACAAAAGGTCTGGAACTATTGCTAAAAAAGTCACAAAGTTGAAGCACTGTAACTGTATATTTTTCGTTAAAATGGTATTTATTGTTAATGGGAATAACAGTGGGAGGAGCCAGTCTTCACTGTGTGATAATGACCCGGTTGTGAGATGGCCACTGTTAATGGACAGAGCCAAATGACCGGGTTGGAGGATAGCCACTGCTAATGGACAGAGCCGAATGACTGGGTTGTGAGATGGCCACTGTTCGAGACCAGCAATATGTAGCATTTACAGCTCGATCAATTACTTTGTGATTACTTCGTTCAGTACCGTTGATAAATAAAACATTTGCTAGCCCGTAGATATCGTGGTTGGTTTGGACTGCACGTTGGAAAGTACATGTAAAGCTGCAGCAGTACCAGTCACTGAACAATTTGGAACAAGTTTGGCATTTACCCGACATTTGATCGGGCACATAAAGCAAAGTATAACCTTGTAACAATTTGCAATTTGCATTTTTTGGGATTGTGTAGTTTAGCCCACCCCTGCGGACGTAATCACTTGCATTTTTTGTAATCTTAAAGTAAAAGAGGTGCTCCAAATTAGTGACATTTTTGACCCCACACAATGTTCTTTTAAATTTGGGACAGTACTTTGAAGAAAAAGTAAATTTTCCTACCTGGTTTGCCAGCATTGAATTCACACACTCTTACCAGTTACCACTTACCACTCACTGTTGCCATGAGAGTGTATGATGAAACCCCATTTTCTGGCAGCTCATTTGAAGTACCCCATTATTGCTCAAAAATAAAATCCCAGTCAGAAAATAAAAAAAATCCATATCTGGCTACCACTTCGCAACTAGTGGGTCTACATGTACTAGTCCATATTCCATGTCAGAAATTTTAAAAAATGATTCAACATTTTCTAGCTCCCATTTTTTAAAATCAAGTACACAAGTCTTGGTAGAAGTTAAGTCCTATATTTATTTTAGAAAAAAAAGAGGCCCAATGTAAAATTAAACTTGCATCTTTAAGTATCCGTTAGAAGTCATAGCTGAAACCAGGGGGTGACTGTGGAGTTAAGGATCCGAGTTCCTATAACAGATGAAACATCTACCTTTAACTTTTTACTTTTGTCAAGACTGGATGCAGACAACATATCAAAGCCCATATTTCTTAAGAGTAACTACTTCTTGCTCAAGTAAGGTGTCATGTATCAATTTGTCAACACTGCCACTGGTCAAAATTTTGTCTGTAATATTCAAGAATTCCTAAAATCCAAAGGGATTTCTCATTCTAGTAAGAAAACACTCACCTCTGTTTACCTACATTTGCATATCAGCGCGCATGCGCACAAACATTCGCTGAAAAGAACAGCGCCCAAGCCTCACCCTCCGTGCCCACTACATGTCCCTTAAATTGCCCTGTTACACAAAGACTCCTATTTTTTTTATTTTTTTTGTTAGAAATTGGGAAGGATGGTAAACAGAGGTGAGTGTTTTCTTAATAGAATGGAAAATTCCTTTGGATTTTAGGAATTCCATTACAGAAAACATCTCACCTCTGTTTACTTACATTTACAGAGTAGCACCGACAGACTTTAGGGATGGAAGCTTAGGGACATGTAGCAGCAACGACAAAGTCTAAACTAGGCCTACATCCAATTCTAAATGGCATGAAAAGGTTGCTTAGACATACCCAGGTGCTACCTATCTATTCTAAAGGAGCTTTGCGGGCTGGCGGGCTGCTGATTGTGCAGTTTCCTGGAAGAATTTCTGGTAATGCAACCCTCTGCTTGCACAACAGCTATAAGCAAGGTGTGACAGTGTAAGGGTTCTTCCAGCAATCTGCTTTTCTGATACCTGAAAAAGAGAGTCCAATTCCCTGTATCTGAAAAGGAAGCTCCGAGCAGTTCAGTTCAGGAAATTGTCATGCTGGGTGTTTCCTGAGCTTGAGATTTTGATGACTGTACAAGCATTTGCTTGATGTAGCCTCTTGAAGGCTCAGTGCGAGCATTGTAGTTCTGCAGAGCTCGCATGGGGCACCACCATATCCCTCTGCTACTAATGAAGAGGATGTCAACTTGGCCGGAAATATCTGGTCTGGAAATAAGTTGATTTATTCCATGTGTTGAACTTCACCTATGGAATAAAGTGAATGCGGTCATGTGCCAATGGCTATGACCTGGTAAATTAGTGAAATTCCCTTCTTAAGGCAAGCTACTGAAGCAGCCAGTAAGAATATGGGTTTCGCAAGCTGACAGAAAGGAGAGTCTCAATGTATCGGTACCTGTTGGTTCCAAATGGGGCTTAGGTGGGTGACCCACTGACGGTACTTGGATCCAAAGATGGTAGGCCTATCTACCTGTACTTCACAGTAGGAGGTCAACAGTAAAAACCTGTCATGAATCAGATGTGACAAGGTTGTTTTTGAGGAAACTGTAGATCTATCAATGGAACCCTGATAGAGGACTTCAATTATGGCTCATCGGTAACCCTGGACAGTAGATATCTGAAACTGGTGTGGAAGATTGTCAGCAAAATCCCAAACGAAGGTGCAGATGCAGATCGGGGATTGGCAGCTACTATCATACCCCTTGGGGAATCAAATTGCTTCTGACTGTAAAGACTGTAGCTTTAAGATAATGATAGCATCCAGGCGCAAAGATGGAGAGTGGCTGTGTCTGGGTGTAGAATGATTGTTGTAAGACCAAGGTGGTCCAGAAGTAAAGGGATTATGGCTGCCGTTGCCAAAAAGGAGCTACATGTATGAGTGCTACAGTTATTTTCATAACTCTGTCTATCAAGTGCATGAATTCCTGTCGCGTTGAAGCTGAAGGATTCTTCTAGACCAGAGGACCATAGGATGAGTATAAATTTGGCAAAAGGCTGGAATTGGAAGCTGGTAGCCTGGAAGGGATGCAAATACATGTAGATAGGTGCAAGTACCGGTAGCATTCTGAGAATGTTGAGGACCTTTATCTGAATACTGATGGCAGAAGAAATCATTCTGTTGAAGTGAATTCAATACCTTCTTTCTGGCCAGGTGGAATGCTAGACGGAACAGCCAACTGGGTGGCTCTGAAGTGGACAGGCAGGAAGAAAGAGCGAGTTCCCCGGACGATGCATGTAGTACACTACATCTGAACTGTGGAATTGTCCGTCTGGACCAAGACAAGCTTGATTAGGACTTTGGATATGAGCAAATGCAAGGCCTTGAGCACTGTCAATAGCTCTGGTTGAATGAACGCAACTGGCTCTCTTTAGTTGGCCAAGTGCTTGGTACTCAATGACCATCCAGATGGAATCTCAAACCCTGTCCGAGGTACCCATTGCAATGGTAGAAGATGTAGTTACCCTGTACATTGTCCTGAAAAGGCTATCAGTGCAGTAGGTCATAGCTAAGATGGGTAACTGGAATCCCTTTGGAGATCACTCTTAGCGTAGATGGGAAAGAAACAGGAAAGGCTGAACAGAGCGCCTGTGTGTCATTCACCAGGGAACTAGGTCTATCATCAAGATGCCAGTAATGACTGAAACCAAGTTGGAAAATGTTTCAAGGTACCGGTAGGTCAGCTGTTGTGAAGGAGCTCGATACTGAAGATGAAAAACAACATCAAGTGCAAGTTAGGCAGACTGTTAAAGGCTATACTGGAGATACATGTAAGGTCTGCTAAAGCCTATCATGTAAGTACAAGAGCAAATGGATCTGTTTTGCTGTAAAAAGGAATGCTGCCACAACAACGGTGATTCTTATAAAGACCCAAAGGAACTGTGAAAATCAAAAAGGTCTGTATCGTATGTAGGTATGCGGAACTCCACTTCTGATGACCCACATACATGTATATGGGTACTGTACAAGTATTAGTATCCCAATGATTGATGGAAGCGGCAAACCAACCTGTCTTCAGAGACTGGAGGGAGGTAGACAGCATTTCCATCTGAAGTCCTATGCTGTATGTAAAAGTTTGATAATGGGCCGCCATATGTCAGACTTCTACTGACGGAGAAAAAGGCAAAGTAAACCGAAACTCCATCCAGTTGGAAGTATCCTGATCTAGTTCATTCCCTAAGGAAGGATATCCTTCTCTGAATTCCAGACAATGCTTCAAAGAAGTGTCTGATGAACCCCTTATGTATGAAGTTACATAAAACCACGTCTGACCAGACTCTGTAGGACAAATATTTGTTCTAAAGACTCGAAGCAGTGAAGATATGTCAAAATTCTGCTGTATGCTGAGGATGAAGAAGACCGGTCTACAAAACTCCTGGCTTAAGAAATTAATCTCAGTAAGTTGAATCATGCTGGTTGGAGACAGACATACCGGGTAGAAGATGTACATGTATGCTAAGCACCGATGAGGATTAACCTATCTGTAAGTATGGAATCCTGCACCATAGTCTTGCCAATTAACCTGACATTATGTGACCGACTAATGAAAGAAACATTCATTCAAGAATGCCATAAAGCCGGAAATTAGCAACAAGTCCCAATGCAATTCCAACAATCTGGACAATAAACAGAATGATAAAATCTCCAACAAAACTGCATCAGTTAAGAGAGATATCAAGGCAACTTGCAAGGGCGCCAGACAAAAGAACGATTCTGTGAAGGCCCTGAGGCATAAATGAAAGAGTAAGGCAGTAATCCTTGGTCTATTGTAATAAACAACAAACAATCCCAACAGGCTGATGAATATAAACAGGCCAGCCGAGCAAGTTATTCAAGTAATAGATTATGAAGGAATCTGTAGAAGGAATACTCATTCACGACATTCCCCAACACAATCGTATCTATAGGGAAGAAGCAGGGAAAGAATGCAGCATCCAGATGCCAGTAAACATTTGAGAATAAGTCTATGGAGAGTCAAGACTCTTTTTTTTTAACAATCTTATAAATGATAACAAACTAAAAGTGGCATCAGATTGCAACATTCTATCCAAATGCAGCTTGAGCATAGATACATGTGAGCCTGTGTTATGAACATGCTAGGGGGGGGGGGGCTAGGGGGGGCTGTAGCCCCCCCAAAATTGTGTCTAGCCCCCCAAAATAAATTCCGTAAAATAAAAAAAAATGCATTAGCAAAAAGAAGGATTGTGATGTAGGCCTACATGCGAACGGTCGCCCCCTAAAGAAGAAATAGCCGTGGCAAGGGTGCATTAGTTAATATAGTGTGAACGATTTTAGGATTTTATTGGCGCTCCCCATTGAAAAAATGACATGAGCCCCCAGCCCCCTTATGGATTTTCGGAGGCCTAAGTGTCTTGGAAAAAACCCGGTCTACATTTCAACACGCCTCCCTGAAAAAATTCTGGATCCACCGTGCTAGCCCCCCCAAAATATTGGTTCTAGAACCGCGCCTGCGGTACGGCGCGGTTTAACATTGTTTATCAAGTTTTCTAACCTTGACTGGCCACAGCTAGCTGTACTGGGAGTTGCAGGAGTGTTCACCGCGCACATTCGGAGGTCCAAAAGCAAGCAAAATGTGGCGATTTTTGCCAAACGTAATGTCAAATTCTTCACTGGTAAGCTGATAACAAATTTTGGGGTTTTCTTATTTTTTATATACGGGCTAGTAAAACTCTAAACGGGCTAGTAAAATATCCAGTTAAATAGCCCAGTGGGCTAGCCAGGAAAAAAAGTTAGCGCAAGGCCTGTGGCAATCTTGAATATGGGAGACGACTCCAATGAGTAATAAAGTAATCAAAACACATGGGTCGATCACCCAGTGCCGTGGACAGTCGGGCAGCTGGTTAAGTCACCGGAGTAATGTGGAGAAATACCACGACGATGCGTTCACTGGATGTAAAATCCATGGTTAGAATGAAATCTTTGTCTCGGAGTTAAACAGGAACCCCAAAATCCTTCAAAGAATGTGGAGAAATCCCACAACGAGTACCCATCGGTAACGCAAGGTCGCTTATCTGGTTAAGAAAGTGCATCCTCTGTTGGGTAAAACCACGACGAGCACATACGAGTGACGACTTCGATCCTTGAGATTATTTTTCTATTTTCTTGGGAATTCTTGGGAATTATCCATTTTGATGTGTGGCCACGCTGCACCATGTGTCACAGTCCTTCATTTAAAGAAAATCCAGGAGAGCTATAAATCGCTCTCCTCAAATCTTTGAGGACAGCAAATCGCTCTCCTTAAAATCCATGGATAAACATCGGTGAAACGACGGATTAACATTGTTTTTGTTTTGTTTTGAATATCAGGATTTATTCAAGGGGCTGCATTATTATTAGTTTTTGCATAATAATATGCTCAAGTGGTGTTACCGGGTACTTCTTTCGTTTTTGTAACTGTAAAAAGTAAGACAAGGTAACATTTATTTTAAAAAAAATTACTAAATGGAGATCAATAAAAGGTTGGACTACTGCTTACGCTTTCATTTTTTAATACAGTTGTCGGTTGGTTCATCACTTAATTGTACTTGGAAAATAGAGTTAATAAACGGCACATAAAGCAACTGAGTACTTGTATTCAGATTTGTTAAAATTATATGAAAATTTTCAGTCTGAACTATTTCCATTGCACTACGAAAGCTACATAAAAAGGGCCTCAAAATGACAAAAACAAGCCTGAAGTATTATCGAAATATTTGCCGTCAATAATCTTAAAAATAATGGAAAATGCAGGTCAAGTATGCACAATGCTAGTCACGACGAGAAACTGGCTAACAATGTCTGAACTTCGCTTGGTTCGAGAGCGTGCCGCGCGATGCACTGTATGTGGGTGGGCCGGGAATGAGCCTCGTTTTACGGTATGAGTTTTCGGTGTCACGCTGCATCGTTTCACTTTTTCATAGCTACCAACTAGTACGATTTTTTCGTAATTATTACGAATTGTTTGTTAAATTACGAAAATACGATTTGCCACTAAAACATTACGAATTTCCCATTTTCTACCTAACGAAAACAAAATACTTGTAAAGTATCGTTTTTGACCAAAAACTTCTGGCGAAATGTCGCGATAATGGATGGACTGGTGACAAGTCTAATAAGAATGCAGTCAAGCACCTGATAGACATCAATGCAGTGTGCGCAGTGGAGTACTTGAGGACCAAACTAAAAATATTTTTCAATGGTGTGTCATTTGTGTGCATCTCGTGGATGTGTGGTTTGTGTGTACTGTATGTGACTGTGAGTACTTTTCAGTGACGATCGTGAACACATTTAGTCGCTTATTGCCGGTATGAGACCCATCAGTGCGAGATTTTAATCATGGAATTTAATAAGAGTATGGTTGGAATAATTGGTAATAGAGTTTGAGTTTGTCACAACGTCCAGAAAAGATCAATCAGCATGCGTTTGCAAGGTATGTTGGCGGGATATTTCTATTGCATACGGTGGCCCTAAATCATTGTGTGTAAAAACATGATACGAACTCGAAACTCCACATCGATAGCATGCATCTCAAAAAACATATGCGCACATGTTATTGTTGTTATTATTTATTTGACTTCAACAAACAAATACAGGCATTAAAACAAAATTAATTTAAATTTTTTTTTTTTTTTTTTTTTAATTTTTTTTTAATTTAAAATTATCTTTTGGCTTACAGTACATTATTATTCACAACAAGAAGGGTATACACATGTATGTGTACATGTAAACCATGTACCTGTACTCGATGTTGGTAAAGCTTTTGATAAAACAAGAAGTTGAAAATGACCACGCGCGCGCGGGTTGATTACTAATTGGGATTTTGAAAAGTTGGCAGCTATGCTTTTTTACAATGTCTATTCCGGATCCGTCCACCCTGCATGCAAAACACATGTACAACGTGCATGCACAGGCACACCGCGCGCGACTATTGCATTGGCTGGTTACTGCATTTCCATCATGCCTTCTTTGGCCCATAGTGCGCGGCGCAGCGGGAACCAGTCACTGCTGGCCCATGTGTTTTCATACATCAATGCAGCTCTATGTGATATGTAGATAGTGCACGTACAGTATACAGCCGCTGTGCACGCACGATCTTTGAGGGTATGTACGAGCTCAGTGTTCGTTCACTTATAGCAAAATTCCGCAGAATAAACGTAAGTTTGGGCTTTAATACAAATGAACAATACGTGTAGCTAAAGACTTAAAATCCTTAGCGTTTTTATTTTGGATTTTTGAGGAGCGCTATTTTTTGCGCTCCTTCGAGACAGTCGAGGAGCGCAGTTCTCCGCCTGCGCGATCGCGCTCCTTAAAAATGACGGACTGGTGTCAATATCGCGTGGCAGTACAGTCCTTTCCAACTTCAGTTCAGATCATTTAATTCCACAGTATTCCCAATAAAAATACATCAAACTTTATAACTTGTATTTCTAAAGTCGGAAAATAATAAAATATATAAAACACACGCAAAAGTCCACTTGGTGCTGAAGGTGATGGAGAAAATCTCGGGTTCGCTCGGAAAGCTTGATCATGGTGTGTAATTGCGTATGATGAAGATGGCAGTGGTCGGGTGGTGCCCCGCCTCTGCGACTGGGCGGGCTGGTCGAATTATAATTACCGAGGGACCTATGGGTATCGAACGCCAAGTCTCCCCTACCCGCAAGTACATGAGTGTCGATCTCTTCTGCTGCTTGCATGTGCTCTTGTAGACTGTCGAATGTGCGGGATTTTCCGAGAATCTTGCAGTGACTCTCGCTGGAGAGAAGTGCCTGTTCCCGGGGTATTTCCTACCGTCGAAACCAGGGATTAGACCTGGCGGTAGTGGCGGAAATATCATGCTTGGAAGGTGATTTCCCAGAAGATTACGACTTGAGCAAATAGATTTCTTAATTTTACTATTTGTGGCGGAGTCCGCCATGTTTTTTTTTTTTACAAGCACAGCGAATACGGTTAAATTGTACGTGTTGACGCTACACGTCGCTGAAAAAACTAGGCGGAGTCTTTGTGTAACAGGGCAATTTAAGGGAAATGTAGTTGGCACGGAGGGTGAGGCTTGGGCGCTATTCTTTTTAGCAAATGTTTGTGCGTATGCACACTGATATGCAAATGTAGGTAAACAGAGGTGAGTGTTTTCTGTAATAGAATAAAAAAGGTTACAACTTACAACTATAATTATGTGTCTTGTTTTTTATTTAGATTATTGTTATTTATTATCAGCGGTCTCAAGTCTCGGTCTCAGTCTCAGACCATATCAGTCTCGGTCTCGGTCCGCCTTGAAGGGGCTTGTCTCGGTCTCGGAACTTCAGGTCTCAGTCTTGGTCTTGGACTATCTGGCCTCGACTTCAACACTGGTATACAGCACCATGTAAACTTTGACCTTGGTCCGACCTTGACCTACATGTAGGCCAACCAAACCAGGCACCCACTATAATGTAATTAATGGGACCTATTACAGTAATAATAATAATAATAATACTAATTTGGGAGGCTAATCATCCTTACTCGCAGCTGGTATGCTGAATTGCGAAGGACGCGGCTGCAACGTGGTCGGGCCGCTGGTACGTAAAGGTGCCTATGGCTGCCGGCCACATCAACCCATATATGACCACAGAGCACAGCCTGAGATCGAGAGTGTTTGATTTTTCCGGGGGGAGGAAAACCGGAGGGCCCGGAGAAAAACCCTTGTGACAAAGGAGAGAACCAACGCACAACTTTACTCACATGTGATCCGCGGCCAGTATTCGAACCGTGGTCACCTTGGTGAGAGGCGAGCGCTTTACGCACAAACCACCCATGCCCCATGCCACCCACAATAAGTGTACCACATTGCTTTAATCTAGCGTGTCACAATTTTGTTTCCTTATGCCACTGGACTAGTAGTGGAGCACGGTCGAATAACTTGAACTTGGGTGGTTTCATTGGGTTTTTTGGGAGGGGGGTGTTGGGAGAGGGGGTGTTGGAGGGTGAGAATTAGGACAAAATTCAGGGGCGAAGTTCAGTTCTAATTTTAAGAATGGCTGCACACAGAACTACTTTCATTGACAGCCATGTTTCCTATTTTCAATGATGGGCATACAGTATGTGACTGAGCCAGAGCACAAATGTATAGCATACAACACAATCTCAGTCAATGAAGAAAGACAACTGTTTAATAATCATACATCACAAACCTGTGAAATAATGCGCTCCAGTGGAAATCCAGTTGTATGCTGCTGAACCAACTGTTTGGATGCTTGGTTGATGGTTTGATCAGGAAAATGATTAATTGGCCAGACCTAGTAAATGTAAGTCAACAAAAGCAAGCTCATATTATAAGCCTCATTAATAGTGGCTACAAAAATAAGAAGAAGACAAAATATTGGATATAAGCTTCCTCCTTCATTCCCCAGATACCTGTTCCCCTGAAAATATGGTTGATTCAATTTTCAATTCTTATTGGCCTTTGATATACAAACTTTCCAAAAGTGGTACAAAAGGACAATACTACGTCGGATCATACATGTAAGACCTCCTTGAAATATAGGTCTCCATGCACAACTGAAATTTTTATGAGCCAAGATTGGGTTAATTTTTGCCTGGTGCTGAAACAGAAACTTAGGACAATAAATTATCTACAACTGCTTAAAAACAAGGATAGATAAGATTCACCTTTAATGAAACAAGCATTAATAGACGGGGAACTGCACGTGGCGCTGCACGTGACCGCATCAAAATCGAAAAATACGCACTGATCACACAGGTATAAAATGCATTTCTGTGCAAAATGAAAGACAATTTTGGCAAAAAGACGCATGATATGATATATAAGAAATGTTGGATCCATGTAATGACAACTAATGTGCATTCAGTAGTGGCTATCCACATTACAATTTTTCAATTCATCGTACATGTATATGAATTCATCGTAAATGAATGTTGTATATGGCCAGCTCTGATATCCTCAAAAGGCCAAGTGAATCAGTGACCCCTTCAAGTACGCTGGGCATGGGAAATCCACCCACATGCTAATCACGTTCGAAGATCCTATCCCGTTCAAGGGCGGATCCAGGGGGGGGGCCCAAAGGGGGCCATGGCCCCCCCAAAACGAAACCAATTTTTTTTTTTTTTGATGTGACATCGCAATAAAGGCAGGCAATGAGTACACCACCATCTTTTCTTCAAAAAAAATTGGTTAAAGTGGTCAGAAATTGCCTCAGATCGCACCACAGAGTATATAGAATCCCCCCCAAAAATTTTTGACCCACTTTTTTGGGGGGGACCAAAAATGTTTTTGGCCCCCCCCCCCCAAATTGTGTTCTGGATCCGCCCTTGATCCCGTTACTGATGATCCGGCCCAGGTCGTGCCCCGCTTTCGTTCCAACCAATAAACATTGACTGCTAGTGGAAAGTTTTGGGGCGGAGCATAGGTGGTCCATTCATCATCCATCAAACGGCTGTTTATGGACATGTTCGGAAACCTGATACACTAAACTTTCCATTGGAGTGAAATTCATATGTGTTAAAAAATAGCCGTCTGCTTTGGAGGATTGTGGTGAGATTTTCAGGGAGCGGCGTACCATGGGTACGCGTTGAGTCTTTCAACCATGTGATGGTCCTACGGAGAACTGAACACTACTTAATACATGTATGCATGATACACATACAATTATTTTGCATCGCACAATGTGCAATTTATTTTGAAAATGCGTAGCACTTTGTGCATATTTGCGTCGCAAAATGAGATGCGATACCAGGAAATCGAACGCTGACCACATCTATCAATGTCAGTCAAGGCATGGCACCCTCAGTTAACATACCTACCACAGCCTGTCAATTGTACCAATATGAGGCCCGTTCACAGACCTATTAAAGCCTGTCACCGGATAGATTCCGACATTTAGCTCATCAATACTGAGGTTTAGAAAAAAACTACTTCTAAAATATATGCAAATATACCATTCCTAAACAATTTTCAGGTATCACCCCTTCTAAATGTACTTTGTATTGCCAATAGACTATACGTGCCAAATTTGGTGCTTTGGACCAGTCTCACGTTTCGACCCATAAGCCACCTGTCTATTTCTAGCTTTAAGCTAGGAATCACTGTGACTATTAATTGAGGTAAATGCAGAGTAGAGGTTTTGATTTGTTTCCCTTTGGTGGAAATTTCATTATAAGTAGTCACATTTTGTGTGCATGCACACTGGCAATGCATTTGTAGGTATTGGCGGGAGTATTTTCTTAGAAACTATAGAAAATCCCAGCAGATTTGTGGAGAATTCTTAATAGTTGCTACCTGGCAACTTTTCTGGAATTTAACTTGGCATGGGATTACCACATTTTATAACTTCCCATATAGAAAATACATTAGCATTCATCCCAAAAAAAGAACTTTGAGTCATTTTCCAGTTGTTGAGATGTACATTTCTTTTGTGAGGAGGTACACGAAAGATAATCTATGACCCTTAAAATGGTATCCTTGTAACATACAGGAAGTTCATGTAAAACAAGTCAGGTGTGGTAACAGACACAAATGCCCCGCAACCGTGACTGTTCCCATGACATGACTTCACTCTTTTAACATCAACTTACATGTACCTGGGTCACATGGAACGTTCATTGACATCATAATTGTTTTCTGTAGGATATATGAATTAATCCCAATGATCTCAGAATAGATATAATGTATTTCTTTGCTTTTCTGTTGGGAAGTCATTGTATGTGACTTAAAAGTGTGAGTGAATGTGAAGAGATCCTGTACAAACAAGCTGAATTAAAAAAACCCACAGCTGTACATAAAACAAAATAAAGGATCCCATTTCAATTTGATACTGAACAAGATTTAAGATAGGCATCTTACGGTTACCAAGAACAATCCCCAAACCAAATCTGAAGTTCATACGTAAAGTATTTCTCAAGTTATCGTGCTGACAAGATTTATATTGTTTAAGCCACTGTGACCTTGACCTTTAACCTTTTGGCCTTAAATGCAATAGGCTTCTTAGGATTACCAAGAGCAATCCACAAACCAAATTTGAAGTTCACATATATGAAGTATTTCTCAAGTTATCGCCCCGACAATATTTCTATTGTTTTAGCCAATCTGACCTTGACCCTTGGCCTTTCGGCTCTAAATGCAATAGGCTTCTTAGGGTTACCAAGAGCAATCCATTGACCAAATGTGAGGTTCATATGTTACGTATTTCTCAAGTTATCGTGCTGACAAGATTTATATGGTTTTAGCCACTCTGACCTTGACCCTTGACCTGAGTTCGAGTCCCACCCGAAATGCAATAGGCTTCTTAGGACTACCAGGAGTGATCCACAAACAAAATTTGATGTTCATATGTTAAGTCAAGTTATCGCGCTGACAATATATGTCAGTGCAGGGCAAAACCTAGTTGGATGAAGATTTCTATTGTTTTAGCCACTGTGACCTTGACCCTTAACTTTTCAGCCCCAAATCCAATAGGCTTCTTACGATTACCAAGAACAATCCACAAACCAAATTTGAAGTTCATACGTAAAGTAATTCTCAAGTTATTGTGCTGACAAGATTTCTATTGTTTTAGCCTCTGTGACCTTGACTTTTAACCTTTCGGCCCCAAGTTAGGCAAGTTATTCGAGCTATTCGAGCTGACAAGATTTATACATTGGTGCAGGGCAAAACCTAGTTGGATGAAGATTTCTATTGTTTTAGCCACTGTGACCTTGACCCTTGACTTTTCGGCCCTAAATGCAATAAGCTTCGGAGGATTACCTAAAACAATCCACAAACCAAATTTGAAGTTTATATGTTAAGTATTTTTCAAGTTACCGCGCTGACAAGATTTCTCCGGACACACACTAAACCCACCCACCCACCCACAGGAGGACAAGGCGGAAACAGTATGGCCCTTTGGCTTCGCCGCGGGGCATAAAAGACTAACTTTTTTGATGGCAGATGTTACATTACAGGAACCTGAGTGCAGGCAAAGACTTGAATCCACGTTTAGTCTTTGATTATTACAACTCCGCTTTCAATGATATATGATATGTATTTGTAAATGGTTTTATACCAAACATTTATTGAGGTTTTAACCATCACTGGTTGTTTGCAGTTCTTACAAGACACGCATGCTTACCCTTGGTTGTTCCTCAGTGAAAGCAACTTCTCCTGTGACACCTCGAATCAGCTCATCAGGCAGAGAGGTTCTCTCCACAATACTATCACTCAAATGGTTGAACCTACCATTTATCAAAAAATACATTCAAGTGTACATGTCATTGTCTTTCTTTTGTAAAGAAAAATAATCAAATTCCATCTTAAAAAAACTTTGGTTGTGGTACCTGCTGCTACATCAGACTCGAACCGACCGGCTGACCCCAACAAGCTAGGTGGTTCAGAGGTAAGACGTCTGCACTAGTAGGCAGGAGGTCATGAGTTCGAGTCCCACCCGAGTAAGCTTTGAGATTTTTGCAAGCCCTTGGACAACACTGAATATAACCATCCACACCAAGGTATTAAAATACCTATAAGCATGTTAATAACTCCACTGGTGCATGTAACACCCCCCCCCCTCCCCATGCAAAGAGCTATGTTTGGTGGTTTATGTGGGTAGCCACTGAAATTTGATCAATCAATACTTTTTTTCTAGACAATCTTTAAGGGATAACAAATGACAACTAGTTTTTGATACTGCCTGTGAGAAGAAACTGGTTGGTTTATCAATTAATATGCCTAGAACCAGGCCAAAAGAGATCGATGAAGTCACGCCATTTTTCAATATGAACAGGCACAAAAAAGGTACTGTTGTCTGTCACTCCCTGCAATCAAAAATTCTATGGCATCAGATTATGTAATGTCGAGTCATACATTTATATAATGCACTGTAGGCCAATACTTACCACTCAATGGTGAGCTTGATGAAAACTTTCAGGTTTCCAGCTCCAGCACAACTGCCACAAGTCACTTGTCCATGGCCATGACATGTTTTACATCTATATGTATCAAATACAAATTAAATAGCACCAATTGGTAAGTACCATATCGTAAATATAAATATATTGTAAGACATTATGTCAGAATATTCAATCATTAACTACACATTTTCAATGACAGACTAACTTGATACATGTAAAAGCACAAAGGCACTTCTTGTACAAGATTCCTCTCCAGTGTCACATGATACGAGGTCATGTAGGAATGACTTACTGGTATGTATGAAGAGTTTCTCTTGGAAAAACACTTCTAATGAGGGGCACCCTTGTGCATAGTAGACTATTCACAAAGGCAAAAGACTAGAGAAATGTATGCAAAGACAACTTTTAGCACTTTCTAGAACCACCCTACTTTACTAATCACTACACTGCAAATTGAAATATAAAGTATCTTACAATGGATACATCATGGAGGAAGGACAATCCTCCATGTTCCTTCCTCCATGGATAAATGAACATGTATTTGTATCATTCTGGAAAGAATGTGACATGCTGTCAAAATCAGATACTTCTTGGCAGCTTGGCAAAAATAAGTTTTGTACTGTACAAATAAAGATCTTACCCCTTTGAAATAACAATCTAAAACTTTCACATTATATTTTAGACACATTTTTTATCGGGTCATTCTATAGACTTATCTGGTGACAGCCATTTTCTGAGGTAGTGCCAGGCTTGCACGAGTCATGCTCAGGTAGAACGCACCCACTGGTCGGCTCCCCCGACCAATAGAGAATACCAAAATGCAAGCACACAGTACCTTTAAGAATGCCTGCAGCATGCTTGCGGATGTGGTGCCACCTCCAAAATAGCTTCTAATTTTGTTTGTCGGATTAATCTATGAATTTGGGGTCCACTTTTCCTGTCCCTGTTACATCTGGCACCTATGATGTTATAATTCTGATGCACTCCTTAATGCAGTCGTCCTCCAAGAGAGATCATATATTGCAAACTATTTACCCAACATATAACAAAATCATTTAAAGTTATTCTTAATGATACATCCATGGCAATTGCAAAGTACCAAAGTAACAGGGACAGGAAAATAGGACACCTAGAACCTTAATTTATAGAATGAAACGCACTTGGTAATGGGGCGTGGAACATTTTTATTTGAAATTGTCAAACTCAGTTGTAAAGATTTTTATGAAAAAAAACCCAGTAATAGTATGAAATTCAAACTTGTTATACTTTTAAGCATTTATTAATTTGAACAAATGCAATTTTATTTACATGTTTAAATGATGACATCACGATAATGTCACAACTTATTTCACATCTTTGGATATGGGTTTATGTTTGTAATAGGTTTCATCTTTATCCCTTGAACCATTTGAATGAAATTACGTCTGTCTTAATATCAACAATTATTTCGGTATTTTGAATTCGCCAAAACTGACCATTCTTTAAACCCAGAAGTAAAGGTCAAGTGACTTTACGTACAAATGTGTATCAAGGCATGGTCTTTCAGATAACAACTTATGAACATGATTCTATATTTTGATCATGAGTTATGATTGGAACATAACAGTCACTTTATGAACTAAAATTGCTTGTAATTTGACAGATGATGTCATCATGACTTCACACTTGTATGCACACCTCTGTATCAGGGTTGATGTTCAATCCAAACTTTGAAGTTCATGCACTGTTTGAAAGAAAAGCCGCAGAGAATTATTGTCAAGAAAAAAAATTACACACAAGAACCAAGAAAGAAGACAAAAAACAGCCCCATCACCCAATACAGAAAGGGAAAACATTCATCTCCGCATTGTTTTTTGAGTAGGTAATATCTCCATTTCAAGTGCTGCCCGACAAGTATCTGATTCTGACAGGTAACATCACAAATATATATAAATAATACTGGATGGCTTTGAGGGTGATTAAAGTATTATTGCACTTGCTATAACACAGTTGCACTTGTCTACGAACTGTGCAGTATTGTTATAGCAAGTGCAATATATTCTTGTATCCCCTGAACAAAGGCATCAAATGTTCTAGAATTATTATTTATATCAGGCTGACTTGATCCAAAACATTGTTATTTATATTGGACTGACTTGACAAAAAAAAACCCACAAGTTTCCTGTTGGTGCTTTGTAATAATTGCCATCTGCTTTCCTACTTATACATTTATCAAGGTTTAATTTAGAACTTTGACAAAAAACCTGCAGCGTAAACTTTTTCAGCGTCTTAAAATCTTTCCGCAGATTTTTCTCTGCCAAATACACTGGCAGTATATTTACTCTCGTCTTGGTTGCTTTCAAGATATTTTCAGCGTCTTGAGTTTTCAAATTTTCATTTAATTATTCTCTTGCAAATTTTGCACTGCTCGAAGCTACCCATATTTGTTGTTAATAAATAGAGCGTATTATACCCTGTGTGCCCCTGCGCTCTGTTGACTGGTTGAAAACTGTGAGTTTCTACACTCTTGAGTGTGGGATCCAAAAATGAGCGTTGATACCTTAAAATATTGCATTGTCATCCAGGTTTTTTTCCAGAAAGCATACAATATGACGTCGATTTATTTGGACTCTGTGGAAGCTTGATATAAATAATAATTTATCACTGTTTTCTGTAAAGTATACTTTATGTTATGTAACAAGCGCTTACTTCTGATGTCCAGTTCCATGGCACCAGGTGCACTCAACATGGTTGTCATGGTGATGATGTCCATGGTGGTCATCATCATGCAAGAGAGGACTATGAACATGACCACTACCATTACAGTGATGACAATGAATCTACAAACCCAAATTAAATAAAACAAAATTTGAAAACCTTTGTAGAAATCCTTTACATGCTATAGCTGGGAATTAACCAACCAAGACCCACTTTCGTTGCTCTGCTAACCACAGAATTCCACACTTACATGTACATGTACGATGACCATTCTGTGCTTACGTGCTGTAAGCACAGGATCCTTATTTATGAGTGAGTGTAAGCCAGAATTCTTCACTAACCCGTGAAATATGCAAGGAGTTTTCTGCTATAGTAAGCAGGGATTTTCTACTTACAGTATACAGAGCCATAATATCGGGCCCAGGATTTAAACCTGTCACCTTCCATGTACATGTATAATGGAGTCCCCTATGAAGGGTTGCATGGGTGGCTTGTGCGTAAAGCGCTCGCCTCTCACCAAGGTGACCACAGTTTCGAATCCTGGCCGCGGATCGCATGTGAGTAGAGCTGTGCGTTGGCTCTCTCCTGTGCCAAGGGAGTTTTTCTCCGGGCCCTCCGGTTTTCCTCCCTCCGGAAAAATCAAATACTTTCGATCTCAGGCTGTGCTCCGTGGTCATATATGGGTCGATGTGCCCGGCAGCCATAGGCGCCTTTATGTGCCAGCGGCCCGACCACGTTGTAGCCGCGTCCTTCACGATTCAGCATACCAGCTGCGAGTAAGGATGATTAGCCTCCCAAATTATTATTATTGTTTTTATAAATGCAGCGCACTTTGATATTTCTCATGCACTGTTTTAAAACCTCTTTGTTGACAAACTTCAAATTCATTCAGTTAAATACTGGTACTTATTAAAATTTACTTAAATAATGCTGGCTGTTTTATACCTTTGTGAACTATGTCACGAACAGTGTCATGAAATTTAGTCAAATATTACAAATGTGTGATACGGATACTGTGCTCGGTGTAGGCACGGATGTACAGTGTACCTACATGTACGTCCGCGAGTGCCCGTTCGGTTTCCTGACGAAAGACTCCCTAACGATGCTTGATTGAATGGTAGAGAAGAGTCTGATTCAACAACAATTTTCAAGCAACATTTTTTTGAAAATGAGGATCTGAATTTGGGATTTTAATATTCTAATATTTTTTACAATTGGGAAGCCCTTTTAATCCTGAAGTTCACTTTTAAAAAATATTGAGGGCGAAACCTCTTATAAATTTGGTAAAAGTGTATACTACACAGTACATGTACCTTTGAGCCTTTGGGGTTATCTTTGACCTTTGCTTTGTATTAAAGGGGTCAACAATAAACTTTGTCCTAGTTCTCAACCACGATGATGTGCAAAATTTGTGAATTGTGTTAGTGTATTGGTGTCGATGAGAACACTACTTAACTTAAGATTCATAAAAGGACTTGGACTCGGCGACAAGGACTCAGACACAAAGGACTCGGACTCAGACTCAGATACCAAGGACTCGGACTCAGACTCGGATAGCAAGGACTCGGACTCAGACACGAAGGACTCGGACTCGGACTCGGACTCGCATACCAAGGCCTCGGACTCAAACTCGGACTCGGACTCGGATACCAAGGACTCGGACTCGGATACCAAGGACTCGGACTCGGATACCAAGGACTCGGACTCAGACTCGGATACCAAGGACTTGGACTCAGACTCGGACTCGGATACCAAGGACTCAGACTCGGACTCGGATACCAAGGACTCCGACTCAGACTCGGATACCAAGGACTCGGACTCAGACTCGGATACCAAGGACTTGGACTCAGACTCGGATACCAAGGACTCGGACTCGGATACCAAGGACTCAGATACCAAGGACTCGGATACCAAGGACTCGGATACCAAGGACTTGGACTCAGACTTGGATACCAAGGACTCGGACTCGGACTCGGATACCAAGGACTCGGATACCAAGGACTCGGACTCAGACTCGGTTACCAAGGACTCGGACGGGTTGGGGTGGACTGGACTACAGCACCGATGATCGGTGCTTGATGTACACATTGACATGTACACATTGATTTGGGATCCCAATGATGGAACACTTACTAAACAATGTGCATCACTGTGGTGTCTGCCGTGTGCGATCAGCCTTACGGGAAAATTCACTAAGCGCTCCAAATGCCTCTTTATTTTATTAAGCGCTGTGTGATTGTTATTTACAAGCTGATAGGAAATTTCATTACTCGAATCGTTCATTTTTTAAGCCTTTGAGAACTAAATTTAAGCATTTTTAATGCTTTTTAATGTCTTAAATCTAGTTTCTTCATCTTAAGATTTTTAAAGCTTTTTCCACATCCTTTCTTCAACCTTACAAAGTATGCCTAAATAAATTTCATTTGCTAAAAGCTTTGTCAGATGCAAACAATAATGGCATTTTGTAAAGCTTCTTTGAAAGATTATCTATCATCAAAATAATAAGATCATTTAATATTTAAACTTATTGCTGTGCTAAATCTAGGTAACTCTTCGGTAAGATATTTAGGCCACTCTAGTTACGACAATGCAACAAATGAACTGGAAATCTATGCCATAACATCCCAGCTATACTATAAAAAAAGATGTACATTTTCGCGAGTTTGTTGAACGTTGAACAATAGAGGACAATAGGGCCCTCAATTCCTAAAGGTCCCCAATTTGGTGATAGTGTACAAAACATATGGAAGATCTTCCTAAAAAGCTAGAGTACAAACGAAAGTGGGACAATAGTGGTATAAGCTATGTGGACATTCCTTTGTTTTCGTGTAGTTAAGAAAACTCGGTACAAAAAATAACTTTGCTTAAACTGTAAAAACTCTTTCAACCCCAAATTTGTTTTTGATTTCCTTGAATGTTTCTCTTTATTCTGCGACAGATAACCTTAACCTGAAAATGCCTCTAAACCTGTTTTCCAGAGAAGGCGAAACGTTATGTGGACACGGCTTAGGCCACAACGTCAACACAACCTGCATTATGTGAACATCTTTTGTTCACATGTCCACATAGTGACTGTAAGACAAACTCACTTGTGTGTGTGTGAGTTTGTTTCTGCATTCAATAGGGGACATTGATCAACAAATGACTCTACAAGGATACAAATTTCAGTTTGTATGTCCCTCTTTTGTTTGTACTTTGACCTCCCATATGTTTGTATCTATTGTCAATTGTGGACCTTCAGAAATTGGGGACCCTATTGTCCTATTGTTCAATGTCCCCTACTAAATGCAGAAACAAACTCATACACTCAGACACACACATGGAATACACTACTGCAAGATCCCCCTTTCTTGGCTTAAAAGCCAAGGGGATAAAAAAAGGAACTTGATTAATGATAAGTACATGTAACTTACATTACCATCTCCATGGCATGAATGGCAACGTTTGCGTCCAATACCCACGCAGTCATGGCAAGGCTATAAAGAAATGTCATATGCATAAATGTACACACAAAGTGATGAAGCAAATTCATTGTGGAGGAAATCACTAATGGTTCAGATTTACCCTGAAATAAGAGAAATGTTAAGTTTGCAATATTTGCTGTGAAAGTTTTTGACATTTTTCATTTAAGTTATTGTGCCCAGGACATTAAGTTTCCTTAGCTACACATGTATGTACACAATTGCTTTCTACTAAGATTGTTATTCTCCATAATTTATTAGTAATGGGCTTTTCCAAAAATAGGGGTCCAAAGTGGGACACTGTTATATACAGGGTGAGACAAAAAAAGAAAAGCCAAATTTCCGGACCATTTTTGTAATGAAGTTCTGTATGTAGCACTTACGAAATTTAAGATATCAAAGCCCAATTAATAAGCTTTCTTTTAGTAAAACAATCATTCAAATCACTCATGTACTTTTCAAGTTACAGAATTTTAAACACAAAGACCGTTTTAAGTTCTGTCCGAGGATCACAAAAAAGGTAAGTGTTCTTTCAGCAAAACAAAAACAATTCACATAGGGAATTTCGCTGAAAGTACTCATGTACTTTCAAGTTGCGGAATTTTGAACACAAACACCGCTGTAAAGTTCTGTCCACGGATCACAAATAAGGTAAGTGTTACCATATTTGTGATCCGTGGACAGAACTTTACAACGGTGTTTGTGTTCAAAATTCCGCAACTTGAAAGTACATGAGTGATTTGAATGATTCCTTTTTCAATATGGAGGTATCCTGAATCTGCCGAAATACTCAAAAACAGGGGTATGGATTTTGATGGATTCAGGATGGTTAGGGATAAACATAAATTTTTCATTTTCTGACTTGATTTTCTCTTTACATGTTGAAAAACATGGTTCACCATGTAACAGGAACATCGACATGGTACGTGTGAAATTTGTGACTTATCTGTGCCATTACTTATGTTGGTTTTCATTAAATATGCTTGAAGTTCATATATCTTATAAAGCAATAAAGATACTTGTGTACGAACATTTGAATTTTCAAAGACAGGCTTAAGAAATATAAGCCTATCGCAAACAAGTTGCTAGAATCACATGTAACAGGGACACCATGGTGTCCTCCCAAATGTCCTTTAGTGTGAAGCAAAATATACTTTTGTGCAATATATCTGTTAGTCTGAGTAATATCCGTTATCCACGGAGCCAAATCTCCTGTATCACGTCTGATCTAAACATCCAGATATATGCAAGCCGCTTGCCAGCCAATCAGAGTCGACTTTACTAAATCGCAGTGTTGTAGTCAAGTACGTTTTGCCGAGTACCGAGTACTGCCGAGTACCTACATGTAGGTTGCCTAGTAGGAGTACGAGTACTTGTGCTTCCGAGTACAAGAACAGGTCTCCGAGTACGAGTACTTGAACATCCGAGTACGAGTACTGGTGCTTACAAGTACCGTAATTTTCGGAATATAAGCCGTGCGGCGTATAAGCCGCAGCACGCAAAAATCTGCAAATTAAGATTTGAAGTCGGCGTATAAGCCGCACCGGCGTATAAGCCGCACCGACGGCAGCGGTTTGAATTTTCTAAGGCCTCCAAATTCTAGCCAAAATGCTCTGAACCAGTTCCATTTACACTCTGAACCAGTTCCATTTACGGCCGGTCCCCGGCCGTAAAAGTTAATACATCGCCCGGCACGGCAGCCTGCGCCGGCCTATGACAACATTTTCCTGCAGCACGTGAGAGAGTATGCAACCCACCGTGATTTTCCCCATTGCGTGTGTTGTCTGACTGGAGCGCTACGTACAAATCTTGCTTTGTGGCAACAGATGCTGATTTGTTTTGTCCTAAAAATATACAGGTCCGTTTTTATCTCAAAACCTATCAAATTTTTGTGATTACTAACGAGCAGTATTCAAGTTTCGATCGTAACTTTCTTCGAAAATAGTCAAAACGATGCTGCCATTTTCGTGGACGAATCCATTAATTTTGTAAGGGGTGATGTAGTCCCTGTTTTGAGGTTTACATCGTTTCTGGAATACATTTCAAGTACAAAAATTATATTGTGACGTTGAACAACTGATTATCGAATAAAGAAATGTTTCGGACACCATAAAAAGTATTAGTCGTCTTTTTTTCTTTTTTTAAACAGCGGAAATGTTGGTAATTATTGTTTCCAATTTAGTACACCCCTATATTACCTCAAATGGTGTGGTCCGCTGGGGAAAGCATGCTGCATGCAGCAGCACTAGATCACGTACGGCTTGTTGCAAGCGTCGATTGAAGACAACTTTCACCGTACTTTTTACCGCTCGGCACCTTTACGTGGCACGTGGTTTCGGTTCGTTAATGACTTTCTTAATTGATAATTCATTTCAGCAACATATCTCTTCTTAAACCAGTACATGTATATTAAATACACATGTGAATTTCATTTTTATTCTTCAAGGCTCGGCGTATAAGCCGCCCTGTGTATAAGCCGCAGTAAACATTTTCATGGGCAAAATCAACGTATAAGCCGCGGCTTATATTCCGAAAATTACGGTACGAGTACTTGTATTTACGAATATACATTGTGCTTGAAGCCTAAAATTATGTGTTCTGTTAATCATTGTGCTTGAAGCCTAAAATTATGTGCTCTGTTAATCACTTGTGATACAAACTAGGGTTCATCTTTGTAAGCTTTTTCAGTTAATTTGTTTTTTAAATCGGCAACAGCAGTCTCTGTCAAATCAATGTAAATGTATTTTTCAAGGAAATGCTACACAGCTGAGTTACAGACGTGGAAGTTTAGGTCACCTGTCATTTAATCAAATTATTTGTATTTGGCTTTTCTGCATAGTTGCGGAAAAGCCTTTCTTTTCGTTAAGATTTTTCTTTCTGAATCTTCTTCTTTTTGTCGCCTGAACCCCATAGACTTTGTACACGTTTTTTCTCAACGCCACTTTTGGCATTAATCTTTGTCGTACATCATTCAAGTCAGCATAGGCATAGTCCTTATGGCATAGTTGCGTACCGAAGAGTGACGTCATCATTACGTCATCATGGGTCACGTGACGTCACGTTAAAGATTAATAGATTTAATCTTTGAAAATCAGTATAAAATTAGCCGTGAGAGTCCCCAATTTGACGTTTGCGGGAATTGATAGAATAATCCAGGATCTTCACTTGATCTCGTGTGAGCAGAATCACGTGACCCTTCCTTCCAGTCTAAGCCGGAAGTAACTTGAATTACCTTATAATTTAAAATTGGAAAAAGGTGCGAATTAGCTTGCAACGGTGTTAGTCTGTGGCTAGGTTGCACTTTTTAAAAAATGTACCAGTGACGTCATAACTTGTTAGATCGCCCTCTAGTAGCAGGTTGAAAAAAGTGTAAAATGAATTTTCAGTAGATGTCTGTGGCAAAGTTAGCGGTAATCACTTCAAAATTGGTTTATATGAGTTAGGCATCTCTGTTTTCACGAAATACACATTTACAAAAGTAGCAGGTCTCTAAGACGGCGTGGTAAGTGGAAAGCAAACGTTTTTGTCTGAATGATATAAACTATGTGGACTCTCAGTGTTTTTTGGCAGAATTTTGTTCCCTCAAAGTTGGGGTGTGATTTTGAGGATGAGCTTTTTTTCAGTTCCTTCGCTATGACTGGACTAGATTATGAAAAAACTTATCCCATACATCGATGAAGGAAGCAGCTTTCGTCACGGTGTGGCGACATGTTAGTTGTTTGTCTGCCATGTCTTTCGGCTTGTACGCGGAGCGTGTACAGTAAATCATCATGCACATGAGCACATTTTGGGGGGCTTTGGGGCACATTTTTAGGCGGCTGATTTTTTCATGTCATGCATGTTAAATTCCTGTTGTTATGCACATTTTGTTCATATTTAAAGAAATGTGTTTACATGTATTTACAATTTTTCATTTTCTTAATAGATGGGACAGTATGTACAGCTTCCTAGCTACGGTATTTACTCCCGAATCCTAGTTTTAGCGAGCTATCTATGAATGTCTGCCTTTGTGAAGACAGTTGGTTTAGTTTTGGAAAATTCACTGGAAAGCTAGACAACATACGGTGCATTTAGGCTGTACAACATATGTACACTGTACTTTGTGCTTTCGGTCATACAAAGAAAAACTTACTTGTCATATTTTCTTTCACTATCAATACAGGAACATGTCCCAGCCAGTTAAATGCCTCGGTCCTCAGATGCCGTTGACAGTTTCATTGCCTCCAACATGAGAATATTTCTTGAGACTCAGATTCATGAAGCATTAAATTCCAGTGTGCTCAATTTATGATTTTTGTATTTCAGTGAAAAGGCTGGTTCATACTTTAGCCAATGGAAAACGATTCTGATGTCATGAAACATTCCCTTCAAAATTCTCCGGAATTGGACCGTGCCCAACTTTTTGCAAAATCACAGTGCAAAAACGTGTTGTGACATCAACAATTGCATTTGCATTCGCAAAGTATGAACCGGTCTTTATATGCATTGCGTAGTGCCAATAACATTGACAAGTATCATCTACAGTTTGTTGTTGCTATGTTTACAAAAATGGTTATGTAAACTCATGCCACAGACATCCACCATGCCAAAGACAGTAACCAAGGATTATCTCAAATTTACCTGTGTACATATAAACATTGTTTCATGTACATAATTATCGTGCTCAGTGACACTATGCCAAAGAATGTGGTTATTGTTATCCTCTTCACTTCACTGTAAATTGTTTCAACTGAAAGTGTTAAAACCACCAGATTTTAGCAGTTTTGATTGTGGGGGAGTTGATATTTTTGATGTTGATTTTTATTGATGTTTATTTCTTAGCCAAAGATGGACGTTTGCATACATGTACGCTATGCCAAAGCTCATTAAGCTGTTTTTGCCCCTCCTTTGCACTTACTTGCTGATATTTTTCTGGCTCCGAATATTTGGCATTATTATTACTTTGTGATGTGAGATGTCATGAAAAAAATAAGGAGGGTTTACGTTTTCGAGTAATTTGACTAGTATCAAACTACAGTATGTCTTAAATTTCTTAATTTAGTTGTTAGTTGCAATGTAAGGAATTGTTTTCAAGCCCAAGTTAAATGTAAATGTGAACTGCTTCCATTGAGGCCTGGTGAAATCATTATATAATTATTAGGCATGCACAGTTGATTCATTTGATATAATTGCTGCTTTGGCTTACGGTGCTTCTTAAAGAGTAAGGCAAATATGCTACACACTATTGTGTACCCATGACTTTTAATATTATATCTCAGGTTTTGGGTCCTAGTCCTTGGATCGGACTGGGTCTCGGCTAGCTGTTGAGTGGGTTCTCGGCCTGTTGATTGGTTAATTGGATTCAAGCCATCAACTAGACCAGTTGTGGACCCCAGCGTGTCGTTTGGACCTTACTTCAATGCATGATCCCAACTACAGTTTTCACTTGAATCACAGCTCTTGAACTGGAACTGGTGACCCAGGAAACAGATTATCTTTTGAGGAATTCTTGTCTCGGTCTATTACTAGGAAAGAGTCAGACTGAAACCCAGGGTCATGGTAGATTTGTATTTGTGTTTGCTGCTCATTTACTCATCGTTTAGTGTTATTAAATATTTCAGTTTTCAGTTTGTTTGCTAAATGAAACAGGTTAACTCAATATGCATCAATATGCAAAATCCGAAGTGACATCAACATGACGTCATTAACAAATTTCAAATATTTTATATCTGTTAGCTACTAGATCAACATTACTTTTAATGAACTTTGAACAAACTTTGAGCAAACAATATCATTAACATGACAGCACATTGGCAAATAAAGGATAAAGTCGTACAGAAAAATATAAGCGCAAAAGCCCTATGTTCTGTTTTTAAACAGACATAGACCTCTAGTTACTATTATTATAATTCACGTATTTTCGGGTCCTTGGATTCCTCAGACTAAAACAAAAAGGAAAGTACAATAAGCACTCAAATGGCTGCGAAAAGATTTCTTCACGCGAAGCTAGAAATGCGCACCGAGTACTTACGCGATGCCACACATAATTATTAACGATGCACATGGTGCTCTTTGCGCGTAAACGGTGTTGCGTTCGTCACGTTTTCGCGCATTATTTGTATCTCTCCTCCAGCACGTGACCCTCCATGCAAGTCCACCCAGTACATGTGTGTACAAGTCGTGACAGACTTGGCAGGGCTAGTGCCAGCAGTATTTACTTGAACACAAACATTGCAAAAGAGTTAAACTGTTGAGATCCTGAATCCATCAAAGTCCCCCAATAGCTCAAAATGGAGGTATCCTGAATCCATCAAAATCCACCAGTTCCGCTAGGCTTCGAATCCTGAGTCCATCAAAATCCCCCAGTTTGTTCAATATGGAGGTATCCTGAATCCGCCGAAATCCCCCGAAACAGGGGGGTGGATTTTGATGGATTTAGGTACGTTAGGGTTAAAGGTCCTACCTTGACAGATGCAGTATGAGGCACTTCTACAGCAGTTTTGTGGTTCTTGAATTTAGCAGGGGGATTGCACTGCATATCCCATGGCCCAGGTGCAGGTCCATTGGCGGGTCCATCAACCATTTGCCCTGATGAAAACAAAGGAAATGTCCAGCACTCTCAGCAAAACTTATTAAATCATAAAAGAAACACACTTTTTGTTAATTGACTTTCACACATTACAAAAGTGTCACACATAAGTGTGAAATGTGGAACACATACTCTGATATTCTTGTATTTTACAGCACGATTTCAAAAACATTGACACCATCAAATCTAGTCATTGTTTACCTTTGAAAGGTTCTGAAGCCCATGCAGTTGTCCGCTTTTCTGTGAAAGTTTCCAACTTGTACTTTAAAGATGGAAGGGGAAAACAAGGAAGAAAACAGATACACATGTAAAGTGTTGACCTGGGGAATATACCTGTACCAATTGATCAAGTTCATCCCCATGATGTTGTGACCAATCACAGCCATGATTGATGTCTGCACAAATGTCATTCAAAACATTCAATTATCAAACATACCTGTATACAAGCATACTTACATGGAAGGCACTTGAATGACTGATATCATTGAATACCATTTCTTGAGCAGCCTTTTTACCATAACAGCAATTCTCAGCCACATGACTAAGTAGGGCCTCCCTTGCCTGTTCCACTGTCACGGTGGGCATACTGTTAAGTAATGCAGCAAAGACTAAAATAGGAGGAGGATCATTCACTATATCCTGTCAAATCTATCAATTTTACCAGTAGGTAGGTTGGAGGAGGGATGGGCATGATAAATAACACCAGCACAAATAGAAATCTAATCCCTGGAGTGTAAATCATGCATCACAGAGAGTGTGAAATAATGTCAGAAATGGAATAATTACCAGCAACGTGCCAAGCTTGTCTATTTTGTACTGTTTATGTATGCACTTATTAAAGTGCATCCATGTATGACAGCCTAAATAAATCTGCATCGTACACTCAAGAAATATTGAGTAGCCACTATTTAACAATAAGCCATTTGCGTGTAACCTATACCCTTTGGGATTTACATTTGAAAAACGTCTGGTACAATGACTTGCTCAGAATGCTTGGCACATTTTAACTGTGAATTCTCCAGACCAAAGACACTGTTGCTAATCACATGATTCAGGGCAAGCTCTTGCATAGTTACGTAAGAGACGCTCAGCACCAATACATCGTTCACAATGGGTGAGAATGGCACAAAGACACCAGACCATGCCGGAGCTGGGGGTTGCTAGCATAAGGCTTGCCCCGAATCACGTGATATAGTAACAGTCTCTTTGGTCGGGAGAATGCTAGGTTAAAACGTGCAAAGCATTGTATTAAGTCAGCGTTCCAGATTTTATTCAAATTTAACACGCAAATGGCTTATTGTTGACTGCTGCAATGTGGGTAACTTTTGTTTATCAAAAATGGCTTTGATGTGTAAGTGAAACCAAGTAAGAGAAGAAGAAATCTGTAAACCTTTCATGGCTATTGGATGCAGCACTCGATGTGAAACTATTATCACGCTATCACCACTAATGGGTTTTCCCGGCCAATTTCACCAAGTTTTCATTCAATTTGCCTGGCTCATTAGATTAAAATTGAAAAATCACGTAGATCGACATTTGACAATCAAAACCAATCATTCAATTTCACTATCCGAGCATTTTATCGTCTTTTAGCTTCACTCGTCCCTGTAAAAGATGCATTCAAATTAAAACTATCGCGTTGTTCATTAAATTTTGTCCAAACCAGTAGTAAGGGGTTGATTGGGCATTCCTTTTCATTAATGAGCAAACATATTTCACATTTTGTCATCTTGGCATAAATCATATCCAATGTCTTCAATTCGTAATTGCACACCTCGCTTTCTTAATTAAAGGGTTCGTGCAATGAATTTTTCTCAGCACATGCTTGGATCACTACATGTATAGGGGAAATAAATCCTGAAAATTGCATGAAGATACGGTCTTCCAAATAGGAGAAATTAATTTTAAAAATTTCACCCGCCAACGTGAACATGTCTGTGTACATGTAGTTTCATTCAAAATAAAGTGATACATAACCTTTAGAAATCGCCCTTCGCAACCATATGGCTGATAATCCTTTGTTTGTACTACCTTTTTTGCAACAACTCTCATTGGTTTTGTACACGTTTTCCAACCAAGGAGTCCTTGATTCGGTTTTTGACCTCGATTCACTGATGATGTTGCACGTGTGTGTCCTCGATTTACCCCATAAACAAATGCATACGCACACAAAGATATATGCACAGACGGAAAATGCTGTCGCAATATCCCCCTCCGGCTTACAGCCACTTGGTATGTAGCATAAACATGCGTGCTCTTGTATTGTATTACGCTTGAGGACAGACAACAAAAGGAGCACAAAGGAACCTTTCATCCTCAGACGACGGTGCCTATTGTCCTCGAATGCCGGTTTGCGCGCTTAGTCTATGGGAAAGGTTAAAGGAACAAAGGAAAACATAAAGCCGATCCTCGGAAGTATAGCAAAACACGACTGTCTGCGTGTGTGTGTGTGTGTGTGTGTGTAAACCCCGGCAATCGTGGACTATGGAGGAAAGAATAAGAGCATTAACCAAAGGTCCACATTTGACAGCACGTCCACAATTGAAATTTGTGTACAAAACCAATGAGAACTGTTAAAATAGTAAAGGTACAAACAAATGAATGAAAATAACAGCGTTGCTGTTGAAACCCCTCAGCCAGAGTCAAGTTATCATCCGGAAACCATTAACTGAACATGGTGACCTTGACCTTTGGCCTTTAACCCCAGAACCAGTCCCAACATGCCTGTACCAATGGGAAACCCCTAACGAAGTTAGACATCAAAATCTCATTTCTAACTCAAGTTATCATCCGGAAACCATTTACCTTTAACTCACCATGGTGACCTTGACCTTTGACCTTTTGACCCCAAAACCAATCCCAACTTGCCTACTCCCAAGGGCAACCCTCTACCAAAGTTAGACACCCAAATCTCATTTCAAACTCAAGTTATCATTCGGAAACCATTTACCTTTTACTCACCAGAGTGACCTTGACCTTTGACCTTTTGACCTCAAACCCAATACCAACTTGCCTACTCCTAAGGGCAACCCCCTACCAAAGTTACAACCCCAAACATTTCTAACTCACCATGGTGACCTTGACCTTTGACCTTTTGACCCCAAACCCACTCCCAACTTGCCTTCTCCCAAGGGCAACCCTCTACCAAAGTTAGACACCAAAATCTCATTTCTAACTCAAGTTATCATCCGGAAACCATTTACCTTTAACTCACCACGGTGACCTTGACCTTTGACCTTTTGACCTCAAAACCAATCCCAACTTGCCTACTCCCAAGGGCAACCCCCTACCAAAGTTAGACATCCAAATCTCATTTCTAACTCAAGTTATCATCCGGAAACCATTTACCTTTAACTCACCACGGTGACCTTGACCTTTGACCTTTTGACCCCAAAACCAATCCCAACTTGTCTACTCCTAAGGGCAACCCCCTACCGAAGTTACAACCCCAAACAACATTTCTAACTCAAGTTATCATCCGGATACTAAGCCGGACAGCCAGACGGAATTGTGGGGTGATAGCATTGTGTTCCCAATATCCCTTTTTCTAAAGATTCCCTTCTGGGGTGATGTTTTTCTATTGTGAAAAAAAGTGGGGTGATGTGTCCTGAAAGGAACATCACACCACAAGGGTGGTATGGTCAGAACGCACTGACGGACGGACGGACGGACGGACGCCCTAGGCGATGACAATACCCCTCGAGCCTATCGGCTCAGGGGTAAAAATTAGTGACAATAGGGGGTCCATGATTGCACAAAGCCGCCTTTCGCCTGTGAACTTTGCCCCCCCCCCCCCCAATGCTACAAGAGCAAAGGACAATGCAGGTGTACACGTATTTATGCCAGTTTATACATTTCCATATCTTCAAACTCCTTTAAAATCAAAGCAATGTACACAAGCACAAATTGAAAATGTAAATATTTGGATTAAAAAGTCGCCCACTTCAAAAGGGCCAAACTTCAATGATTTTGTATAGAGAAGATATACCAATGTACATTGTACCAAAATTTCCTTCACGGTAATACACATGTACACATTTCAAATGGGAACATTTAATTTTATTTTCTATAGGTGGTAACAGAAAAATACAACCTTGCACAATGATTCCCTTGAATCAAGTTGTTACTATGAGCTTTAACCATACCTGATTGTTACTTCTACATCAATTATCTTTCTCTCGGTATGTGTTAATGTGGCAAACAAAATTGCAACTGGAAGTGAAATAGTCTTGGGGGAAGTTGAATGGGTTCAGAGGGCACTTAACACTCACTTGGGCAAATCCGAACGCTGTGGTGGTTCCATCATACTTTGATCATAGGAAGGAGGGGCCAGCGGGGCACCAAAATTGCCATAACCAGCAATAGCATCCATCTTGTCTGATGGTGGGGCAGTGGCTGCTGCTGGGGGCTAGAATGCACATCAAGTAGAAATTATGCACATGAAAACAATGCAATCATACATTCTGTGCCACAATCATTCACTCAAAATCAATCAAGTGACTGTTTTCAACAGTAAAGAGCTCCCAGCCTACATAAAGCAAATATGATCTGACTGTTGGTGACTAGCCTGTGTAAAAGGCATGGCAGGTGAAGAGGATTGTTTTTTGTTTTTTTTACTGTCTGTGACTGTTCAGATAGCTGGAGGTTAATACATACGATAGTACGTGTAGCAATGCTAACTATCTTCAGTGCAGTATACCCCATGGCTCCAAATTTTAAAATACAACAAACAATGTTGTATTTTGGTGTTTGCCTTCTAGAGCAGGGATAACATTATGGGCAGATGTGCAGTTCTTAGGAAAATGATGTCCAGGATGATGTTTCCAGAATGTTCGAGAGCACCTGTATTTTTGGCAACTTTTCTCAGTTAAATTCAGTTATATTTTACCAACCAGCAGGGACAAAAATCGGACAAGAGAAGAGCTTTTTTTAAATAATTTTAATCTATTAACAATGTGATGACTATGCATCCAATGCTAACTGCATCCAATCATGCCAATGCTACATGTACATGTACCATACAAACACACATGTTCACCAATGTATACCATTTTGTATACGGCTACAGTGCCACAGTCATACCATCTAGTATTATATGTGTATAAATATGATACTGGATCACTTAAGTGTGACAGGCATCTCAAAAAATTGAGTTCAAAATACAGTAAAATTTCTGTGTTTATTTTAATCTATGATCTGTGTAGGAAGCAATTTAAAAGTATAGAGATAGTTTCTTAACCAAAAGTACAGTTTTCCTAGTTAATTATTTTCTGAAATTCAAATGTAACGTTCGTAACAAGGTGTCCTGTTTGTGCTATAATTAGCACTTATGAGGTTGGTAACTTGTGATATGTGGTATGCATTGGCATTAGTCAGGGAGCCCAACACTTGAAATATCGACCTTTTTGGACCAGGACTTTGGATTATAGAGAAATGACCAACTGATTAATGTACTGAAAGACGCCAATACAAACGTTACCTAAAATGTACAGAAAACACTTCAAATTTTGCTGTTGGTTAATTTTAGTTACTAAATGTTATATTATTACAATCACTTTGTCATTTGAAGTACAGAAATGTGCTAAAATATTGTACATACAATGTTGGGAGATATTTATTAGACGTTAATGGCATAATATCTTACGTTCGTAACAAAAGACACCAACATCCACAAACTCCCTTAAACCACAGTGACTTATGGAATAGGCTAATAATGAACATTAAAACGAAGATTCTATACAATTGCAAGCTAAGTAATCAAAATGTGTTGTAAAATGTAGCCTATTTTACAAATTTCACATTTTGCTGTAACGTATGTAACACGTATCGATTGTGTGGACCCCAAAGTGCAACCATGCGCCTATTTTTAATTCATATTTGAATGTTATGAATTGAGGATAGTACAAGATGTATGCATGGGTAGCTTCACTTCAAATATAGTTTAAAGCGAACTGTTTCAATTTGCTTCACTCTGTGTAGGAGGAATGTTACGTATGTAACAGTTGGACACCAAAGTGATCTGTGTTCTTAACATGATTTTTTTGTACATGGAAAGCACATGGAGACAACAAAAACTTTTTAACAATATGTCATGACTGCTGATGGTTCACAATCACTCCACTTTCAATCAGGACATGTCTGTTTTCAGTTGCTGTTATGCCCATGTTATGTTTGTAACATTTTGGACACCAAATGTTACAACCGTTACAGTTTCCATATTATTTCCTCATTTTTTTTCAGAAATTTCAAGTATTATCCACGGAACTTCTGGTATTTATAACAAGAAGCTTTTATAGAAAAACGAATTTGGCAAAAAGAAGTAAAATAAATAACATGTTATCAGGAAATATAAAAGTTCTAACCCCTTATGTTCCATTTTGTGCCCTATTTTCACACTAAATAACTGATAAAAATTAATTCCCATGTCCAGTGGTCATAAAGTTATCTCCTTTATATCTCTCACTCTATATGCACATGAGAAAAAAATAAAAAGACCAAAAGGTAACAAGAAGGTTATTCAATCTGGATCCAATTTTCTCACCCCAAAATCTCAACAGTATTGTATTTATATACCGGTACATATAACTGACATACAGATCCTTGTCATTTGATTGGTGGAACTCACATCACGTGACATTCGTTATTGCTCCCATTCACGCTGTGGCTCAAAAAGTACTATCCGCCCATGGGGAATGGGAAATACTATTCAACAGTTAGGATCATGGCTGGGTACCGGTATTTGTGTGCAAATGCATGTTGGTGTGCGCATTCAGCGTGGGGCGTAGCGCTTGTTGTTCCAAAGAGCCAGCGCTATAGCGTTGGGTTCAAATATTTTCGTGAAGGGGTGGTTTGGAAGAGAGAAATTTCCTCCAGTTTTGTATTGAAGAAAAAAAATTTAAATCAAATGACAAGGATCTATATGTCAGTTAAATAAAACAAATATTGAGTGGCTTTAAAATGTGAAATGGGAGGAATATTATCGCTCGGTAAAATCTTGACTTTTCCAGTTCACTCGGCTTCGCCTCGTGAAATGGAAAAGTCAAGATTTTACCTTGCGATAATATTCCTCCCATTCCACGCTGAGCCACTCAATATTTGTATACCATGCACTACACAATTTAGTACCTTGATCCAAAGCTCCACTTTTTGACATACCGCTAATTTCATTTCCCTTGTAAAGTAATGTTGGTACCAGTTGGCCATTGGTATGTTTATATACAAAAATGACCAAGTATAGTCGTGGACGTAGTGTTTCTTTTGTAGGTATTTTTAAGCTCTGGCAGGAGCTTCTACATGTCACTTCGTGTTTGGACGGTCTGTCGGTCTGTCGGTCGGTCAGTTGGTCGGTCGGCCGGCCGGTCGGTCTGTCTCCGGAAAATTGACCAAAAACGAGCTCCCCAAGTTTCCCATAAAATATAACTACCAAGTGACCAAATATTTACCAAATGCAATGCCGTTGTCTATTTTGCATATAAAGTGAGACATTCCGGAACCGGGCCAGAGCTTATTGTGCACCGCACTTGTTTTACTCAACTTAAGCTTCCAATTGACATAAAAAATATTGCCTTAGTCCAGCTTTCTTTGTCATGTTTGTTGGATAAGTATGTCTGAAAGAACAGGTTTAGAATTACTTAGTTGTTTTTTGAGAGGGGTGTCATTTAGTCAAAGTCAAATAATCACATGCACCAGTTGTAAAAATAGCTTCAGAACATGGATAGCAAATACTGCAAAATCGTTGACCAATAAATTCTGAATTACTCTTGAAGAGTTTGACCAAAAAACGTCTGAATTATCAACAGCCAGGACCCTGGAACCAAACTTGTACATGTATATGCTCCATCACATTATTATTACATTATTTTGCTGCTTTTCTGTATGTATTTGGAGGTCTTAACAATCGTACTTGTAGTGATACCACGCGGCTATTTCCACTGGCAGAAATGATGAAATGGCTTTTTATGCATGCTGAAACTATGCAGCACAGACGGTGGTGGCAAGTCCCCTGTAAATAATGGTGTGCATAGTGGTGTGTACCGGTACGACTTAAATGCCCCATTATGTAGAAGTATCGTCGATCTCAAATAAATGCTTTTTTGAAGGCATTTTTTTTTTCCATTTTGGGGGCCAATTTTGATAGCTATTGACTGGTGCAAATTAATTTGGCCGAAAATACTCGTATGTGCAGCATAATAATTTGCCTCCCCCCCCCCAAAAAAAATACCAGAGCAACCAACCCTTTTTTTGCAGATATAATTTTGACCTTATTGTAAATAAATCACTGGTAAATTTGTTTCTTAATCACTTTTTTTTCAATACAATATGCAATAAATGTACCTTTTTTTTAGATATAAATGCAACTTGACTTCTACACATGTCAATGTTTTTATTGGTAAAATAGTGTTTATATTGGTACATGCTGCTCCTGGGGGGAACTTTGCAGCACAAAGGCTTTAAGCCTTATTAATACATGAACATTTCGGTATTTGAACATGGTACTGTTGTGCACATACAAAAAAAGTGTTGATTTAAGTTCTTCTTTTTTTCGGGGAGGGGAGGGGAGGGACGGGTCTTGAGTAGTAGTCTCTGTTCTGTGAAAATGTTCAAAAATTTGGATGGCTGTAAGTACCTGTGTTGCTGAAGTGTTCATTCCACCGCTTTGCCCCTGGGGCTGAGGATATCCACCACCTTGCCCCTGGGGCTGAGGATATCCACCACCTTGCCCCTGGGGTTGAGGATATCCACCACCTTGCCCCTGGGGTTGAGGATATCCACCACCTTGCCCCTGGGGTTGAGGATATCCTTGAGGTGCCCCTCCCTGTTGATACCCCCCTGACTGTGGCGGGTAACTGCCTTGTGGCTGCTGCATCTTAGAGAGATCTAAAGATGACATAAAAGTGTGACGTTAATACATGTATCTAACAACTGGCAATTAAAAATGGCAATTGTAAAGGATCTACAAAAAGATGGTGACCAGTACTACCATGGTACTATACATTGTACATGTACATGTACATGTAGCTAATTATCTTACTATCTAAAAATAAATGTTACTAAAAATAAATGTTACAAAAAAGAGTTTGATGACCACTCAATAATACATACACATACAAAATGAAAAGAGAAGACTTATGTAATACATTAATAGTTTATTTGATAAACCTCAAACTTGTTTACCAATGTGAACTCTGTGCAGGTATGGTAGAACACACTTGATGTACAGAACACACTAGATGCACACACTGGTTTGTACATGTATGGTGCAAAGTACCGGTACATGTACATGAATGCAGACAAAACTAGACCTAATGTGCTTCCCGAAGCATGGATATCAGCCTTAATTGCCGTTTTATCGGTTTGTCTGAATGCTGACTCGCACTGACCACAAGGTGATCATTGCTAATTGTGGCTGAGATCGGCAAAAGAATGTAAGAGAAACAACTATGAACATTTGACATTAAGACTGCTGAAACATTTCATAAAATAGCCTCAAGACAATACATGAAACAGTAGTTAATGCCAGAAGATTAATCCACAAAAACTCTCAAAAAGTAATCACAGCAGTAGTGTTATTTATTGGCCTCCGTACTTCTTAATCCACGGCAGAATATTTGGCTGAACCCATGTCTTTACACAGGTAGCACTGCTGCATGCTATGACAGACCGAAGGAATGCAGTATCAAGACACCACTTCAGCAGTTGAGGACAAAGTCTGTGGAGAGTGTGGCACTGTATGTCACACAACATCCACAGTATCGTGGTGGTTTGAAACCTTCCCAGAATTCCTATGTTTTTATATTGCTTTTTACATGCGTTTGAAAAATGAAAAACTTGAAATAACCCGACAACCAAATAAGTCAGGAATATGAAATTTGAGAATTAGAGATAAAAAAATACACTGAACAGGGCTGCAAAGATTTAAAATGTAAAACAGTTTTTGAATTTTTTTTTATAAAATGACCCCTACAGACCAATGGGTGACCACTGGCCAAATTCTGTGAACAATTTTTGTGAGGCTTGGTCTAATGATACAACTGACCAAGTTTTACATCAATTGGGTCAAGACTGTGGGAGAAGAAGCATTTTGTAAATATTCATTAAATGACCTCTAGTGCCCCTTTAATGACCAGTGGCCGGATTTTACGAACATGGCTAGGTAGGGCATGTGACAAGGTTTAATTTGGCCAAGTTTGTTTGAAATCGGCTGAATAGTTTAGGAGTTATGGCCAGTTTTATATTGGTCACGTGACCGTTTGCCCTAAGAAAGAAAGAAAGAAAGAAAAAATACTGGACGATCACAGTATATCAGCGTGCTCCGCACGGCTGATATAAGAAAGAAAGAAAGAAACTGGACGATCACAGTACATGTACATCAGCATGCTGCGCACGGCTGATATAAATATTTATCTGAATGTACACAAACCTGCAGTGTTTTCACATGGTTCCTGGCATATACATGTACGGTAGTACTAAAGTAGCCATCTTTAATTGTGCGTAGAATCTACATATGCATGTACATGTATATTACTGAGAAAGAACAACCTGCTTCCATTTTACAATGGGTGTGCTTATGTTGTCTAGGGCATTTTTGACAATTTGAACAAGCACATCTGAGTGAAGGTTACGTGGGGACCAACAATATAAAATTGGTGTCCATTTGCTACATGAAGGAATGAAGGAATAGAAAAGACAAGTAATTTTCAAAGTTGAACAAAGAAATTGACTGGAGTGAGGTTTGAACCCGAGTCATTCCGTGCCAATTCAACAGGCCATGGCACCATATGTCACAGATTTTGTTCAAACTTGGTGAAAAGGTTTTGTTACATGTAGTTGTTCTATAGATGAGGTCGAAAGCAGAAATTCAAATTGCTTTCCGTTGAGGTGTTACAGTAGCACAAAGTTTAATAAACTTGGCCTAAAAAGGGGAAACTGATTGGCCCATAGAATAAATCGTTGACTTTAAGGACCCATATCTTGAGATTGAAATTGATTTGGAAGCTGCATTTGGATACATGGGTACAACTACCGTAGTAGAGCAGGAGTAAAGGAAAATTGTACCCTTCATTCTTTACACCTTAATTTTAGGGGGGGGGCCAAAAATGATCAGTCATGATACGTCACATGCATTTTTTTCCAAATATTGAAGACCCCTAATCTTGGAACTTTGCATTAACTTTTTATTTCAATTTTAATGTAATCTCTGACTACTAATATTGACATTTAGGCCTATGCGAAATAAAAGGCAATTGTAGATGTCGTTCCTGATTTGAGTGACCCCCAATATGGCCCCAGCCACAAATCCGCCTTCAAATTGGCCAAAACAAGGGGGAAATCCCCATGTGGCTCAGTAGTCAGGTGGCATATGGTCGGAATCGTGACCGACTGGTCCAAAGCACCAAACTTGGCAGATAGATTCTTATAGCCCTAGAGAAGATATTTGGAAGGGGTGACACCTGAAATTCTTTTGGGAAGGGTGCCTAATTTGCATAAATCGTTAATCCCTGCCGTGTAATATATTTATTCCCATATTTGGGTATATTTTTATTTTTTTATTTTTTTTTAAAGTGTATTTTGGTGATTCTACTTGCATGCTTACTTCAATAACAGTTTGTAAAACATATAAGCATGGAGCTATATATAAGTGACTGAATAATTAGGAGGACTTAGTAAAGAACCAAAATTGCTACTATTTTACCCCGGTTACGCGCATTTACCTTTTCCTCAGATATCATCAACTAGTCTTGCCAAACGTGGGTATTGATGAGCTTCAAATTAACAAAGTTACTTACTGGCATAGTTACCCTAACAAAAATAAGCTGGAAATCAAGTGAAAATTGATAACATCTTGATGTTTAGCCCAAAAGACCAAAAAAGGGGAGAAAATGTGGTGTCCGTAAATTGGGCTAGTATGGAAAGGGTAACGTGGGGACTCGAACAAGTTCAACAAAATCCCCCTAAATAAGAGATTATTGTTGTTTACAATAATTTTGTCTACGCCAAAACGTTTTCTCAACAATAATTAGGGGAATTTCCTTGAACTTGTTCCAGTGTTCCATGTTAGGCAACCCTTCACCTACTTGTTAGCCTAATTATGGACACCTCGTTTTTTCCCAGTTTTTGTTTTCTGGGCTAAATATCACAATGTTATCATTGTTCACATGATTTTGCATAGGGCCTAAGGTTTTAATAGGGTAGCTTTACCAGTAAGCTACTTGGTGAATTTGAAGTTCATCAATGCTAATGTTTGGCAAGACTAATTGATGATATCTGGAGACAAGGTAAATGCGCGCAATTTTAGGGCATAATAGTAGCCATTTTGGATGGTTACTATGTCCTCATAATTATTCAGTCACTTATATGCTTTGGAAAATGTTACTTACACGTAAGTAAAGATATGTAAGTAGAATCCCCAAAATACACTTTTCAAAAAAATTAAAAAAATACAAATATACCCAAATATGGGAATAAATATATTACACGACAGGGATTAACGATTTATGCAAATTAGGCACCCTTCCCAAAAGAATTTCAGGTGTCACCCCTTCTAAATATCTTCTCTAGGTATATAAGAATATATCTGCCAAGTTTGGTGCTTTGGACCAGTCGGTCACGATCTTGACGAAAATTAGATCTAAGCCACCTGACTAAGGTGATATAATTTTCTAGAAAGAGGGCATCTTCAAGATTTATATTATGGAAAAAAAATTCATGCGTATCTGACATTTTCATGAAAAATCAAAGCTGCAAAAACACCCCCAAATTGGGCGACAATGTGTGTTAGACTGATGGTCTTTGACATTGGGTTTGGCATACATGTACCTCCAGAAACTAAGTCCAACAGTGTGCGTGTACAATTTCCCATGTGGGTGTTGGAATTTGCCTGAATGGGTATAATACATACATGGTTCCTAGTAAATTATGCTTCGGAGTTAGGGTTAATAAATTTAATATTCTAAACTCAATAACAAATCACACGTGAGAGACCAGAACTTGAATTGTACGGGAATTGATATGATAATTCATGATCTTCATTTATCTTGTGCGCATCCTATCACGTGACCCTTCCTTCCGATTGAAACCGGAAGTGCCTTATAATTTGAAATTGGAAAAAGATGTGAACTTGCTTTCAATGATGTTAGTCTCTGCCTAGGTTGAACCTTACAAAATAATTATCGGTGACGTTGTGAGATGTTCGAGCGCCTTCTAGCGACAGGTTAGAAAATGTCAAACACGCACTTTCATTGCATGTGTGAGACAAAGTTTGCAGTAATCGCTTCAAAATTAATGTACCGTATACAATGACCTTAATGCAGACAAGCCTTGTGCGTGAAAAAAAAATGATGACGTCATCAGCCGGAACTTATGTTGAAAAGACATAATCGAACCGAAAATGACTGCGATCATTCTGTGCGCGTGCACGTTTCAAGTGTCAGGTTGGCTCAGTGCGGAAAGGGCATATTTTTCATCATTTTTGCCGAAAAACCGACAGAATGCACTGATGTTTGTTTGGTGCACATAACGTGAGTATGTCATGAGGTATTGTACAGAGTTTAAGGGCAAACTGTGCAGCGGTTCTGTGGGAAAAAGCTTGGTTGGGACGGACGTTTTTGTACTTAGTTTGTGTTTTGTATAGCAAACAGTTTAGCGGGGTAATCTGCCTATGAGGCTCCACTACGTGGGGTGGGGGGGGGACATACCTTGATCATAACTGATGCAAGCGCAAAGCGCAAAGCCCTTACGGCGTGGGGTTCGGGGCCCGCTTGGGGCCCCGAAAAAAATTGGATTCTAGATGTTCTGTGGTGTGATTTGAAGCAATTTCTTACGACTTTCCTCCATGCTTTAACTAATATTTTCTTGGCAAAAGATAATTATTTGAACATCATTTTCGAGGTTGGAGACATTGAATCAGCTATCGGTATTCTGAGCTATTGGCGTGGGGTTCGGGGCCCGCTTAAGGGCCCCGAAAAAAATTGGATTTTCGATGCTCTGTGGTGTGATCTGACTCTGAGGCAATTTCTTACCACTTTAACCAATAATTATCTTAGCACAAAAGATAATAATTTAAACATAATTTTCGAGGTTTTCTCAGCTAAGGGGACATTCAGAATTTTCAATGTTTAAAATTTCGATCTTTTTTCCAAATTGTGGGTGGGTGGGTCAAGCTATATAATTGATAATCGAAATTCACCTTCCATGGAAAAAAGATAAAAAAACAACAAAGAAAGACAGATCTTTTGACTTGCCTGAACTACGCGCAAGCGTTCCGATATCATGATGCGTGTTTCTTTTCCAACTTCGTCCCCTGCATGTACTGTACATGTACGTCATGTACATGTACATGTACATGTACATGTACGTGTATATAGACCGTACCCACTGTGGCATGAGAGGGAGGTGGTTTTTCAGTAGACTTGGACGTCGGGCGTTTGTAGCGGTTAGGCCGTGCAGAGGCAGCAGGGAACCAAGTGTACTAGATCGGCTCTATAACACGCCGCGGGCGTCTATTACCAATCGCTATAAAAAATGGACTATTCAACCACTGGACTCAAAGACTACGAGGACCGCAGCATGTGATGTCTGCCCAAACCTGATGTTTTTCTTTCGCTCGTACCCCCGCCCTGCAAACAGGGCGGGGGTACGAGCGAATGTTTTTCTCAGCTACCTCACGTGACAGGCACAACCTCGTATGTCACATGTGACATGTCATCCACCTCATCCAGAAAACGACAAAACCACGGTCATCTTTGTGGCTTCCGAAACTGCAACCTGTCATTCCCAACATATCAGCTGGCAAAACACAATAAAACATTCACGCCGTCACTGAACTAGACACACATGTACATGGGTATACATGTTCATGTTCAAGTATATGTACATGCAAGTGCATGTACATGTACATGTTCAGTTTTTTATTAATCGAAATTGGGGGCGGGTGGGTGGGTCAAAATAATTTGGAAAAAAAGTCGAAATTTTAAAACACTGAAAATTCTGAATGGCCCCTAAAGGCATAAGAACATTTTGTGAACATTGTTTTCGAGGTTGGAGTCATTGAATCAGCTACCAGAATTCTGAGCTATAGGCGTGGGGTTCGGGGCCTGCTTAAAGGCCCCGAAAAATTTTGGATTCTAAATGCTCTGAGTCCGTGGTGCTATCTGACCACTTTAACCAATATTTTCTAAGCAAAAGATACATTGTAGTACATAATAGGGTAATAGGGCCCATGCCGTCATGTAGATCAATGATGATTTTTTTAGAAACTCAAAATCTCAGTGGGGGGGGGGGCCGACTGGGGGGCGACAAGGTTTCATGGGGGGCGCTCGCCCCCCTCCAACGCCCGCCCCCCTCCAACGCCCTCCAACGCCCGCCCTCCAACGCCCCGGTGGCTACGCCACTGGCCGTACTACTACAGAGCTTGCAATGGTACTGTACGGCCAGACGCAGTCGGGCTACCTAGAGTCCTACTGGAGGGCCGTACGGCCATTGATGTCCAAAACTTTAATTGAAAAACTAGGCCTACCTTCACTTCAACCGTGCTGCCAAGCTTGGTCTAGCCCCTTGCCTTGCTTGATACTGCAGCTGCGCAAAGTCCGCCCTACACGAAAGACCAAGTACAGGCGGTACGTGTTGCAACACGTATTCGCACGTGCCCGTACGGTATACGCCCACGGTCGGTCGATCAGTAGTCTTGGTTTCCGGTTCCAAGACGTTACCATCAAAGATTACCATCGATGGTGTAATGAACCAACCTCGTCCCCAGGGTGTCGAGCAGTACGCGCCCACCACTACCTGCTATTGGAAACACGTTTGGAAATAAAGTAAGCACTGGGGACGAGGTTGGTAATGAACACTTTCGCAAAACAATTTTTCCATCAACAGAGGGCGCACTTTACAGGACCACAGCGCACGTGTGACATTGTGGGTGCACTGAACCAATTCAAGCCCCATTGAAAACAGTGTCAAATCAACAAAGTTCAGGGCCAAATAACATGCAAGCCGACATCACTGGGGTTTCTCAAACAAAAATTAAATTATTGTCTTGTACTTCATCTTTTCATTTCTTTTCAATTTTGGGTAGATTAGCCGATTACATTTTTAAATATTCACACCACAACAAAATCACCTCCCGAAAAGTGATAATTTCCAAGCCTGCATGTAGCCGTTTTACAAGTGGCATCCTTCCACTTTCTCATGCAAATCCTTCCACTTTCTCATGCAAATAGGGCCCATTTTCCAACCGTAATTTTATCAAGCCTGCCCTCAGATGCAAGCCCCAAAACCAGGGAGTTGATCCTTGGCTACATTTACACAATTCCACCGTTTTTTAAGCCAAACGGTCTCCGTTTCCAAAAGAAACTGTCAGCTCGCGTAGAAATTCTCACTTGAATTAGTTCACTGCACCCATGTGTGCAGGGCGGGGGAGGGGGGGGGTACGAGCGAAATTGTACACTTGATGACAAGTCGTTAGACTATAGTGGTTTATGTCCGTCATCAGCGCCAGCATCCGCATACCACCGCCGGCACAGGTGTTGACGGTAATTCTGTCCCCCGGTAAAAGTGTCCGGGGGGACAGAATTACCTAAGTAAAAGTGTCCCCCTGTCCCGTTAATTCTGTCCCCCTCCAGGTAATTCTGTCCCTTTCAGTTAATTCTGTCCCCGTTCGCATGCATAAGTTGTTATATTGATGTTACTATAATGAATTCAGCGCACAGGGTATACATTTTTAGATTTTTCCACCCTTCATCAATAATTATCAAAATGAAATTAACGTTTAGATGTTAATCAACCGATCTATGTTTCTGCAAGAAGAAGGCACGCGTAGTAATACTCAACCTATCGCTAGCACGCGCACGCGCACCAGCCGCCGATACGCGTGTGACTGTCATGGCGGACTTCAATGAGGAGAATTGGCAAAATTATACGCGACACGGGTCACCGCGCCGCAGGCCTGCTGCTGGTGCACTGTTATCCCCGTCCCCGACCGCGATATTTTTTATTACACAACTATCTGGGGTACTTTGTGCGCTTTCCTATGGGGCTTGGTTTTTATAACCAGGCTTGAGGGGAGACTACTATTTTTCAACTTGGTACGGATTTCGGACTTTATTTCCCTTTAAAAAAAATCCTCCAGAGCCTCAGATCAGGAAAAGAAAAAGGAAATTGCTGCTATACAAGTAGTATCCGACTGAAAAATAACGTTTTTAAGATTCAACTTAAAATTGTTGAAAAAAAGAGCAAAATCTTTCATGACCGAGCGAGGAATCGAACTCGAGACCTCCGATCATTAGCCAGTATGCCTAACCACTAGGCAACGGCGGTGCTCGAAAATCTTTGCAATTCATAATTTATATACTTTTACACATGTGGAGAGAGTATACGCGCGCGCGCGTAGGTAAAAAGTTACAGGATTGTAGAGCGCCGCTACGCGGCGCTCTACAATCCTACAGGATTGTAGAGCGCCGCTACGCGGCGCTCTACAATCCTATAACCGTGATTCAAGTCGCCTGAAAAATGGATACCCCCAGATAGTTGTGTAAATAAAATATTCGCTCCGGCGCGACCGCGGCCCTGGCTCCCTCCGTAGGTAGGTGCAGTACACTCGCGCGCACGCCCACCATGCAAAGTCGTCATCAAAACGGGAGTTGTGCTTTGACGTAAGCACCATTCCCGAATTTAGCAAGGCGCCGCGCAAAAACAGTTAATAACTTCACTAATTTACAGTCTGGGTGCTAGACTTGTGACGTTGCACGGGGACACATTTACCAGGGGGACACATTTAACGTCGTGCAGGGGGACAGATTTACCTAGAGGGGGACAGGTTTACCTAGGTAAAAGTGTCCCCCCGGACAGATTTACCGGGTCACGACCCGGTAAATGTGTCCGGGGGACACATTTACCAGGGGGGACAGAATTACCTGCCACAGGCCGGCGCCGTTCATGCAACGTGAGCGCTACAACCATTCATGCCAAAGTCATGTACTACCGCGCGGCATGGTCACACGCATGGGATCGCACACGCATGGGGTCAAAAATGTACGTAGCACCCCCGCTACTAGGACATCGACAGCACGCGGTGACCCCGGCCGGCACAGAGCTTGGCAGTTGAACCGCGCGCGGCAGACGCGATTAAAACCACTCATTACAGACTTGATTTCAAGTCTAGCGAAATTGCAGACCAGTAAATCGGTCCAAAATTGCCTACGCCGGCCTAGCCTTGGTCAAGGCGCTAGTTGTTATTCATCCGGCCGTAGCGCGGTAAAAACGATATTTTCGCCAGCGCTATGCATGCAGTCATTATGTCTATGCATGCAGTGCATTAAAAATACATCGCGAACAGCGACCTCACGCGGCCACAATTTTTATGCAAATCAGTTGGACCTGATCTAGCGCCTAGCCTTGGTTCAATCGTCCATGAGGTTTTGGGGGTGGTGCTCATTATGTTAATAGCCTTAGCTGACCTTAAATGTCGTTTTCTTATTGGTCGATCGTTGCGTCGGAACTTGCATAGTGAAACGTGGCACCGTACATCCATACACGTACACGTTGTGTGTCTCTGTACACGGCACCAATGCACAAAAACTGTGGTTCCTGTCACGTCCGCAAAAGGCGAATGGCTGCAAATAATTTGATGACGTCTGGATTTACCAAGGTGTGATTGGACACTCCACATATTAGCCCCGCCTACACTTTATCTGTATTCGCATACGAGGTCGTGCGCTAGAAATCCAGCAAAATAAAGAAAAACATAAGCTTTTGCCGACGATTGAAACAAGGCGCTAGATTGGGTCCAACTGATTTGCATAGAAATGGTGGCCGCGTGAGGTCGCTGTTCGCGCTGTATTTTTAATGCACTGCATGCATAGCGCGCTAGCGAGGATACAACTAGCGCCTTGACCAAGGCTAACGCCGGCCAAATTACGATTTGAGCATGCTGTGGGCCATGAACTTGAGAATTTGGAAACAAATCAGGGTGGAAGCCGTGCAAAGGACTGTGAGCTTGAAGTTCCGTTCAATTTGGATAAAATTGGGTCCTTTAAAGCGTTCTATTTTGCAATAGAGTGTAGGCATCGGTTATAAAAATGGTGATGGGCTTCAGGACAATTTTCAGGGGTGATCATTTTCAAATGGAAATTTCTCCTAAAAGTCATCAGTTGACCCCCCGAAAATTGAAAAAAAATGAAAGATGATGAAATAAGCTTTAATTTGATGTGTGTGTAGACGAACACCTTGGAGAGTTGTGAGTATTTTTCCCGAATTTCTGAAGTGGGAGCATTTACCATTTGGGTCTATGGAAGTTTATTTACTGGTCTGTGCAACCATGACCAAAAGATTCTGACTATTCCCAACCTCGTCCCCAGGGTGTCGAACAGTACGCGCCCATCACTACCTGCTCTCTCATACTGGTATTGGATCAACCTCGTCCCCAGTGCTTACTTTATTTCCAACCTCGTTTCCAATAGTAAACCCTGGATAGGAATCTTTCTTCCTGTATCCTGATTCGATACCGCAATTGGCTATTCACAGCGTACTGCGCGGGCATTTCGAAGATTGCACGCCGGGCGCGCCCATAAGGCGCTCGCGTGCTTAGCTTTGCACATAACGTCACGTACGAAAAAAAATTATGATTCAAAAGTCGCGATGCCAGTTTTTACGATCCCCCGATGTGAATTATGTCAGCCGCGTTTTTCGCTAAAAAAAACCCTGTATCTGTGGTTGTAAAGGCACGAAAGGGGTACGTACATTTAATACAAATCTTTGCTAATTAACACAACTAGTGCAGGGCCCGTCAAAAAATGCACCAGTTCGTAGGGGCAATTTCAACGCACACGATTCAAATGTGTTGTTTTCACAGGTTGAACTCACACTCATAGGTTGAGCGCACTTTGTACATGTCGCCAGCACCCGATTTCACGAAGCGCTGCGACGCGTCGCAACTCAAGTTACGACGTGTAACACGTCGCAACTCGCGACGCGTCGTATCTTCCATTTCACTAAAGTTGCGATGTGTTGAACGCGTCGTAAGTTCCTTGACAACGGCTTAAAACACGTCGCAAGTTACGACGTGTCTACTGGTCATCGCAAAATAAGAAGAGTCATTTCTAAGCCAGTTTTATGCCACAAACATTACATTAACGAAATTATAATACCAAGGCAATGTGTGTAAAGTTGTAAATAGAAAATTCATTGAATAATTATGAATTAGACCGGAATATTAGAGTTGAAATTTCAAAGTAGCTATACAGCACCCGATTTCACGAAGCGCTGCGACGCGTCGCAACTCAAGTTACGACGTGTAACACGTCGCAACTCGCGACGCGTCGTATCTTCCATTTCACGAAAGTTGCGATGTGTTGAACCCGTCGTAAGTTCCTTGACAACGGCTTAAAACACGTCGCAAGTTAAGACGTGTCTATTGGTCGTCGCAAAATAAGAAGAGTCATTTCTAAGCCAGTTTTATGCCACAAACATTACATTAACGAGATTATAATACCGAGGCAATGTGTGTTAAGTTGTAAATAGAAAATTCATTGAATAATTATGAATTAGACCGGAATATTAGAGTTGAAATTTCAAAGAAGCTATACAGTCCAATGAGAGCTTGTTTTCCTTCAAAATTGCATTGCATGGCGGCCATTTTGTTTTACGTTTTAACAAATTTCGAGCTGAGATCCGACGACTCTTTGTTGAATATCAGACGACTATTTACTGTACGCTGACTAAAGACATTAAACAGTCACCGAGTTGTGCTATAAATACACCTACGACGCGTCGCACTTACGACGTGTTTAGTGAAATGGATCGCAGGACGCGTCGCAGCTGCGACGCATCGTAGAGATACGACGCGTCGCAGCGCTGCGATGCATCGTAAGTTACGAAGAGTTTGATGAAATCGGGTGCAGTCCAATGAGAGCTTGTTTTCCTTCAAAATTGCATCGCACGTTTTAACAAATTTCGAGCTGAGATCCGACGACTCTTTGTTGAATATCAGACGACTATTTACTGTACGCTGACTGAAGACATAAAACAGTCACCGAGTTGTGCTATAAATACACCTACGACGCGTCGCACTTACGACGTGTTTAGTGAAATGGATCGCAGGACGCGTCGCAGCTGCGACGCATCGTGGAGATACGACGCGTCGCAGCGCTGCGATGCATCGTAAGTTACGAAGAGTTTGATGAAATCGGGTGCTGGCCATCTCCGGCACTGATATTCACTCATACGCCTGTGCAGCTACTTACGTACGTGAGTTCCAGAAATACTCTTTCAAAACAATTGAAAAGGACTGCGCGTGTTCTAGGTATATAATATGCCACGTTGAGGCTAAAAAAAATGCTGCTTTTTTGCAGTTTTTTCGAGAATCGCTCGTCCAAACAACTTTAAACTTGGCACTGCACATTCTGTTGTCCCAAGCAGTATGCCTGCCAAAATTCAACTTTATACGGTGCCCGGTTCTGGAGATAATCGACGGACAGACAGACAGACAGACAGACAGACAGAGATTCCTGGAATTATAGTAAGGACTAGTGCAGGGCCAGTTGAAAATGTGCCTGTTCGGGAGGGGCAAGTTGAAAATGTGCCTGATCGGGAGGGGCAAATTGCTTGACCGCTGTGTTGTATTCTTGCAGAGTTTTTGAAAACTGCTCGTGCAAACAACGCACGCGATTCAATGGTGTTGTTTTCACAGGTTGAACGCACACTCACGTCAAAGTTTGTGCCACTATAAGTTCGACCACCTACAATGGTCGCTCAGTCGACTGCAAAAATAATGTGCCCGTGCAGCCACCACGTGCGTGTACATATACGGAAACATGGTTATGCAGTGCTATTCACCCATACTGGAAAATGGTATTGCCCTACAATAAACGTGCGCGTGCCCGTTCATTTTCCATTGTTGCGTCATATTAAGCACGCGCGCTTTTGCTCAAACATGACGTAAACAATTGAAAAGAACATCAGTGCGCGGAGTTCTAGGCTATATTCTGGCGCGCTAGGCTTCAGAAAATACTGCTTTTTTGCAGCTTTTTCGAGAACCGCTGGTCCAAACCACTTCAAACTTGACACTGCACATTCGGTGGTGCTGAGCAATACACCCGCCGATTTTCAACTTCATACGGTGCCCAGTTCTGGAGATAATCGGCGGACAGACAGACAGACAGACAGACAGACAGACAGACAGACAGACAGAGATTCCTTAAATTGTAGTATAGATATCCAAACGTTGTGTTTGAAAGGTTTGATTCTTCAAAATCACAGCTTTTAACATTTTAAAGATGGCGTCGGCACGTAAAACGGATAAACTGCAGCCCTAATTATAATGCACCGTATTTTGGCACATTTAAATTACACAATTCCAGGGGTTACGATCGCGCAAGGCATGACGGGAAACAACATGGCGCTGCAAGATCGTACCCACAGGGCACTCAACCTCGTCCCCAGTGCTTACATTATTTCCAACCGCGTTTCCAAAAGTAAACCCTGGATAGGAAACTTTCTTCCTGTATCCTGATTGGATACCGCAATTGGCTGCTACGAATTGACTGTGTTCTTACCCCAGACACCGCATACAAAAACAAACGCTAATATAATGTGTAACGCATATCCAGGCACCAGACTGTTCCTCATTGCATACGTGTTCAAAAATCGTGCACATGTATGCAAATGATCCAATACCAGGGTGAGAGAGCAGGTAGAGGTGGGCGCGTACTGCTCGACACCCTGGGGACGAGGTTGCGGGGCACGAGGTTGGACCTAAGATTCATCAGGAATAGTCAGAATCTTTTGGTCTGGGAACCAGACTACCTGTTTACACAACTATCTGGGGCACTTACTTTGTGCGCTTTCCTATGGAGCATGGTTAAAATAACCTGGCTTGAGTGGAGGCTACCGTTTTTCAACTTGGTACGGATTTCGGACATTATTTTCCGTTAAAAAAAAATCCTCCAGAGCCTCGGATCAGAAAAGAAAAAGAAAATTGCTGCTTTTCAAGTATTGTATCCGACTGAAAAATATCGTTCCTAAGATAAAACTTTAATTGTTGAAAAAAAAAGAGCAGAATCTGAGAGGTGCAGAGCAAGGAATCGAAGTCGGGACCTTTGATCTATAACCAGAATGGCTAACCCCTAGGCAACAGCGATGCTCTGACAAACTCCGCAACTCATAAATTATATACTTTAACCATAGATATAGAATACTTTAACCATAGGTATAGAATAAAAAGACTAGATCGGCAGTGCGTGCATACCATAGAGCTTTATGGCCTGAATAAATCCCAGTCATCTGATTGGTGGATCGTTGATCACATTGAATTATTCGTGCCCATATGGTCGTGTTCCCTCATGTGGCGCACTTCGAAGCTTACCCGAATTTCCTCGTGTAGTGTTGCCAAACCTCTTTGTTGACAAACCTCAAATTCATGCAGTAAAATACTGGTACTTGTACCTTATTAATGCTTGCTATTTCACCTCTGTGAACAATTTCAGTTTCATGAAATTTAATCCGAAATTCAAAAACGGTGGCTTCCGGAAATGGGGCACAAATTGGCGGAGTGTTCCGTAAAGTGGCGCACTTGAATAAATCTCGGAAAATTCCAAATTAACATTTAAGAATTTCTGTTAACTTGATAAATTATGATAAATAATTTATTATCTCTACTTAAATACCCAGCCAGATGTTTGTCAGAAAATTATTTTCTTATTTTTTTCGGGCCATTTTCAAGGGGTTCACTTTGCACTTGAAAATAATATCGGAAAATCACGCCAAAATAAATGTTTCTTCTAACTTTGTTACGGGTCAAATAAACTCGCGATTTATGAACAGGAGTGTTTAGAACTTGATGAAATTTAATTTTTGCTCTAAGTATATACAGGCAAAAAATCAAAGTACGCCACGTTGGGCGCCGCACCACGTAAGGGTACAGCCAACCTCGTGCCCCGTAGGTACGATCTTGCAGCGCCATGTTGTTTCCCATCATGCCTTGCGCGATCGTAACCCTGGAATTGTGTAATTTAAATATACCAAAATACGGTATATTATAATTAGGGCTGCAGTTCATCTGTTTTGTGACGTGCCGACGCCGTCTTTAAAATGTTAAAAGTTGTGATTTTGAAGAATCAATCCTTTCAAACACAACGTTCGAACGTTGTGTTGAGATTTGTATTAAATGTACGTACCCCTTTCGTGCCGTTACAACCAGAGATACAGGGTTTTTTTTAGCGAAAAAACGCAGCTGACATAATCCATATCGTACAGGCATCGCGACTTTTGAATCTTAATTTTTTTTCGTACGTGACGTTACGTGCAAAGCTAAGCACAGCGAAAGCGAGCGCATTATGGGCGCGCCCGGCTTGCAATCTTCGAAATGCCCGCGCAGTACGCTGTGAATAGACATTCAGCGTCATGTACGTCATCATCACAGCCAGGGGTTAGTGTAAGGAACGAGCACGCGCCCCTGGAGTCGAGGCTGGGGTACAGCAACAATAGATATAGAATCTATGCTCGTGCCATAGATATAGAATAAAAAGACTAAATCGACAGCGCGTCCAGACGCACGGACTTGCATGGAGGGTCACGTGCTGGAGGAAAGATACAAATAATGCGCGCAAAACGTGACGAACGCAACGCCGTTCACGCGCACAGTGCACCATCATGATTGCTAACGCGTGGGCGCATCGCGTAAATGCTCGGTGCGCATTTCTGGCTTCGCGCGCGTTTAGCTTGGTCACGTGCTGGAGGAAAGATACATTTAGCTCCATTACTTTACGTTAATTTGTTGCGCGTCCACGAGGGACAACAAAAATGGCGGAGATTTATCGCACAGTGAATGGGCGCGTGTGGACGCGCTGCCGATCTAGTCTTTTTATTCTATATCTATGGCTCGTGCCAACGCACGGCGCGCGCGTGGCGCGCAGCGCACAGTGCAATGGAAGTTCTATAGACCGCTTGCAGACGCGATCGTTAATTGACGCGCGAAGGTGCGCGACGCCATGTTGTGGGACAAAATGTGCATGGATAGATATCCGCTTGTCCCACAACATGGCGTTGCACGCCTTCGCGCGTCGATTATCGAACGCATCTGCAAGCGGTCTATTGCACTGAACTTCCATTGCACAGTGGCACTGCTGCCGGTGGTAGCGTAGCCTTTCACCAACGCCATCGTGGCTGAACTTGCCCGCATTCAAAGCGGTGAAAACGCGAAGCGACTGGAGATGGAGACCACACATGCGAGTGGCGAAGCCACGAGGGCCTTTTGCAACTTGTCGAGAAATTCTTATGTTTTTCTTTATAATCTCGATTTTTGCTACCCCAACAGGGTAGCAAAATTCCAACCAATCATCAGCCTCTTCGTGCGTGCGTGGCTACTACCCGGACGCGGACGCGTCGACGCGTCACGTCGGATGCTTGCACAAAATTTAGAAACAAAAAATGCAAGTCTCGTGCGTGCTGACTTAATCTTTGCGCGAGTCGCTTCGGGTCTTCGCAACTCCGCCGCTCTAAGCCACGAAGGCCTGGGCGAAAGGCTAGCGGTAGGCTGTTTTAAATCGAGACAATATACAAATATTGAGTGGCTCAGCGTGGAATGGGAGGAATATTATCGCAAGGTAAAATCTTCGCTCGTACCCCCGCACTGCAAACAGGACGCTGGGATACTCTGATGCAACCTCGTCCCCAGTGCTTACTTTATTTCCAACCGCGTTTCCAATAGTAAACCCTGGATAGGAAACTTTCCTCCTTTCCTCCTGATTGGATACCGCAATTGGCTAGTGATGGATTTTTATCGTGTACTTGGTGCTATTATTCACAACGTGCAGTGCGTGTTTTCGCGATCATTCGTCCACGCCTTCTCGAAAATACTAATTTCCTTTCCCATTTGCTCATATTATTATGAAATATGATACTGCATGTTGTCTCAATAAGATCGTAAAAGTTTGATTTCAAAATTCGTGTTTTCGTAACTCACGCCGTGCTCGCGCTGCTACGAATTGACTCTGTTTTTACCCCAGACACCGCATACAAAAAACAAACGCTAATGTGTAACGCATATCCAGGCACCAGACTGTTCCTCATTTGCATACGTGTTCAAAAATCTTGCACATGCAAATGATCCAATACCAAGGTGAGAGAGCAGGTAGTGATGGGCGCGTACTGAGCTTCACAGAATCTTGTGAAGGAAATGGCCTATGACCTATGTATAAAGCATCTGGCTGCAGCTGTTCAAGACCGCAGTTAGACAATGTGCGCAAATGCTATCCGAAACTTCCCATAGAAATGCACACGTTCCATACCGAATGTGATTTCTGTTTCATTGAGGACCATGTGGACAAAATTTTGAGCGTCGCATAATGCAATCCGACCGTTCGTGATTCGAAACGGAGCCTGAGCAAGTGACGGGAATTGTAAATTTACAACACAGTTTTACAAAATTCTCTACATTATTACGTTTTTCAATGAAAAACTAGTTTGTCAACTTTCAATGTCGAGGGGAGCTAATATCGGCTGTCATGGCTGTCCACCCGAAATAAACCATTTTATATTTGTTTTACTATACCTAATACATATTCAGCGCCGATTTGGGTTTTTTTTTCGTTGCAGTATATATGCACCTAAAAAAAAATGTTTTGAAAAACTTGTCCAGTTCACCAAAAGAATCGTATTGCTGAAATTCACTAGTTCAGTACGTTTTACAACACTGTGCAGCTGTAAATACAGTAAATAATGAAAGGTTTGCGGAAACACCATGTGCGAATAATTTCTCAACTAAGAGAATGGCTCTGAAAAGAACCAGAGGTAAAATAGTGGTACTCGACGCTCCGGTCAGTATGCTCTGACCGTCTTCAGGAGAGTGCCTAAACTCTAAGAAAGTGAATACTTAAGTATCAAAAGGCGAAAAGTGTAAAGTTCCATCCTGTGAGGATGCCAAGTGGACGGGATCCTAGAGCAAGCTTGGTGCCCACTGAAGTGGAACAGTAGGGTTGCCGTGTCAGTAGAGGGAGGACCTAGGGTATAGGAGACCCATCAGTCTAAGGTGGTAGCTGAGGACCTAGGGTATAGGAGACCCATCAGTCTGGAGAAGTGGGAGCCAGATGTCGTTGAGGTGAAACCCGATGTCTTGCGGAACTGTGTTGTGCTTGCGGATCTCGATGGCTTCCCGTATGCGTCTTGGATGCCAGAACTGGATCGGTGCGATGAGTTCGGCTGCATCCCAATCAACTTTGTGGTTGTTGATGTGGGAATGTTTGACATTGGCCGATTTGTCAAAATCCCCTCGCCGTCCATGTGCTCTGTGTTCCTAGAGCCTAGTGGGGAGGTTCCGACCGATTTCGCCGATGTAGACTTTGCCGCATTCACATGGAATGCGGTAGACTCCCGGCTTGGAAGAGGAGTCCTGCTTGTCCTTGTGAGTATGGAGGCTGCCTTGGAGCTTGTTGCCAGATGAATGGTACACCTTGACGCCGGCTTGTCGGAGGATGCGTTGCAGATGATGAGAACCTGGACCTATGTAAGGAAGAGTGACTGAGGGAGATACAGTGGAAGGACCTTGGGTATAGGAGACCCGTTGGTCAGGTTTGCTGATCTTGATGCGGTTGGGTTTGTAGCCGTTCCGTTGTAATGACGCCTGGATGTGCTTGAGTTCACGCTTGAGGTTGTCTTGTTCGCAGACCTCAAAGGCTCTCTGTACTAGGGTGCGGTTGACCGATGACTTGATGCTGGGGTGATGTAACGACCGATGAGGAGGGAGGAAGACTCGAACTCCTCCATGAAGATGTCGGCTAGGACCGGGGATAAAGGAGATCCCATGGAGGTCCCAGCCGTTTGCTCGTAGAACTTGCCTTGCCACTGAAAACAACTGTTTCCACAAACCTTTCATTATTTAGTATCTCCACCATGCAAAGCCTCAAATCTTACTTGTAAATACAGTAGTTTGTGTACAACATTGAACTGGATGCATCTCTTTTGTCCATAAATATTCTCTAGTTCGGAATCATTGAGCTCGGGAAAATAACGCCCTGTGCAGCCATCTCTTCGTGCGTGTGTAGCTCGTTTGGGCGATGTTCGCGCGTGCGTACTACACTCGCGCGACAGTTCCATGGCCATGATTGCTTTGTACAATTCACGCACAGGGTAAATACGCATGCGTAGTAGACTGTCAGTCTTCTACGCATGCGTATTTACCCTGTGTGTGAATTGTAACGTCGACCGGATCCTGGTTTGTCACACGCCAGACGAAGGAAACCACAGGCACTATTCTTCAGGGTTTCGGGGCTCTACGGCCATTTATTCTTGCCACTTTCTTTACACGAGGCTCTCTCTTTATACAACTCACAACAAAAAGGAACGCTACACAAAAGTCACACTACTGAGTCGGCGCAGTCCGGCAACGGGTCTCCCTGGCCCAGCAGCAGGGGTCCCAATACTACGGGTGCACACCGGTAAATCGATCCGCCAAGCTCATGAATAAAAGTTATACCCTCAAACTATTCTATAATAGAGAGTTCTGAGCGCCGTAAAATTGGGGAATTGAAGAGATATGGTAATGAACCTCTGGCCCGGACTTGGGGCTTCCAATTCTGAGCATCTTGGATGCTATTGGGCTCGAAAGTGGCGCTATTTTGCCATGTTGTGGAGGGATCGTTTTTCAAGATGGCTACTTTTCCGCTTTGGGGAAAATAGGGGTCGTCATTTTGGGTGAAAATATCTCGAAAAGTCAATGGTCAACCCACCAAAAATTGTAAAGAAAACGAAAGATGACATGTTGATTATCATTTTTCGGTGCAGCTTGAATACCTGTGAGAGTTTTGAGTATTTTTAAAAGAATTTTGAAGTATGGGCATTTAGCACTAGTGTATATGGGAGTTCATTTGCAGGTATGCATCCCTACGGTTGCACCGTGGGTCCGTGCTGGCGCCCTCTGCCGGCGGCCCGGCACCGCCGTTACACAGCCCCCTCCGAGGACTCTTGTTCGTCCCCGAACAAGGCGGCGCCTCCACTGGGTATCCGCTTGGGTCTCCTGGTCTCCTCTGTGGTCTCCTCTGGGGGTCTCCTCTGGGTTTTCCTCTGGGTTCTCCGATGAGATCACCTCTGGGTTCTCCTCTGGGCCCAACCCGGGGTCTCCTCTCCATTGACTCCTGTGCGGAGCAACTCCATCGGCTCCGCTCCATTGACTCCCGTGCAGAGCAACTCCACGGTTCCACTCCATTGACTCCCGTGCAGAGCAACTCCATCGGCTCCACTCCACAGACTCCCATGCGGAGCAACCTCGCCGGCTCCGTTCCATTGACTCCCGTGCGGAGCAACTCGATCGGCTCCGCTCCATAGACTCCCGTGCGGAGCAACCTCGCCGGCTCCGCTCCATTGAATCCCGTGCGGAGCAACTTCGCCGGCTCCGCTCCATTGAATCCCGTGCGGAGCAACTGTACCGGGGAACACGCATTTGGCGCTTGTACATGCGCGGAACGGAGCCGTTTCGGAGGGAAACATGCCCGGTGTATTGGTGTCTGTGGAACGGAGTTGTTCCGGATGAGAACATGCGTCCGTTGTATAAATGTGTGTGTTACGGGGCTGTTCCCATCGTGGGCCCTGGCACGTGTGTTGATGTGGTATGGTATGGTATGGTTTATTTTATTCACATTATCACATTGTAACCCGAAGGTCAAATTGCATGATAATTTACAATATTAAAAACATCAAAATCACAGTAAACATGAATTAAACAAATTAAGAAAAACCCATACAGGTTGGTTGAGAATCTAAAAAAATTAAATTAGTACATTGCACATACCTTTAGATTTGTCTGCCTCAAATCTTTGAAAAAATTTAAAAAGCTGCTCACAGAGAATACTTATTTAGATAACTGGTAAAAGATAACACGGGCTGTTTTGTTATTAATCAAAATGCGAGTAATAATCTTGCACAGATTTGTGGTGGCTCCAATTATAAAAGGATTATTAAAAAGCTGTTCACAGAGTAAAAGATTCTACTTGTTCAGCAAGCTGATGAAATAGGGTACTGGGCTGTTTTTGAATCGTGATGTCCTGGTGCGTAAGTGGGAAAGATGATGTGCATTACGCAGGTTGCGGTCGTGAGACTCCCGTCTGGTAGCAGGGAGAAGATCATTTGTACGTTCTGAATTGGCAAGTCCTTCGGCAAAGCTGAGACAACGATTCTCCCTCCTATCAGCAAGAGACTCAAGCCCGCAGAGCTGCATTGCATCCGCATACGAAGTATAGCACTGTGCCAAAATGGTTCTGCATGCACGTTTTTGCAGGTGCTCCAGAGTCTTCTTCTGGGCAGCAGTAATTGAGGAAGACCAAGTAACATCAGCATATTCAACAGCAGGCCTCACGTAACATTTATAAATTGATATGAGCTCATCATCATAGAATCCAAACCTCTTAAGCAGGCGGAGCATATACAGTTTTTGACTGGCTTTTCTAGAAATTCATTGATATTTTTCTCCCATCGGAGGTCACTCTGTAGCCAGACTCCTAGGACCTTTGCCTCGGTTACAAAGTTCAGAGGGACTCCCGCCATGCTCAACTCGGCATGTGGTGGGGGTTTAGTTTTGAAACATGTTTGGATGGCTTGACACTTGGAGGGATTCCGGCTGAGTTTGTTGGAGTTGGTCCATTCAGTAAATTCATCAAGAACTACCTGCAGCCCACTAGGTTGGAAACAGGAACGATTTTCAGCAAGTGTCAAGTCATCCACATATTTCCAGCACTTAATCTTTTCACCCAGATCATGAGCAGCGTCGTTAATAACGACCTGGAAACCAGGTGGGGTGTCTCCGGACGATCAAGCCCGGCCAGCCCTGCTTTATCAACAGGCGCAACTCGGCAGTGTTCCGAATGGAACGGAGCGTCTGTTGCGCCGTGGTACAACAAATAATGAAATGAATGTTTCACGTTCGTTTCACGTTCGTGCAATGGAAAGAATAATTTCATTCGGTGACAGATGAAATGTTCCATTCCACTCGGCTTCGCCTCGTGGAATGGAACATTTCATCTGTCACCTCATGAAATTATTCTTACCATTGCACTCACAAACATTCATTATTTGTATAATATTAAATTACTAGAGCGCTAACTCGTCATCATTCTGCGCGCGGAGACGCTTTGAAGCCGTCCTGGGCGCAGACATTTTGAATTCATGTGGGTGTTTGTAGAACATAATGAAATTAGATTGATTGAATTTTGAATGTGTACTCTACATGCAACACGCAAGTAGCAAGGAAACATTGGCGCCATTTTGTATGGGCTGCCGTAAGCGCATAACTTGAAGCCGTGGTTGGCAACATATTTTTCCGGAGAAGTCCTCATTACGCCATCAACACATAGTAAAAAGGCATGTGTAGGAATTATTTAATAGCTTTGGTGAAATTGTTGTATTTTCAAGTATCAAATAATATTTTGGTGATCTGTAATAACTCTTCTTCATTTTTGCAATGTTGGACCTTCCATAGTTTTGCAGGCCGTGGTTGGCAAAAATGCAATTTGCCAACCAAGCGCAGAAAGGTCTATAGGCCTACATGGTTGTTTAGCGCCCTCGACGATACTTTTATGATACGCACGCAGGTATATAATTATTTGTTTCCCAACGTTTTAATGAGCAGTGCCACCACAGTGACCGTTTTAGCCGATTTTCGGCTAACTTTGACATATTTTTGGTTAAAAAAGGAGTTTGACAGAAAATTTGACAGAATGGATTTTTTTGGCAAGGTATCTGGCAGAATTCTGCAAAAATGGTTATTTGACAGAAAAACAGCAAAATTGCAACAACAAAAAAGGTACACTGTCTTGTTTACAAAAGCGTCAATCTTTTCAAAGAAACCCTTGCAAAATAAAACAGGTTGCCTGGTGTAGGTGCATGCTGAGGCTCACTTAGCCTTTAGTCAAGTCCCACGCGCTTACCCGGTACCCGGACACGTAACGCATCCCGGATGCTGGCACGTAAAAGGAATAGCACAAGCGGCGAAGCCGCGAGGGCCTTTACTATCTCGTGGAACTAATTACTTATTCATTTATTCACGTAATATAAATCAAGCAATATAAACCAATCATCTAACGGTGGTTTGCGGTTACCAGCAACACAACGCGCGCCATCGCGCGAGTGCTGTCTGGCGCCAGACGACGGCCGATTTACGTTAGTAATTCTGCATTTTCATTGGTCAATGCACAACGGGTAATGCATTATGCATGTCTACCAAATCGCAGAGGTGGCAGCAAGTCATTTTTTGCAAGTCCAAGTCAAGTCACAAGTCATTGTTTGCAAGTCCAAGTCAAGTCACAAGTCATTAGGTCCAGTCACAAGTCAAGTCACAAGTCATTAGGTCCAGTCACAAGTCAAGTCACAAGTCATTTGGTCTAAACATGTCAAGTTGCACATTATTTTGTCCAGCTGTAATAAGCTAAAAGAACCTGGCGTCAACTTACGAGTTATTTTGAACATGCCTCCTTAATTCCCCCTTTTCAATGTGTTGCAATTACTATTCTTGTAGTTTATCACATATCTGTCGGATATTAGCCTTTTGTATACTTTAATAAATTTACTTAACATTGTAGAAATAAATGTTGAGATGACATGAAAAAAAGACTTCACTCACTCGATTACATATACTAACACTTCATTGTTCAATTTTCATGTATACTAAACGCCGACCAATGGGTTAGGCTATCCGGTATTTTACATGCAATTGACAAAGGCCTGCTTTCTTTTCATAAAAGGTTCCTTTCAAAGTTTGTTCAACCATTACATGAAGCAAGAGACTTGGTAATTGAAAACTGTAGTTTGTTGTGACAGTCAGTCTTATTGAACACTTTTGAAACTAGTGGGAACTATTCATTTTACTGGATTCAGTCACCGAGGTCTATTTTCTGGAATGAAACTTTCTCGCTGCAACTATAAACTGCATTTATAAACACCTCGAGTGGCCTTTTTGGGCCTTGTGTTGGGCCTGGGCGACTTCAATTGAATTTTTTTTTTTCATGTACAACCTGTTACACTTCAAATAAACAAGATTTGATAGCATAGTATCACTCAACTTTGCTCTGTGTGGCCTCATAATTATTCCTCCATGACTGAATACACGTTCGATGGGGAGCTAGTAGCAGGAACAGACAGCACCCTCATAGCAAGAGGAAAGAGTCTGGGGAGGCTGTTCTTATTTACCAACCAGAAGTGCAGGCAGGCATTACGCAACGTAACAGCTCAGCTCACTGATATGATCTGCAGCTACAGCTGCGCGAAGTAGAAACCGCGCAAGCCAAAGTCCGTTTTTTAATGCACGTAAGGCGTAAACCGAATAGCTAATTAAAAGTATAATAGCTTAATTAAAGTGTATTGGGTCGCTCGAGTAGCGTCTGACTGGGGTTGGTAACAAGCCATTTTTGCAATCCCAAGTCAAGTCACAAGTCATTGTTTGCAAGTCCAAGTCAAGTCACAAGTCAAAGCTGGTATTTACAAGTCAAGTCACAAGTCTCAAAAATAGCGACTCGAGTCCGACTCGAGTCCAAGTCACATGACTCGAGTCAGCAACTCTGCCAAATCGGAAGACAAATGCTAAGAAAAACATATAGCGTTATAATAAGCGTTCTCCACGAGATGGTAAATGCCCTCACGGCTTCGCCGCTCGTGCTAGTCTTTTTTACGTGCCAGCATCAGGGATGTGTTACGTGTCCGGATGGTCCAGGGGCTAGAGTGTGTTACGTGTCCGGATGGTCCGGGTATAGGCGCGTGGGACTTGACTAAAGGCTAAGGTTCACTGGGAATTTCGCTCGTACCCCCGCCCTGCAAACAGGACGCTGGGATACTCTGATGAATCCACGCTCTGATTGGTTGGATTTTGCGTGACCAGTGACCTGCGCGTGATCAAGGTCATGACTCTGCAAGGTTTTAAACGGCCGTTAAGACTGATTCATTACTCTTTTATTCCAGTTTACAGATGTTTTTTTGTCGTTGAAAAGCGTAATAATGTAGGAAATTCCATAAAATTTATCTGTGTTGTTAATTTACAATTCCTGTCACTCGCTCAGGCTCCGTTTCGAATCACGAACGGTCGGATTACTTTATGCGACGCTCAAAATTTTGTCCCCATGGTCCGCAATGAAACAGAAATCACATCCGGTATGGAATGTGCGCAATTCTATGGGAAGTTTTCGGATAGCATTTGCGCACATTGTCTAACTGCGGTCTTGAGCAGCTGCAGCCAGATGCTTTATACATAGGTCATAGGCCACTTCCTTCACAATATTCTGTGAAGCTCATCAGAGTATCCCAGCACAACCTCGACCCCAGGGTGTTGAGCAGTACGCGCCAATCACTACCTGTTCTCTCACCCTGGTATTGGATCATTTGCATGTGCAAGATTTTTGAACACGTATGCAAATGAGGAATAGTCTGGTGCCTGCATGTGCGTTACATTATCGTTCGTTTTTGTATGCGGTGTCTGGGGTAAAAACAGAGTCAATTCGTCGCAGCGTGAGCACAGCGTGAGTTACGAAAACGCGATTTATTTAATTAAACTGTTACGATCTTATCGAGACAACATGCAGTATTAAATTTCATATTAATATGAACAAATTGGAAGAGGAAAGGAATGTTTTTGAGAAGGCGTGGACGAATGATCGTGAAAACACGTACTGCACGTTGAGAATAACAACACCAAGTACACGATAAAAATCCATTACTAGCCAATTGCGATATCGAATCAGGATACAGGAAGAAAGTTTACTATCCAGATTTAACTATTGGAAACACGCTTGGAAATAAAGTAAGCACTGGGGACGAGGTTGATCCCAGCGTTCTGTTTGCAGGGCGGGGGTTAGTCTGGTTCCCAGACCAAAAGATTCCGACTATTCCTGACGGTAGCCTCCGGTAATACAATGTATTACAATTTACATCACGTGACTAAAACGGGAGGAATTCCTCCTTTTTCCGAAACTGTTTGAAGTTTGCCGAATTCATTTCGTCGACAATCGGATAGTGTCCGAGTATTTCCGAGTATAATATAGGTTTTATTAACTGCTAATTGCTTATTAAAAACTTTAAAAAACTAGTTGATAATTAATATCCATTGCTTTTATTTAGAAAACTTGAAATTCAACGACGACTTTGCACTCGGATCGTATACGAGGGGCGAACTTTTTGCTGCGTCATGCACTTGTTTGAATTTGACGACCGTTACCGGCATTTTCCAAAACGCGGCGTGGTCTCACTTCGGCTCCGCCTGCTAACAGTGCTGTTTGGGTGTCTATCTTTGAAGATTCCAGGTTAAAATTAGTCAATGTTTTTTTACAGAAGTATTAACTGTATATCATAACTGTATGATGTATGAAGCAAGTGATTTTTTTTTTTAAATTATCGGAACATTAAAAGCTTTATGTGATAAAGCGAATTCGGAAACGAAGTCGAGCTTTGAAAAAGGGCCGTCAATGTCGTCATGTTTATTTTTAGCCACGGAGGCTGCCTGACCTCAACCTCGTCCCCAGTGCTTACTTTATTTCCAACCGCGTTTCCAATAGTTAAATCTGGATAGTAAATTTTCTTCCTGTATCCTGATTCGATATCGCAATTGGCTAGTAATGGATTTTTATCGTGTACTTGGTGCTATATATTCACAACGTGCAGTACGTGTTTTCGCGATCATTCGTCCACGCCTTCTCGAAAATACTAATTTCCTTTCCAATTTGCTCATATTAATATGAAATATGATACTGCATGTTGTCTTGATAAGATCGTAACAGTTTGATTTCAAAAATCGTGTTTTCGTAACTCACGCCGTGCTCGCTCTGCTACGAATTGACTGTGTTTTTACCCCAGACACCGCATACAAAAACAAACGCTAATGTGTAACGCATATCCAGGCACCAGACTGTTCCTCATTTGCATACGTCTGCAAAAATCTTGCACATGCAAATGATCCAATACCAGGGTGAGAGAGCAGGTAGTGGTGGGCGCGTACTGCTCGACACCCTGGGGACGAGGTTGGCCTGACCTACAATTTAGACGTGTAGACGTCGGGGGAAATTGTCAGGTCGGGGAACCAGACTAGGCGGGGGGTAAGGCGAACACTGGGAACCGGATTTCGTTGTGACGCCACTGCATGTTAATTGCCTGAAGTTTACGCAATTTCGAATTATCTTTATGTGGTTATAGATTGTTTATAATACAATTTGAACATTAATTAAGGCAACATTACAACATCTGCATGTGATTTAAAGTGTTTATAGTGTATTTCGAGTTATTCTGGGGAATTTGGCAGATTTTTGACAAATCTGACAGATTGTTGAAGCGCATTTAGCAGAATTTTGTCATGACCTTACGGTCACCCTAAGCGCGACAGCTCAGTTGATAAAGGGGAGGATTTTGCACCGCGAGGTTGCGCTTCGGTTCTCGGTTTTGCACCCGAATTTTTTTCCTTTTCTAACCCGAGGCTTTGGAGGATTTTTTTTTTTAAAGGGAAATAAAGTCTGAATATCATAACGTTCAAATTCACTTTTTTTTGTCATTTCATTTAATTTCTTCTCATGTTTTTATAAAAGTTCCAAACGCCATAGCGTACACCCATATGCGGATGTCGTTTGATAGAAAAAGAATTCGCGACCAGGCAAGATGTTCATTGCGTTATCTCTTCAATTACCCAGTTTTATTGCTCGTAGAACTCTTGATTATAGAAAATTTGTATTTCGAGGGGTATAACTTTTATTCATGAGCTCGGTGGAGGGATTAAGGCCTTTTTACCGGTGTGCACCCATAGTATCTTTGCTAGTACCTACAGTCGATGGGTTCGGGATTTAGTCATGCTGGCTTGAAAACAGTCCTTCTCACCGGTCATTTTAGATTTTGTTTTTCTGTAAAAATTATTCGAAAGAGCCCTTCAAGTTTATTCCAAATGAAGTAAATATCGTATAAGACATCTTAGTCTTCTATTTAACTTTCAGTTTTCACCCGATAACCGCCACAAAATTAGTTCATAAATTTTTGTCATGGTGTATATATAATCTAAAACAATTTTTAGCTTCGCCTCATCCATTCTCAACTCGACTCTACAGTTCCTCATTCGTACTCCTTGACTGAGATAGCCTTGGTCAATGCTCTCGTCGTTATTCGTCCCGTACGCGGTCAATCGTCGGCATATATCCTCACGCGCTGTGCACATGCATGTAAAAATACAGCGCGAACAGCGACCTCATGCGGTCACTATTTTTTTATGCAAATCAGTTGAGGACGATCTCGAGCCTTGGTTCAATCGTCCATGTGAGGTCCTCAACTGATTTACATAAAAAAATAGTGGCCGCATGAGGTCGCCGTTCGCGCTGTATTTTTACATGCATGTGCATAGCGCGTGATGATGCCGACGATTGACCGCGTACGGGACGAATAACGACGAGAGCATTGACCAAGGCTATGACTGAGATTAAAAAAAATCCCAAGGCTCTACCAACTTAGTGGAAAGTCTGAGTCTATAACATGTACATAATGTTGTACATAATCAACTTGGTTGCTCCAAACTGAACACAATCGAAACAAACAAGTCATCATAACAAAACATGAAATTATGTCATTCAGTCCTTTATATACAGATACATCATAACATGTAATGAAAGTTCTGCCAGTGTTCAAGTGGGCCTTTACAACCAAAAGATTTACATTTATCCCCAAAATGGAAGACGAAATAAATTACAAGAATACTCTAATAAAAAATACCATGCTAGCCCATTTACTCCACAAAAACATACAAAATCTAAATTTATCCAAAGTGTTTGGATTACGATATTTAACAAAGAAATTTTAAATGATTTGCATTACTTCTAAAATAGACCCTTTCCTCCTAACAAATAAAAGCCAATGAAACGTGCCCCTTTAAAATTTTACATATATTAAATTATCAAGACGACATAGCAAAATGTAAGTTGAAGAAAAACGTAAAGTACTAATTACTGTGCAAGTCACTTCCCATCTGGCAACTAAATGTGGCAATATGTTTTGTTTGACAGTCGTATGTATTCCCACTTCAGTTACATTTCATCTTTAAGCTCTATATATAATATGAATGACATTATGTTCTTTGATTATCCAGTGCACACTGCACATTCAATGGATATAATACAACATTTCATACCTCCTAACCATTTGTGTAATCTGACTCAGTTTAGATAAAGGAAATATATCCCGATTTGGTGATAGCACTTGCAATGCATAATGAAATTGATGTAGTTCAAACTTTGGGTTAGTAGATTAATCATATAAGAAATTTAAGAAAGACAGTCACTTTGTTACTACCTGTTCGAACCAATCTCACTCCCTAAAAAAAACCCAAAACACAAAAACAAAACCAATTTGTAAACAAGTTTACATGCTAAACATTTTTTTGGAGGAGATGATAGCAAGAAAGTGTTTAGAATTGTGTTTACTCACTAAACACATTTTTTTTGTAGGCCAGGCAATTATCCACACAGAGGCAATAAGGCTACCTTTGTCCCAACGCCTAAAATTGAAAACTTGGTCCCATGGTCAATTTGACCGCCCTCTTGTTTGAAGGGCCACTTGGAAGTAGGCGTCTCGAAACCAGAGCACCCCCTACCTCCCAAAAATAAAAAAAATAAATATTAAATAAACTTTCCAGGGACTCATCATAGTAAAGGCACTTATTATTAGACTTTAATCAATTTGTGGTTGATTTTGATACATTATCGGTTGATACATTATCCGTTCGTGGTGATACATTATCGGATACAGTTTTTTTGTAGATACATTATCGTTGACTGTGATACATTATCGGATACAAATTTTACTACACTATCAGTCAATTTTTGCTACATTATCGGTTAGTGATACAATATCGGTCAATTTGTGATACATTATCGGTTGGTGATACATTATCCGTTGGTTACTACATTATCAGTTGTAACAACCTCTCTTGGAAAATTGCTCATAACTCTGTCAAAAATTATCAGATATGGATGTTTGATGTATCATTTTAAAGTGGAAAGGCATATCTTTGAAATAATAATAATTATCATTTTTTATAGGGCAAAGGATGTATAAACCATAGAGGTAGGACCTCCATGTATAAACCATAATTCCCATGCAAATTGGGCTGCTACGGTTGATTGCCCCTATAGCAAACGATTCCCAAAAGCAAGGACTGCCCCATAAGGCGGGTGACATGCCCACAAGGTATCTACCCACATAGCTGGCGGGCGAGGCAAAACCTCATATTTACCAAGCATCAAGGGAAAGACACAAATACCTGACCTATAGTTACATCAGTGCATAATGTTTCAATGCATCCTGAAATAAGGACTCTTCCCTGGTGTTAACACACAAGCATTTTGTTAACGATTTAAATGAGAAGTGAGATTGACCATGGACGTTCCCCATCCTGTTTTCAAGTTTCATCCCTAAAATAAATTCCTTGTCATTTTGCTATTGTTCCAGTAATACAAATGTTATTCACTTTTCAATGAGGTATTGAACCCCCCTTCCCCCCAACAAAAAAAATTATAAAAAGTTGAATTTGTTGAAGAGCACAGGGAACATAACTTTAATACTTAAACTTATTTAAGTCAAACTGGTTTACAAAATGCATAGGAACTTAACGTTTGTCTGAAAAAATAGCTCGCCAAAACAAGATAATTTTGTTCCTGTATTTCATTAATAACAATAAATTCCCTTAACTTTTAATTTAACTAATTCACACCATTAACACTTGTACTACACTGTTATTTACTCCTTGATGAAAACCACTGAGTACTTGGGCGATTTTGGGTGGTAGAAGAAATACAGGTAGGGCACTTTGGGGCAGAACAGGGACTAATGGGTTACAGTGTTACTCTCATTAAAGCGGTCTTTAAAAATGATGGACTAGCTCAAAATGCAACTTATCACCTCAAACATATATACTTTAGTTTGCCTGGTATCCATACTTCTTCTCCAATGTAATTAAAGGAAGACTTGTGAGTGTATTACCTCTTACTTTATCTTCAAGCTCTGCCTTCTATTGTCCTCGTTTACTCTAAGATTTCCTGGAGTGGAGAATATATATGACAACAGAATCTATCATTATTAGCTATTATTAATTCACCAGCTTCATACATACATAATTATATGCAGTATGGATAAACCAATAATAAAGTGCCGGAATATGAACTGTGTACATTAAATGCATAATTTGTGTCATGAGGATCCTTATCTCTGGTTGACTGTGTCACATGGGCGCCAGGTGTTAATAAATCATTTAACACAATTATTTGTATATAATTCATTTTTATTATATAATTAACTTTTCTGCTTATTTAGGCTTACTTGTTTATATATAATGCATTATTTAAATATCATGAATTTCTTCTTGGACAATTGTATATAAATAATTGTTTGGCAGTTTGCATTACATGTAAATAAATGTATATGCCACTGAATTATTTACAAATAATTTTTTTTTGCAACTTAAGTATTTACATATAATTTGTCAACATCATGTTATTATTTATATATAATTTTTTGGCAACATCATTATTTAAAAAAAAATTTTGCAATCAATAATTATTTATACATTTTTTTGGCAACATAATTATTTATTATATAATTTTTTGGCAACATAACTTTTTACAAAGAATTGTTTGCAAACTATAATTATTAATTCTATAAGTTTTTTTGGCAACATAATTATTTACAAATAATCGTTTGCAAACCATTATTATTTATATATATGTTGTTTTTAATAAATAAAAGAATAAGGGCATCTATACAGTGCGCCCAGCCATCGTATAGCGTTGTGCATACCAAAATTCTCCATGATTTTTAAGAATCATCGACTTAGAATACTGTTAACATGAATTGAGACAAGGTTTTATCACATTTTGAGGGTAATTTCAATAGCTTTTGCGGCGCAAATTAAAATAATTCAGACCCAAAATACACAATACTGAATGTTTTCTATAGCGAGCACGGTGTGGCAATCCCGCAATGTACAGAGTTATATTATACAATATACGCATGTCCTAGTGTAGGTAATTTGCATAGGAGTTTCACTATTCATTTCAGAAAACCATTATATATAAATCATAGCCATCATATATTAATCATAGCTTTGTTCGCTTCGCACCAAACAAATTATTTAGAAATAATGCGTGCGGTGCAAAATTATATAATAATGAAACTGTCAATTAAATACAAATTGCCAAAACATTATATATAAATAATAACAGTTTACAAACAATCATTTGTAAATAATCATGTTGCCAACAAAATTATATAACTAATGATTATGTTGCCAAAAAATGCTATAATAAATAATCATGGTTTGCAAACAATTATTTGTAAATAATTATGTTGCCAAAAAATTATATAATAAATAATTATGTTGCCAAAAATATTATATAAGAAATAATTATAGTTGCCAAAAAGTTATATAATAAATAATTTTAGTTTGCAAAAATGTATTTGTAAATAATTATGTTGCCAAAAAAAATTATATATGAATAATTATAGATTGCAAAAAATTTATTTGTAAATACTTATGTTGCCAAAAAGTTATATATAGCGGTAAATAATAACATGATGTTGACAGATTATATGTAAATAATTAGGTTGCAAAAAAAATATTTGTAAATAATTCAGTGGCACATAAATTTATTTACATATAATGCAAACTGCCAAACAATTATTATTTATAATTGTTGGAGAAGAAATTCATGATATTTAAATAATGCATTATATATAAATAGGTAAGCCAAAATAAGCAGAAAAAAATGAATTTATGATAAATAATGAAATATATATAAATAATTTTTGTAAATATTTTATTTACACTTGGCGCCGACTATTGGAGAAGCTCACTAGATGTAATGAGAAGGGTCGAAAGTTCACAAAAATTTCAATACGCAAAAACTGAAATATCAAACCGTCACTTGAAGATTTTCATAGATAAGCCATTGCTGATGAGCATAAAAAGTTTACACCTCATCGGCCTTAAAATTCTCTATTTATACAAATAATGAATGTTTGTGAGTGCAATGGTAAGAATAATTTCATGAGGTGACAGATGAGATGTTCCATTCCACGAGGCGGAGCCGAGTAGAATGGAACATTTCATGTGTCACCAAATGAAATTATACTTTCCATTGCACGAACGTGAAACATTCATTATTTGTTTTATATAACACCTGAATAAGTCTTTGTCATCTGAATGGTTGACTTTTAATTGCCAATTTATTCAGGTTAAGAACTGTTTAAAAGTTCGACAAGTTCATCATATTTATATTAATGCAAACTGTTCAACAGGTTGAGAACAATCATATTCAATTTATCTCGATTTAAAACAGCGCCACCACCAGCAGCAGTGACACCGTGCAATGGAAGTTCTATTCAGGGTGCAATAGAACTTCCATTGCACTGCGCGCGCCGTGCGTTGGTATGAATAATTCAATGACATGTGATCAACGATCCACCAATCAGATGACGGGGATTTATTCAGGTGTTGTATAAAAGACTTTAATAAATGATTTTTCAGGGTAGCCTCATGACTTCTAATTACGTCAATCAGACATCACTGATATGACATATCTTTGCTATGACGTATTTGTTTGGGCACAGTTCAATCTAGAAGTGAGCTTTTAAAGCAACTAAAGTACACGACAAATTGTGCAAAAATTCTATGGAATTTAGGGTAGAAAAAAAACAGAGGAAAGAAATTAGAAGAAAAACTAGAGGTCTACATCTGTTAGTTTTTACGTATGCATTGCTAAATTGTCCAAAAACTGAACACCATCAGACATGTGGTTCTCTAGATATAGGACTTTAAAGCTGACATCACGTATATTTGATGACATCATCATGACATCACTTGTCTTGGACCAGGTATACAATGGGATATTTGTCCATGCCTTGTTTTAAGTTGAGCACATTGCATTCAATACAAATGTTTGCATGCAGAAAATAACATGACTTGTTTGAAAATTCATTAAAGTGACATCAATTAGGATTTTGCATACCAGTAACATAACCTAACTACCCACCAAATTTCATGATAATCAGACCTTCACATATTGTCTGAAAATGTCAGACATTTTTCCAAATATATGCATTTATTTATGACCTAACAATCCTTTACAAAATGAATTTTGAATTACCATGTTTCATTTGTAAAAATGAAAAATCAACATAAAATCATATGGTGATGTCATCATGATGTCACTTCAAACGTCCCTGTATATACATACTAAGTTTAACCCAATAAGACTTGTACATGTAGTTCTAGATATAGAATTTTGAAATATGCATCTTTTAGGGTCCGTCGTTACATCAATATTACTTGATTACTTGATAACATAGGCCGTCAGCTGAAGGCTGTATCGTTCAAGTTCGACTTAAACATTTTAGGCAACCTAATTTTTGGGTTGTATGTAGTTTTGACCATGCTGAACACACCCTAGATTTTCCCCAAATCAAAAGTTGCATTCTCACCCCAAAATTGGGCCCTGATTATTCCAGAAATTTGAGCCCCGTCAGTGCAGAAGATAAACAACAACCTCAAGCTCGTGCTCAGGGTCAACGCTGCGCTGTGCATACTTCTTTACCACACATGTAGGGAATTAATTTCTGCACACAAGGTTGTTAACATGACAGGCTGGCTGCTTGTTCACTTAAAAAAAGCAGGATCGACAACTTTACATTAACCAGATGGAGCAAATTTGCTAGTTATTGGCAGAAGTGGAAGGAACTGGAGGGTGTAGTGATAAGGATACAGCCCAAGCTGTTGAAAATGAAGTGATTTTGACAAGAAATTCCTCAATCACGTTAGTAGACTGGGGTTAACATCGGCGGTATCAAAAATGCTTTGGACAAAACATGATCATGATGAAGGTAACTGAAGTCGGCATGGCTCACCTACTGTTATACTAATATTCTGCCTTTGGAATGTCCACAATAATGTAAGTTTTGTACACACCGCATTTCAAAATTTGTGGTGCTGAAAAAAGCCTTGTACTCTACAAATCACCTTTTTTTTAATAAACATTTGGACATTTATACAGTCCTTACTCGGAAAACCACAGGTCACTGGATTTCAAAAAATATATATATCTCATTGTGTATTAAAAAAAGGCATTCAGTACAATCATGACAGTCAATGGAACAGTTGGGAAGATTCCCATATCAAGCCATCACTAATTTTCTCGTGTAGTAAAGTTTTCAAGTTTGAAAGTGAAGTTTCAAAATGCTCTTATCTTAACCAGAATTAATTTCCTTGGCTGAAATTCGGACTTAATATCCCTAAAACTCTTCCATTTGCGACAGATCAACCCACCTTGGAAATTCCTAGTTTTTGAGTAAAATCCATATATCTATTTCGTGAAAATCTTCATCTACAGAAATTGTCCTGTGGAGACATATACAATCTTTTGTTCCCTATTGTGTGCACGTCTCCAGAGGGCACGGTGTATCAGATCACAAGCATGCACAACCCATGCATAGTACTGCAATAGGCATAAATGCACACACACACACACACAGTCGTTTTTTGCTATGCTTCCGAGGATTGGCTTTGTGTTTTCCTTTGTTCCCTGATCTAAACCTTTCCCATAGACTAAGCGCACAAACCTGCATTCGAGGACAATAGGCACCGTCGTTCGAGGATGAAAGGCCCCTTTGTGCTCCTTTTGTTGTCTGTCCTCGAGCGTAATACAATACAGAAACACACATGTGTGTAAATGCTGGCAATCATGGATGCCCTATTGTCCCTAATCCTCTTTCCTTTGTTTGTACTCTTTTAGCGACAGCTCTCATTGGTTTTGTACACGATTTGAGATCGTGGACGTTCGGTCAATCGTGGACGTATTGTTTGCGCCCCAATTCTTTTGTTCTACGTCCAGGATTGCCGGTGTTTACATACTCACACCCACACACGCACACCCCGTCGTGTTTTGCTATGCTTCTTAGGATCGGCTTTGTGTTTTCCTTTGTTCCCTAAACCTTTCCCATAGACTAAGCACGCAAACCAGCATTCGAGGACAATAGGCACCGTCGTCCAAGGATGAAAGGCCCCTTTGTGCTCCTTTTGTTGTCTGTGCTCGACCGTAATACAGTACAAGAGCACACACACACGCTTACATAGGCATAGAAGTGGGGTACTTCCTTTGTTCTCGTGTACTAAAATTTTGCAACGTCGCACACTAATTTCAAAATACTCTTCTTTTAACCTGAATTAATTTCCGGGGCTGAAATTCGGACTTAATATCCCTTTTCTGAAACTCTTCCATTTGCGACGGATCAACCCACCTTGGAAATTCCTAGTTTTTGAGTAAAATCCATATATCTATTTCGTGAAAAACTTGTGGGGTACCAAAACGGTACCCTGCAAGTCGATGGGCATTCCTTGTAGGGTACCCCCCATTGTTCCGGTACCCCATAAGGCAGTGTTTGTACATGCACACGCACACACAGACGGACAAGGTGGAAACAGTATGCCCCTTCTGCTTTGCCGGCGGGGCATAATTAAAAATGTGATATGAGAAAATGGTTGGACCACTGAAAAACAAAGCTTTGTGTCAAGGGAAGACCCTGATGCAGGAATTTTGTTTCCATCTCAAATACAAACATTATAAAATAGTTCCCTTGAAGTGACTGGTAGGTTTAAACTCACAATTTCATTTAGTTTGAATGTCGAAATGCATATGTTTTTCACGATTTCTACAAATAGTTTTACTACACCATGAGATATAGCAGTCATATTTGTTTTTTGACACCTCTCTCCCACAGATTCTGCTTGATTTTAAGTGATAACTGATTAATTTAATGTAAATACAATTACAATGTACTTCTATTTGAATACGAAATTAGTTGCAAATTTACGAACACTTTCCAAACTACCCTTTCACAAAATGCTTGAACCCAGCTCTGTAGCGCAAGCGATTGGGAACGATACAGGCAACACGTACACCCCTATACATTTCCACACAATAACAGTTGCTGTGCGTAAAGTACTTTGGTTGCTACTGGTAAAGTACTTTGTTTGCTACGGATATTATTCGTTATCCTGCGAGCGCGAGTGGAACACGGAATAATGTAGTGCGTCTGCTCATGGTATGTGGGACACAGACGCACTACATTTTCCGTGTTCCACGAGCGCGAGCGTGATAACGAATTTATCTTCAAGCAAACTTGATGCGCAGTACAGTTGGAACTAGCACGCTTTACACGGACATTCAGCAGTTTAGCATATGCAGCTGGAATGGTGCTTGTATCTTGGAACAGCGGAATACGCAGAGTGCGGTATGGACCGTGGCTGTGCGGTATGGTTATATGTAGCACGGCTTGTTGCCATGGATCGACCAATCAGGATCGAGGATTCAAGTTTACTTGAAGATAAAGTACTTTTGACAGTGCACAGCAGGATAGCAAAAGTAGCAAAAGTTAGACTAGCTCTTGGCCAATCAAGATAAAGAATCTGTAGGTGTGGTGTTCTAATTTTCGATACATCAAATATAATTGATACCAGGTTAATGATATCAATTTCTGATAGACGGACCTGGCATTATTAAGCTGAAATCATCAGTCATGTGGTTGCGAAGGGCGATTTCTAAAGGTTACGTAACACTTCATTTTGAATGAAACTACATGTACACACACATGTTCGCGTTGGCGGGCGAAATCTTTGAAAATTAATTTCTCCCGTTTGGAAGACCGTATCTTCATGCAACTTTCAGGGTTTACTTTCCTGACTTAATGATCCAAGTATGTGCTAAAAATCGTTGTGATGTGTTCATTACCTTTCGTTGAAATTGGAAAAATACGCCTGGCTACGTGCAGTTTTGAAAGTTGGTGGACTAGCGTTTGCAATATTTGTCAATCTTTTCAAGACTCACAAATATTAATAAGGTTCCCATTCAATATGGTATGCAGTATAAATTTGAAGAAGAGCCTCCTTCACGAGTTGTTAACTGATAAATATCATCCTTTTTGCCGGCTTCCATTGGTCAATACCAAGACCCACGCCAAAACACGCCGAGTGACGCTAATGAATATGCTAATCTACCATCGCCTGGCCGGAATCGATCATGATTATGTCATCAGGTGTCAAATTACAAGTGATTTTAGCTGAAAAAGTGACCAATTACTTTCACATATAACTCTTGAAATAAATCATCAATGATGTTTGCATTCTGTTATCGGATAGACCATTAATTGCTAAACATTTTTTGTCGTGTACGTAAGGCCAACAAAAAAAGTCTCCGGATTCTGGTATCCGGCGCGTCGCCGTAGTCATGCGCGTCGGCAAAATGAAAAAGTTTTTTTTCAATGCAAGACGATGTTTCAAAACCGCCAAACTCACTGGTTTGACTGGAATCCTGCTGCTGCACAATTTTAACGTGTTTTTAGATGGGGTTACGATCGAGAATAAGCTTTATGTGGCCTCTCTGAATCCCATATATTTGCACTAAGTTTAGTTGGGCACCATTTTCATGCAGTCATCAGCCGACATTTGAAGCCCAATAAAAAACGGTAAAAAAAAAAAAAAAAGCCGCGTCGCCGCACTACTTTTTGGGCAAGCTCCATACTATACCCGAAACTGCAGACTTTTTTTTTTGGCCTAAACTCGCTTGACCTTTACTTCCCGGTCTACTGGAAGGTCAAAGTTAGGTGAATTCAAAACGAAGACAGCCTGAAATCAAAACAAAGCACTATTTCTTCCGAACGGTTCACGGGATGATCATAAAACCTAGTGTGAACTTGAACCATGTTACGAAGATGTTATAAATCTTGTTACATTATCAAGACGTCATCGGGTATCAAATTACAAGCGATTTGAGAGCACAATTTGACAAAATAGTTTGAGCTATAGCTCTTCATTTTTTCGTGAGATTGGAGAGGGTGACTTGAGCGACCTTTTTTATACAAAACTGCTTGACGTTCACTTCCGTTGTTACCGGAAGTGCAATAAAATTGAATCTAACTCTAAAATGGAAGCATGTTACTGCAGACAAATATGTTATGGAAGTGGTAAGTGAGGAATGCCAAATACAAAAACATAACTTTGACGTCATCCTCAAAAAGGCGCCCTCTAGCAGCACATCAAAAAGAGTTTAATCTTTTCAAATTTAAAACCCTCAATCAAAAGTTTACCAAATTTTCCCTTTATATTCCATTAGCAACCACAAATGAATTTCCAAGGTTTCATAATCATGATGTCATCAAACCGGAAGTTACTGTAGGGAGAATTTAACAATGATCATTCTGTTTATTTACATCCATTATTTGACCCCTGTCTCATGAGTTTGTTCCTAGTCCAATTTATGACGTCTGTTATACTTAATGTTGACCTTTTGCTTCCAAATACTATGACATCATCTAACCGGAAGTTGGGTGCTATTATTACATACACTTAAAATGTCCATAATTCTATGGTTTATTTTTACTTAATGATAAACCGGTGTTCTCCTTGAACTACATCAGTGTTCCCTTCCCTTTTTTTATGACGCCATCAAACGGAAATAACTTGTACATGTACCTAAAATGTATACTGAAATTTATCATCCCCTAATAGATGCATTTTTTTGTACAAAATAATTGGTTGCTCTGGAAAGGTTAAAGTTCGAGAATGTTTGTTCTGACATAAACATATCATAACTTAACTGGACAACGTATAATGAAAGGTTGTCTACCCGACCACTCTGTGTTTGTAACAACAAATGCGAACCTCTAGTTCTTTCTTTCTTTTTTTCTGTACAGCACATTTCCACAGTTTTCTCCTAAACGGTTTATGATATGAACTTGTAACTTTCAATATATATCGACCCTCAACCTAAGTGGTGCATATTACTCTGACGTCATTAAAACCGAATACAACTCATAAGCAGAAGCGTTTTACTACACACATATAAATTATGCAAGTGTTTAGTGAAGAATGCCAGTCCCAAACACAGTGGCGTAGCCAGGAATTTTTCAGTGGGGAGGGAGGGGTGCTGGAAGGGAGTTTATTTGGTGATCCTTTGTTCTTACAGTGATGAACATTCATTCCCAACTTAACTGGGCAGTGTATATTGAAAAGGATGTCCGCCCGACCACTCTGTGTTTGTAACTCAACAAACGCGAACCTCTAGTTAAAATTTGAGTCTTTGAAATATCAAAACAGATTTAAATAAGAACAAGAAAAGTAGTGTTAAAAAACACAAATGCCCCGCAACCATGCCTATTTCCATGACATAACACCACTCTATTAACATCAACTTACCTGGGTCACATGGAACATTCATTGACATCGTTACTGTTTTCTTTAGGTTATATATGTAATGTATTGATGCCTATGATCCCATAATGAATTTTTGGTGGTTTTTTTTTGCTTTCTGTTAGGAAGTCATTGTATGTGATTTAAGCAAACTGACTGGATATTTTCAATCTTAAGCAAAAAAAAATAAAAATAAATAAAATCCTATTGTTTTAATCCCAATGACCTTGGCTTTGTCTTATAGGGTCCAAACTTATTCACTTTCTGCAAGCTACACTAGAGTAGAAAGCTACCTTAATTGTATCAAGGTTCAAGACATACATGGACATACAATCCAGATATCGCTGTGGAACCAAATGCACACGCACACACGCACACGGACGGACAAGGCGGAAACAGTATGCTTCGCCGGCAGGGCATAACAAGAGGAAGTGTCTGACTCTAAACGGATCACAGGGTTTTTGATTTGCAGTTCCTGCATGGATAGAGGGCTTTGAAAATTAGCCTTTAAGTTAATGTCATATGGGCTTAAAACCACAGCAATGTTTTGAACAATTGAATAGGCAGTGCTTACCTCATCGGAGGAGTCATGATATGTCGGATGAGATTCCAAGTCAATCATCTTATCCAAATTGTCGCCATCACTAAGCTGTGAGTATCGGTATGATGCCAAGCTGAAAGGCCAAAACCTTCATGATTTGATTCAACAGCGTGGTAAACTGATTTCTTGGCATATGCAATTACAAATGTGAGTATCAAATTACTCAGCGAATATTTGGTGATCAACAATCTGGACAAATTACTAAATTCAGGGTTAATGTTCCTGCCAGTAATACCACAAACTATCGTATCTACAAAACCTCTTCTTTTTTTTTGCTTAGCAGTGCCATGAAATTAGGCCTAGACAGTCAGTCTTTGTCAATCGTGACGTGGCAGCCACGTGACGGGCTCTCAACCAATAGAAATGGGTAAACTGTCTTAGGTTTTGAAAATCAACATTAGGTCTGTCAGGTTTTGCATTGCAAAATATGCACATAGGCATTTATCTGGGGGGGTTTTCTGATGCAAGACCCTGCAGTTTTCGGCATTAAGTAGCAGAAATATATCGAACTGCATACCTGAAGTTCTGCTTAACTGTAATCATCTGCCCTTGTTTTCAAGCACATATGAATCCCACAAATAACAAATTGCAGTTTGTTTACATTAAATTATACCAATACATTTCATAAAGTACACCGGACATATAGTGATAAAAATCTTATCATTTACCTTGGTCTGGTGCAGGGGAGTTTGTTGTGCCTGTACAGCAAGAAAACAAGAATTCCAGAAAAGAAAGCAACTGCCAGCAGAATCATGACAATTGTCGATGTCTTTACCTGATGGCCATCTAGCTGTAGAGTGACACATTTCAAATAAACATGGCAAAATTGTTGTACTGTACACTGTCACAAAAGGTGTAGTTATATACAGGGTGAGTAAAAAAAAAGCGAAACCCAAATGTCGGGACCATTATATTGTTTTAGTGAATTTCTGCATGTAGCACTATCAAAATCTAGGATACAAAAGCTCAAATCTAGGCTTTCTTTTAGTACAACAATCATTCAAATCACTCATGTACTTTTAAAGTTACGGACTTTTAAACACAACCACCGTTTTAAAGTTCTGTCCACGGATCACAAGAAGGTAAGTGTTCTTTCAGCAAAACGAAAACAAATCACAAAGGGACGTGTATGAATTGTTTTCGTTTTGCTGAAAGAAGGCACACCTTTTTTTGTGATCCGTGGACAGAACTTTAAAACAGTGGTTGTGTTTAAAATTCCGTAACTTGAAAAGTACGTGAGTGATTTGAATGATTCCTGTACTAAAAGAAAGCCTATGAATTGGGTTTTCATACCCTAGATTGTGAAAGGGCTACATGCAGAACTTCACTAAAACAATGGTCCCAACATTTGGGTTTTGCTTTTTTTGAAAGAAAAATATCTACATTGGTCTGCAGATGCACTGTTATACAGGTCAGAGTGAAGAGGGAGGAATATTATCGCAAGGTTAAAATCTGGATTTTTCCATTTCACGAGGCGAAGCTGAGTGAACTGGAAAAGTCCAGATTTTACAGAGCAATAATATTCCTTCCATTTCACAATCTAAAGCCACTAGATCCTTGTCATTTGATATATTTGAACTTTTATTTCAATACAAAATTGGTGGAAACTGTATTTGTCTCTTCCAAACCACCCCTTCACGAAAATGTTTGAACCGAACTCTGTAGCGCTGGCTCTTTGGAACAATACGCGCTACACGCAATGTGAACGCCCATACTAGCATGCATTTGCACACAAATACCGCGTCATGGAACAAGAATGATCCTATCTGTTCAATAGTATTTCCCATTCCCTATGGGCGAGTGGGACTTTTTGAGCCCCGGCGTGAATGGGAGTAATAACAAATGTCACGTGATGTAAGTTCTACCAATCAAATGACAGGGATCTGTATGACGGTTATATAATAAAAACTATCATGGACGGACTCTTGGATACAAGTCATAAGGCCCCCAAAAATACTTCTGTTTCCGGTTACCCGACAAACCATAATTTTATTGCACAAACCCAGAGTTTATATCAGCAAATTAAAAATGAAAGTTTAAAATTCATGTTGTCTTTTCTGTCTTCGTGAAAATGCTGGTCGACTACCTGTTTACGTCAGAAACGCACGGGCAATGCCACACAAAGTGAGACGGGATTTTTGTGTCGGGGTGACAAATCAAATTAGGTTTTGCCCTTCATTGACGTATAAACACTGTATACTCAGCGTGTTACCTCCTGAGTGAAAGTTGGAAAAATGAACCCATGACCTCCTGCTATATAAATGTAGTGCAGATGTCTTACCACTCGACCATCGAGCTAATGGGATTGGTTGGCTGGTTCAAATCTAATAATGTACATAGCAGCGGGTACCGCATTAACTATTCATGTTGTCTTACATGTATGAGCAACTAATCCTAGCAGGCTATGATCTGATGTGAACTGCCGCATTAATTGTGTCTCTCCCTCCCCTTTTTTTCTCTTTTCAAGTCTCTCTCCCTCTCTATATCTTGCAATTTTTTTTAATTTTTTTTTACAACAAGGGAGGCCATTGCCCCCCCCCCCCCTTTGGCTACGCCTATGGGTTTGATGGTTGATGTAACATGCCATAGTCCGTCGGGGGTGGTTCTGAGATGGCCATTTTTAGTTGCCCTGGGTTGGATGGGGGTCAGGGGACTACGGTCAAATGTCGAAAATTTTGAGTTTAATTTCGTGAACAAGTGCCGTTTTTGGATTTAAAGTGTTGAGATTGACCTCCTGAAACCAAAAATGCTACTTAAGAACGGAAACAAGTTGGATAAAGTTGCAATAAAATGGTTTAAAAATTACATTTTTATATATTTCATAAGCCTAGATACAAATGTACACGTATCCTGTGTAATAGTGGAGACGCTTAGACCAATTAGTTGTGCCCAAATTCTGGTAAATGCATGCAATTTGGCATGCAGAGCCGAAACAGTATAACAAAAAATCATTTTAAGAGGTGGACCCACCTTGAATCTTGCCGATTCGGGGGCAGAGCTTGATTTAAAAAAAAAAAAGGGAGGGCGCGCAAGGAATAAAAATTCAGAAGAACTGTATTATAAAAGAGGTTGTGGAATGCTGAACGTCTTCTTTTTTTTTTTTAATTGTTATACCGTTTTGGCTCTACATGCCAAATTTCATGCTTTAACCACAATTTGGGAACAAATAATTGGCCTTAGCAGCTTTTTTCTGAAAAGTGCAAACTTCTACAATGAGAAAAACAATGCAATACAGGTGGGGGTGTGCTCCAATAACAATGAATGCGCTTGACTCACTGTGCTAATAAAAAACTATGTACATGTATAGTGCTGGAGTGCAGGTTAAAAACAGAACTTGAAGCTAGTGGGTATAACATCCCTCAATGCTGATTTGAACGAACTGAGGGAGGGTAGGCTGGCTGGGTCCAAGGTCAGTCTCGGCAAGTTTGTGGGAAGAATGAGTAGACAACCTGTGTTTCGAAATGGAGCACAAGGAACCCTGAACTGTGACCTCTAGTACTAGATTTGGCTTCAGTGAGGAAGGAACTCAAGTGTATGTCTACCAAGATCTTATAAAGCATCCTTAGATGGCTCTGGAGACATCTGGCCTTGAGTGGACTCCCGTGCAAGTCTTGTAGCATTAATGTTACACTGCAGGTGCGGTCGTAGTTGCCAGTGCTGAACTTGCTCCAGTTTTTTAATATTTTTTTCAGTGTGGGGATCCCAGGCTGGAGCGGCGTACTCAATGATGGGGCGAACATATGTCATGTAGCTAGCCTCTCTGATTTTGCGAGTGCAACAGCTGAAGTTGTGGCTGAGAAACGCTCACGTGGAATTAGCCTTCTTTGTTACTGCATCAACACCCAAGTATTTGGCAGAGTCAACCTCCTCCAGACTGTGTCCACGGATGTTATATGATGATGGGACTGGTTTCCGCTTGTTTGTGATGCGTACTACCTGACACTTGGTTGGATTGAACTCCATCAGCCATGTACGTTCCTACTTGAACAGTGCATCCAGATCTTGCAATAAGATGATGTCGAGACTCGATGAGATACGTCTGTACAGTGCACAATCATCTGCAAAAAGGCGAGTTGTTGAGCTTTTGACGCAGGAAGGCAGGTCGTTGATGTATATCAAAAAGAGAAGCAGACCTAATACACTCCCTTGGGGCACACCTGATGTAACTGGTACTCTCCCATCAACAATAACCTGTTGTGAACGATTGTGGAGAAAATCTTAGATCCACTGCAAAGAGTGACCTTGGACGCCGTAGTAATCAACCATCTGAAGGAGTCGACGGTGGGAGACCTTATCGAAGGCTTTGGAAATCCAGTAAGAGAAGGTTAATCTGCCCTTTCTCATCAAGCCCTTTAGCTAGGTCAAGGTTGGTCAGAATCAGTTGGGTGTCACATGATCGCCTCTTTCTGAAGCTGTGCCATGCATCGGATAAGATGTTATGCTGAGTGAGATGGCGAATAACAGCACAATGAAGTATATATATGAGCACATATTAAACTTACATACATGTAGGATTGCTGTCAGCGATATCGGATGGTAGTTTGCAGCCAGTGACTGGCTGCCTTTCTTGAACAAGGGTACAACAAGATCCTTCTTCCATGCTGACGGAACTACTCCCTGATCTATGGAAGCTTAGTGTGATGGCCGGTGCAATTTCTACAGCAGTTTCTTTCAGCAAGCGTGCAGGAACTCCGTCGGGACCAGCGGCTTTGTGTGGTTTCAGGTTCTTCAAAAGCTTGATTACCCAAGGGCAACTGACTTGGATATCATCGATGGTAGGGTGAGGGTTGGAGCCCAAGTCGGTAGGTCCGCAGAACCGTCGCAGGTGAACACTGAACAGAATTGCTTGTTCTGGATGTTTGCCTTGGTTTTCAGGTCGGCATGCATGAAATTGCCATCCTTCAGAGGAGCTACTCCATTCTGATCGCATCGTTTTATCTTCACCAACCCACCAAGTTTTTTGTTCCTGAAGGGCTCAGAGCAGACGATGGTTATGATGTATTGGTTAAATAGGCTTGACAACACGTCTGTTGTGACTCTTTCTTTTAGGTGTCTGAAGCGAAGCCAATCCCACTCTTTATTGGTACGCCTGGCTTTCTTGAAAGCATGCGACTTCCTGCGTGACGCTCTTTGATGATGAATTAAGCCATGGTTGGTTGAATCTTGTGGTACTGAGCTTTGATGGAACATGCTCCTGCATCAATATTTCCAGACCGTCCTGCTCTTCAGTCTTCAGTTTTGATACAGAGCAACTATCAACAATGCTGTCAGCCCACAACTTAGACTCTGCCCTAAAGGTGTCAAAATCAGCACTGTTCCATAAGAATATCTTATGACGAGATGGTTTTCGCCTCTGTGCCTGTACATTTGTGTCAAGAAGAATGATGTCATGCTTGTTTAGGCCTGGTGAGCTCTCGCATCTGGTAACATATGATGGGAATTTATTAGTATAAGATCGAGTGTGTTGGTTCTACTTGTAGGGAAGTTGACTACTTGATCCAAGCCCACTCTAGCAACAGTGTGCACAAACAACTCGCTGATAAGTTGACGATGCTGGTGACCAGTCACTTGATCTGTTTCCCAGTTATTGTCTCAACACTTTAATCCAAAAATACTGCAAGTGAGACTTGCGCAATCCCCCTGGCATGCTGGCCGTTTTTTGTAAAGCGAGTATCCCTAACCAAAATAGTAGATTTCTATTGTTTTAGCAATATAGTGCTTTGACCTTTGACCTATCGGTCCCAAAATCAATAGGCTTGATAAGGCTACCAAGAACAACCCACAACCAAATTTCAAGTTCATAAGTAAAGTATTTTTCAAGTTATCGTGCCGACAAGAGTTAACTTAACCAAAACATAACACACACACAGAAAAAATGCATACGCACACACGTGCGCGCACAGTCGTGTTTTACTATACGCCTGAGGACAACCTATTGTGTTTCCCTTTGTCCCTCTAATATAACACTTTCCCATAGACTAAGCACATTACCGTACGATCGAGGACCAGTTTTAACAATAGGCACCGTCGTCCGAGGATCAAAGGCCCCTTTGTGCTCCTTTTGTTGTCTGTCCTCGAGCGTAATACAATACAAGAGCGTTTGTTTATGGTGTAAATCGAGGATTTTCTTTTTTTCCTCTTCCCTTTTCCTTTGTTTGTACTTAAACTTTTTCGCAACAGCTCTCATTGGTTTTGTACACGTTTTCCAACCGATGAGTTGTCCATTTGGTTCCTGACCTCGATTCATAGATGATGTTGCACGTGTGTGACCTCGATTTACACCATAAACAAACGCGCATAGACAAACACACAGAAGGAATAGCTGTCGCAATATTCCCCTCCGGCTTGCAGCATGGGGGATAAAAACGGCACTTGTGCGCGACATGCTAATTCAACTCGAAATTGTTGACATTTGATCTTATTCCCCTGAACCCAATCTGACCCAAGGCAACTTGAGAATACCCCCCCCCTCCCCAATAGGCATAGCCTGGGGGGGTGGGGGTGGGGGGGTGTAAGGGGGGTATTTACCCCCCCCCCAATATTTTGTAAAGAATGCCCTTTTCCATTCAAATGCCCTTTTTTCATCGAGCTTAACTCCCCCCCCAATAATTTGTAAATAGTGCCCTTTTTTATGAAGTGCCCTTTTTTTCTGAACAAGTGTCCTTTTCAAAAAAGAAGTGGTGCCCTTTATTCTGGCATCTGCCGTTTTGGGTGCCTTTTTTCAGAATTTCGCACATGTATCGCCCTGAAAAGCACCATATATTTGCCCTTTGTGTGCATAATTGTCGGTTTTGAACAGCGCCCCCAGCGACAGACGGTACCAGCCCCCCCCCTCCCTATAGAGAACCTATCTCTACTACAACATAGTTATTTCATTCAATACTTGCAAAAAACTTCACAGACTTTTATCAATGCGTACTGAAAAACAAAAATCGATGTCTTACAGTGTAATATCCGTAATGGTCATTTATAGCGCTTATATCTCATTAATTACTTCAGCTACATGACAGGCCTTAGCTAGAGTTGTAACAGAGTTTTACATACTCTATGTGGACATTCCTTTGTTTTCATGTAGTTAAGAAAACTCGGTACAAAAAATAACTTTACTTTAATTGTGAAGACTCTTTCAACCCCAAATTTGCTTATTGATTTCCTTGAATGTTTCTCTTCATTCTGCGACGGATAACCCTAACCCCAAAATGCCTCTAAACCTGTTTTCCAGAGAGGGCAAAATGTTATGTGGACACAGCTTAGTCCACATAACGTCAATACACCCTGCATTTTGTGGACATCTTTTGTTCACATGCCCACATAGTGACTGTTAGACCAACCTCGTCCCCAGGGTGTCGAGCAATACGCGCCCACCACTACCTGCTCTCTCACCCTGGTATTGGATCATTTGCATGAGCAAGAATTTTGCACACGTATGCAAATGAGGAACAGTCTGGTGCCTGGATATGCGTTACACATTAGCGTTTGTTTTTGTATGCGGTGTCTGGGGTAAAAACAGAGTCAATTCGTAGCAGCGCGAGCACGGCGTGAGTTACGAAAACACGATTTTTGAAATCAAACTGTTACGATCTTATCGAGACAACATGCAGTATCATATTTCATATTAATATGAGCAAATTGGAAAGGAAATTAGTATTTTCGAGAAGGCATGGACGAATGATCGCGAAAACACGTACTGCACGTTGTGAATATATAGCACCAACTACACGATAAAAATCCATTACTAACCAATTGCGGTATCCAATCAGGATACAGGAAGAAAGTTTCCTATCCAGGGTTTACTATTGGAAACACGGTTGGAAATAAAGTAAGCACTGGGGACGAGGTTGCTGTTAGACAAACTCAGACATACATGTTTTGGGTAGTTATGGGGTACCACTATTGTCCACTTGACTTCCCTTCTTTTATTCTCCTTTGTTCCCATTGAAATCTCAAACTCCATAGCATTTTACATATGGGGTACTGAGATTTCTAAAGACCGACTTGCAGGGTACCATTGTCCCTATATGTTGCTCTTTGTTCCCGGTACCCCATAAGTCAGTATACGTATAAACCCACCCACCCACGGAAGGACAAGGCGAAAACAGTACACCCCTTGGGCTTCGCCGCGGGCCTTAAAAAAAAAGGCGTGAAACCACAACTTGCCAGCTTTGCCTGTTTGATCTGACTGCTGGTGACTAGCCATTGTTAAAAGTAAAGCAGGGGAAGTGGAAGTGAATTTTGATCGTCTGTGACTGTTTAGACAGCAGGTGGGTTAATTAAGGTAAGGTTTTATCACTTTTGAGGGTGGTTTTGATTGCTTTTGTTTTGCAAATGAAAATAATTCAAACCAACAATATGCATATGATTAAATACTCCATTTAATCTGCACATAAACAAAATTGCAAAAATATCAAAATAAAAAGATTTTCCGACTGACTGATGCTATTTTTGAAAGTCATGTAATTGGAAGCAGAAGTAATTTTTGGTTGTTCTTGGCCTCATCACTAGAAGACTATGAAACACCACTATGAAATGATGTAATCTACCATGTAAAGCTCAAATCATTTAAAGACAAGACCATTTAAAGGACGTCTTGACGGACAAGGAGGTGTAGATGGCAACATGGGTCCGGATGCTGGAGGCGATGGTGCGCAGCGGACTAGTCTATGCAGTGCAAACCGAACGACTCCAAGCCTCCGAACGAGACAAGCTTGACAGCCTGTGGGTGAATTTCTGCAGGAAGCTAGTCAAAGGCGGGTTCAGCAAGAAGAAGAACGCGGATGGTGAGGACACCTACGTGTACAAGTATAATGCTGGCGAAATACTGAAAATCTGCCGGACATCCCGAGCGAGCGAGTTCTGCCTAAAACAGCACGTCAAGTACATGGCGCACATTACTTGCATGCCCAACTCGAGCGAGCAGAAACAGTGGCTGTTCACCAAGGCTGAGCATAAAAACAAAAAATCTGACTGATTTATGTCTCTGTAACATAAGAATCGAAGACTGTCTTTATTTATACTTTCTAAGGCTTAAAATGAATTGAGACCGTTTTGCCATGACACTAAACTTTGGTTATTCTCACCTGTTCCACAGACAAGTTAGACTCCAGACCGCTTGTGCACTGCTGCTGAAGTGTGTCCATGCTTCTGACTGGCTGAAAACCATTTACGCACATATCTCCAGGAATTTTACGATATCTATAGAGAGCCGACATTGAAAAATTTGTTTTGCATGTGATTCAACTTCACCTTAACTTCCAGCCATTAAGAGGATATTCCAACACTCATTTCCACATTCAATGATTGTTATGATTGTTACATACATGTACATACACATACACGGGAAATACCCGGTACATGTAATAGTATACATGGGAGTGTAGAAATACATGTAATAGTTAAAAAGCAATCTACTGGTAGTGATGGTTACAAGGATTAATGTACAAGAACACTATTTTATTAGTTGAAGATAACGGACAATTCCATGCAATACAAAAGTTTATCATTTTAGAATAAGACATAAAAAAAAAAAATTATGGAATGACAACTTTACAAATTTATAATTCATTGTTGCATCAAAGGCTACAGGTAGATCTGCTATTGAGGAAAACAAAAACACACAAAGTGAAAGTCTTTTTCAGAGGGTAGCAGATAATACAAAACATTGTATATTTGTTAAAATAAAAAATACAAGTTGAAAGTTTGTAGGAGAAAAACAATTATTTTGTGAAGAGCATGGGCAGTACATGTTTAACGCTCAGACAGTAACCTGGTATTGAGTTGGGCTATTAGACTTATTACCAGTGTTGTAGTCGAGTACTTTTTTTCCGAGTACCGAATACTGCCGAGTACTTAGGTTACTGAGTACGAGTACAAGTACAAGTACAAGTTCCGAGTAAAAGTTCAGGTCTCCGAATACAAGCACTTGTACTTCTGAGTAGGAGTATGAGTACGAGTACTTCTATTTCCAAAAGTGGCCACACGGAAAATTGTTCATTATTGCTCAGGCCCAGTCAAACGGATATCTACAGACCAACTCACAGCTAGCTGTTACATGTAAATGTGTTTGTCCGGATGTGATGGGAGAAAAATCAGGAAATTTTGATTTCTCTGCAAGCCAATCAATCATTTCCAACTGAACGTATCGATAATAAAATAAGGCCGCGGTAAGTCAAGTGATACCATTTGGAGTACTGTTATTCAAGTACGAGTACTTTGATGATCGAGTATAATTTCGACATGTCGAGTACGAGTACTTTGCTGCCCGAGTACCAGTACCGTCATTATGAGTATGAGTACTTTGACATTGAAGTGTGAGTACCCTAAAAAAAAATTATACGAGTACCGAGTACGAGTACTACAACAATGCTTACCACATGTGTACAGAGTGAGTTAAAAAAAAAATGTCCCTTTGGAAAATTTGTTGTCTCCCACAAAGGAAGAAAGCTTACCAGCTTTTCTCTTCAGCCAACATTCGATCTGGGTATTGACCACATTCAGTACAAATGTCACTAATATTCATCCATGCATGCAAAGGATACAGACCTTTCTTTGCAACTACCCCAAAACATTAACAACACAATGTTTCTCAATATTTTAAGGGGGTATTCAACGTTAATGCCACAACCAAGAACCAGACTTGTATTCGAGTCACTAAACATCGAGTCCAAGTCCGAATCCGAGTCACATTTCTCGAGTCCAAGTCCGAGTCCTGAGTCCTCCAGGTCGAGTCCGAGTCCGAGTCACGAGTCACAAAGGTCGAGTCCAAGTCCCGAGTCACCTCTTTTGTATCGAAAAACATGCATTTTAGGGAATTCAGAGATTCAAAGTCACCTTTGATATAGTATTGGAAATACGTACATTTCAGGTGCTGTAAATTTCCATTTTTCCCCACAGCTTTTCTCTAATTTTCTCTGGAAATGAGGAGTTCATTTGCAAAAACAGTTATAAAGGCAATTCAGACAAAATTGGTATTGGACTAACTTTTGCATTTAAAGTTCAGGCGTTTCAAATATCTTTTTTTAGACTTCTATGAAAGGTGGCGATTGAAGTTTGACGTAGTGCCGGTTTTCTCCTCTATTTTCCTCTTGCAGAACTTGCATTCTGCACTTGATCTTCCATTGGCATTTCTCTTGAAGTTAAGATACCCAAAATTGACAATTTTTGGAGTGGATGCCATCATGATCTTCGTACATTGCAACTTGCATGTAACGTTACCGAAACTGGCAGATCAGCAGACTACTCATATCGCGTTATCGCGATGTGACAGCAATACACGTGTGAACGACAGGACGTCTGCCAAGAAAAGTCTGGTACCTTACCCTATCAATCTTGCACCAATGCAGTATTGCGTGCGGAAGGCGGGGTACAAGTTTCAGTACATTGATTTCTGTAATCAACATATCGGTAACCGGCCACGGCCACGCACGCACCGTATCGAGCGCCCTGTACATGTATTGCACAGTAAAGAAAACGATCGACTTATGTATGAGTGCGTGTGCAGTGCGGTAATTTCCATCGAGTCACATGTCAGTTCGAGTCCAAGTCCGAGTCCGTAGCCCCGAGTCCGAGTCCGAGTCGTAAGTCAAAGTGACTCGAGTGCGAGTCCAAGTCATTAAAAATGTGACTCGAGTCCGAATCCGAGTCAAGAGTCATAAGTCTGCCAAGAACCTGAATAAGATGCGCCACGATCTCAAGATCTAATATCCCCCTTCAATTTTTTTTCTTTGGGGCACCTCAAGGACCGGGTGTACTGCATTGTGCCAAACACCCTGCAGGATTTTCACCAGGATTACTGGTGAAATCCAAGCCCTCACAAGAACACGGATGGTCCGCAGAGCTATTGCAGACATGAGGACATGGGCACAACTATGCATTGATCTGAATGACAGACAGGTGGTGGGTCGAGAAGCAACAAAGTGAAAATAACCGTATCTGTCATTCACTTTCAAGTTCAATAAATGTAATTCTATTTAATTGATGTCCTGTTCTGCTATTCCTATAATTTCCTTCATTGTCCTCAGGCCCATTGTTGCCATCGTGTTCACAGCAAAAGGCATATTCTGAACATCGTGTTGGTATGGTTTGGGGTAGTCACAAAGAAAGGCCTGTATACATCCTTTTCATGCATGGATGAATATCAGTGAAACTTTTACTGACTTATGGTTAATACCCAGACCGAATGATGACTGAGAAGAAAAATAACAGTGTTGCTGTTGAAACCCCTCAACAGGAGTGAAGTTATCATCTGGAAACCATTAACCTTTAACTTACTACTGTGACTTTGACCTTTTGACCCCCAAATCAATAGTAACCTTTCCCATTTCTGTGGGAGACAACAAATTATCCAAAGTGACATTATTTTTTACCCACCTTGTACATTGTATGCACATGGACTTACCAGTATTCTACTTGTAATATACTTCAGAGTGCAATAACGTGACTGACATTACCTTAAGCTAAAAGACCGAGACTGACATTACACGTGACTGCAACCTCGTCCCCAGAGTGCTGAGCAGTACGCGCCCACCGCTACCTGCTCTCTCACCCTGGTATTGGATCATTTGCATGTGCAAGATTTTTGAACACGTATGCAAATGAGGAATAGTCTGGTGCATGCCTAGTGTGTGACATTTGTGTTTGTTTTTGTATGCGATGTCTGAGGTAAAAACAGAATCAATTCGTCGTAGCACGAGCATGGCATGAGTTACGAAAATACAATTTTACATTAATTAAACTGTTACGATCTTAACGAGACAACATGCAGTATCACATTTTATATTAATAAAAACAAACTGGAAAGGAAATGAATATTTTCGATAAGGCGTGGACGAATGATCGTGAAAACACGTACTGCACGTTGTTAATAACAACACCAAGTATACGATATAAATCCAGTTCTAGCCAATTGCGGTATCGAATCAGGATGCTGGAAGAAAGTTTCCTATCCAGGGCTATTGGAAACGAGGTTGGAAATAAAGTAAGCACTGGGGATGAGGTTGACATGACTGACATTTTTGTTATTATTATTTCAATATTTCACAGCTCTAAACCACAAAACTTATAAACAACGATCAATGTCACACGGTGTTACTACTTCCCAGAACTCAAGTTAAGACTATTTTTTATAGATTTACTTAACTGGTCAGAATGTTGGTATTTCCAAAAAGAAAAAGAAATACCTTTTGTGATTGAAATCATAGTATTTTTTGTTTCTCATTTACAATCAAAGGCAATGAAATAAAAATGATAACTGAAAAATGCTACACATTTTCATAAAAACATTCCCCCAAAACAAAAATTGAAATAAACTAGAAGTATGTCTGTTTGATGGACAGAACATAGGGCTTTACCACATTATGATTTTTGTTTGTGCTTTTTTGGTAATGTGCAGTCATATAAATAATAAATTTTATGTGTCACCTCATGAAATTATTCTTACCACTGCACTCATACACATCCATTATTGAACATCAGCTATAAAGTTTCATTCATGCAGTGATGGGATCACAGAATAAAATGAAGGTTAAACAGATGAAGCTGGTTTTATTGTATAACTTACCCCCAAGTATTGATCTTCTCCTCGTTTCCATTAATGCAGATGTCCAGGTGTGAGGGGTCAACATCCGCACTCACTTTGCATTCTTTACTTTCACCTTTGCGGCTAAACCCAAAGTCACTGAAGAATATAAAACAAGTGAAAACATATCAATTTCAAAGTGTGGTTACAAGTAATAAGGGATGAACAATAACAAGGGCAACTTCGTAACGTCACTGTAAGTGACTTGAATTTGGACTAGAAGCATTGTAATGGACCAGCATAAACATAATAAGAAGTAAATGACATGCTATGTTATGTGTTTGTATGGACTCCAAATTAAAGTTATGTTACTGCAAAATAGTGACTCATATTGATAATGTTGACAACCCCCCCCCCCCCCCGGAAGTGTGTGCCGATTCTACTAGCGAATACTTACCTGTAGAGCATTACCACATGTGCATTATTCCATTGAGGACGCTATCCATTCTCTATTATTTTCCTACATTATTTAGCGGCCTGTCCACCATTTCACTCCCTCTTTTCTTGAGAGTACAAGTGCTTGAGAGTTGGGAGGCAGGTGGGCACTCTATGGGTAAGTACTTGCAAGTAGAATGGGGGAGGGGGATTCTACTGCACTTGTCTTACCCATAGAGCACTACTTCATATAGGTAGGTGGGTTCAAGCATACAACATAAAGTGTACAAGCTGGTCAGCGGGCTGCACGGGAGTGTAATCCCTATGAATAAACACCCATCAGAACGAAACCAGGAAATCGGCACTCACCAAAGAGGACAGGCCTTTACTGTTTGGTACTGGGGGGCACCAGCCGTGTACAAACTGAGTCTGGTAATGCTGCTGGGATGCTAAGTCGAGGGGCTGCATGGTCTGTTTGCTCTGGAAGTAGCAGGTTGTGTACATGCTGGTGGATGTCACCATGTGGCTTGCTAGATGTCCGTTAGTGGCACATCATTGCAAAAGGCCCATCAAAAAGCTACACTCTGGACTTTTTGGGCATGTACCTTGTTCCTGGGGTACAGGCCAATCTATGAATACAAGCACATGGCAGACGCAGCCCAATAGGCGATAGTGTTGCGAGATGCTAGATGGTGCGGCAGAACTTCATTTAATCTCGGTCTGATAGTCGCCGCCAAATTATGTACCAGCTATGGGTACAGACCCAAGGTCTTTCATCCGAAATTGATGAGAGAAGCTTGAAGTTGGGTATCAAGATGTCAAATATCATTGATGAGCTGTTTTCTGTGGGAGGGGAGGCATGGGGCTGGAACATACACGGCCTGGCTCCAAAGAACTTTAATGAGGATGGGTTTCGCTGAGTTCGCTCTGCAGCAAGCCATGGCTACTATCAAGAGGAAGGTCATCACCAAGGAGATAGTCAGGATAGCAGCCTCATTAAGGGTCTCGAAGGGGCCCGAGTTAGTGTAAAACCTGCACAAGGACCCCTAACATAAGAAGGGTGAGTTGGGGCATAAAACCATGCCCAAATGAAATGTGCATGGACACCTGATCGCAGAGAAAGCTGCCATACATGTTTAAATGGCCATATTTGCCCACAAAACAGCTCTGAATCGATCTGCCTTGATCTTCCTGGACACTCAGAAGAGATGGGAGATATGGAAAAAGGGGGCAAACAGTTGGTCTATAGTAGAGAGTCGGTTTGCCATGCCTGAGACTTGGAAAAACAGGAGCTGAAATAGAAGCTAACCGTCGTTCTCTTTTGAGAAGTACCATGTTGCAAAGCAGAGGCCAGGAAATGGGCTCACCCTGGAGATTCATGTAAGAGGCCGCCATTTTGTTGTATCCTCCCAGACGGTACCCTCATTCAGGGTACAGGCAGACATGTTGCAAACTCGGTGCCAGGCAGGAGACCAGATTGGACTGAAGGAGAAAGGGGCCAGAAATAGAGCTGAAGCGGACATAAGTAAAGGCAGCATATTGGAATCAAGTTTAAAATGACTACCAATAAGCAAGTGAACAATAGCCACATGGGGACATTACAGCAGGTGTGTCAGCAGAAGAAAGAACAATGGCTGGCATCTGCCTTTTCGCTCCAGTAAAGGTGTTGTCCCATAGCAATGGTGCCTGAATGTCATCTCTTGTCAAAACACTCGATTTCTCCCTAGAGAGCCCGGTGCTTGTTTTAGTCAGTGGGTGGTCTGGGAGCATCCATTAACTGGAACCATGACTGAGGTTAAGTTATCAATGGTCAGAGGATAGCCAGGGTTAAGACCAAGTAAAATGGGTCAAAGGGCCCCATAAGTTGAGGGTAGAGGCCTGGAGCCTTTGGGATATAGTGACTGCTACAAGCCAGCCTGTGGTTGGAAGCAGCAGCGTAATCCAAAGTTGGATGGAACTTCAAGGACTGGTGGAGTCTGACAGCCTGACAACCAGTACCTCATCTGCCATGCCCAGTAAGAAAAGGGATTTTTTTCTGTCTTGTCTGCCAAATTAGTGATGGAGTAAGGCATTCTAACACAGACTTAAGTTGCTGAGGACACAGCTAATCAAATGAGAATGTGAGCAATCATCCATGATGGATCCTGGGGTTGGGTTACACTGGTCTGGTGATTGTGACAATCCTTAAGTTGAGAGAAACTGTGGAAGGGTCATCATGGACACTGAACACTGAACAGCCAAAGAATCTAAAGCAGAGATGAAACTGGCATAGGGAAAAAAATCAGGGAAATAGGCCTAACAAAATTACGTGTCCGAAATTTGGGCTGTAATACACATACACAATTGTATGTACAATACACTTCAGGCCCAATTTCTGGACACCGACTCCCATTTTAATTTGATCCAAAGGAAAATTTTTGATAAAAAAATGGTCAGTGTTTTCATAAAATCAAATGGCCTGATCTACTGTTAGTGTTATTTTGTAATGGACTCATCAACAGAAGTTCACTTCTTACTTGAGAAAGTCAAGGAAAAAGCCTGAAAGACAAGGGCACTTTTCATGACAACACTTCAATCATGTCCATGTTTCAACCACACAACTCCGTATAGTACGTGGGAAAAAAATTGGGCATTATTGTCTTTTTCTTCAAACAAATGCCAGTGAAATGTTTCACTATTGCTTTCTTCGCCATCCTCAGGACAATCATTGCGATTTTTAAAGCATTGCATTTTATACAACTAAATCTGAAACCTTCGAAAATTGCACATGTTGGATTTTATCCTCTGGATCGTTCATCATGTTCATGAGCAGATGAGCTTACCCGTAACCGACCGGCCATGTGCTAGTGGGCGGCACGGTAGGTACGTTGGTAGGTACCGTTGCATATCATCGTATGCAGCTGTACTGTGCTACACGCATGCTTCATACACTGTATTACCGTGTGATGCAATGATTTTTCCATATCATGTGTTAGCCTAGGTGTTGCTACCATAGAAGCACTCCATTAGCCTCAGGTGAAAGCGATTAAAACTAAGCTCTGGATAATTTTACGTGCCGTTTTCATTGAATTATAGTTGAAAAAAAAATATTTTGTGGTAGGAATCGTAAAAAAAATCTGACTTTTCATTGGAAAAGTCAAAAAGTCTGATTACCGATTAAAATCTGAAATGTTTCATCTCTGCTAAAGGAAAAGTTGCAGCATGAGGTAAGTTAGTCTTGGTGAAACGCGGGTTAAGTGCTGATGCAGGTATTTCAGATGACAGACCTGGGTCAGGGTGAGAAATCATTAATGAAGACTGAAAGAGCCCAAGCTTTCACTAGCCCGGAGTAAGACTGGGCCTTGGCCAGACAGAACAGTAGAAGAATGCTTGCATTTCTGTGGATTGGGGGCAACTGCGAAGCTAGGCTGCAGAGTGGGAGCCCCAGTCTGGCCATGAACACTCAGAGTATGTCCGGAGTTGTAATAAAGTCCAGGCAGTTGAGGCACCAAAGATTGACAGCAGGCAAGCTAGGTACATGGTCACAGCTGACCTGCTGTCAAGCTTTTTTTAGTTAGGGTGAGTATTGAAAGCACTCTGAGCTTTGGCTCAGCATTTCGCTTTTGGGCGTATCGGCTTCGATAACGCATCCATATAGAATACAAACGCAGATATGCCAATAGCCATACAAAAGCCGTACAAAATTTCGAGTTTTCCATAGGTTTGTGCACGACATGGATGCGCCCAGCAGGCATCACTTTGTATATCGAGTCAGCGCTCTAGCAATTTAATATAGCTCTGTGCCGGTAACAAAACTCTATCTACCTTCAAGCATGGATGATCTTGCAGCACTCAATGTGCCATTTTTGTACGTGTCCCCCCCCCCCCCCCCCCAACAAAATGACCTTGGCTAATACTAGGCTAAGCGCCTAGAAGATGAATAGGGCATGAGGGCTTTACATAGAGGGCGAAGTGTCACTCTGTTGGCCAAGGTAGCACTGGGAGTGAGGGACTTGCCTGGTGTCACACCGTTTAAGGTGTCACTCCGTTTAAGGCCAAAAAAAAAAGTCTCCGGTTTCTGGTATGCGCGCGCGTCGCCGTAGCCATGCGCGTCGACAAAATGAAAAAAGGTTTTTTTTCAATGAAAGATGATGTCTCAAACCGCCAAACTCACTGGTTTGACTGGAATTCTGCTGCTGCACAATTTTAACGTGTTTTTAGATTGGGTTATGGTCGAGAATAAGCTTTATGTGGCCTCTCTGCACTCCCATACATTTGCACTAAGTTTAGTCGGGCACCATTTGCAGTCATCAGCCGACATTTGAAGCAAAAAAAATCAGGTAAAAAAAAAAAAAAGCCGCGTCACCGCACCACTTTTTGGGCAAGCTCCATACCAGAATCCGGAGACTTTTTGGGGGGGGCCTAAGAGGCAGTAAAACAAAATCTCACACCAATACGTTCAAAAGGAAGGCTGGAAGGAATCTAAGAAATGACTACAAGCCATAGTGTACAGAATGGCTGATGAAAGAAGTCAAAAGTCGAACAGAAACTGGAGCTCTGAAATACACGTCTTTCACAAAGCGTGCTTAGAGAAAAGAGGAAGTGAAATGGCCAGCGGGCGGGCCGCAAGGTACTGTGGGAACATAAATCTTAGTGAATGATAAGTGCCCTCAAGAGAATAATGCATGTAGCAGTGCTCTACAGGTAAGAAGAGCACAGTACAAACCTGATTTACACCAGCATAATTCATCTAGACATGATTATTATAGATAAGGCTTTTCTATGTTATTAACATTTTCTGCTTTATTAAATTGCAGATTGTTATCTCAATCACTTAGAGATCATCATAGCTTATCAAGTGACTCTGAGTTTATGGTGTGTAATTGGTTGGTTTTGATTGTGAACACCAGTCATTTAGTTACCTTGTTTTCAGAAGTCCGAGCTTATAGTTTTTGAAACTTTAGTCTATGGCCAGTCAATGGACTCGAGGAGCTTAGTCTAATGACTGGACATAACAGCCAAAAACAGCTGTTTTTCCATGTGACACACACTTTTTTTTCTCAAAAACTTGTAGAAATGCCCATCATATATAGCTGATAATTCACTTACCACTCATAGTCATCTTTAGTACAGGAACATGGCTTAGATTGTTTGGCTTTAGGCTCATGGGCATAATTCAGTCGGCACAGGGAATCAGGTTTCACTCTTTCAAATGTTTCATTTAACCCCAGAAGACAGCCTCTCTTTTCATTCGACAGATGTGGAACCCATTCATCAAAATCTTTTTCTGTGCCTGTAAGAGCAAAAATAAGTCGTAAATATACAGAGATATTGCAAAAATATTTGCAGAGATAACACTTAAAAAACAGACACCAATTGAAACGACAGAAATGATTGAGTATCCTCAAAAAAAGAAAAAAGCAAAGAAAACGGATTTGTTTCAAACTAAAAAAAAAATCAGAGCGAACTGCTAAGTATTTTGATGTGTGTCCCATTGCTCTCGGGTAGGTGTGCCACATCTCATTTCATTTTATGTTGGTCATAGTTGCATTTTAGGACCAATCTTTGGTAAATAACTACAATGATGAAACATTTATTGTGGTATCGGGCAGAGGAAATACTAGCTGGGATGAGTCGTTGAATTTGTATTATTCACAGGTTTAAAAAAATTGTCAGTGGAAAAAAATTAAGAGGTAAATAAATTTTTAAAAAACTGGGGAAAATTGGCCAGGGGGTGACGTGATACAATCATTGGACCAGACAAACATTTTCTTCATCGTCCTTGTCCGATAAATCCCCCTAAATATTCAAGTTATTCATTATCCCCCAAGCACATCAGCTACAGAGTGCCTGCCTTTGCAATTAGCACCTGCTTTTGAAAACCGAAGTGGGAAAATCTAAAATTTGGAGTGAAAACTTGACAGATTTTTCAAGGAACTTTCATCATGTAACTATCATATGAGCGTTTTCACAACGACTGGCTTTGGCTTCGTCTTACAAAGATTTTTGACCCTCAACTTCTGGAACTCCAGCTACATTTTGGTGCCTGTTATGCTTCAGGAACATTCAATCGCTTGATATGAAGCCAAAAGTTGGAATATTCCCATTTGGTTTGCCTCTCAGTGATTCTGAAGTCAGAAGAAAAGCAGAAGCCGAAGCAGAAGCCAAAGCAAAGGTTTGGAAAAACCCCTATAATGTTGCTGTGAATCATGATCAGTGCGCCTTCAATTGATGTGCATATTCATATCGTACGAATTTCTACGCGTACGATCGACCGTTATTTATATATACTAATGTATTACTTTGACCTCAATTTGCATGTTGACGATACTTTTCAGAGTGTTTTCATAGTGATAATGTTGTAATATTCAACTATTTAAAGCCCAGAAGAAACACACTTGCCAAAAAAGCAAAACAAAACAAACAAACCTTTTTTTTTTCACATGCCAACCGTGACTTCAAAGGACAGTGAAATTAGAGCTTATATACAACCATATAGCGCTATAAGATATAACCAAGCCTCTCTCCATTAACTCTTTCAGTGCCAAAGTCGTACATGTACGAGGTATATTTGTTAGTTCAAAATCGCCAACCTCATACATGTACGAGGCAATGTTCATATTTAAAAATGGCCAAACCTCGTACACGTACAATGTACGAGGTAGAGTAAGCATGTTATCACAAGGGGGCGCTCTTGCTCTTTCTAATAATATCATTTTCATTCAGTTACGACCTGTATTTATTTGTTTTATTCGAGTTCTTGCGAGAGGGCGCAGCACTGACACTCGTATTTTCTGCAAAAAGTGCGGAATTCCCCTGTGTGCAAGACAGTGTTTCAGGGTGTATCACTGTGTATGTGACTACTATTGACTTTCCAATATACCAAGGATATACCAGAGAGCAACAACAACAAATTTAGTGAGTAAAACTTACTTTTTACTTTACTTTTTTTTTCTTCAGAATTTTGAACAATTAACAAAAATGCTCACAGTTGGGCACTTTAGGGTTAAACTTTTCAAATTTCGCGGGCACTGAAAGAGTTAACCCTTGCATTTTGTGTTACCGCACACTTTTAGGTCTTTTGCAACAAAAAAGTGACACACACATCAGACATCACACATCAGACAGACAGACTTCCGACAGTCAGCGTACAATTTTTTAATACAGGATTCAAAACTACAAGCATCACAACCTCAAATGCGGTATCAAATTAAAAGGGACAAAACCTTTCATTTGAGTAATGTGGCAATGATTTGGAATATGCTTATGTTATTTTTCCCCCAAAAAACTGGGGGTTTTGGTTAAAATTAAGGATTTAGCATTACCATGTTATTGTTATTAATGTTTAGATGCACATTTCCCACTCAATTTTGCATCACAAACAAAGCATGACCATCATTGGTAATACTCCCCCCCCCCTTGATATGAGCAGTGAAAACAAACCTTTATTCAATTGGTCTACTAGTTTTATTCAAATTCAGAACAAAATTTGTGTTTCATTGGTATTCTTCACGTCTACCTACATTCATCTTTAAGTACAGCACTGAAGTCAATGGTCACAATCCTCCATCTTCTGTCCTCTGATCCGAATCCCCAAATGCTAACATTAAGAGAGTTGGTGCTTGGCTCTGGCAATAATCCTGTAATGCTGAATGGTTCATCACAGAACTTATATTCATTCCAACAGTGACCCTCGTCATAAGAAAACCTGTCCATTAAAAAGACACAAATTCATCATTGCTATTAGAGAATGCCAAATTGTTATAAGCATATCTGCATGGCACTTAAAGCTATAGTCCATCATTTGCTGCTATCCGAAAAGTAACTGGCATAATTATTGTTGAAAAACATACTTGGTTGAAAGATAGTAAGGGGACTAAACTCCCTGTGAAATTATTCTTTCTGGCAAGCTGTCATTTGAAGTAATCAACGATAGAAGGCCTTTCCAATGGTGCTTCTTAAGACACACCGTAGGAAATTTAAATTAGTAGTTTGTTTTATTATTCGGCAAAGCGCGCTTAAGCATTGGCATGACGCCGATGCAATCGGCTCAGTGAGAACGTGTCTCGGACGCTGAATTCAGGCCCAATTCAAAACATGATTCAGCAACTTTTGATTTGAAATTGAGATCCTAGAATGCTGTTTTTCTCGGAATATACAGCTGAAGCTGAGCTGAAACTTCATCAGGTTAGTTGTTCAGCACCCTTCTTTAGACTTTGAGCACTCTTGTTGCTTCAAACGAACAAAATGTACAAATTTCTATATCTTTAAAAACCACATCATCATGAGAAGAGTATCTTTACTTAACAAGTTACTAATTGGCAGATTTATTGCAAGCCTTTACGAAGCAACTTGTTAGGTGGTTTCAACAAGCTTTGGCAAAAAAAATTAAAAATAGCTGGTCTCTGGTCAGACCAAAGTTCCGGAATTGATGCGGCGATGCATTTTCTTTTTTTGGGGGGGGGGGATCTTTTTTTCTTTAAGCTTGGATTTTACAGACAAGGTGGGTACTATTTTGCTTTTTTGTGCCCTCATATACCTTAATGCCCTCCATCATTTGCCTTTGTGCCCTTCCCCATTCCTTGGTGCCCCTCATTTGCCTACATATAGGCTCCCTCCTCGTTTGCCTCAGTACCCTTTTCCTTCACATTTTCCGTACAGCCAAGGCAACTCTTTATGACTCTGGACTTTGCCTCCAAAACATTTTAAAAACAAGCCCTGCTACATTTTCAGAACAACAGAACCTGTTTTTAAACAAAACTTGGAGGCGCAATAGAGGGCACTGTAGTAGCTACTGCAGAAAATTTGGGAAAAAAAAACACTGATGCGCATGATCAAAATTGACGTGCGCGCTGACCAGAGACGGGCTATTTTTTGGGGGCCTTAGGCCCCCAAAAAAATACTCGGTCTCTGGTCAGACCAAAGTTCCGGAATTGATGCGGATTGTACAGACAAGGTGGGTACTATTTTTGCATTTTTTGGTATCCTGATGTACATTGGTGTCCTCCATAATTTGCCTTGGTGCCGTCGATCATTTGCCTTGGTGCAATTTCCCATTCCTTGGTGCTCCTTGGTACAAAAATTTGATGAGGTGCGGCAATAGAGGCTTCTGTTGGAGCTACCGTGGAAAATTTTGGGGAAAAAAGGATTGATGCGCATGATTAAAATCGACGCGCGCGCTGACCAGCGACCAAGTCTTTTTTTCCCTTTTTTTTTTGGCTTATGGTTCTTTTTTTTCGACTGAAGGAAGCAAAACTTGAGGTTTTGCAAATGCAATTTACAGAACATACCAAGTCTCACTATGCAGCTGTTAGGAATTTTAAATTTAGGTTTGTAAGAAGATGAAAGTAATTCTTACTTGATAGTATTGGTGACATCCTGTTCGGCAGATATAGCCAGCAAAAGACCACCATGGTTTGTTACAGTGTAGTGATGGGGGCCAGATAATGCTTTTGTCCAGTTGTAACCACCATCATTTGAAATGAAAACATCAGGAGGATGTGTCTCCAAAGCATCGGCGACATTTCCTATTTGTTGAAAAAGTGAATTCATTGTTACCTGAAGTACAAAGGATACTCAATTTCTTTTTAATTGTGTAGCTTAACTGAATACTTTAGTTTGACTGAACAACTGCTAGTTAAAAAAGTAATAACAATAATTATTACCAGCAATGGGTCATTAGGGAGACTTTCCCATAGACTTATTCAAACTTAAATGTGCCCTAACCTAATATTCCCTTGTCCTTTTTCCACGAATTTCGGTACGTTTACTAATTAAACCACGAGCAACAAATGTAACCTAATTGTGTCAGGAAATTTGGCCTCTAAAGGGGAGGCTGTGCCATTAGGGAGACAGATATGTGTCTCCCTAATGACCGGTGTTTCCTCACTATCGAAGAAATTATGATAACGTGTCTCCCTTATGGTACATTTAGTAATATATAACCAGGTACTAAGGATGAACTTGATGAAGGATAGAGGGAGCTGATCTCCAATGTGTAGGATGTATGGAGAGAAAGAGGAGGCTTTATTTCATTTAGTTTGTGAAAGCAGCAAGATGGCACAGACGGAATACAAGGAGAGGCACAACAAGTTAGCCAGGGTGATCCACTGGGATGTTTGCCAAAAACGGGGGGTCAAGGTCAAGGACAAGTGGTGGGAGCACGTTCCGGAGGTGGTTCTGGAAACTGAGGAGGTGAAGGTTCTCTGGGATTTCAACATTCAGACTGACCATGTTGTAGAGCATAGGTGGCCGGATGTTGTTGTCCTAGATCATGTAGATAAGAATGCGAAGATGTGCTTATGCGGATAAGCATAAGATCTCTCATCTCGTTTTGGGTATTGCAAATAATAATAATAATAATAATAGGCATTTATAGAATGCAAACATATCCACCGTAAAGTGCTCAAGGCCCTATACACATACAAGCAAAACAACAACAAAAATAAGAAAACAAAATCAACATGCATCAAATCTAATCATAATTCAACGGGTGATTGATAATTTTGTGGCATAAGGAAGAAGGAGGTGAGCTATACAGTTTTGACTAATATTGTGAGCAGTTCAACTTGTTGAATAATTACACAGAAAGTTTGAAGTTATCTTTTCTTGTTTTTCTGGTTTTTTTAATCTTTTCTTGTTCGGCATGTCAATTATTCTGTTACAGATAATTAAACCTTGACAGTCACCATTTCTTGAGAATTAAACCTTGAAAATGAAAAAAATATGGAAAAATCAGCCATCGTGTCCAAATGTCCAAGGTGTCAGCTCGTTGGGCCCCGAAGCTCCTTGAACCTGATCAGAAACGGACTCGGCACAACCTTTCAAGGGACAATGTTGCCATTTTTTAGTTTGTTTGTTCCTTTTTTTCGTTCAATCAAATTTTTCCATTTCTCCATTTTCAAGGTTTAATTCTAAGGAACCAGTGACTATCAAGGTTTAATTATCCGTAACAGAAAAACAAGAACAGATAATAACTTCAAACTTTCTCTGTAATCAACTTGCACACTATAGTATAATCATCGCCATCTATATTAGGCCACGAACTTATCGATCACCCCTCGTAGCTCTTAATTTGCCAGATAAGGGGGAAGAGGCATATAAGCAATGCATGACAGTGCATCTACATGTATGTGCCATGCTCAAGGATTAGTTGTTCGAGAGCAGAGAAACTGATAGCTCATTGTTGTTTGCCTACATGAACAGATCTCTATGTGATAGGACAATCAGTGTGAATAACACCTGCACTATGTTGGGCCAAGGTGTCTATTCTGTCGAGATGATGTTCCCTCAAGTTAAAGCTGGCTCTGGAAAATATGTTGCTCTGAGTGTGACTCTGTTCTGGATACACCATTGAAACGATCTCCATGATAAGAGTTGGGCTGACCCAGTGCCTCCCTTGCAATTTATATACAACACTCATCATTAAGCCACTGATTAGATGAAAACGAGGCTACTGAAGGAGATCTGAAATGGCTTCGTCATGTCCCAAGTCTGGATTCAGACCTTGAGTGACCACCGGAAAATCCAAGTCAGTCCTGATGTCGAGCGGGCGCGTGTGTCACGCCGCTATTTCCTCACACAGTCCAGCGGGCAGCGGTGTCACTAATGCAGAGATTGAGACCGGTCACCTTGGGAGAAAATACCTCACGATCCCATAGTACGGCGCATATAGCACTGTGAAATGCCCACCAGGAACGCTGTAGAAAACTCAGAAAATATGACCATGTATGGAGCTAAAAACTTGAGTCTCACCCGAAAAATGTTTGTGACCACATAGCTGTAGTAGCGTTGCTAAAACGTGATGACTATGCCGGTGTTGTTATTGCTAAAATGTGATGACTTTGGTGTTGGTGGTGCCCTGCCTCTGTGACCAGGCGTGGATGATCGTATAACCAACTGACCCATAGGTGTCGTACGCCAGACCCCCGCTGTCCTGCAAGCACATGTGGTCGTGAGGTGTGCAAGCGTTCAAGTGACATCCGAATCCTTTGCTTGTACGTGCTCTCGTAGGCTATCAGACATGTGCGAGATTTCCTGGGGAGTAGACCTAGCACTGCTTCGAAGGCACTGCTCCCGAGGTATTTCGGAATGTCAAACCTCAGGAATTAGACCCGGTTTGCTGCGATAGAAATATTACGCTTGGAAAGCTGGAGGAGGTGTACTCAATGAATCATACAGCTTGAGCTTGAGAGGTTTTGGGGTTTTTTTTGGTACATCCGCCATTGTTGTAAGCAAAGAGAAATATGGCTTTTATAGCACAATACAGAACAAGCCCACAACAAACCGGCATCGACCCTGTACCGTCATGTTTGCTGGGTACTTGGCCTACCGGTATGTGTTCTCGGGGAGGACTACACCAGTGCTTTCAAGGGCAAGGGGAAGGTGGCACCACTGAAGAAGCTTCAGTAGAACACCAAGTTCCACAAAGCTTTCAAGCAAATCACATTTGCAATATCAGCACATTTGCAATATCAACAATTATAGCTGCTCAGGGAGAGGACCACAAGCTTAACTGCAAGAGGAAGGTTGACATGGTACGCCTGCCATCCAGCATAACTCACTCATCCCTCATGTGCAGCGCGTCAACCACCGTGTGGCCGGCTACAGGCGTGCTGCTGACCTTAATTTTGAGGCTCCCAAAACGTATGATGAGGGTCAAAGGTGGCTGAAGACAGTTGAGGGGGTACTGGAGCATGTCTGGTCAATTGGCCCTATCTTGCTCCCATCACTCGTTGATCTGTTGGACACTGATGCTGCTGAAAATGAAGAGGGCCAGCAAAAGAGCGAAGTGGAAAGTGGTATCCTAAAGAGGCTATCGAGATTGACGAAGATTATGTTTTCATTGATGACGAAGATTTCCCTAAGACTTCATCATGTGACATGTGACGTCATATTAAAAGTGCATATTTTGAAGGCCAATATCTACAGAACTACCGGTCTGACTGGGTTGAAACTTGTTATGTACCTAAAACGGGATGTGTTATAGATGAACATTTAAGTGACGTCACGATGACGTCATCACGTGAAAAGTGACGTCATATTAAATGTGCATATTTTAAAGGCCAATATCTACAGAACTACAGGTCTGAATGGGTCGACACTTGGTATGTACCTAAACTGGGAAGTGTTATAGATGAAAACTTAAGTGACATCACAATGACATCAACACGTGACCTCATATTGTTGAAGGCCAATATCTACAGAAAAACAAGTCTGGTTGGATTAAAACTTGGTGTGTACCAAGACCGGGATGTGTTATAGATGAAAATTCAAGTGACGTGACAATGACGTCATCATGTGACATGTGGCCTCATATTAAAAGTGCATATTTTTAAGGCAAATATCTACAAAACTGCAGGTCTGATTGGGTTAAAATTTGGTATGAACCTAAACCGGGATGTGTTATAGTTAAAAACTCAAGTGATGTCACGATGACTTCATCATGTGACATGTGACGTCATATTAAAAGTGCATATGTTGAAGGCCAATGTCTACAGAACTACCGGTCCGACTGGGTTGAAACTTGTTATGTACCTAAAACGGGATGTGTTATAGATGAACATTTAAGTGACGTCACGATGACGTCATCACGTGACATGTGACATCACATTAAAAGTGCAAATTGTGAAGGCCAATGGGGTTGAAACTTTGGATGTACCCTAAAACAGGATGTGTTATAGATGAAACTTCAAGTGACGCCACGGTGACGTAATCATGTGACATGTGAGGTCACATTAAAAGTAGATATTTTGAAGGCATATATCGACAGGACAACATGTCCCATTGGGTTGAAAGTTAGTATGTACCTAGATCGGGATGTGTTATAAATGAAAATTGAAATGAGCTCATGATGACGTTATTTAGTGATATGTGATGGCCTATCAAAGGTGCATATTTTGAAGGCCAATATCTACAGAACTCTATTTGTCCTGATCACTCTACCGCACATCATATCAGTCTTACATGACATATAACTATACAATAACAAAATTACCAAAACAGCCGTATGTTTGTACACAAACATACTTAAATTTAGTTACTCTTGTAACTCGAGCAATCATCCAAAGAACGCAAAACATGCTATTCTGTGTTATCTTATCTTTTATTATCACATCTCTGAACAAAATTTGGAAAAAAGAAGAAGTACTCAATTTACAGGTGCTAAAACCAAGTCTGCTGTTAAGAAAAAAAGACAAAGCTAGGATAGCGTACATGCTGCAGGGCATTGGTGATGTTGGTGGAATTTCTTACATTTCTTATTTTAAAAAAAATTAATTCTTGTTTGAAGAACTATTTTCTTGTCTCACTGCCTAGAAAATTTTTTAGGGAGTGACACAAGAACAATTTTCTTAAAATTTTTACATTTTAAAACTACCATTTTTAACTGAAGGGTGATTTATGAGTAGGCAGGCAGGCGATTATCTGCGATGAGTCTTTATGTGGGAGAGAAATCCAATGTACGAGGTACGTTGTCTCCCACAGGTGCTACATGATGGCAAAGACTCCCCAGAGGTTGTCCCTGTTTTCCTCTCTCTTTCTCTCCTCTCTCTTTCTCTCCTCTCACTGGTGGCTGCTGCTCTCCTCTGTTCAAACATCTCTGTGCCCTTGGCACCGACTTACTGCCAGAGGAACCCGTCCTGAGCACAAGCTTCCCAGGAGCAAATGGCCTTCAGTCTGTCCTTGTACCTCTTGTATGGTCCACCTTGTGCGTGATGGCCTTCTTTATAAAGCTGACCATACAGAAGGATCTTGGGATTTCGGGTATCATCCATACGAACAACATAGCCTGACCAACAAAGCTGGCTCTTGATAAGCAAGCATTCAATGCTTGAAAGACCACACCGTTCAAGGACTTGCAAGTTTGAGACCCAGTCTTGCCACTTGACGTTGAGTAGCTGTAGTAGGCAACGTTGGTGAAACTGCTCAAGTTGCTTAAAGCTATAGTCCATCATTTGTAATTAGTGCATTTTGTTCGTTTGAAGCAACAAAAGTGTTCAAAATCTAATGAAGGATACTGAACAACTAACCTGATGAAGTTTCAGCTAAGCTTCAGCTGTACATTCCGAGAAAAGCAGCATTCTAAGATCTCAATTTCAAATCAAAAGTTACTGAATCATGTTTTGAATTGTTTTGAAATGCAGCTATACGTGGCGTCGCGCACTGATCCGACGAATTATAACAACCGCGCGTGCGTGTGCGTCGTTCCAACACTTGTGCGCGCTGCGCTGAATAACAAAACGAACTACTAATTTAAATTTTCCTACGGTGCTTCTTAAGAATCACCGTTGGAAATGCCTTCTTTCGTTGATTACTTCAAAATGACAGCTTTCCAGAAAGAATAATTTCACAGGGAGTTTAGTTCCCTTACTATCTTTCAACCAAGTTTGTTTTTCAACAGTAATTACGCCAGTTACTTTTCGGATGGCTGCAAATGATGGACTATAGCTTTAATATGGTGCCTATATGTGGTCCGAGTTTCACAGCAGTAAAGCAGTGTGCTAAGTACAACAGCCTTGTACATGGCACTTTGGGGTTGAGCTTGATGCCATGGTCTTTTCAAAAGAAAAATAATAATCAGGAAATCTGGAGATAGGAATTGATATTCCTCTTTAAAGAGGCTAGAATGAGAATGGAGGGAAACAGCCACTAGGCAAGGAATTCCAAAGAGATACAGAGCGTGGGAAAAAGCTATTATAGTAGCTCTTTGTTCTACATCTTGGCACAGCTAAAGTGTATGGGTGAGAGGAAGCAGAGAGCCTGGTTGCACGCTCACACACCTTGACATGAGGAACCAAGTCAAACAAACTGGTGGGACAATTTCCATGGAAATATCTGTAGAACAGACTGAAGATGGTTACTGACCTACGGTGAGAAAGGGTTGTAATGATGAGCCCAACTCTTCACCAACCACATAAACAATTCGCTTCTGCATCCGATCTAATAGAGATAAATGGCAGGCAGAAGCTCTGGCCGATATGTGGGAACAGTATTCCATCAGGGGAAGTATAGCAGGTCGAGTAGCTTGTTAATTTCTGGGTTATTTTCATCAAACCAGTCTCTGTGAATTCTCTCAACAAATCCAAGGGTGTCAGATGATATCGTATAGTAGTGCTGCAACTGATCCTCAAAGTTTGGTTCAGTTCGGTTCGGTTGCAGTTCGATTTTTTTTTCTCCAAACTTCAGTTTGGTTCAGCTTCGGAAGTGTATACATAATGTACATCATACAATGTATTAGGTTAATACAATAAAAAGCATATACATACCGGTAGGCCGTTCCCCTGTTCGAACAAACACGTGTGTACCGCACACGTCTGACAGAAATAGGCACCGCAATTTCCACATGCTATTCAACACAAGTTGAAGGATGAATCTTATTTTTGTTGTGTTAACAAAATTCCGTTATAAATTGACTTGATGACGTTGAGAAATGAACATCGTAAACTGCTAGAGGGTTACCTATCGCAGCCCTATCCGGCCCGGCAACTATGATAAAATTGGCGATCGTGTAGTGTAGGGCCCGGTTCTTAACTTAAGGGAACAAAATCTACTTTAAAATTATGAGACAGATGAAAGGAGTTGGTTCTCAATAAACAGGTATGTCATAGATGGAGGGCAGGATATTTTTTTAGGGGATGGCATTCACCTCGCGATGTACCATGAGTGAGCATGTACGGTGCGCTGAATCGCAAGGTACAAACCGCGCACGAAAATCGTGATTTCTACATCAAGAAACTGTTCAAAATTGCAAAACGGGTGTCATTAGAATTGAGAAGTCTGCTTTTGATTATAAAGGTGATTTATTTAGCAATAAAAAACATTTTTGACTCTAATTTGATCAAAACAAAACAGAGGCCCCATAAAATTTTCCCACACGTGCCGACGGGTTTTCCCGAAGAGTTCCGTCCCGTCTGAGCATGCCCTGATGAGCACTAAAAACTTGTCTCGTGGCAATAATTGCCGAATAGTTTTGTTCTAAGAACAAACAGGTCCTTTTACTGTGCCAAACTTATAAAATCATGATTATTTTAGCAACAAGCTTGCAAATAGTAGCTACCGTAAAAAAAATAATACCTTTTCGATTCGCGATCCATGAATATTCATATTGTGGACGGATCCATTAATTTTGTAAAGGGGTGTTTCACCCTCTTTTGGGAGATTACATCGTTTTTCGTATTCATTCTTTACGGAAAAAAAATATATTGCGAAAATTAAGAACTTATTCTGAACATGGGAAAGGTTTCAGACTCCATAAAAAGTATTTTTTTTAAATTCTGATACGGTGAAAAAATTGAAAATGCTGGCAGGTGCAGCATGGCTAGTCATATAGTATGGCTAGTCATATGGGGGTACTATTGTGAAAACTCTACCGTAATTTTCGGAATATAAGCCGCGCGGCGTATAAGCCGCAGTACGCAAAAATCTGCAAATTAAGATTTGAAGTCGGCGTATAAGCCGCACCGGCGTATAAGCCGCACCGACCGTAGTGGTTTCAATTTTGTAGGGCCTCCAAATTCTAGTCAAAATGCCCTGAACCAGTTCCATTTACACTACGAAAGCTATAAAAAGGGCCACAAAAGTTATATCAAATCATTCACAGTTGATACTCTTACAATAATACAAACAAATATGGAAATGATGATGAGAAATAAACACCGGGAATTACTGCCGGCTGCCCCGTCCGGTCTCAGCATGGCCCAGCAGCTAGCGCCGGCAAATGATAACATTTTCCCCCAGCACTTGAGATATGTAACCCACCGTGTGTCGTCTGACTGGAGGCTACAAATGCTGCTTTGTGGCAACAGACGCTGATTTGTTTTGTCCTAAGAATAAACAGGTCCGTTTTTACAACAAAACTTATCAATTTGTTGTGATAACTAACGTCAAAATTCAAGTTGCGATCGTAACTCTCTTCGAAAATAGTCAACACGATGCTGAAAATGTTATGGACGAATCCATTCATTTCGTAAGGGGTGATTTTTAGCCCCTGCTTTGAGTTTTACATCGTTTCTTGAATACATTTCAAGAAAAAAAATTATATTGTGACATTGAACAACTGTTTATTGAATAGAGAAATATTTGGAACTCCCTAAAAAGTATTAGTTTCTGTTTTTAAACAGCAGAAATATTGGTAATTATTGTTCCCAAGAAAGTACACCCCTTTATTACAACAAATGATGTGGTCCATGGAAAAGGCATGCAGCATGCATGCAACAACACTGCACTAGGATCATGTACTGCCGGTTGTTGATGTCGATGTCAAAGAGACAGCTTTCGCTAGCCGTACTTTTTACCTTTTCGTTGGACGTGCTTTCGGTTTGTTTATGACTTTCTTTATTGATGATTCATTTCAGCAACAGATCTTTCCTTATACCAGTACATTAAATATACATTTGAATATCATTTTTATTCTTCACGGCTCGGCGTATAAGCCGCCCTGTGTATAAGCCGCAGTAAACATTTTCATGGGCAAATTCAACGTATAAGCCGCGGCTTATATTCCGAAAATTACGGTAATAGAAAGGAACCTGCCAGTAAAGGGAATATGCAATTTGGACATTTGGGTTCGGTTCGGTTCGGGTTTGGTTCGGGTTCAGTTCGGAAGGCCAAGTTCGGCTATTTTTAGTTCGGTTCGGCGGTTCGACTGCAGCACTATCGTATAGCAAATCTCTGAAGATCAACCATTCTTCCTCCACATTTTCACCAGTGGGTTCTGTGTATTGAAGGGTCTCTCGGATTTTTGCCTGTATTATGTTCTTGGCGACACAGAGGTGGGCAATGTTGAATTTCTTGACTGGTTTCTGCCTCGCTGTATGAGGCTTAGGAGCAAGCTGAATGTTCATCTAGCTTCGCACTAGTCGGTGATCGGGCAAACACTCAGCTCCTGTCATGCTGCTGGGATGTTCACATTGCGTCTGTCTCCTTGGTGAACGATCACACCATGGCATATTCCAACATGTGCCATCCAAGTGGTCTTGTATTTGTTTGCATGTGGAAAGAGAGTGATGGACAATTCATGCTGAACACAGAGAAACAGCAGAAGCAGACCGTTGGAGTTGCACTTGCCAGTGCCATGGTGTCCAAGTACTCTCGACCATGGGGCATAGTCCACTCCCACACGGGAATTGAAATCACCAAGGATGATGAGTTTGTCTTTTCGGTTGACTTCACAAATGATATGAAAAAGCTCATCATAAAACGCTTCCTTAACATCATCAGGATTAGTCATTGTTAAGAAATTGTGGCAAACAAGTGTCGAGCTTAAGACACAAGGTCGTCAATCTGTCATTTACCCCATGAGGAAGGCTATCAAGGCATTTCCCAAGGTTTGTGCGAATGGCAAACCCTACGCCACAGGTTCTTGGCTTGTCACTGCAGTGGAAGATGTAGCCTCCCTGAACTTCTTCTAGCTGTGTTTCACCAGCGAACCTCATTTCGCTCAGAGCTGCAATGTTTATTTGAAAGCGATCAAGCATCCTGGCGATGAGTGCTGTCTGGTGTTCTGGTCTATCGTCTCTGTCCAGCAAAGTACGGACATTCCAATTCCAGAGGTCAATAGGTGAGAATTGCATTTCTAATGGTTCTTGCAACCGCTCAGTTGGATGACCAGGCAGGCGCGGCCACCTGCCAGGCGCAGCACGACTAGTCATATCGTATGGCTAGTCATATGGGGGTACTATTGTGAAAACTTAGTGAAGGGAACCTGCCAGTAAAGGGAATATGCAATTGTAGTGAAGTAGACTTAGCCGATATATTTAAGCACCTATGGGCAAAGTTGCAGAACATTCAGAAAAGAAAGGGGAAAAAACCTCTAAAACAAAAGCTGGAAATGTCTAAAAAGCTTACAATCTCTCAGAGGGGTAGAAGCAATGTTATTGTATTTTAGGATTTTGTTTACTTACCATGAGCCAAAATAAGTCCAACAGCACTTGACTGACTGAGTGGGCTTGATGGCGCATTCACCCCTTTAATCTGGCTGTAACGATTATGGATCTGCAAGCTACACGACTAATATCAAAATAAGCAAAAACAGAGGAAATCAGTTGCAGAATCTACTGACTAGAGCTCTAGTGGATTGTTTACAAAACTATGACATTACTTTTCACTCAATTGTTTAATGAAAAATAAAAATAACAAAAAGCTGTAAATGTCCCTCAACTTGCTGGGAAGGGTTTTAGAGGTCTTTATCCATTTCCTTTCAAACATAATGATTTTGATCTTTTGGACAGGAATTAGCTCGCGGTCCATGCATCCCAAACTGATAATTGTTACAGTAGAGTATAGCTAAATTTTAATTCCCTATCCGACCTATAACTCTGTGCCATGATTGTTATTGTTAGTAACTGGTACCTAAAGTCGCATGTGCATTGGCTATTAAATGTTGTTATTTGGCCCTTATGTAGTAGTGGAATTTAGTGAGTTGTTTGAGTGAACTTGCAACGGGGTACTTAAGTATGGTAATGAGCTTGTGGAAGCAAATCACTAGAGACTGATGTAGAAGTGATGTGCATGTTGATGCAGCCATCTTGGCAGCTTATTTCATCAAATAAGCCATCTCTACAGTTAATGCAGTTCTGTGAGGCTTTTGGAGTGTGGTTCAGACAAGAACCAGTTGTGTAATCAAGGGGAGGGCAGGTGGGTGCAGACTGGCAGAGTGCAAAAGGCTAGAGATTTTAAACGTAAAATTGGGGTGCTGATAGCAAAATTGGAACTGCAAAAATGGATTAAAAATGTGAAATCGTAAATGGGATGCACGATTGTCGCTGGACGGGAAGTGTGACATCCCCCTTAATGGTTTTTTATTTTTTTTTTGCTGTCGGCAAAATGGTGAGTCCATCTGCAAATGTGCCCGGATGCCTATAGGCCGATAGCACCCATGATCATCTACTTCAAACAGTATCCCCTAGAGGAAGATGGTGTCCAGTCCAGTCCAATCCCCAGGCCCCCCCCCCCCCACACACACACACAATACTTTAATTATGTGCCTGACAAGAACATGTTAGTGCGACACTGGCAATTTATACAATCAATGTTCATTGCATGCTGAATCATTATTGTATCTTGAGAATACAATATCTCACAATTTGGGCGTACCATTTCTCACATTTTGAATGTATCATAAATATTTTATATATAAGTGACCACTTGATGTGTTAATTGTATAAATGATCTGTGTTTACAAGTTTATTCTTTTTCAGTTTGTATGACAATAAGTTGTTTTTAGATGTGAAGACAGTTAGTTAATTGTGTTTGATTGCGAGATTCGATCCAGATTTCCTTAGAGTGTGGTCAAATTGGCAATTGCATTTTTAAGTGACTTTAAAGTTGGATTTGGATTGTCTCTTGATACTTGATATTGTGTTGGAGTTGGAATTGTGTACATTGTATGACATTTAATAGTACCCAAATGGTGGAATTGTGACCAGAATTTGAATGACAGAAGAATTTACTTCCTTGCTCGCAACTAATGTTGCTTTTAGTATTGTACTCAAAACCTGACTGAATAAGTTCCTGCATGTTAAATACAATTGGAATTCTAGTGATTCCTCAGGTGCAATTGGCACCCTTGGCTATACTTCAGGTGTCATTAACACCCAAGGGCATAGAAAGTGGTATGGATTACATCTACATGAGTACGTCTGTGGATGTACCATGTGAGGAGAAATCTCTTTCCTCTCCTCAAAACAGGCACAGCATACAGTCTGAAACAATGTGCTTTCCCAAGTTCGTTCTTTTCAGTACCACACAAACATACCAAACATGTTTCTTGTCACATAGTGCAACAACAAACTTACTCTTAATGCTGATTTCACAAGATGCAAACCTTCAAATCCCTGTGTTACAATTATGGGGAAGTGCCAAATTGCCACTGTTTTCCAGTTTGTCCTATCTGATGCACTTCAAGTGTGTATGTCGAAAATGCATTCATATTGTCCATGCAACATCAATGTAACATGCATACATGTACTCACTGTTGCTGAGTTTTTACACTTGGAGCCTTTAGGAGCCTTCACAGGATGCCAGATGCCACCACGATCAAATGTAATATTTGTATGAATGGATAGATCATCACCAACCTGGCTTGCCATGTACACACCACGCATAGATGCTACACGGTAAAAATCAGTTGTGGCAGAACCCTCAGCAAACTAAAACAAAGTAGCAACAGAAGATATAAAATATTTTTAATTTTTTTTTTACGAGACAACAAGGGTAACGACCAATAATGAGTTATTTCAACCAGATGCAGATAAACTTAAGCACAGTTTAAAGGCTAGTCACGACATATCGTCATGGGCGTCGCCAGGATTTTTTCTAGAGGGGGGCAAAAAAATTTTTTGCCCAAAAATGCTTGTATTTCTCAACACATTCTCGATTTATCAGTTTTAGAGGGGGGCAGGGACATTCCCCCGCCCCCCAACTCATTAAATTTACACCACTTTGTCTTCACGCCTCTTTTTTTTTTTTCTTTTTTTTTTCTTCCTTTTTTTTTTTTTTTTTCTTTTCCGGGGGGGGGGGGCAAGTGCCCCCCCTTGCCCCCCCCCTCGCGACGCCCATGCATATCGTGTCAGATAACATGACCACTTTTTGAATGCACCACAGTGGTGAGTTTCTCTGAGTTGTGAGTTTTCTGTCTGTACAAAGGACAAGCCAAAATGATCAGGGCGATTGTTATTATTAATATGTTTCATATGTGAGTTCATTTTTGGAAGATTTAAGAAACAGGTGCATTTTCACAGAAACTGTAATAGGTGTGGGCTTGGTTGCATCAGCTGAGGAAAATATCTGTTCATTTGCAGACTAAATGCAGTTACACCAGCTGCTGTGTGTCATTATCCAGTACACTAGACTCATACACCAGTCGGTTTGTAGGAAATCAAACTAGTAATTACAAATAGAAACAGAGATGAAAGATGTTCCTCGATTTTAGATTGTCACAATTCAACTTTACAATATTCTGTAACAGACAATCTCTGTAAAAAATTATTTGAGAGTGTATGCCTTACCAAGTGTTTCTTGAGAGATACAGAGAACACAATTCCATCAGCATCAGATGTATACAGAGTTCCAGAACCTGTGTCTGAGTAAGGAAGAATAAACATAAAATGCCGACATAAGAAGCTAGGAATAAGGTTTGCGAATGACACCACATGAATAATGATCATGTTTGTTTGCAAGGGTGATGTGATATAAACCGCTCTCACAACCAGGTCTTTTAGAACCAACATTTGTCAGAACCAACATGAGAGCATCAAGCTGATCCTAATGCATACATGTTTAGAATAATGACTGCAGACAATTTCGGCATAGAAAACTGTTGATCATCAGCTCCGACAAGCCTTGCGGGGTCCCCTCCATCCCTGCTTCATATTTTCTTAACTCAATGAAATTTAGTTTACTTAATACTTTGTCATGTTTATGTAATACATACTATTAACATTGTATTTGTACTTTTTGCCTGAGATGGAAATAAAGTCAAGGAATCAATTTTAATCTTCTTTAACCCAAACCACACTGAATCCATCAAAATCCATACCCCTGTTTTGGAGTATTTCGGTGGATTCAGGATACCAATACCTTCATATTGAAAGCAGGGGGATTTTATGGACTGAGAATTGCAAGCCTAGCGGGTGGATTCAGGATACCTCCATACTGAGCAGTCACCTACACCAACATTTTTGTGCATGACACAATAGGTGGATTTTGGCGGATTCACAATACTTTCTTGTAAAGATACCCAAGGGGTTAGGGTTAATAAAGCCAATACTTCATGGAATAAACAAGCAAAAAAAATACTTTAACAAATGTTGATTTTCAAAGTCAAATAACCAATTTTAAATGTTAAAAACTCCCATTTAAATTAAAAATAACCTCAAGGGGACTGTACATGTAAGTGACTGCAGGAGTTTAAACTTTGGTTTATATTCACAAATACGCCAGTACAGGAACTTGAAAACCCTGATTCGATTGTTGAAACAGTTTGATTATAAAACTGTGATCATGGATTGTGGTGTATTTCTCAATGGGATGCTATTGTGGTCATTTTAACCATAGTTTTAAAGTTTTAAAGCGTTCTAGACTCAAGCCAAAGCAACATATATTTAGAGCAGCTCAAGTCCATCCAAATAGCATTTCGGTTCAGACAGTCAAACTTTATGAACTAACTTTCAACTGACAGCATTATTGAGTCATTTTTTAAAAATAAAATATGCAACAATTGATTTTTGGCATTTAGTTGCGATTACTTGTGTCAAGTATCAAGCTTAAGTTTGCAGAGATGCAAGTGGCTTTTGAGGGAAAATCTGAAAATAGGCAAGAGGTCGCCAACAGAAATCTGGCTATGAAAGGACAAACATACAAACGGCATGGAGCACACTTGTGGTCGGTGATTGTTATATGTGAAGATCTACATCTACAATGTATTTTGAAACCTTGTAATATTTGATGCTTTAAACTACATGGTATTACAAAATGATGAACTGATACTACAGCAAACACAATGCCTACAAAATATTTTGTTCCTTTTTTTTCTTCACCAAATTTGTGAGGAAATGTTCAATTTTAACAGTATAAAGTTAATGGGGTGTAACAGGAGTTGTGCTGTACAGTCATTATAAAGCACAGAAGTATCAAAAGACCCTACCTCCTTCATCATCAACATGCATGAATAGCATCCCTTCATTCATGTCCAACACAGAAAAGAACTGAAAGAAAGACAAGACCAGTATTGTTACACAATTGATAAATTACACTGTACATGTAAAAGGAAAGACAGTCTGCTTTTAAAAGGTTATTTATGTAAAACTGTTCCATTTAGACTTACTACATGTATATTAGGGCTGTGCCGAATATTCGAATATTCGGTTATTCGATCAATAATCGAATATTCGAATATTCGGTTATTCGATCGATAATCGAATATTCGAATATTTATTTTCGAATAAGAATATTCGGTGGTGATATGCAATGAAATAAAAAGGTGGAAAAAAACTTTTTTTTTTACAACAAAAATCATGCTAAAGTTAGTTTATGTTGCTGTTGCACCCATAAAAGTAAAGAAGCGCTAACATAAATAATAATATATTACAATGCTTACAGGTTGCACTGTGAGTGCTGCAGTAAGAAAACTCCATTTTTAAACCGGACTGCATGATGCTTCCTGAAACTTCTATAAGATATAAACAAGATCATGTCTTCTTTTAACACTTCCACAAACAACTTCTGACAATCCTTTCAGAATTCTAGCAACTCTGTAGTAGTAACCGTATTTTTGTTGTTTGTTTTTCTTTTGTTGTTGTACTTATCATCCCTAAATCAAAATTTCGAAGATGCCGCTGGGGTGTTTCATCTGGTGGCAGTCCCCGCGCTATGGTAGAAATGCATGTGTGTGCATAGCAGCTGACTTGCAGCAGGGCAGCATAGGGGTTTAGTGTTAATTTGCCGTGCGTGCATGCAGATGCGGCTATTCATGTCGAAGACCTCATTAAAAAAATGAGAACTTGATTCTGATTTTTCTGTGTCCTGCTTTGTATTTCGCTTATTCTTTTTTTCTTTAGGCCAGGGTGCTTTGTATTTTCCGCATCTTGTACTGCACACACCATACAGTGAAGCCAATCGCACAGAAATGCCACTGCTACACTGATACACAGATAATGCACCCACAAGAGTTTTGCTTTGTAATGCAGGATGTGTGTGAGATGCACTATGAGCTTCACATGATAAACACACAGGCAAGCACTTATGGGTGTGCACCATTGTGACAACAACAATAACAACCCCCTAAAGAAATTAAAATTATTTTTAAACCTTGGGTTGGTTTAATTTTTCTAACTGGGATTTTCAAGAATTTTTCTTAAATTATTTTATTACAACTAATTTTTCTAAATACCTTATCTGTACTTTGTGGTAAATAAATTTATGGCTACACATGTACATTTGTTCCCTAGCCTCTTACTAATACATGTACAAAATTTTTGTCTTCAACATTTCAGAACACCTTCTTTCAGCTTTTGTTCAGCTTTGTTGTCCGCCATTGCCTGCTAATTTATGCACAAATAAAACATAACTAAAGTAAAAAAAAATATAAACACTTCAGCTCTTCAATTATAAATTATACCTCCATTTCGAATAGCGAACAGAGAAGTGGAAAAGCAAGCCCAGAAAAACAGAAAAAAACAGAGACAAACAAAAGGATTTCAAACTCAAAAAGAGCTCATTTGCAAATTGCGCGCTTGCACTTCCTTTGGTAGGATTACCAGCAGCACCAAAACCAGCTAGAGACAAAAGAACCGGACACACGTAGCTGTGGAATTTCTACCTTAGGAAACATGTTTCCTGAACCTGTTATCTCGTATTTTTTTAGCCAGACAGAGCACGGAACTTAGCTTAGCCAGACAAAAGAATTAGTCATACAACCTGTGCTCTAATTAGTTTGGCTAAATTTTTTTTTTTGCTGGAGCTGCTGGCGATTGCTTTTTTGCTTTTTATTTGCATAATCTCTCTAATACAGTCTAGAATAAGACATCTCTGTGGCAAACATAGCTACATTGTATGCCAAGCCGGGCGTGTGTAACATTTGGTTTACAAGCATAAGCATTAATATGCATTATAAAAATATTTCAATAGAATCTAAAATAAAAAGACATTTTGGTATCATAGGTTTTTTTCTTTTTATTTATTTACTATTTTCCAGGAGAATATTTCCATTTACATTGTTCTTTAGCAGCAAAGTATTATTTATAAAATTATTGCGTAAATTAACTGTGAGAGTAAAGCAAGCACTTGTATTTCAAGTTTGTGCATAGGTAATCGCTTCCTTAATAGAAATGATAACTAGAAAGGAATATGACGCCTCGGGGTTCTATGTTGCCATTTCTGGCCTTAATACGCATGATGCTAACAAGGCCCCCCTTTCATCCCATGCTACCTGTAATCTTTCATCTGACTTCGCACTGAAGAACAACTAATTGCTGTACTGGCGACTGACTTACAATGTTAAATCGCATACCTGTGATTGAGGAATTTGGAATGGCCAAATAACCGAATATTCGAATATTCGATCGATTGCAGGGTCGAATATTCGAATATTCAATTATTCGAATTGACTCAGCCCTAATGTATATTATGATATCAGATCGGGAAATGTAAATGTTCATGTAACATAATTCATTTCCATGGTTTTCACTTCAAACCGTCCTGATATTTGGCTTCAGACCCAAGAAAAATACACTTTTTTAAGCCCAGATGCCAACTGAAACCCCTCTCTGAACCAAAATTATAAGTAAATTAACTAAATAAATAAATAAAGTACACTTTTTGTAAAATAAATTAATAGTAATCTATTCATTTCTGAAGTGCAGATTCTACAAAATATGTTCAAATGAGCTTTACATATTCTTAAATTTCTTAAAAACACTAACAAATCATAAATTACTTCAACTAATACAACCTTTTATCAAAATGCAAATAAAGAAAATACAGTCCAAAAGTTTTATTAAAATTGGACTATGTCAATGATTTTTTAAAATCATATTTTGATTATGTTACAAGATGTCACATATTTTCAAGTCCTTTGCATCAGTGTTTAATCTTGGTAAATTGTTACAAAAGAATTTAGCATGTTTTGTTTGCCACATATCTATATATATATAAGAGAGAGTTTAACTCGGCCTCCGAGACGATGTTTGCTCATGAAAGGATCCGAGACCGCGAGCTCCCGCGGCGCCAAAATCGCTCCACGTCCGTGGAAAATGCGGAAGGTGTCTTCCGCCGGGTCGGACACTTCGGGTCGTCCTGATTTTCCCGTACGGACCGGCGATCCGTTTCGTCGATTTTTCGTGACTGCGTTTTGCGCAGGAATTTGCCGTCGTGTGCACTTTCACGCTGACTGCCTGGCCGCCCCCTGTGCTGGCTTTTTCTGCGTGTCTAGACTGTGCGATGTCAGCGAGGTCAACGTAGGGGTTGCGTTTACGTGTTCTACTCGGCCGTACTGCAAAAGCGTTCACCAAACGTTAGCATGGGGTGACCTTAGCAAAATATTTTTTCTCCATGGTGCGTGGCCACCAAGTGTCCCTATTCTTTCCTGTGCTTTGCTTGCCGCCCCTGCGCCGAGTGCAACGAATACTACTCAGGACTACACATCAGTATGCCTTGCGCGGTCTGACCAATCGAAAGTCTACACTGCGCGGTACTTCCCGGCTATGCGTAAAACCGTCGATGGCAACGTGTACTGCAGCCTGCTCCACACCCTGGAAATGAGGTTGAGTCTACGGTGCTCGCTATTTGAAGCACAAGCATGTGACGTCGCGTGATAGAGTGCTGTTGCTTCCATAATGTGTTTACAGCTCCATGCTTCCACCACCAAGGCTGAGCGTTGTGAGTTTGCTGCCCGCCAGGTATAATTCAGTGTCGCGTTATAATTTCGGGGGCCTGTTTGGGATCAACGAAGGATCGATGCATTGCTTCAACTTATCGCGATCTTAAACGCAGTCACAAAAAAATCGACGAAAAAGACTTTAGTGTCCGACCCGGCGGAAGACAACCTCCACATTTTTCCATGGACGTGGAGCCATTTTGGCGTCGCGGGAGACCGCGGTCTCGGATCCTTTCAGGAACAAAAATTTCTCGGAGGCCGAGTAAAACTTGCTCTTATATAGATGGTTGAACCAACTTGAATAAAAGTTGAATCGACTTTTTCCTCGCCAGACGGTCTCGCAAATTGTAAGAAGTTCAAGTTAACGTTTGTTGAAGAGTCCAATACTGAAACTTAATTATGACCTTCCTCCATATTTTATGGTAACACTCAACATTTTCATTTCAAATGACACCTTCACGTTTTATTGCATTATTATTTATTGTCAAAACTGTACAATCAGGCTTCGCCTGTGTACTAAAGTAACCTTTTCACTACGTTTTCCAACTGCGACTGCCTCACGAAATGCCAATTTAACAGACCAACGGGAACACTTATAGACAGTTGCAATGATACATAATTTATGATGTTCGTAAATCGACGGGGGACAGGGGGACCCCCCCCCCCCACCCCCATTTTTCAAGCGGGGGACATTGTTTGGTCCCCCCCCCCAACTTTTTCTTCCCCGAATAAAAATTGCAGCCTACAATAACGATTCTACTGCTCAGAATACATGTAGCTGATTCAATTACTCCAAACTCAAAACTTTAAAAGATGATCTTTCGCTGAAATTAATTTTATATAGTGGTCAGAAATTGCCTCAGATCACACCACAGAAATTGCTTTTCTATAACTGCACGTCTCCTCAACTATATCCCCCATCTACGTTTTCCAAATGCGACTGTCTCACAAAAAGCCAATTTAACAGACCAACGGCAACATTTACAGACAGTTGCCACGGTACATAATTATCATGTGCGTAAATCGACAGGGGACAGGGGGAACCCGCCCCCCCCCCCCCCCCACACACATTTTCAGGCGGGGGACATTGTTTGGTCCCCCCCCCACACTTTTTCTTCCCCAAATAAAAATATTGTAGCCTACAATAATGATTCTCATTACTCAGAATACATGTAGCTGATTCAATTACTCCAAACTCCAAACTTTAAAAGATGATCTTTTGCTCAAATTGGTTTTAGTGGTCAGAAATTGTCTCAGACACCACAGAAATTGCTTTTCTATAACAGCATGTCTCCCCAACTATATCCCCCATTTACATTTAACTCCCCACATTTTCATTCCCAACACTACGCCCTACCCGATCTATGATCGGGTAAATCAGCTTGTACTGAATAAAAGAATTATAGCTCTCCCTTATCACCTACAGTTATCCATTAAACAATTAACTATCCATTCAAACAATTATAGCCATGTTAGGCCAAGTAGGAAGTTTATTGGCCCTACCATGGCTTATATTAATAACAACTGGGCGTGGGAGAGGGGGAAGGGGAAGGGTGGCGGTGACAAAAACACGCTACCAACGTTGGCGTGTATCTCGTTCCCTTTGTAGACAGAAATGTGCACACATCCCGTGCAAACAAACCCAATATTCACTGTACAAACCACCTCGCATTGTACACGATTGTACTTATGAACGCACACAATACACATATAGTGTTGAGCTGACAGCGGGATGATCGATCAACAGTTGACCGCATACAGTGTGACCATACAGAGATAAACCCATCCAGTTAATAGTTACAAACAATGTTACGGCACACTCGTTGAGTCGGGCACCTAACTGTGCTACAGCGGAAAAAAAATTTGACTTTCGTCATGTTCATAAATTTGACCAAAAAAGGTCATGTTGAATTGACGGATTTCCTTTAAACGACTATGGAATAAAGATGTGACCTACCTGTATGTTGATCATTTCAAGGAATAAAAACAACATGTTGAAGAAGCGTTTTCACAAAATAGACTGTTTTTATGCAGGAAGTATGAGATTTTGTCACAATGCATGTATTTTGACGAAATCCTTGAAACTTGGCAAACACAGGTCTACTGCTATTCATGGTTTAACGGTTAGTTTATTGTACAAGTTACTTTCGGTAACCTAAATTGCTGAAAAATGGGGAGGGGGAATCTGAAACACAGTTAATTTATTTTCTTTTTTTCCCCCGGCGACGGATATGGAACATTGATCCAATTTGTTTCCCCGGCGATGGATATGAAACATTGATCCGAATAATGTCAACAAAAAAAGCAACCCAATAACACTTTTTTCAGTCCATTCTAATATCTTACCTCTCATCTGTGAAAGTTTAAATTCAATACCTAGGCAGAATTAACGGAGTTACTAAGTAAGAAAGAGCGAAGAATAATTAACTTCTGGGTTTCCACACACGCGGGCGATGGCCACTCTTTTTACCGAGAAGAATCCTCATGTTTGCTGCAGCCGTGCCGAGCTAGCTACAATCCTGGCAAAATCTCGCTGGGCCCCCAACCCCCCAGCCCCCGCTCAATGTTGTCTCTCATTGCGCGGTGTGTGCTCCATCTGCTGGAGAGAACAACATTGACCGGGGGAGCGGGGGAGTTGGTGACCGTTGGAGGCTAAGGTTATTTCCAAGTGTCCCAACCATTTTGGCCGGGATTGTCCGAATGTACAATAGCTTTGATATTGGATTTGGATATTACGCGTAGTACGCGCTCAAATAATAATACACACACGCGCGCGCTGGTAACATGGTCAATGCACACAATTCACCATGACGGTGCACCATGTCATTTTGGCCGATATTTTGACAAAATACAGATTGTGTTCAACGTGAAAGCCGTATTGGGATACACAAACAAGGTATCGTCTTTTTCAATTTGTTTTTAATCCCTCATTTGGACGAAAAATCCATCCAAACCATAGTGTAACCACGGTTCACCACTGTAAATTATATATGCAGAGTCACTCAATTCCTTTATATTTTGGTTTGGATGGATCACCGATAGATTATTTGGCAAATTAACGGAATGAGTGAATACAAAACAAATTGACAAGGATTGTATATTGTTTGTGTATAATAATGAGCCTTTCAAGTTAAACACAAACTGTATTTTGTACAGTTGTTGGCCAAAATGGCATGGTGAACCATCATGGCGAACCGTTACGATGCACGCAACAATAAAGTTGTGATTTTAAAGAATTGGAACATTTGTATTTTTAAATTTCCATTTTTGTTTTACTATCAATCATTATTATCTGGCCTAAATATGTGTTCTTTCATTCAACCTTCGGCCGCCATTTCATATTTTGGAAACAAAACTCAAGAAAACAGCTCCCCAAACGGCATGTCATGCATATTTTGAAAAATGAAAAAAATCAGACAATCCTGGCCAAATCTCGCTGGGCCCCCAACCCCCCAGCCCCCGCTCAATGTTGTCTCTCATTGCGCGGTGTGTGCTCCATCCGCTGGAGAGAACAACATTGACCGGGGGAGCGGGGGAGTTGGTGACCGTTGGAGGCTAAGGTTATTTCCAAGTGTCCCAACCATTTTGGCCGGGATTGTAGCTAGCTAGAAGGTCGTACCATTGTGAAAATACAGGGTATAAAAAAGGGGTGGGTTAATATTTTGAGGGGTCAAACGAAAAGAAAAAAAACGGCCAAGAGTTACCAAAATGGCGACAAAAAGAATATTACATTTTGAAAAGTGATGTTTAAACTTCAGTTTTATCTTTGATTTAGGGTGATTTTTGAAAGAAAGCCATGCGAACATCCCTTTTAAAAATGATGTGTTTCGAACAGTGTCATCAAATTCTGCCATCCGGGAACTTTTTACACCAATTTGTGGTCTTCTTCTTCTCGGGTCATCACACCACTCCCTCCCAGTGTTGAGCACAGGATCTTGCTCGGGGTGAAAACTTCACACCACTCCTCCCCAGTGTTGCACAGGATCTGCTCTCGGGGCTTTCTAGGTCCTCGTGGGTGCAGGGTTCTGGCAGGTGGGGGCAGACCAGCAGGTGGTCCATGGACTGTTCAGCCCCACAGTCACATGCGGTTTCACCATCCTCAGTATATCCCCATTTCTGCATCAGGGCTTTGCAGCGTCCGGTCCCTGTCCTCAGACGGTTAAGACATGACCAGGTGGGCCATTTCTCACTTGAGCCTGCTGTTAGGGATTCCTTGGGGCTGAAGGAGAGCTTGTGCGGGCTTGTCTGGAGGTGATCAGACCAGAGGGTTAGTCGGCGGTTACAGGCACTACCATCAAGTGGATCAACAGAGTGAAGGAAGCTGTGCCTTGATTTCAGTCTCTTTTTTTGGCTGGTTTGTGCTCGAAGAGAGGGTGTAAGGGGTCATTCTCCTGCTTACGCTTCTCCATCTGTGTGTGACTGCTGCCGTGATGATATATGGGGGGAAATTCCACACAACAGGTACAGATCGTCTACTCTTGTGGTCTACTCTTGTCGGTTTTAGGCATCCAGAAATGGCTCTACAAGCAGTGTTCAGAACTGGGTCGAGTTTAGCACATGCGATGATCTGCTCCAGACTGGGGATGCATATCAGCAGCAGAGAATGACAGAGCAAGGGGCTGTTGTACAATGGTTCTGGCTGCGTGTTGTCCAACTGGGTGTGCAACTTCCTCAGGATGCTGTTTGTTTCTCTCTTTTTTTTTTAGTTTTGGCAATGTGGTCCTTGTATGTGAGGGAGCGGTCTAGGGTGACGCCTAAGTAGATGGGCTTATGAGAGTGTGTAAGAAGTCTCCCATGCCATCTTACTCTCAGTGTTTGTTGAGCGCCTCGATTCTTCATGTGGAAGGCACTGATCTGGGTTTTCTCAGGATTGGCCCTTAGATGGTTGGCAGCGTAGTACGGAGTAAGATCTGCAAGTGCATCACTGAGAGTCTTTTCCACCTCCTCGAACGAGTGCTTCTGAGTGGCTATGCACAGGTCATCGGCGTACAGGAAGCTTCTGGTGTTGGGGTGTAATGGCTGGTCATTGGTGTAGATGTTGAATAACAGAGGGGCAAGGGGCGCTTGCGGGAGGGCCGTCTTCTGTCTGCGCCATCTCTGCTACGTTGCTTAGATCCACAAAGAAAAAAGGGGCAAGGGCTTTTTCGCACGGGAGTTTCTTCTGTCTGTCCCATCTCTGCTACGGTTGCCGTTTAGATCCACAAAGAAACGCCTGTTTGATAGCATATTCTGGATCAATTCTGTCAGCCTCGCATCCCCTGTCATCTCAAAGATCTTGCTGGTGAGGATTCTGTGGTTCACTGTATCGTATGCCGCAGAGAGATCAACAAAAGCGGCTCCAGTGATCAGGCCTTCCTCGTACCCATCTTCGATGAACTGCGTGAGGTTCAGAAGTTGGCTCGTGGAGGACTTTCCTGGGTCAAGTTTGTGGTCAAGTTCCCAGTATACATTCGCGTTTGCTGAATACGTGATGTAATCGGGAGCCGACTATTAGTACAGCACTGCACAAAATGTGTGTTCGCTCATACCCCCCGCCCTGCAAAAAGGGCGCTGGGATACTCTGATGAGCTTCACAGAATCTTGTGAAGGAAATGGCCTATGACCTATGTATAAAGCATCTGGCTGCAGCTGTTCAAAACCGCAGTTAGACAATATGCGCAAATGCTATCCGAAAACTTCCCATAGAAATGCACACGTTCCATACCAGATGTGATTTCTGTTTCATTGCGGACCATGTGGACAAAATTTTGAGCGTCGCATAATGCAATTCGATCGTTCGTGATTCGAAACGGAGCCTGAGCAAGTGACGGGAATCGTAAATTTAAAACACAGATAAGTTTTACAGATTTTCCTACATTATTACGCTTTTAAAAAAATAAAATAACATCTCTAAACTGGAATAAAAGAGTTATGAACCAGTCTTAAAGGCCGTTTCAAACCTTGCAGAGTCATGACCTTGATGATGCGCAGATCACTGGTCACGCAAAATCCAACCAATCAGAGCGTGAATTCATCAGAGTATCCCAACGTCCTGTTTGCACGAGCGAAAAAATGTGTGTTGATGCAGTCAAGATGTTTGTCATCGGTGGCAAAGTCAAAGAGCCGAAAAATCATCAGGTTAGAAGAGGGTTTCAGAACTTTTCTAACAAAATGCCTAGCACTTCATTTGAAGTGCTTATTATTTTTGGTATTCATGATAGTTTACAAAGGATCTTTCCATGATTATTGTAGAATGTTGAACTGCAAATGCAATCGAAACATTTTGACAGCTGGGTGCCGTGACACTAGCTTGGCAGATATACTTGCTGTAGGCCTAATTCCCGATGGCATGGCCATTGACTTTTATAGATTCTCTGAGTCAATATATCAGACACGTCTTTCAAATCACTTTAACACTAATTTTTCAAATATAAATTGTTTCATTAGGGGATTTATGTTTTGTTCAGATTTTATTCTGGTATTGTTTTGTTTGCTGTCACTGTCAGTGTTATTTCTTTTTTTCCCATGACAATCATGACAATCGTGACAATGTAAATAATACTTTTTATAGGCCTTCCCTAGCATGCCTAGAAATAATAATTGTGAATATTATTTTAACGTCAAGTTTCCATGGTAACGGTTTGAATTCAGCAAATGTTGACTTTGGGGGGGGGGGGAATTAGATTTTCACTAATTCCCTAAATCGGATATTCACTATTTTCCAAATTTGTTTTCCTAAATCTACTGGTGCAATACCCTTATATCACAGGGAAATTGGTCATCTGAAAAAAACCCACATTTTTCAAATTGTCTTCAAACAAAATCTGATATACAGGGCGTCCTGAAAAAATGGTGCATGTAATCCCCTCCATTTTTGCTAATTTACAACCAAAATTTTCTCTGAGGATGTTTACAAAATCTTCAAGGTAATAGATTTAGCTTGAGAATACCGTTTGTTTCATTGAGATTGCTTTTGTAAATCCAAAGATATGTTTGAATAAACGGCAAAGCCAAGAAACCCATTTTGTGCCACTTTCTGTGAAGCAGTTAAAATCAGTATAGCCCTAGTCTAAAACCTAATCACTTTACTCTTAGTGATTTTAAAATTTTTAAGCAGAGTGTGCAATATTTATTTATATTTAATTGAACTCTTTCATTGAAGTTTTAAAGAAGTGAACCTGTCTGTACAATTAAATTGTTTCAACATAAGAACAAAACCCTATATTGTCGTGTGAATGGAATGCTTGTCTTACACCCATAGGGATAATCTTATCAAAAGAGCCATTCTTGCACTGTCTGATCTTTGAAGCACTCACTTCCTAAAAGTGGCACAGAATGTTTTTGTTTTTTTGGCTTTGCGGTTATTCAAACATATCTCTGGATTTACAAAAGCAATCTTAATTAAACAAACGGTATTCTCAAGCTAAATCTGTAACCTTGAAGGTCATGTAAACATTTGCTGTAAGAGACCTTTTCAATGATACTGTTTTTGATGGTATGTATGTATACATAAATAGGCATGTACACACGTTTGTTTAACATGTACATATGCTATGTGGACATACCTTTGTTTTTGTGTAGTTAAGAAAACTCGATACAAAAAATACCTTTATTTAAACTGTGAAAACTCTTTCAACCCCAAATTTGTTTTTTTGATTTCCATGAATGTTTCTCTTCATTCTTCTACCGATAACCCTAACCCGAAAATGCCTCTAAACCTGTTTTCCAGAAAGGGCAAAACGTTATGTGGACACAGCTACGTCACCACACCCTGCATTATGTCGACATCTTTTGTTCACATGTCAACACAGTGACTGTAAGACAAACTCAGACATACATGTAAATGTATACATGTACATGTACATACATACATGTACATGTACATGTACATACATACATGTACATGCACATGTACATACATACATGTACATGTCATCTGGGGCCATTTTTTTTTTTTTCCCCTGCCTGACGACCCTTCTCAGCACCTTAGAAATCCGTAAAACAACTAATAAAATTGGAATGGCCTAAAACGCTAAAGAGATCCCATGCTGGTAATAGCCTACACATGGGGGGGGGGGGTTACGAAACAAACATCCCCCTGGGGAGTTGGCTGATAGTTTGATTGTCTGACACTGAGGAACCATTTGAAAAGCCTCCATGAATAGCTGCTGTAGCAGAACGATATTCTTAATGGTGACCATAGTAAGGTTACTTTCAAAGAAGTATACCAGAAAGTCTGCAATCTCCCCTACAGAAGTATCTGAGGGATGCAGAGATCTGCTTTTACACCATCTGTAAAAATGGCTTGGTCTACTGTCACAAATTGTCATGGTAGATGCTTGTCGGCTGCAGGCTGCAATGGCTGCAGCTCGTTCAGAAAGGCCTGCTGTGCGGAGGGGCTGCATGATAGTACCCAGCACGTCAGGTGAAGATCCCCTGGAGCCAGGTGAAAAAAACCCGAGCTGGGCTGGAACAGCATGTCCGCTCTCTGCAGAAGAATGACTGGTCGGTGAACCAAGAGTTTGATGAGTCTTGGGAACCATGGCCGGTGAGGCCAAAAGGGGGCTATAAGGAGAACCTTGCAGACCTCTTGCTCCAACTTGGTCAGTACCCGAGGTATGAGGGAGAATCGTATCGGGCCGTTGTTGTCTCTGGTCCTCCCAACCTGTATGGCCCACGGGCGACGCATGTAAAGTGCTCGCTGTAGGCCGGGCCTCCGGTGTACAATCAACCACGTGTGGTATATCTCGTTGTGCTTGGGCCACCCAACCGTGACCAATGAACGACGATTGTGAAGAATCCACCGCAGGTAGGGACTCCAGAGCACAGCTAACTGTGTGCAGTATGTCCCTTGTTCACAGGCCACCCAGCCATGACCGGTGACTGAAGACTGTGAAGACTGAACAACGGGGGTCCAAAGGAACAACGGAACAAATCCGATGACAAGAATGGTCCCTCATAGCCAGATAGAACTTGATCCGTCCCGTGGGAGAGGAATTCCCCCCGGCTTGTGACAGACCAGTCCTCTCCAAACGCTTCATAACTATGAACTAATCAATCAATAAAACGAAAATATACTCTACAATACACTTTTTTAATCAATTACTTCTCTTAAAAGCGCAGGGTATAAAAAAAGCGATATAAAAACCCTGATTTTTATACGTCATACCCGACTGCCGCTAAGAGAAAATGACGGGGGGTATTATGGGTAGGGCACCTGAGGGCGCTATTGTATTAAACTCTTAGCGTAAAATACCTGCCGGTATAGGGAATATGCATAAGTAGATTGCTCTATAGGTAAGTTGAGTGAAGTAGACCCTTACATTAACAACACAAGTTTACTTTGTACTTTTAACAAGATGATAACTGCTGTGGATCGTTCACTTATCCACAGCACCAATTACAAGAGCCAAAAGAGGGAGAGTGGCTCGGAACAATACACAATACAAGTAATAGAGGACGTGAGCCACCTGTAATTCATGCCTGATTTCAATGGTCATCAATACATTAATTTGAAATGCAACAAAAGAATATCCATAACATACAACACTACATATCCTACAACACTGACCCCAGGTGATAGTTGCTCATTTGTTTGTATTGACCCCAATACTCAAAATGGACAAAATTGACAAAATTGACAATCATGCCTTCCTTAAACCATCAAGGCTACTACCGGTATTTAATGCAGTTTGATAAGAGACCCTCCCCACCCCCGATTCTGAGATTCACAGTTCCTGGCTCACTGATTTCTCTTGCTTAAGTGCAAGTAACCCCTAAATAGGAGACCATGTCGGAGGAAGGTCACTGATTGTATCAATCGAAAACACAACCGAAACTGAGAGATTTGAGGCATTGGCATTGCGTTACGCATGTTCAGTATGTTTTATACAATGTATCCATTGTGAACCATAGTACATACAGGCTACACATCAAAGCCACTGCCAAGCACTTAAGTCACTTAGCCAATGTAGAGATTTCCTGTGTGATTGCGTTTTGAGCTTCACAAAAGAGTTTACCCTCGAGAGTGTAAACTGTAAAACTAAACTTTCAATATACAAAATACATGTATATCACTACGCATGTAGCAGACAGTGATGTTCAACCATGAGGTGCCAGCATTGACTCCGTCACACACTTGTAACATGGTCTGCTGACAAACCATATAGAGTGCAGTCCACTAAGTTGGCTCAATCTTCAAGTAATCTTTGACATAGTAAAATAATCCTTGACAGTTAGAAACTATTTTCAAGTCCATTTACAAACAATGTAGTAACCAAATGAGACATGCTTCTGTGAAACTTGGAAAAAGTTAATAAATTTTGTTTTCTTATAATTTTGGCATTTTTAATTTTTATGGAAGTAGGTCTCAAATGAGATTTCTTTACTCCGTTCAATTGTCAGATGAATTGAAATCTGGTAATTTTTTTCTATTTTGAAGTTACAACCTTTTAATTTGATTGATCAATGAAGTTACATGACAGTGCCCAGATATTCATTTCAAATTCCCTGCAGAAACTCACCTGACTTTATCAGAGGCTAAATAGTAATTCTGTTTCTTTCCTTACCCGGTCACTGGTGACAACTGGAAGCTGTGTAGGGCTCCACGTCTTACCATCATCTTTAGACACATAAAGTATTCGTCCATTATCCCTCTGTCACAAATATTAAAGAAATCACCCTTCAAAACATTATTTGGTTAAAGAAAAAAAAACACTGTGCAAATGCTCTATGTAATTCCTCGTACATTTGTTCATAAATTATAGCTTTGTGGAGCGCTGTGGTCCACTGGTCACAATGTTTTCTCAAGTGCCGTGGTACATGGGTTTGAACCCCGATGGGAAAATGGTGCTTGTGTTCTTGGGTAAAACAGTCTCCAGCCAGGAGTATAAATGGGTTCACATGGGTAGAGACCAAATGTGCTGATCTCAAGCTCCAGTGCAATCTGGTCTCGTGGCCCGATACACAGGGGTAATGATTATGAAGCGCTTCGAGACCTTTGGTATAAAGCGCTATAGGCCTACAGGGAGTGTTACAACTGATAATGTAGTAACCAACGGATAATGTATCACCACCCGATAATGTCACACAAATTGACCGATACTGCATCACTAACCGATAATGTAACAGAAATTGACCGATAGTGTAGTAAATGTTGATTAATTCTGATCAAGGTATGTCCCCCCCCCCCCCCCACTTTTGAGAAGCGATTGGCGCCCCTGGGTTGGGTTGTAACAGGGCACAACCATGCTGTTGCTTTCTAACTATCAATTATGTCATTTGCAGCACTCATGTTGTACTGTAGCTGTTTGTGTTGTTTTGCTTTTTTATTACACCAATTATTGATATGGTTGCCTGATTAGCCAATAGGCCTGTTTGCCCTATGGCGGAGTGCATGTGCATCAAAGTTGGCAGAGTTATCCTAAAGCCCGGTTCATACTTCACGCGTAAGTATGTGCGAAGCGAAAATTCATGTCGTCAACAATGGTGGACGCGCTTTGAATGTATTGTTGACCTCACGAATTTCACTTCGCTTTCGCTTTGGCGTGAAGTATGAACCGGGCTTTAGTGTGCTATCAAATATGATGGTCACATGTGGGAAAAGTCAACTCATTGTCATGATTGTGGGGGACTTTAACCCTCCCATATAACTGTCACCAACTATAAAAAAGAAAAAAATGGACCTGGAACTCTCTCGGTAGCTTTTGTTCAGGCTGGTCACCAACTACCACAATCCCTCAGGATTATACCAATTACTAGGCATGTCAGGCCCTTTTTTTGAAGTTTAGGCAATACCAATGATTGATAGCTCATATGAAGCAACTCGATGAAAGAAACACAGAACAGAAAGAATTTTTAAAAAATGACTTTCCGTTCTCAAGTTATGATCAAAAACGTGTTCCCGTTTTAACGGCTTTCATAGACATTTTAGCCACAAAAATTCAAAAATCAAAATTTCAGATATTTCAGATAAAAAAAAGGGAATTTGAAATTTGTATGCTTCAAATCATTTCTTTCCCTAAAAAGACCTTGGCACACTTCAACAAAAGGTCTGCAATTGTTTTCAATTTCTTGTTAACGGCTGTCAAAAATGCTAATTTGTTAAAAATTCTTCAACGGAAAACTAGAAAAATCTGAAAAATTGACTAAGTCCAGCTAATTAATATGCATAAATGCTGTATCATAGGAATAAAATACACTATAATAAAGGAACTTGGCACAAGTAATGTTTGTGTATAGACCTGTATTTTGACTTCTTGTTTTATGTCATTTCGCATTTTCTGATGTACGTAATTAAAGCTAATTAACATGCATTTTTAGGCAAAATCGCCTAATTACATATGCATAAACACTGTAACTTCAAATGGCAAACATTTATGACCGTATAACTTGGTACATATATTCGGTGTTTAAAGGGCTTACATTTAGTACAGTGTTTTCAATCATCTCTATTAGCATATGCAAATTATCTTAATTTATATGCAAGTCATCCTTAATTACCTAATTACGTATGCGAAACTTTTTTTCTATGCGCAGTAAATCTATGCATTAAAACTTCATTGGAATGCCAGTTGATATCCCCCAAATATTTTTTGTACTTAAATTGAGGAAATAAAATAAAGAAAAAGCTGTTTTTACTTTTTTTCAGGTGTAAAGGTAAGTACAGGTTTTTTTAATATACTTTTAACAAGCTATACATGTAATCAATTTCAGTCACTGAATTGGGCTTGGCATTTTATCTACATGTACAGTATATTCAAATAAAACCAATATTATGGTTCCTTTTGTGGTTCCTGTCATAACTTGTGTAATTATTTCTTGTAGATTATTTTCCAGTTCATTCACAGAGAGTTTTTGCCCTTCTTGGTCAGATGAAATAGATCTTTTTTGACGCCTCCTTTGCTTGATGTTTTCCAAAGTTTCAACTGTGAAATTAATGCTTGTTCCAACTTTTTCTCATCCATCTTTTCTTTCAGCTCTTCAACAATGTCTAGAGATGTACATACAATGCCACACAGTTTCCAGCATTTGCTGTATTTTCAGCTGCTTGCTTGGTGAGAGCTTTTTGCTTTTCTGCCTTTTTCTCTTTAATCTTTTGTAGTTTCTGGACAATTTTTTCTTTGATTGACTTACACTTGCGCTGATAAAGTTCCAAGAATGATTTGCGTTGTTTCCTGGCAGTGCTCAAGTACCTGTCTCTCTGTTCTTCCTCCATGTCATCAAGGTATTTCCTCCAAAGCAGTATGCCTTCAAAGGCAACCGTATTTGCATTTGGCATCTTCGGACGCAGGTAATGAAGCCCAGTAAATATCCTTTCTGCTGACAAGTTGTCCTTCAGACATGAAGCAGTTTGTCATCATATCTCTTTATTGGCATTGTAGAAGCATCCTCCAGGAAGATGGTCAGAAACCTGTCGTGTGATGCAGACAATGAGATTGTGGAGGATTATAGACAAGGCCTGCTTAGTGAGTTGTTCAATTGACTCTGTGGTTGGTCTGTATAGAGAAGTGTGGATGTCATCTTTCACGGGTGGTATATCTGGAAATAGCACAGCACCGTCTTTGACTAATGGGCTTGGGTCAATCATCCACTCCTCCACTTTGTCTCAAAGTTGCGTGTAGAATGTCAGTATCCATGATGTGAATATCACTTTCTACCATCTTCATAAGGGTGGTCGAGACATGCTGGCTTATCATAGCCATCGCCCTGATGCCTGCAACGATGATATCAACTTCGAAGTCGGCCTTGAGGCACCTGATGTACATGTTTTCTTCTCTTTGTGGATCTAAGGGTGTGCAGAGTGTGTTGAAGTGGTCCATGTGGTGGTAAACGGCAGCTGAGTTATGTTAAATTGGTTGCCTCTATAAGCTGCAAGATGAGAGCTGGATACGAAGGTGTTAAACTCCTGCACTAACCCCGACTGTTCATCACAGTCTGGACCAAGCAAGTTGCAGAAAGTCCGCACAGTGAGATGTGTGGCAGATTCACCTTGGCTCCTTGACCAAATCGTCTTCTTTCTCGACCAATCTTCCCATCATTACTTTCTACTTTCTCCCACTCTTTTAATCCTGCTGAAGCATACTCTTGCAGGTTCAACACTAGATGTTTCCTACAGTAAAAGTTGTTTAATGTTGCCATTTCTTGCTTGATGTGATCATCTAAGGTCTCCCAATTCCCAGTCACCTGAGGAAGGACACTTCCTTTAATACTGATGTATGCTTTATTGACAATACAACGTTTTGTCATGGTGTTTTCACTTTTAAGATAAGCTCATGTACTTCATCTTTTGAACTCTTGTTTAGGTTCAACGTCAAAAGTTCTTCTAACATTTCTTGAGTATCTTTGAGAAGAGCATCAGCGCTCTCGGTTTCAATGTCATGTAGGCTCATTCCTACCGTGCCCTCGGATGTCGAGGCTAGCATAGTAGTGTATCTCTTTCCGTGTTTTGTAGTTCCATCTGTATGGAGAGTTACAGGAGCTTCTAACTGCTGAATTTTTGCTCTAGCGCTTTCTTTGTTTAGCACTGCTTGCTCTATAGCAAGGTATCTTATTAGCGTTGGCTTTGGAAGCCTAGTAACCTCCATTTTTGCAACATCTTTTAGGACCAACCGAATGATATCAGACACATGGTTTGTTCCAACCCCGCTAGCAATAAGTTCAAAACAAATGAGTCTAATGCCATCAGTGTATATGCCAGTGTTGGAGCAAAGGTTTTGACCCTCAAGGCCAAGGCCAAGGCTTTGACCCTCAAGGCCAAGGCTTTGACCCTCAAGCCTCGAGGCCAAGGCCAAGGCTTAACCCTCAAGGCCAAGGCCAAGGCCAAGGCCCTGTTTTATGAAATGACCACTGATATAGAACTAATTATAGTCACATGAGTGACACATCATCACGCAAGGGCAGATCCAGAGCACAATTGGGGGAGGGGGCAAAGAAATGTTGGTCCCCCCCAAAAAAGTGGGTCAAAAAATTACGGCTTGGGCTTCGGGGCCCGCTTAAGGGCCCCGAAAAAAGTTTGGATTCGAGATGCTCTGTGGTGCGATTTGAGGCAATTTCTGACCATTTTAACCGATGTTTTTTGAGGAAAAGATGGTGGTGTACTCATTGCCTGCATTTATTACGACGTCACATAAAAAAAAATGGTTTCTTTTGGGGGGGGGGCATGGCCCCTTTTGGACCCCCTGGATCCGCCCTTATCATCACGAATTGCTCGTTACGAAGAACAGCATTTCTTTAATTGCAATCAACATAGGCCTACACCGCATAGGCCTACACCGTTTTATGACTGCACTGTATCTATTAAAGTATAAGTTCAGGTCTTCAATATGGTTTAACTAAACAAAATAATGATTTACTTCTATATTGACACACAATTCTCCCAAGTGTAACAAAAGGGGGATCCAAGAAACTGATTTGGGAAATTTGTATTTGCTGGCCCAACATGGTCAGAAATATCAGCATTATCTAAAACAGATACATGCAAATCTTTAGCACTTATCAGTGAGACATATACAACCAATCAGATCTATTCCATAGTTATATGCAATTAAAGTGATCATCTCATTAGCCCCACAAGTGTACGGAAATCTACTACAATGGTAACAAAATGTGATTCTACAAAAGTGGAAGTGTGCCCAACACACAAATCTATAGGGTGCTTCCCTCCTCCATGGTAATACGATTAAAATGGTAACAGCACAATTTCGAACAGATTTATCTAGAAAATGCAAAAATCCATGGGCCTTGAAGAGCCTTGACTCAAAATTGCAAGGCCCTGAACCCTCAAGGCCAAGGCTTTTGCCCTCAAGCCTCGAGGCCAAGGCCCTAAAATCCAGCCAAAATCCAGCCTTAAGGCAGCCTTAAGGCCAAGGCCCAGCATCAAGGCACTACATCTATATATGCCATCTTCAAAACTTACAATATCTTTGTTTCCCATTATGTGATCAAGTTGACACTTTAAATCATCATTCTCAAGCTGTAATAGTTTACCCTGGTTTTTTTTCCCAGTGAATTCAGTTCCTTTTGAACACATTTGCTTGACTCTGCACTTTTTTGAAGTGATTTCTGGAGTCCCTATTTCTTTTCTTGTCTTTGTGCAGAGACTTAATTCTCTTTTCCAGCAGCTGTATTCTTTTGTTGAGTTTCTGATTTTCTTTGGTTGTTTCTTCAAGTTCCTTTTCTCGATGCTCCAGTCGCCGGACAACGTTCTTCTTTTGCAAGCTGCCAAATTGCTTTTTCAACTCCTTGTTGATTTGGTTGGCCTGCCCTAAAGCCTTTTCCACTTTGTCAAGACTTTTGTTTGTCTGTTCATGTTGGAGTGTTTCTGCATGCAACAGGTCTGTCAGGTACTCCATGCAATCACCATAAGATGAAATGCTTCTTCTAATATGTATTCTGGGTAGAACTCCAAATTGCTGTTGTCATCTTTATCACCATCACTATCTTCATCAACTTGGCAACATGGAGGTTTTGGAGTGGGCAAAATGTACGGGGAATTCAAACACTCAGTCAATTGGACTTGCTGTAACTGTTGCCACTTCTGGTTGACATTTTTCCAACTGCTTTGGATGGTACCTGGAGGTGGACTGCTGTCGGTGTGGAAGATGTTTGGCCACCAGACATCTGTTACAATTTGCCAGGTCAAATTCATCTTCTCTCAATATTTGTATAATTCAATGATCATTGAATTGGTGATCGCTTTCGCTTCACACAATGTACCTGTAACAAGAATAATTATTAGCAAACAGCATTTGTCAACATTTAATGGGAATTAAATTTAAAATCAAAGATATTTCCTCCATTATCATACTCATTGTACTCATTCATTTCTCTATTATAATATGATGTCCATTGTTGGTTTTTTCCCCATTGTTTTGAGTTTCATTTACTAACTTAAAAAAAAATGAAATAGCAGTTTCAGATTTCAAAATATCTGTTGGTGTTTTCTATTTTTTTAAGGAGAGCGCTTGGTCAACACGTCGCTTGATCTTTTGTAGCAAACCAACCAGATGATTCGGCATCTTCAGCAGATTCAAAGATTTGAGGACTGGTGGAAAAATTCCTTGTAGGTTTTGCAAGAAGAATCAATTCGATTTCGAATAGCTTTCATCATTGCTACGCAAGGTTGGTCATTCCAGTGATCTGTTGGAAAAATGAGACCAATGTCCAACGTAATCTTTGGAAATATTTTCCACGAATCAATATCAACTAATATGACGAAAGAATTAATTTGAAAACATTTACAACCATATTTTTTTAACTGTTTGTTTTCTTTTTCCTTTCTTCAGAGGGAACATTTTAAAATTTGATTTCTTAAAATAACACGATATGTGTATATGATGTGCACATGTATACAATGACAAAAACAGAGCAGTGTTACATGTAATTTTGAATTTTGAATTTTTTTATATTTGAATTCACTTTCTTGGAAAGTTCTGGATTTTTTTCCCTCAAAGAATATTGCGATTATTTCTTCAGGCTTCAAAAATTCACATTCTTAAAAGAATCCTTTTTAATTTGTATTGATCTATATTTCATTAAAGTTATAACAACAGTCAAAATATAACATTCTACATATGAAAGTGAAGCTGAAAGTGTATATTTTTGCATTCTGACCACGATGTATTCATATTTATCGTATGTAAAGAGAAAAATGACACGGTTTACCTCTTCGGCATCCTCCGCTACGCGTCGCCATTTTGGAAAATTTCGAAGATGGACCGTTGATCTTTGGGGTTTCCCTGATCTAAATATAGGGTTTCTGGGGTCATAGGTCGCTGGAAACGTCACAGAATCGTCCAAATAAAACAGCTATATGGGGGAAACGTTCTGCTCCAATGCTTTTCAATGGGGCTCGACGGTGCAACTCACGGCGCTGAACGAAACCAACGTAGTTTTTTAGAATCGCGATAAATGGCTCATTTTTTCTTCGATTTCAGAAAATAAACATTGGGAATGAAGGACAAACTACAAGGATTCAAATATGGCAATATGTTTTAATATTTTTATCTTTCACCTTTGCAAAATTACAGCAGAAAGTCACACTTTTTTTCCGGCTGAACCATGCAACCGTGTGTGTGTGTGGGTGTTCCTGTATTGTATTACGCTCGAGGACAGACAACAAAAGGAGCACAAAGGGGCCTTTCATCCTCGAACGACGGTGCCTATTGTCCTCGAATGCAGGTTTGTGCGCTTAGTCTATGGGAAAGGTTAAGATCAGGGAACAAAGGAAAACACAAAGCCAATCCTCGGAAGCATAGCAAAAAACGACTGTGTGCACATACGTGTGTGCGCTGTTCACCGAATCGTCTGAAAATTGTGCCTGCGTAAATGACATGCCTACTATAACTGCCAAAGCCCATTTAAGTGGCTTGATAGATCGGTTAACCATTAATACTGGTACAGGTTGTATAGCAGCCATTTGAATGCGTCAATTGTACCGATATGATTCCAGCTTACAGACATGTTCAATCTGTCACTAGTAACCCTATGTATCAAAACCCTGATGGGTTTTGATACATAGGGTTACTAGTGACAGATTGTCACCGAGTGTAGGAGTGTCTGTTCATTGTGTAATAGATTATTTAGAGCCTTTTATTTCTTAATTAACGGCATGGTACCGTAGCTCCAGCGCATTAGTGCCAGCTTGCTAAATTCCAAAAACAAGAAAGACATGTAAAGTTTTCTTCCATACAAGACTTAAAGTGTAAAACATGGTTGTTGTTTTTTTCAACATTCTGTACAATTCATTTTGTAGTACTTTTTACTTTATATCTAATAAATGTAAATAGTCTTTTCCACAACAGGGGTAAAGTAGATAATTATCCTACCTTTCCACCATCCACTGCTGCAAACACAAACTTTCCCTGCACTCCAAAGCTGTACACGTTCATTTTTATTGCTATAAAAATATACAATCCAAATAAAGGAATATTAAATGTTAAATACCCTTCAAACAGTGGCAATAGTTCATATTCAACTTTCATTTTATAAAAAAAATCTGATTACTTTCCTTTTCAGGCCTTTTTGGTGGTGTTTATGTAAACATGAGTGTTTATCCCATACACACACCACATGCCTGATATATGCACACAAGTCATATTAAAAGTTTGTATAACGTAGCGTAGTGAGAAATTGTTCTCAGAGGTTCAACAACAAAAAATGCCCCAAATTCCACCCATATGCCAGACAGTCATGTTGATGGTTTCAACCTTGTCCCCATACAGTACACCACGCACAAGCAGGCTGTGTGCAGAGAGCACATTCAGTGCATTGATCATTACATGTTGCTAACCCCCTCTTCCGTCCCTACCCCCTAATTCCCGTTGCTACACCACTGTTTATAAGTGGAGAGTGTAAGTGCTCGCAAAATGATGATCTGAACGCAACGAGGTGTTGGATCGAAATCAAAGTTATTTCGCAGCTAGCCCTATAAGAAAACTGTACCGAAACGCACGGAATGCCAGCTATTTCTCGCAAAACTCGCCTGCTCGCTACGCCCATTGCATAGTTGAAAACGTAGCGGGCAAAATTCTAGGTGGCGCGCGCTGTGCAAAAAAAAGTTTAGTTGGCCACGAGAGGGCGCTAGGCAAAAAGCATGATCGCAATGGCTGCTCACATGTGAAATGACACAACCACGAAGTTACAAAAGTTATGAAATGAATGCTGGAGTAAGGAACCTGTCGGGTAATAGTAAGTACTGAAACCTGACCTGGTTACATATACTATAAATCAGAGTTTCAACTGAGTTACGAAGTTTCAGATACATACTCACCAAGGAAAGTCTTTCCATAGTCAGTTGACCTCAAAAGCTTACGAGTTCCTGAACCTGAAACAACCAATGCTCAATATAAATTGCCAACATTGAAATCAAGTGTCTAAACTACAAGAAAAATGTCCAACAAAATACATTTCTGCCGGTTTGACACTAAATTTTTTATCAGTAACTGACGTTACAAAAAAGGAAATTGCAAAATTTACATACTGTTCATGTTAAAGTTTCCTATACTGTGCATTGATGGAATTTTTTTCAGACTGTTACATCATTAGATTGTAAGTCACTTGCTACCATAATAATTATTAACTAGACTTATGTTTATGGACAAACACAGGGCTATTTCGGTAACTTTTTTGTGACATATTATGTGACATGTAAATTTTCAAGTTTAAGTTCCATCCAGAAAGGATGTGTAGTTCTGTTTATAATAAATGGTGGAATATAAATATGTGATGACATTCTCATAGGACTTTGAATTATGACGTCACATGTCAAGTGATGTCATGATGACGTCACATCAATTTCCGTCTTGTTATATTCTTGGAGGGGATTCGTATTTAAACAACTTGGACGCAGATAGCACCACAACAGCTCCAGCTCGGTTTGGCTTACAACTTCATGACACACGTTTATTCAACATGGCTCCGCGCACAGAAACTCTTACACGAGTTGACCTTTGACATACTCTAATACAGGGTAAGCCTTAAGGATTTTTTTTTGTATAGCAAAAGTGCTATGCAAATTTTGATTTAGCAATTTTGATAGCAATTTACCAATTTTGCATAGCAGTTTTGTTATACTCAAATTTAGCCTCGGCTTTGCAATTACTATTTACCTGTCAGTGTCAGACTGTACAAATTACAAAGCAATAAAGAAGTAACTAATTACATTAAGCTGTGAACTTAATGACTCATCAGTTGTCTGTTTATTTCAGGAGCAGCATGCTTGCTGGAATAACTTTCGAGTGAAAAAGCAAGTTATTAACCCGGGCCATTCCTGGCCCGGGTCTAGAATTATTGGCAGTATTTGCCTTGATACCGGTAGTTTTTGTAGTAGCCATGTTTTCATCAATATGCTACACAGCGCACAAACGACAACACAGCTGGGATTTTGACGTTTTAGTTCCCACGAATCCCACGTGCGTATCAAGTGATTTACTTGAAGGGGTAAACCTCGTTTTCCGTGTCGGCAAAATGTTTAAGATAAACCGACAAATATCTAAAGAATAGTGATGAGAAAAGGGCTCGATTTACCCGGGTGCACGCATACACCAGTGCATGTAGATTTTTGCTTGTGCACCACTGCACGTAGCTTTTTACTGAGCATGCACGACGTGCATGTAACTTTTTTAGCCACCAAAATATTATTTACCAGTGAGTGAGAATAAGAATAAAGTTTGTTGAATACTTGACCAAATAGTGTACAAACGTGTTATTTCTTTTATAAATCCATAAATTATTCCTCGCACAGTCGCAGCAGTCAAAGTACGAGGTAAAATCTCGACGTCGCGACGTACGTCCTGCAACCTCCTCCGATCATGCACGTGATTTACCACGTGATACATGCTGCGGATAATTTGGTATCGCACTGACGCTCCGGGCATCCCTTATGTCCGGATCATAAGTGCGATTCCAAATTATTAGCTGCGTTTATCACGTGGTCTCGTTATTGGCCGATCAGACGCCGCCTGTTTACAAACTAAACACGTACAGATTTTATACAGCTGAACAAAATTGACGTTCTTTTTCAGTATTTGTTTACCATGTCCGATAGTTGTGGAATTCAGTGGACCGAAATTTGGTGGCAAGTACACTTTGTGTCAACTTTTCATGATCAAAATGTTGTATAGCAGTTTTGCGATGCACTTTGAAAATTGCGTCGCAGTCGGCCTCGAATGTGTCGCAAACTGCGATGCAATACCGCTTATTGCGGACCCTGCTCTAATAGACTGGCTATCTGTCACATGCAGACACGACATCCCTCCCCTTCAAAAAGAAACTTTGGTTTTCTTGAATAATGGGTGACATGCAAACGATTAACTATTACAATTTCCACAACCCAATAATCACAGCAACTAACAAACATCTTTAACTTTAAATCCAAGCAGAAATATTAAATTTTAGGCGAATTTACAAAACCCTCATATGATCAACAACATGCATCTGTCTGACCTTCATGGATTTGCATACATGCATGAGTCAAGCTACTACTAGCAGTGCAGGTTTGGAATTTACAACACGCGGGTGGAGGGTAGCCCCCCAGCCGTACCCTGACGCGTTGGTCGTGATAAGTACCGATGGGCGGGGCGGGCGGAAAATGCGGCCCTGCGTTACGTGGGCCTCGACTAGCCACCAACGAAGGTGGGGGACTAGCCAAGACGTAGTGGGCACCGGATGGTTGATCGGGTGCCAACGGGGTTTGTAGAAAGAAAGCAGGAGAAGTTGAATTGGCCTCATCCTCAACCTGCAAAAATCCACTAAGTCCACCAAACAGGCCATAAGGCCCAACAGCCTGAGCCAGGCTCGGGCTGGAGCCACTTCCGTCAGGAGGAAGAGGGACACGCACTGCCGAAGGTTCAGCAGGCGGTCCTCCGATGGGCGGGCCAGTCCCCTGCAAAGATCGAGGGATGCACCTAGAAAGGTGGGAACCTGAGAGGGGACTGGATAGGATTTCTTGGTGTTGATGAGAAATCCAAGGTCGGAAGCAAGGTGCCACGTTAGTTGGAGCGCCGCTTCCGTCTCCCTCCGAGAACGACCCACTACTAGCCAATCGTCGAGGTACATGAATATCATGATCCCTCGTCGCCGCAGTGCCGCCCCGATCATCTTCACGATCCGGGTGAACACCCGCGGAGAAGTGGACAGCCCGAACGGGAGCACCACAAATTCGTACAGTATATTTTTGTATTGGAAACGTAGGAATTTGCGGTGCTCCGGCCTGATCGGTACGTGAAAGTACGCGTCCTTCAGGTCTATACTGGCCGCCCACGCTGGCGTTATGATTGATTCGAGAATGGTCAGTAAGGACGTATGAACCTGTTGAGGGGTTTTAAGTTCAGTATTGGATGCCACACGCTGGCCTCCTTCATGGGGGCCAAGAGGAAGGTTGACATGAAACCCGCCCAGGTCCCCCCTTGGGGGACAACACGAACTGCTCTCTTTAGAAGGACGGCGTCGATCTCCCCCTCGAGGGAGCGGCGTTTTGCTGTGTCGGGCGGTACGGGCGTTGTCTGAATAAGCATGTCCGACGGGGGGGTCCTCGTAAACCGCTTCTGATCCGTTCGAGGACCCGGTGGGAAGTCACCTGCACCCAGGACCCCAAGAACTCCTGAGAAATATTTCTCAAAATCCCCTGAGTGAAAATGATAATAAGAGTCCACGCGCTTAGCGTAGGCACTCCATGTCTTTGCGTGCATTATTCCGTCTATGTGGTAAACGCACACACGGTCCAGCAGAATTGTGGGAAAAGCCAGGACCGGTTCTGCCGTCGGTCCTGATCTCTTCTTGAACGACTGACGCTCAGGAGGAGGAGGATCGGTACCAGCAGGGAGATTCAGGACCCTGATCATATCCCGTTGAACCAAGCGGAGTTCGGTCTTAGCCACCAATAGGCATTGCATGGTGCGGGTCAGTTCGCTCTCGTCCGCTGAGTTGTCAGAGTACGGGGGGCGAGTTGTCACCGGGGAATGGGAACCAGGCCTCGGGGGTGAAGCAGCGCCGTCACGGTGTCCCGGTATCGAGCCCCGCTCGGACTCTAATGATGCCGATGGGTGTAAACTAATACCGGGCGGGGATGCCGGTGCACGGCTCTCCAAGCGCGGCATTGTCCGCTGGTCTGCAGTCACCCCACCATGAGGTCAAGGGGTCCGTCAGCTCCGACAGCCGGCAGTGGCTGAAGGGGCTGACTAGAGGACTGCTGCCGCGGTGACGTACCGTCACCGGTGCAGTCCCCCGAGAACTCGGGCTTGTCTGGTGGGATGTACGTCCCTCCATTATCGACACACCCAGTCCTCCCCAACTTCCTAGATTTACTCATTTCTTACTTCACTTCACTCAGAATAACTCACTATAATAACTCTACAATAAACACTTTCTCTTTATCACAGCAAAGAGGCATAAATAAAACAGTGAAATTCAGGTCGATTGAAATTTCACAATATACCTCGCCTGCGGCTAAGAGAAAAAGAGGACGCTAACGTAGTGCGCATGTCACAGGGCGTCGAGGGTAGGACACTTGAGGGCCGTATTGTGTGTAAAACTCTTAGCAAATTGCCTGCCGGCATAGGGAACAATGCATAGGTAGTATTCGCTCTACAGGTAAGTAGAGTGATGTAGACCTTATACTTAGGATGCGTGCCACACTGTCTCTTGGGTCTGCCCGCACATGGACTGGGCAGCTCCTTTGGTGGGGTCACAGCGGGTGGGGTATCAGTTACAGTCTTTGGGGGACTTATTGCCTGGTCCATGGTGCTCCCACCGCTGTCCGCTATGGGAGGTTCACTGGCAGTGTTTATGCCTGTGTCACTTGCACTCTGCGTGAACTTCTGAACATGGCTGGTGTTTCGGGAGTACTGGGCTCCCTCCGGGGATGCAACAACCACACTGTTGCTGGTTTTACTCACAACGGTGAATGGGTCGGGAATGAAGGGAGTAGATCTTCTCCTGCCTCACAAGGAGTTGGTTGCCAATCTGCACATCAGAGTATTTTGCATTTCGGCGTGTATCCACGTACAGTTTGGCTTTTCCTTTGCTTTCAGCATCATGGTCACAAACCTCCAAGTCAGTGTGATCGTCTGGGTTGAATGCTGGTAGTTTGCCGCAGATTTTCCGGTTGAAAAGTAGCTCAGCAGGAGTTTTCCTTGTGGCGGGGTGTTCAGTTGCGCATTTGCGCAGTTCTTTACTCCAGTCCTGACCTGCAGCTTGCGCAATGCGGATTCGTTTCATGATCGAGTCATTCTGTCGCTCCACCTCACCGTTTGCTGGAGCCCACAGTTTTCGAACTTTCCAGTGCGAATTGCTTCTCTCACGTTTGCAAGTTCACCGTCTTCAGCAGACGCGTTTTCGACTTGCCTCATGGTCATGGCACGCGGCGTCACAGATACGGCTACGAAACGAACATATTCATCCGCGCCATGGGCATGTTCCGGTTTGCCCTTGCCACTTGAGAGACGTGACAGGGCATCAGCGATATTCTCGCGTCCGGGGAGGTATACAACTTTGTAATTGTACGGTTGTAAGCGTAGTACCCAGCATTCAATTCGGGCACACGGTTTGGAACGGGGTCCATATATGGCCTCGAGTGGCTTGTGGTCAGTTAAAAGCTCAAAGTTGCGTCCGTAGATATAGGCATGGAATCTTTCGCAGGCCCAAATTAACAACAGCGTTTCCTTTTCTGTTTACGAATATCTTGCTTTCAATGATGTATGCTTTGGCTAAGTTGTTCTTTACCATAATATTATAGTTATAGATGAAAGTTGATGTGACGTCATCATGACGTCATCATGACGTCATCACGTGACATGTGACGTCATAATTCAAAACCCTATGAGAATGTAATCACATAGTATATGCCACCATTTATCATAAACAGAACTACACATCCTCCCTTGGTGTAACATACATGTATACTTGAAACTTTACATGTCACATGTCACAAAAAGTTACTGAAACAGCCCTGTGTTTGTCCACAAACATAAATCTAGTGATTTTAAAACCATTTTTCTAAAATTTTTCTCAGTGTACACAATAAATACATACAAACATTTATGTAAATAAAAATAAAAAGTTGTCCTTTCTCTGCCTTTGGTCACATGATTAAATGCTAAAACTGATAATTTAATCCAAATTCATATTTTCTTCTGTTTTAACATTCAAAACTGAACTGAAACAATGTGCAATCATAAAGTGTCATCCCCATCACTTTACATTTGTCACAAAAACAAATGCCAAACCTCAAGTTTAATATTACTTTGCCTTTCAGCTGTAGGAATATAGATATTTCATGTACAACTGAGAGTCTTCAAACTGAACCAATTGAAATGTTAATCTTCATTCATGCAGGCTTACTAGCATTGTACGATCCATGTACATACAAGTAAGTATGCACATGTTCATGTATATGACTGCATAGATTAGCATCTGTTTGCTGCGTATTAACCAAACTAATTACCCCAAACCATCTGGTGCTGAATATTAACAATTTAACAAATTTCAATATTGCTTTTCATTTACCTGTTTTGTCCTTGTCAGTCCCCGATGATACAAGCACAAATAAAGCACCTGGCTCCATTTCTTTGGTTCCCCATGAGTAAGACATCACATTACTCTGCACATCTCTCCAATGTATTCCAAAATCATCCGACACCCACAGTTTGAACTGACAATACAGCATAAAAAACATTAATGATTCAAGCATTGCCAGTATGTGTCAGGATGAATTCACAAAGAAAAATTATAATAAAAGATCTTCAAGCAAGTGTACAACTACAGTCGAGTCTCGTTATAACAAACTCGTTCAGACCTAGCCAAATTGTTTGTTATATCAGAATTTTGTATTAAGAGGAACATCAGTCCCATTGTGCACATAATGCACAGTCGGGACCAAGGCATTATGTTTGTTACAACCAGAATTTTGTATTAACAGAGTTTGTACTAACGAAAGTCGACTGTACATACATGTATTGTAGAATGCAAGGGATTGCAAGGGGCAACCCTCTGTGGGCAATTTGAAAAACACATTGCAGATTTTTGCGATGAACATAAGAAGCTCTTTTACATACAATATGAGTCAAAAAGAAAGTGATAGATTTGAAAAATATTTCCAATAATAATTTGCTCGCTCCATTTCACAAAACAATGTATGGACGAAGTACATCTTATTGACTATTAATATTGAAAATTTCACGTAATTTGCATACTCTATTCCCAAGTTATGTCTATTTCAATCACAAGATCACTCGGCTGTCCACCACTGATCATTTATACTGTTCTACAAATGATAAATACCCATTGAGTACAATGAAACATGGATGTTTTCCCACCTCCGTGAATGAACGAGAACTTGCAAAGGAAAACATACAAAAATCGTCATCAATGTTTCGGAAAAAAGTTGACTCATATTCAAAACACAAAATCTGACAGTAAAAATAATGTTTCAGTCTTTATTTCAATTATTAACATTTCATTTGTATTTGAATGCCTGTGGGTAATCTGTAATTATCACTACTAGTGCAGGGCCAGTCGAAAATGTGCCTGTTCGGAAGGGGCAGTTGGGAACTGCAGCTCAAGCAAACAACGCATATGATTCAATGGTGCTTCCACAGGTTCAACGCACACTCGCAGGTTAAACGCACACATGTCGTCATCCACTGGCACTGATGTACCCTTACTGGACAATATGAGTAAGATTTGAGGCTTTGCATGGTGGAGCTACTAAATGATGAAAGGTTTGCGGAAACACCATGTGCGAATAATTTCTCAACTAAGAGATTGGTTCTGAAAAACAGAATGGTTCTGAAATTGGACAATATGGTATCGCCCTACAGTAACGGCTGCTCAGTCGGCCGTCTGTTGCTCAGTCGACTGCAAAATGCATGTGCCCGTGCAGCCACTCACGTACAACTAAGAGATTGGTTCTGAAAAACAGAATGGTTCTGAAATTGGACAATATGGTATCGCCCTACAGTAACGGCTGCTCAGTCGGCCGTCTGTTGCTCAGTCGACTGCAAAATGCATGTGCCCGTGCAGCCACTCACGTACATGTACATGTACATATGGAAACATGGCATGCAGTGCTATTCACCCATACTGGACAATGGTATCGCCCTACAATGCACGTGCGCGTGCCCATCCTATTTGCATTGTTAGCGTCATATTGAGCATGCGCGCTTTAGCTTTACATGACGTAAACAATTTAAAAGAACGGCAGTGCGTGGTGTTATGTTCTAAGCTATATACTGCCACGTTTGCCTTCAGAAAATGCTGCTTTTTTGCAGCTTTTTCGAGAACCGCTCATCCAAACAACTTCAAACTTGACACTGCACATTCTGTTGTCCCGAACAATACACCCGCCGATTTTCAACTTCATACGGCGCCCGGTTCTGGAGATAATCGACATACCGACAGACAGACACACACACACAGATTCCTGGAATTATAGTAAGGATTACAGTTCAATAGTTTCCTATGGCATTCCATGGTCAGCTATAAAAATGGGTTCTGTTAGTTAAAATGTATAACTTTTGATGGCACAGATTAAACTTAGGAAAAAAAAATTCACAGAAGTGAAGGAACATGCTTTTTAAGACATACATGTACTTCATTGGTGTATCAAATTTGATTGCTTTTTAAGAAAAAGTCTTTAATCCAAGTCACTTTCTTTTTGACTCACCCTGTACATGTGTTACTTGCACCAAATTCAATTAAACAAACTGACCCCTGCACTGCAGACAAACAAAGAAAAGGCAAAACTGCAAACTAGCTATTAAATTTGATCAAATAATTTTAACATTTGGGCAAGTCAAAAAATCATAAACCTCAGTGCCAAAACTTTTAAAAAAAAACAAAACATTTATCATTTTGAAGCTTATTATCTGTATTTTATTGAAATATAGTTTATTTCTAACAATGTTAAACAGGTAAGCTGTTGCGTTTAAGTGAAAAAAGTACATTAATACATGGAAGTACATGTACATGTACATGTACATACAAAAATCAAAAGACATGATGCGGTACTATTAGACGACTGTCTTGTTGTGAACACTCATGAAGTCCACAACATCTTTGCAAGGACTGAAACCAACAAAGCCTGTGGCCCACATGGTATCTCCATTAATAAAGTCCTCAAGCTGTGTGGCCAACCCTGCTGCTTAACATGTTTTCATCAATGATTTTGAATAGTGGGGACATCCCAAAGTGTTGGAAATTTTCTTTTTATTACTTCAGTGCCCAAGGTTAAGAATCCAAAAGTGTTAAATGATTTTCGTCCCATATCCTTGACCTCAAATGTAATAAAATGTCTGGAAAGGTTCATACTAAGAACGTTGTGTAGTTAAGTTACCCAATTTGACTCTCATCGGTCTGCTTATCAGAGAAACAGAGGAGTGGAGGATGCACTGATTACTTATCTGCACAAATTTGTACAATCATTTTGATATTCTTAAGTCATGTGTTAAGCTCAATTTTTATAGACTTTTCCAGCACTTTTAACACCATTGTTCCTCACATGTTAATGCAAAAATTACTTAATCTTGATCATACTGGTACATGTAGCTTTCTTACAGACAGACCACAGCGGGTGAAGTGCAATAATTGTCTGGTGTTAAATCTGAGGAGGCAAGTCATATTCGTCTAAGGATGTCAGTAGAAGAATGGCATGTGGGCTCGATGTCGCAACCAAGGTACCGGTACCTGAACTTCTCTGTGATTTCAACAGGCTCAGCAAGGACAGTAACAATTTCCTTCCTCGTGCTGCCGTGACTGGATATCCTGGTGATTCAATGAATTTCTTATGCCTAATGAAAGAGCAAACGATGGATCACTAACAACGTTGAGGTCTTCAATGACAAACACAGAGCTGTGTCGGTTTTGGAGAAAAAAATGATTGTGTTATGATTTTTGTAAAGGAAGTACCTTTTGTAGATATTCAAGCTTTATCCAGATCAGATGTGTAGTTCCATAGATATTAAATTATGCACTTTCAATGTTACTTCACATGACATGTGATGTCATCGTGATGTTACTTCAATCTTCACCTACATGTGGTGTGACGGCAGTTGTGCCTTGTAAATGCTTGTCACTTGGTGGTCTGTTCTGCGTGCCATATATATCCTTGTCTGGTCACATTTTGTGAATCGTTATTTTCGACTCCAAAGAATTGAGGTTTTCCCTCAAAACTTGACCTAGGGACAGAGGTTATTTGATTACTATATATTTTATAGTTCATATAATTATTGTGAAGTAATTTTAAGTCATTGAATGATGTTATTTGTAATGTTTTGAGGATCAATAATTGCTCGATAAAACCAGTTTTGTATAAATGTGTTTGTGCAGCGATGTCTCATCAACGACACATGTTCACTGCACCTCATGTAGTAATTTATGTTTATGCCCCTTGTGAATAATGGATTTGGATTTGGGTTTAATCCTGGGCTTTACAATATGGTAAATCCTCTTCTTGTTTATTATAAACCTGGGATTTTTTTAGAAGCAACATGTCTAATTAGAAGCAACATGTCTAATTATTCCACATGTTAACTACATACATGTATTCCACTTGTATGTCCACTTTACATATACATGTATGCACTTTATGCGTTGTGCTTATTATATTCCTTTGTGTTTATTTTTTCCAATTTTTACGTGAATCAAGTGAAAAGTACCAATGTTAAAGTGAATCAACTTAACCAAGTGAACCAGTGAAAACCAATGAAGTGACAATTATTGAAAGCCAGAATAAATCAATTGAATAAATCAAACTTTGATTTAACATGTTTAATTGAACCTCAAGAGAACTTAGTAATTATATAATAACCGCCACGAGTGGACTTTCTTCCTCAATGCTGTACAACAAACAAAACCCGATCAATAAAATGAAACACTTGTAGTCCGTTTGCTCCTCACAATCATGGCAGATTTGATCATTTTGTGAGAAGTTTGATTGGGAAAGATGTAAGTGAAAATGTTAGTGAAGGCAGATGAAAAATGGAGGATTTTCAGTCAGCACAAACAAGGGGAGGACCTATGCAGCATCTCAAATTCACCGGGACAGATGAAGAAGCCATTTTCCCTGAATATCATTGCTATGCGTTCCATCAGTCAATCAAGTAGCTGACTAGTTCTAGCACGCAAAAAGTAAGTCATGTCACCCACTTCGATAGCCGCTGAGCTCAAAGGGTATTGTGCACAGTGCCCTCAATGTGTGACATTGCGCCAGCACAACGTAAAAAATGTCCAAATGTTGACAGTAAGTCATGGTAAGTTTCCGCGAGGCTGCAGAAGCAAAGTCCAACAGGAATATAGCTTAAGTATGGTTTTTGCCACTCAAAGTTGATATCTTGGATTTACATGTAGGCCAATAATCAAAACATGTACACTTAAATACAGTCCGGAGTATCAACTCCCATGCTGCCAAAACAGAGTACATGTACATGTACTACTGTTCTTTAATACAGATTTTTTGCTAATTTTGCAGGGGAAGTGGTTTTGCCGCCTGTCGTATGCTTCACAGATGATCAACTTGTGAACTATAGCACGTAGTCCTACACACACACACACAGACAAGTGTGAATATCGTAGACCCCCCATGTCCTTCTTTTGTTTGTACTTGTGTACCTGTTTGCAATTGTGGCCCTTCGGGAATTGTGAACCCTATTGTCCTCTTTTGTTCAATGTCCCCTATTCAATGCAGAAACAAACTCATAGCCTCACCTTGCATACATGTACCGGTACATGTACATACTGTGGACATTCCTTTGTATTTGTGTAATTAAGAAAAAACGGAGAAGAAAATCACTTTACTCCCACTTTGAACACTCTTTCAAACCAATTTTTTATCATGATTTTTAAACAGAAATGGTTAAATTGAAATTGGGTCAGGATTCAATAATGGACATCATGTTCAGCTAAACAAAAAGGCAGTTTGGTTTCTTGGGATTGTTCCGCGAAGGATCTTGCGACTGGATTGAATCTCCAAGGTTTTTACAAATTTTTCCCGATGGTGCTGCTTGACAAGGACTGTTTTCCCAATCCATGGTGCTAGAAAGTACCATTCCTTTATCAAGGACTAAACACATTTTCTTTGCATGCTTTTAGTGCTGCTGAGTAAGCCTGTTCGATATCCATTTATTTTTAAATCGGCATATCGTGAAAAAAATATCAGATATCGCGATATTATCGTGATGACGTCATTTTTCCATTCATGGAACAATGGAATAAAAAAAAAAAAAAAAAAAAAACACGACCCACCGATCCACCACATGTCCACAAAAGACCCAAAAGACCCATGTCCTGAACGAACGATTTATTTGACTAGAGTCTCATTTTCTTTTTTCTTTTTTAATTTAGAAAAAAAACAAAACACATTCACACAAAAAAAATTAAAATGTTGAAATGTTGGATAAAAAATGCAATTTATTAGAAATCCATATCGCGGAAAAGAACGAAGCACAAGCACAAGCACGCGCATTTTGACATCTATGACGTGACGCGCGCGCATAGTACGCACAGTACACCATTGCGGCAAGGGTGTAGGGTGTGTGAAAAACAAAAACAAGTATTTAGTATTTTTTATCTTTTAGAATTATAATTTTTTTTTTTTGTCCGGAATATTATTTCCTGGTTCAGAAAAAGTCTTCAATCAAATATACAAACTTTTTTTTTTCTTTTTTTTTTAAAACGATGTTAACTCAAAATGAAATGAAAATGAAAATGAAAAAATGAATGGACAAAAAAAATTTCATTTACGATTCTTTGTTTTTGTTCTGTTTTAAAAAAATGGAGAGAATCTAAAAAGGTTTGACTTTTTGATTGTTGTTGCTTTTGCTTTTTTGTTGCTGAAAATATGAACAGATTTCATAAGTTTGGGACAGCTTTGGCACAAAAATACGTGCAGGAAAATTCGATTCTAGTTTCGCCTGCGCGAGCTCCATGCGCGCGTCGGGCCTAGCCCTGTGGATTTTTTTTTTTCTCTCCCCCAAGCCCCAAACGCTCATCCGAAATACGCTATGACATTTGACTTCATACTTTTTTAAAAAAAAAAAAAAAAAAAAAAAAATATAAATATATATAATTTTTTATTTTTTTTTTTTTTTTTAAAATCCTCCCAAGCCCATATAGTGCCCACGTCATAAAAAAGTATCGTGGAGGGGGCGCCGTGCGTATGGATGTCGGATGGTGCTGAAAAAAAAAAAATTGATCGGTCTCCTCGTCCCTCGAGCGATGCGGAAAAACTCTCAACTCATTCACTTCTAATTCTATTCAAGCACATGTATTTGTGGTGTTGTGTCTATACAAATTCACATTTTCAAACAAAACAAACAAAACAGGCACCTTTGTTTTGTTGCGAACTGTCGCTTTCTTCCTTTCTTCACGGCCCTCCGATTACGTTATTATTTTCGTTGGCACCGGGTGAAATTGTGTTGTGTGTTGTGTTGTTGCGTGTGCAGCAGCACAGCGTGAAGCAAAATAAAATATCGTGCACGTCAGTCAGTTAGTGGTTCCGCCTCTGAATAGGTACGACCTATCGGTATATAATGCAATGCGAAGAATTATTTTTTTCATTTTTTTTTCGCTTTTTTTGCTTTGGCGATGATTTGAAACTGTTTGACTTTGGACCAAAAAGCGGTACCAAAAGAATATTTATATTTATCGTTTTTCGATGTTTCGATTGTGCCGATTTTTTTATGATTTTTATATGATTTCCGATATGAAAATATAATGGCTTGCTGCTGAGTTCTTCCTGTGTGCACAGGGGGCCTTTTGTTGTATACCAAAGAGTGCAGAACAGGAGGCCGTGCAAACGGGAGGTAGCTAGAACAAAAGATTGCGTTCCTGGCCTGCACATGCCTGCAAACGGTTAATGTATTTTTTGATCCCTCGCTCCCTAAGACTCCTGCCACCATTCCAATTATTAAAATATAATCAATTATAAAATTTTCAGAGAGATATATTTTGGTAACTCCCGTTACAGTTTGTCCACCCATATTTAGTACAAGTTAAAACATATAAGAAACTAACAAACAAAAACAATTTTCTCTAAGATTATTAACCTTTCTCTCTGCACTAAAAACAAAATCTCTTTTTACCTGCATTCTGCAGGTAAAAACAGGATGCCAAAATGACTACCTAACCCCCATAATTTAAGCCAAAACAAAATCATTTTTTTGACAAAACATAGACTTAAAGGTTTAGTCATCATTTGTAATTTCTGCATTTTGTTCGTTTGAAGCAACAAAAGTGCTCAAAATCTAAAGAAGGGTGCTTAACAACTAACCCGATGAAATTTCAGCTCAGCTTCAGCTGTATATTCCGAGAAAAACAGCATTCTAGGATCTCGATTTCAAATCAAAAGTTGCTGAATCATGTTTTGGATTGGGCCTGAATTCAGCATCCGAGACACGGAGTAGATTGCAGCTACGCGATGTCACGCACTGATCTGACGAATTATAGCAACCCCGCGCACGTGTACGTCGTGCCAAAGCTTGCGCACACTTCGCCGAATAAAAAAAATGAACTACTAAGGCCAAAAAAAAAAGTCTCCGGTTTCTGGTATGCGCGCGCGTCGCCGTAGCCATGCGCGTCGGCAAAATGAAAAAGGTTTTTTTTTAAATACAAGATGATGTTTCAAAACCGCCAAACTCACTGGTTTGACTGGAATTCTGCTGCTGCACAATTTTAACGTGTTTTTAGAAGGGGTTATGATCGAGAATAAGATTTATGTGGCCTCTCTGGACTCCCATATATTTGCACTAAGTTTAGTCGGGCACTATTTGCAGTCATCAGCCGACATTTGAAGCCCAAAAAAAAAAAAAAAACTGGTAAAAAAAAAAAAAAAGCCGCGTCGCCGCACCACTTTTGGGGCAAGCTCCATACCAGAAACCGGAGACTTTTTTTTTTTGGCCTAATGGAAATTTCCAATGGTGCAACTTAAGAAGCACCATTGGAAATGCCTTCTTTCGTTGATTTCTTCAAAATGACAGCTTGCCAGAAAGAATAATTTCACAGGGAGTTTAGTCCCCTTACTATCTTTCAACCAAGTATCTTTTTCAACAATAATTACGTCAGTTACTTTTTGGGATAGCTGCAAATGATGGACTATAGCTTTAACCATATTCTATCTCACTGTCACATCACTCAAATGAAAGGTCTTGTTGTCCCCTTCAATTTGATACCAGATTTGAGGTTAAGATGCTTGCAGTTTTGAAGATTTCATAATTTTTCCCTTTCAGCCATATCCACACTCTTTCAATTCCATATACCTGTTTCTCTTTGAAGTACAGCAGTAATGCATAGTTACCTAGAATCCTTCAGTTTTTTTATGGTATATGTGATAAAACCTTTCAAATGGGCATCTAGATTTTTTTATTAAAACAAACAGAGATACTGAAATAAAAAGCATCTGTTATTACCGGTAATTCCATAGCCTTTACACATACAATTCTAATAAAAATAACCAGTGATGAAAACTCCTTTGCAAATATCTATCAAAGAGTGACTGTGGGCAGCCAAAAGGTTCCAATTACACAACGTGAAAGAACCACATGACCATCAGTTTCCCAGTGATAGGCCACCATTGCAGAAGGCAAGCATTTGATTACAACAACAATGTGCATTGCAAACTTAACAATAGGGCTTACTTTTATGTAAAATAACTGCAAATTCTTAATCAAATGGTATAATGGTTAATACCTCTGCCGTGTACGGTTGTCATAATAGTGCCGACCGAGCACTGGTTAGGCTCCACATTTTTCTCACATTTGTTGCCATCCATCACAGCTTTGAATTGTGTCCTACTACGCGACACACTGTACGATCTTTGCCAACTACAATCGCGACACTAACTTTCTTGTACCCAGATATAGGCTGGGTCATAAGAGAGCCCTATGGCGATCAAGTACAGTAATGAATACACAGCATAACCCACCTGCTGATATGGTGAATGCGCTAGTAGCATATTAGTAGCTGTGCTGTGGAAAACAATTGCCCCATCAAGATAAAAAGGAAGAATGGATTCATCAAATGTTTCACCGCCATTCAGGGTGACATACACACGTGTCTGGCTCATATCTTGGTCTTCCATATATGAAACAAGGATCACCTACAAAATACAAAAACACAAATAAAAATCTAGCAACACTTGTAGTTAAAACGAATAATGCAAATGAAACTTGTGCAATCCCCTGGCATGCTGACAGTTTTTATACAGTCACTAAGTGCGGACACTTGTCAGTGTACCTAACCAAAATGGAAGATTTCTATTGTTTTAGCAATAGTGACCTTGAACTTTGACCTGTCCGCCCCAAAGGCAATATGCTTAAGACTACCAAGAACAACCCACAAATCAAATTTCAAGTTCCTAAGTAAAGTATTTCTCAAGTTATCGTGCTGACAAGAGTGAACCTAACCAAAACATACACGCACACACAGTGAGTATTTGCCTGCAATTGGGGACCCCCTATTATCCCTCTTTTGTTTGTACTCTATTGTTCAACATTCCCTATTGAATGCAGAACAAACTCACATGTACACGTATACTCATAGACACACAAAGGGAATACGCTAGAATTTAGCTAGAGCAATTTAGTCCAAAGATTACCAAAAGTGCTGGAATCTTTTGAGATAAATTCTAAACCCTCGACAGATGGTTCCAACGACATGTTAACTGTAAGGGTTTGCTTTTTCATATTAAAACAACATACCCAATTTTCATACAGTATAGTGCCCACAGAATAATCTCTACTTCAAACACACGACTACAAAATATTTTCTATAAAACACAAAGTTTGGGGGTAGTTTTGACGAGGTGACACCCCTCCATACCACCCCTGGTTACACTACATGCATGACATGTACCAGGCTGCACTCTCTATCCCCCTCGTTTGGCATATTTTTTATTACAATCTTTAATTTGGCACCATGGGACTTTTTTATGAATATCATGCCTGACCGCTGACATAAACTTTGCATGGGATGGGTTCCTAGATCTCTTTGAAGCTGCAGTACGAGATGCAATTCCATGTAAAAGACAGCGTTCAAGGAGATCTTGTCCCTGGATTGATGACCACATTTAAAGTATGGTTGGTAAAAAAACCTAGGGCCTTTAAGCTTGCCAAGCAAACTGGGTCCAATGAGCACTGGCACGCTTATAAGAAAATCCGCAATGAGGTTAAAAGTGCTGTTAGTATTTCCTTTAACAGACATGTTGACCAGCTTTTTCATTCTGAGAATGATAACAAAAAAGGTTCTTTTCATGTAACTACTGTCCCATTGCATTGACTTTGGTAGTTTGTAAAATCATGGAATCCATTATTGTCAATGCCATATCATCCCATGTCACAAATTATTTGCTTTTGTCATCCGAGCAGTATGGGTTTGTGGTAGTCCACCCAACATTGATGCAATGTTTCTTGATTTTGTAAAGGCCTTTGTTGTAATGCCTCATGACATTCTACTTCAAAAGCTAGCTAGTCAATATAATATTACTGGCAATACAGTGTATTTGGAAGTGGATTGTCTTTCATCTCAGGTCATTATCAGCGGGTACTGTACAGAGGTAGCTTTTCACCCTGGTTCCAGTATCATCAGGAGTATCCAAGGGTAGGGTCTTAGGGCCGCTTTTGTTCAACTTGTTTATCAATGACCTTCCCTCATGTACTTCTTCTGCCTGTCTGTTGTTTGCAGATGATACATTATTATTCAGACCTTTATCTTGCCAACAGGATGAACGTATTTTACAGGAGGATCTTAATCAAATCCAAAGACCGTGTGTGTAGACAACAGGATGAATCTTAATATTAAGAAAACTAAAGTTATGCATATCACTTGTTCTAGCAATCCCGCTGTTCCTACGTATAATATGGGATCATTCCGTGTCAATTCAACACGATTTTGGACCCGACCCTCACAGATTAAAACAATATTAGGTGTGATGATTGGCCTACATAATTTGTATAAGAGATACACCCAGAACTGAAATCTTTTGTAGTGTGGCTCGTTAGATTTTGAGATATGGGTCAACTAACTTTTGACAAATTAGCATGACCTCCGAACTTTAAATATTTGTATCTCCAAAACTATAGCACCTACAAAGCCAAGTTGTACACCATAATAAGGCTCTTTGAATGGCCTCCATTTCATAAAATAAAACTTAAATCTTACCATGAAGCACAGGGAAAATGCGTAACGAAATGACCTTTGACCTTGAATTACAAAAATGCTTCAAATTTTGTGTTTTTTCTCAGATGTTAGTTTATTACATGATGTAAGCAACCTATTGGAAAATTTTGTAATGGCTGCTCTTAAAATTTTCAAAAGATGATTTTTTAAATATACATGTACCGTACCATGTCCAGGAAAAAACGTAATTTGCATACGTACTTACCGTACAAACAGCAAGTGCACATTGACCTGTACATACTTGCCCTCGACAGCCCTAATGTGTTGTGTCAAATACAACATCTTGCTAGCTCTAGATTGTAGTGTAACGGGGGTGTCATTGGCGGGGGCACGTGTCTCCCAGTGGATGTTCATATCCCCCGGTTTGGCATTTGTTTCTCATCTTTTGCTGAAAAGTGGACAGGGTTTCGGGTGGCACCATGTGGAGGGAGGTTTCTTCTTGGAACCGGTTCTTAATTTTCAGAACCACACTTCTTCCAAGAGCAGACTTCTTTCCACATGGTGTTGCCTGCAATATTGTCTACTTAATATGTCAGCCGCCATGTAAAGCGTCAAGTCATATCTTTTGCTTAATTTGTTTCTTTTTTTAGTATCATTTTGGTTTGCGGTAACACCATGAGGTAATGACTACTGCTCAGAAGATATTTATACGTATGTAGTTCTGAAAAGAACTTGTCCTGCTTGTTTTCTTTTGCTTTTTCTCATCTGGTTTTTATTTGTTCATAGTAATTTAATATCTGATAACTTGCAATGAAACTTTTTTTAACCGGGGGGTTGGCATTTTTCTCATGTTTTGTTCAATTTGCTAATTTGTTTTTTGCTAATTCTTATCTGGTTTTTATTTACTTGCAATGAAACTTCTTAACTCTTTAACGTTAAATGTGGACATCCACAATAATTTGGTCTTTAAAATGTATTGTTTTTTTCTTTAATGGGGGACTTCTTTCTTCCTTTTGTTGGACTATATTTTTGGCTTTTCCGCATAGTTGCGGAAAAGCCTTTCTTTTTGTCCTGATTTTTTTTCTTTCTTCCCTCTTCTTTTTGTTCATCCCAAATCCCATAAACTTTGTACATGATGTTTGTGACATCCACTTTTGGCATTATTAATCTTTGTCATACATAATTCAAAGTCAGCATAGGCATAGTCCCTATAGCAAAGTTGCGTCCACCATGGGTCATGTGACGTCATCACAAATGTGCTTATTTTAAGGTCCTATATCTACAAAACTGTATGTCCAATTCGGTTGAAACTCGGTATGCACATGTAGGTACATGTAGGCCAGGATGTGTTATAGGTAAAAATTGAGGTGACGTCATCATGACGTCATCGTGTGATTTTATATAGATTTGTGAAATTTTGAAGAATACCACAATATCTCTCGACCCCAACACGCTAAATTCAAAATTCTTTTTGCATTACGTTTGTTAGGCAATAGGTGTATGCACACTATTTTAAAAAATGTGTGACGTCACGATGACGTCATCAAAAACGTGATTTTTCAAAACACATATAAGGGGGTCCATGTAAGTCCGATTGTCTTGAAACTTGGTGGGTAGGTACCGTAGGTACTGTTACTAATATGCAAATCTTGAAGTGACATTACAATGACATCATCGGAAGATGTTTTACGATTTTTTTTTTAAATTACAATTTTTCTTCTGCTTTCAAAAATTTACACTTCCATTCATCCGTTTGACTTTTGACAAGTGTTGTTAAGATGACGTCATCGCGGGGCATGTTCAAGTCCTCCATGTTAGGCAACCATTCGGCTAATTTTTAGCCCAATGTACGGACACCTCATTTTTCCCCTTTTTTGTTTTTTGGATAAAATATTAAGATGTTATCATTTTCACATGATTCTCATTTATTTTTGTTAAGACAGTGTGCTGATGACACGCAGTGTTCAGTCTCAAGATGTTGAGGATGATAATGCCGTATGCGTGATTATAACGTGCCAGGGAACTGTCCAGTACCATACTGATACTAGCTCTCCATGGATATATCGCGTGATAATTTACTGGCCACTTCAAACTTTGCCTGGAAAATATTAAAGACTATTTTGACACACCAAAGGAATATGAAGATTGCAAGTAGGAGTATAAAGGTAAGAAGTATCCTTTTTGTCCAGTGGAAATAACAGCTAGTAAAATCACAAATTTAAATGTTGTGTTTTTCGCAAACCAAAGCATGATAATGTCAGATACATTAGGCTTTATTCTAATTTGTTATCTGATAAAGTTTATTCAGACATCGTGTTTGCACTAAAACTGTTCTAATTTGAAGCTTTCTGTGTCGTCACTTTACAAATGTCAAAGCTGGCCTGTGCCTTTTACGGTTTATAAAATTTAAGTGGATTTACAGGATTTTGAACTTATGCTTCCGTCTAATTGTTTCACTCCAAGAACTAATTTTCCGATTTTGTTTTCTTCTTATTCTGTTAACAGACTGTGGATAGTGTCATGAAGAGGGTCAAACTAGTGGGCAGTCTCCAGTCATAACCAACGCAACTCGAGACTATAACTACTCATCATTGGACAGGGAAGGATGAGCTAAACCACTCAAAATTGCTAGATTAAGAATTGGGTGCATTATCTAAGCAAACGGCTACAAGTTTTCCTGGCCAAATTTGCATTGCACGAACTTGTGAAAAAGACCTACACATTTCTTCAGGATGTTGAGTTCTTATTGATCAACTTGAATTTCTAGGACTGCATGCTGGGCATTGAAATCTCGGAACAAGATTGAGATATAAATTATACTGCGAACCCAAGTCAAAAGAATTGCTTTTACCGGTAACTGTGAAACATTTATATTGTTGAAACATTTATATTGTTACATTTACATGTGCAAACATTCTGAACAAGAAAACAGCGGTTCTTGACTTTCACCATTAGGAAACACTGTAAGAAATTGTATAAAATATTCATAAAATTAAATGTGAGAAACCGTGTAGCCTGCCGTATAAGAAATGAACAAGTCAGGTGTGTTTATAAACATAAATGCCCTGCAACCATGACTGTTTCCATGACATAACACCACTAACATCAACTTACATATATACATGTACTTGGGTCACATGGAATGTTCATTGATACATGTGTTAAACCTGTAGGCCCTAAGTTTTATGTGAATTAATCCCTATGATCTCAGAATCACTGAAAAACAAGATTTCTATTGTTTTAACCCTTGACCTTTCAGGCCCAAATGCAAAAGGCTTTTTAGGATTATCAAGAGCAATGCACAAACCAAATTTGAAGTTCATATGTTAAGAATTTCTCAAGTGATCATGCTGACAAGATTTCTATTGGTTTAGCCACTGTGACCTTGACCCTTGACCTTTCACCCCAAATGCAATAGGCTTCTTAGGATTACCAAGAGCAATCCACAAACCAAATTTGAAGTTCATATGTTAAGAATTTCTCAAGTTATCGTACTGACAAGATTTCTATTGGTTTAGCCACTGTGACCGTGAACCTTGACCTTTCACCCCAAATCCAATAGGCTTCTTAGGATTACCAAGAGCAATCCACAAACCAAATTTGAAGTTCATATGTTAAAAATTTCTCAAGTTATCGTACTGACAAGATTTCCATTGGTTTAGCCACTGTGAACGTGAACCTTGACCTTTCGGCCCCAAATGCAATAGGCTTCTTAGGATTACAAAAGATGATCTATAAACAAAATTTGAAGTTTATATGTTAAGAATTTCTCAAGTTATCACGCTGACAAGATTTCTATTGTTTTAGACACTGTGACCTTGACCCATGACCTTTCAGCCCAAAATGCAATAGGCTTCTTAGGATTACCAAGAGCAACCCATACACCAAATTTGAAGTGGCATTCGTGGTCCAACCCTGAGATGGATAACATCTTTCCTCAGTGGTGGACAATAGGCGGTGGCAGTCAACGGCAGTCTCTTGCCATGGGAACAAATCACATCGGGTGTGCCGCATGTTAGGACCAGTGTTAGGATCGGTGTTGAACCGGTGTTATTTCTTCTTTACATAAATGATATTAACCAACATCTTCAATCTGACATCCGGCTTTATGCTTACGTGGCGGAAAGTGTTAGTTGTGACGTCATACCATAGCACTAACGCTAAATCACTTGTGTGCAGTGACCGGGCGGAGCTTACGAGCTCCGTCAGCTGCTGCGCGTACATGATTGGTTAATAATTCCCATAGGTTTAGCGCACCATAGGGTTAGAACATGCACGTGGTTTTGTAGACATGACGTAGCATCTACACGTACCTGGGTGTTACTGTTACCTGGGGAGCGCGCTCTGTTCTGTTTTCGTTTTGGCTTTGGTCTAGCGGTTTGTTTGGAAGGCTTTGATTGTTAGGTGAGACACTAGCTGATTGTGTGTCTAGGTTCGGGGCTCAGCTGTTTAGGTGTTGAGTGCCGGGTGTCTGGACATAGCGGGCTAGAGCGTAGCTGCGACAGCGGGCAGAGAAGTAGGTGAATTACTTGTACTCTGCTTATGTGTAATTGCTTAGGAGATTTGTGAACAAAGTCTGTGTATCGGTAGCTGTACTGGGGTTGCGCTGGTATGTGAAGCTGAATTCTGGCTTACCGGTACACACACAGCGTAGCGAGTACCCTGCAATAGGACTGTTTACATTGCTAAGCGGCTGTTGTGTGCTGTGACACTGTGTTGTTGCAAACTTAGCGATTCATTACTGGCGCTGTACGTAGTTGCTCATTGCTGCCATTGTTGTCTAGTGCTTAATGCTGTGCACGTTGTTGCATAGGCAAGCAGCGAGCAGCGGGCTATCTCCAGTAACTAAGGACCCTGTTAATAAAACAACCCACCGAATCACCTCCTAATTAATGTACCGGTACCTGATTATTGTTGAATAAATTACTGTGTGATTATTGTTGAACAAATTACGATTGTTGTTTGAGATTACCGACAATTCTGCTTCCGGTGTTTATGTTTACAGGTTTATTGTGCAATTAATTAACGAGATATATAATTAACACTCATTCACAATCAGGCGGTAGATTTCCACCAAAATGGACCTGCACCCTTAGCCTTGAAGGTCGCTCTGAGTGATCTCTAGTCTAGGGAAGAGCCTTGGTTTGGGAAGATTGTCTTCACCCCAATAGGAGTCAGACTTATCCTAACAGACTTGGGTTGGCCCGGGGGGTTCCCGCCACACTTATGACAGCATCATTTACAAAGAAATCACCTCTCCATCTGACCATGACACCCTTCAGAAAGATATTGAAACCTTGGCTACCTGGTCTAACACCTGGCTTATGTCCTTCAATGTCGGGAAATGTGCCATCATGTCTGTGACTCTAAAGAGAAAACCCAGCTTCTTTTCATATTCCATCCATGGGGAAGAGCTGCACAGAGTATCACAACATGACAACCTTGGTGTCACCATCTCTAGCGATCTCAAGTGGTCAACCCATTGTCAAACAAGTCAGGTGTGTTAACAAACACAAATGCCCCGCAAATGTACTTGGGTCACAAGGAACGTTCATTGACATCATTATTGTTTTCTGTAGGTTTTATATGAATTAATCCCTATGATCCCAGAATAAATACAAGATTTCTTTTGCTTTAGCCACTCTGACCTTGGCCCTCGACATTTCAGCCCCAAATGCAATAGGCTTCTTAGGATTACCAAGAACAATCCACAATCCAAATGTGAAGTTCACATGTAAAGTAGGCCTAATTCTCAAGTTATAGCACTGACAAGATTTCTATTGTTTTAGCCACTGTGACCTTGACCCTTGACCTTTCGGCCCGAAATGCAATAGGCTCCTTAGGATTACCAAACCCAAAAATGCCTCTAAACCTGTTTTCCAGAAATGGGGAAACATTGCGTGGACGTGGGCAAGTCCGCACAACGTCCCTGCTACCTGGTTTATGTGGACCTCTTTTGTTCAGAAGTCCACACAGCGTAAGTAATGCTTGTACACCCACACACCCACCCACGGAAGGACAAGGCGGAAACAGTATGCCCCTTCAGCTTCACCACGGGGCATAAAAACTGCAGTTAAATCCAGTTGAACCCTTGGCATGTTAATGTAGGGGCACGTAACCTCCATCCACATACCGGCTCCCCGGATACAGGGTTATAGATTGACCTACGGTATGTTGTTGTTTATGTGTGACCTATGCAAATCTAAGCCTTCAAGCCCATAGCACTACACACCATCAGTGCTACATGTATGTCGCCACCGGCCAGCCCTAGGACCCTCTAAACCAGTCTGCATGATTTTTACTAGCATCTAAAGTTTTGATGTACAGCACCATATTTGTTTGCATCGCACCGACTGTGAGGTCACAGTCACACCCTTCCAGTTTAGCTCAGAGAGCTGCTATAGGAAGTCAACCACTGAAGACTGAAGGCTTCTTAGAATCACCAAGAACAATCCACACACCAAATTTGAAGTTCATATGTAAAGTATTTCTCAAGTTATCGCATTGATAAATTTTTCCGGACACACACACCCACCCTTACACAGGCATAGAAGTGGGGTACTTCCTTTGTTCTCGTGTACTAAAATTTTGCAATGTTGCACACAAATTTCAAAATGCTCTTATTTTAACCAGAATTAATTTCCTGGGCTGAAATTGGGACTTAATATCCCTTTTCTAAAACTCTTCCATTTGCAACCCACCTTGGAAATTCAACCCACCTTGGAAATTCCTAGTTTTTGAGTAAAATCCATATATTTGTGAAAAACGGTGTAGCATGCTGTATAAGAAACAAAATGGTTCTTAACATTCACGTAATCGCACAAATGATGCATACAATTCCATTTGAGAAATGGTGCATGAGAAAATTTTGTATTTATAAGAAAAAAAATGGTTCTTGACTTACAAAATGTACGTGTATAAGAAAATGCATAAAACCATCATTGAGAAACGGTGTAGTAAAGTGCCAACTGTGCAAAACTAATTTTTGGTGTTTCTTTATTTCACGCTCCATTATTTTGTATGAATGGAATGATGGAGGCATAATACATGTACATGTACCTTCCAAAAGAATGGCAAGGTACCCCCTCCAAGGTTCCACTCGTGCAAAATATTGGAGCGCTAGGACAATAGGGTGACGTCATGGGTGGAGTTTACACATTTAAGTTAGGATAACAAAACAAGATAACGTTTGGCGAGACAACTTGATGATATCTGAAGAAAAAGGTAAATGCGCGCAACTTTAGGGTTTAATGGCAGCCATTTTTATCTTTATTATGTCCTCATAATCATCAGTATGCTTTAGAAAATGTTATTGAAGTAACAATATGTGAGCAGAATCCCCAAAATATACTTTTCAAAAAAAATATAAAATAAAAATATACCAAAATATTGGAATAAATTACACTGCAGGTATTAACGATTGATGCATTTTAGGCACCCTTCCCAAATAGAATGTCAGGTGTCACCCCTTCTAAATATCTTCTCTGAAGCTATAACTTTCTATCTGCCAAGTTTGGTGCTTTGGACCAGTCGGTCACGATTCCGACCATATACCACCTGACTATAATAAGGTCCAGTCAGAAGTAAGGTCACAGGACATAACTTCATTAGCATTTTACATACTTACTCAAAATATCCTGCGCACAGGTCATGTGGGGATGCTAACCTACTGGTAGTTCTTTCTACTTAGCTCCCATGCTCTTTTCTGATTGGTCCATTTTATTGTAATTGTTTCCACCATGTCTGCAAAGGAGAGCTTATAAACCCAACCTCAGAGCAGCCCTCATTCTCAAATGGCCGCCATATAGTGAAGACTGTGTAAGTATTCCTAATATCCAAAGGGATTTTCAAATTCTAGTAGAAAAATACTCACCTCTGTTTACCTACATTTGCATATCAGTGTGCATGCGCACAAACATTCGCTGAAAAGAATAGCGCCAAAGCCACACCCACATTGTCCACTGCATGCCCCATGCCCACAAAGGACCCTGTAACGCAATAGCTCGTCCTTGTACATGTAGGTAAACAGAGGTGAGTGTTTTCTTACTAGAATGGAAAATCCCTTTGGATTTTAGGAATTCCATTACAGAAAACACCTCACCTCTGTTTACCTACATTTGCAGAGTAGCAACGAAAGTCTCAAAGGGGGGGACATGCAGTGGTAATTGAAAGTCTAAACTAGGCCTACATGCAATTCTAAATAACATGCAATTCTAAATAACATGAAAAGGTTGTCTAGACATACCCGAGAGCTGCCTATTTATTTCAAAGGAGCTGTGCGGGCTGAGCAGGCTGCTGATCGTGCTGTTTCTTGGAGGACTTTCCTGCCCATGTGTCCCACCCATTGCACGACATCCTTCAAGTAGCATGATGTGAAAGTTGAAGGATTTTTCCAGCAGGCCGCTTTCATAATCTCTGAAAGAGAAACTCCAAGCAGATGGGCCCATGAAGTCAACATGCTGGGTGTCTCGTGGCCTCCTGATTTCGATCCTCGATGTTTGGGAGGGCACTGTATGGCCACCGAAATCCATCGAGCGATCGTGGTCACAGAGGCTTTGTGATGAGGCTGGATGGTCGTAATAAACAGTTGATTGATGTCTCCTCTCAAGGGCTTGGTGCGAGCAATGTAGTACTTGAGTGCTCACACGGGGCACCACCATTTATCCTCTGCTACTGAAGAGAAGGATGTCAAACTTGGTACAAATATGTTGGGGGGTGAGAAACCCACTGATTGGTTCTCAGTGAGAAAATCTACCCTTGGAATTAGTCGTACGCCACCAGGTTCCCATCGAATATGGCCCGGTTCCACTGACAGAGCATGAAGTTCGCTTCTGTGGCGAGCTGTAGCTGCAGTCAGTAAAAATACAGTTTTAACTGTAAGATGATGAAGGGAAGAACTACTTGCTGGTTCAAAACGAGGTTTGGAGAGAGATAACAGGACGGTAGACAGATCCCATGATGGTATCAGCTTCCTGGTAGGAGGCCGATCATTAAACATACCACGCATCATGTGAGAAATTGATGTATTAGATGAAGTTGTTGTGCTATCACGGAAACCCTGATGAAGGACACCAATAGCTGATCTGTAGCCCTTAATTGTTGAAATTTGAAGGCCTGAATTGAAAAGGTGAAAAAAGAAATCCCCAATCGAGGTTACAGATGCAGAACGGGGATTGACAGCTCGCTCCTCAGACCATTTGGTGAAGTGGAGAAGTCTACTATCATAAGTTCTTCTGGTGAATCTCCATCTGCTCTCGGCCGCCAAGGACGCTTCCTCTGAAAGTCCAGCTGATCGGAAGGAGACTTTGAGAGCATCCAGGCACAAAGATAGAGAGTGGATGGATCCAGATGCAGAATGTGAGACCTGGGTTGTGACAGGAGGTCTGGTCGGTTGGGAAGTATGAGGGGCGAGTGAACAAGGAGATCCAGAAGGCGAGGGAACCATGGCTGTCTTGGCCAAAATGGGGCTATGAGGACTACTCTGGATAGCTCCGTCTCTATCTTTGTCAGGACCCCCTGTACGATAGAGATCGAGGGGAAGGCATAAGCATGCATTCCTGTCCAGTCGAAGCTGAGGGCATCTACCTTCCACGCCAAAGGATGAGTGTGACGGGTAAAAAAGGTTGGAAGCCGGTTGTTCAGGTAGGATGCGAATAGGTCCACATGTGGTGTTCCGAGTTGAAGATGTGTTTGACTACAGGAGGGTGGAGAGACCATTCTGTTGGAGAGACGCGATCCCTGGAAAGGATATTTGGCGAGGAATGTACCAGCTGAGTAGCTCCCAAGTGGCCAGGCAGAGAGACGGAGTGTGAGTTCCCCCCCCTGACGGTTGATGTATGACACTACCATAGAGTTGTCTGACTTGACCAGAACTAATTTCTTGAGGACTTTGGATTCGAGGGAAAGTAGAGCCTTGTACACTGCCAGGAGCTCTAAGTGATTGATGTGAAGTAGACTCTCTCCCATCGACCAAGTGCTGGCCCATGATAGATCGTCTAGGTGTGCTCCCCAACCCAGTGTTGAAGCATCTGTTGTGAGCATAGCTGCTGAAGAGGGGCGAGAAAACACGACTCCACATTGGAGATTGTTCGGAGCTAGCCACCACAGGAGCTTGTCGATAATTAACTGAGTTACTGGAATCATCTTTGATAGAGGATCTTTGCAAGGGCGAAAGTGGTTCAGAAGATGGAGCTGTAAGGGACGCATGTGCATCCTGCACCAAGGAACCAAGTCGACGAGACTTGCCATGAGGCCCAGTAGGCGGAGCCAAGCTTTCGCTGGGAGGATTGGAGATGACCTGAAAATCCTGATGTAGTCCCAGAGTGTCTGACATCTTTCCCCAGATGGCATCGCTCTGCCTGTTGTCATGTCTAGAACTGCTCCAAGATAGGTCGGTTGTTGTGTTGGAATTAGAGAGGACTTCTCGACATTGATGATGAAGCCCAGATTGAGGGTAAGTTGAATGGTCTGTCGGAGGGCATCTACCGTGTCTTGGAAAGTGGGACCTACTATGAGCCAATCGTCCAGGAACAGGAATATGTGGATCCGCTTTTGATGCAAGAAAGCTGCTACTGCTTTGGCTATTCTTGTAAAGACCCGTGGGGCTGTGGAGAGGCCAAACGGTAGGCAACGAAACTGGTACCCGGAACCCCGGTATAAAAACTGGAGAAACTTCTGATGATCTGCGTGGATAGGTACATAAAGGTAGGCATCCTTCAGATCGATGGAAGTAGCCCACCAATTCCTTTTCAGGGACTGGAGGACCGTGGAAAGTGTCTCCATGCGAAAGTGTTTGGCTTTGATGTAACTGTTGAGAGGTCGTAGGTTGATGATGGGTTCTCCAAAGCAGCCCGGCGGGTAGGATCTGAGGGAACAGGAGTTGGTCATCTTGGAGGTTGTAGAGGAGGGTTGCTGGTGAATTCCAGACAGTACCCTGTCGAGATAGTTTGAAGAACCCAGATGTCCGAGGTTACGTGAGACCATCTCTGACTGAACTCCCCAAGACGACCACCTACTGGACCCAAAGCAGGAGGGATGAGAACTGTGTTGTAGTCAAAAACCCTTGTCACCTCGCGACCCCTGGGACTTAAAGGGCCGCGAATATCTGGGGGGCTGTCTCCTGGTGTAGCTTGATGAAGACTAAGAAGCCTGATGCCCCTGATTCCTGGACTGGTTTGAACCCTAGTCGGTAGAAAACAGACGTTGTTACTTCTTGCTGGGCTGACTGGGGACAAATGTAGATGGACGTTTGGCTGAATGCCGACGAAGATCCAACTTGTCTTCAGCTTTTAGACGTTATAGTCTCGTCGAACCTGTTGTCAAAAAGATCACGCCTTCACATGCGAGTCGACCTGTTGTTCCGAAGCATGCATGTGCTCCTGTAGACTGCTGTAAGAATGCGGGATTTGTCGGGGAGAGGCCGTAACTCTCGTTGGAGAAGTGTTCGTCCCCCGACAATTTCCAACAGCATAACCCGGGAGATTGGACCCAGTCGTAGCGGAGGAATTATCACGTTTGGATTGACTTGAGGGTTACTTTCTGGTAGAACAGCTTGAGCTAGAAACAGTTTTATTTTTGATCTTGGCAGAGTCCGCCATTTTGTAAGCACTATGTCTGTTTGCAACAGAACATAGGGCTTTTCCACATTATGGTTTTTTTTTATCAATAACACATCCCAGACTATGCATGTACAACGTTTCAAAATTTAGCATGTAGCAGACTTGTATGACTCGTGACTCCCGACTCGGAGTCACATTTTTAATGACTCGGACTCGGAATTGAGTCACTTTGACTTACGACTCGGGACTCGGGGCTACGGACTCGGACTTGGACTCGAACTGACTTGTGACTCGACGGAAATTACCGCACTGCACACGCGCACATACGTAAGTCGGTCGTTTTCTTTATTGTGCAATACATGTACATGTACAGGGCGCTCGATGTGGTGGTGCGTGGCCGTGGCCGGTTACCGATATATTGATTAAAGAAATCAATGTACCGTAACCTGTACCCGCCGTCCGCACGTAATACTGCATTGGTGCAAGATTGATAGGGTAAGGTACCAGACTTTTCTTGTCAGACGTCCTGTTGTTCACACGTGTTTTGCTGTCGCATCGCGATAACGCGATATGAATAGTCTGCTGATGGAAAAATGGAAATTTACAGCACCTGAAATGTACGTATTTCCAATACTATATCAAAGGTGACTCTGAATCTCTGAATTCCCTAATATGTACATTTTTCCAATACAATATTAGAGGTGACTCGTGACTCGGACTTGGACTCGACCTTTGTGACTCGTGACTCGGATTCGGACTCGACCTGAAGGACTCAGGACTCGGACTTGGACTCGAGAAATGTGACTCGGACTCGGACTTGGACTCGATGTTTCGTGACTCGAATACAAGTCTGCCATGTAGCGTCTGTGAGATATATTATCTTCCAAAAGAAATAAATCTATATTAAATCAGACATGTCGGACTACCTTCGTACGCAATTTTGACCCATTCGGACTGATGCATGTAGTTTTCTCAATATGAGACTTAAAAAATGCATCATTATGATAGCACCACATGCCCTACAATGACGTCATCTTGATAACGCTTGTCAATGCACATTTTTGCATTGTGGTCTTGGTTTGTACCAATCTTAAAGTCAATCCAGTAAGAGGAAGTGTTAAATTGTAAAGTGGAATGAAATTGTAAATATTACAAAAATCATAAAAAAATCATGCGATGACGTCATGGTGACGTCATTTCAGATTTAGCATACCAATACCATTATCTAGCTATCCACCAAGTTTCACGACGATCGGACTTCCCCTTATGTGTTTAAAAATCAAATTTTTGATGACGTTTTGATGACGTCACACATTTTTCAAAATTGTGTATATATATACAGTCGACTCTCATTAGCACAAACTCTGTTAATACAAAATTCTGGTTATAACAAACATAAAACCTTGGTCCCGACAGTGCAGTTATGTGCACAATGGGTGGGTCTGATGTTCCTCTTAATACAAAATTCTGATACAACAAACAATTTGGCTAGGTCCGAACGAGTTTGTTATGATGAGACTCGACTGTATACCCATTACCTAACAAACATAATACCAGACTTGTATTCGAGTCACGAAACATCGAGTCCAAGTCCGAGTCACATTTCTCGAGTCCAAGTCCGAGTCCCGAGTCCTCCAGGTCGAGTCCAAGTCCGAGTCAAGAGTCACAAAGGTCGAGTCCAAGTCCGAGTCACGAGTCACCTCGCATTATAGCGATGCGACAGCAATACACGTGTGAACAACAGGACGTCTGACAAGAAAAGTCTGGTACCTTACCCTATCAATCTTGCACCAATGCAGTATTACGTGCGGACGGCGGGTACAGGTTACGGTACATTGATTTCTTTAATCAATATATCGGTAACCGGCCACGGCCACGCACCACCACATCGAGCGCCCTGTACATGTACATGTATTGCACAATAAAGAAAACGATCGACTTACGTATGTGCGCGTGTGCAGTGCGGTAATTTCCGTCGAGTCACAAGTCAGTTCGAGTCCAAGTCCGAGTCCGTAGCCCCCAAGTCCGAGTCATTAAAAATGTGACTCGAGTCGGACTCGAGTCCGAGTCACGAGTCATACAAGTCTGCATAATACAAAAAAAAATTTGAATTTTGCATGTTGCGGTCATGAGATATGGCTTAAAGGTCCAAAAATTCAAAAAATCATATAAAATCATACGATGACGTCATCATGACGTCACCTCAATTTTTACTTATAACACATCCTGGTCTATCCACATACCGAGTTTCAACGGTATCTTCGGGACACATCTTTGCTAGAACTATGCCTATGCCGACATTGAATAATGTATGACAAAGATTAATGCCATAAGTGGAGGCCAGAAAAGACGTGCACAAAGTCAATGGACTTTGAAATGGAACAAAAAGAAGAAGAAGAAGAAAGAAAAAAAAAAAACCAGCACAAAAACAAAGGCTTTTCCGCATTTTGCGGAAAAGCCAAAAATGTACGTCTTTACACTACGCGTCGCTGAAAAAAACTAGGACGAGCTATTGCGTTACAGGGTCCTTTGTGGGCATGGGGCATGCAGTGGACAATGTGGGTGTGGCTTGGGCACTATTCTTTTCAGCGAATGTTTGTGCGCATGCGCGCTGATATGCAAATGTAGGTAAACAGAGGTGAGGTGTTTTCTGTAATGGAATGAACTCGTCCCTTTTGCCTGCTTGAGGGCACCTCCCCGCTGATGCTCAATAATAAGTGGTGATGCTATGCTTGACTGCATTTTACCAAATATAATTCACCTTATTTCTTTAGGAATTATCTGAGTGTCTACATGCATACTGTATATAGGGCTGAAACGATACACCTGGGTCATGATACGATATGTATCACAATACATGCCAAACGATATGATAGGTATCACGATATATATTCAAACAACATTTTGCAAAATCACTGAAAACAACAGTAACACACAATTCAATTAATAAAAACAACAAAATAGTGGATAAAATGAGCGAAATATTATTACTGCGCTCTAATAATACATGTGCAAACCTGACAAACCAATCTTTCGACGCTACGATGCGAGCCATGCTTGGGGCGTGCGGAGCCAGCGAAATATGAACCGGGACGATCCGAGTTGCGTTTTTGCAGCCGGCTGCACGTTATTTTTGGCACATCACCACTACCAAAAGTATGTGGCACTTCTTTTCTTAGAACTTAGGCACAGTTGTATGTATTTTTTTGTATCGTTATTTTAACATTCGTATCAATAAATCGTATCGTATCAAAATACCGCAATATGGATATCGATGTATCGTTTCAGCCTTAACTGTATATGTCTACAAGTCTGAAAGTCATTTGCTTTCAGGAATGTATATTTTCTTTAGAAACTATTGGTTTAATTACATATTCCTTAAATGTAGAATTCCTCATTCTGTACGTCAAAATGAAATGTTTGAAAAGTCTGCATACTCACTCTTTGAGGATCGATGGAACTCTTGAATACTCCATCTTTTGCCTTGATGACAGCTCCCCTAATGCGATGGTTGATATTTACAAAAGACCTACCAAAGTCTTTGCTAGAAGTGCAAATAAAAATCAACACAGCACTTATTAAAACTACCCACAAGACTTTACTTTTTTTTTAAACAGGTATCGCCAAAACACAAGGCTAAGCACCACTCAAGGTGTGGTTTACAAACTAGAAAGAACAAAAACGAACAAAAGAAGTCATAGTGGCAGGCAATATATGTGTAGTTCTTTTTAAGCGTGAAAGAAGTGTGGGTAGAAGTGTAGGTAGAAGAGAATCCAATTGTAGAGAATCAAAATGTACGGAGTTCCAGAGAGAGACAGAAATCAGGGAAAAGTTGACAAGTATTTCATCATACTAACCTTTGAAACTGTCACAGTGAATGGATGTGACCAGATAGTCAGTAGAATGCTTGAAAGGTCAGTCAAGGGGGACTAGTACATGTAAATCTTAAAATGTCTACATCAATTGTTTAAATAGTATTCTTAGATCAAAAATAAACTTGTCCTTTTGTGAAGAAGGCAATCTTGAAAAGAAAATGCAAAGAAAATGCAAGGGGGAAAAAAAAAAAAAATCTTGAAAGAAATGAAAAATTTACTGACCTTATCCAAAGCTGAGATTGTTCAGAAAAGAAAGTGTATTCCATGGTTGATAATGCCATCAGCTCCTGGAAGGCAAGCATGACAAAATAAATAATTCAACACTTGGATAATTTTGTAGAAGGCATAATTTTGTTTTTCTCATATGAAAGAAATTTCAATATTAAAAGGGAACAAATGCGTGTTTGGCCGGTTTAATGTTTAAGACCAGTTGGAGTCTGGATGATGATAATTACCCGAGCCGAAGGTCTAAAAATTAAAAAAAATTGGTCCAAAAGTCCAAACAAGTCAACAATTATACATTTCCAACGATTTTGTTCAACAAAATTGTACTTCATGTTTTTCGAAACACCCCTCGGGGAATGTTTTACGTCCCTCTCGCGAAAAGTCGCGAACAACTCTTTATATGGAGGAGTCGTCATCCTGCACAATGTGGCGCAGAAGGCAGCTGTGCCGGTATACATGTATTGTGAATTTAGGACTGTGAAATAATGACTCACTGGGAGTACCGTATGTACATGCCTACGTGAGGATTGCAAACGTTCACACAATAAAACGTTAAAGGCACAATTCCAGTGACACTGGAAAAGTGTTTAAAACCAACCAGCCAGTGCTTATCAACCAGTGCTTATCAATACCGCAAACAATAATAGTACTACACAAGTGTGAGGTGACACAAAATACTGCTCTGCATTCGTCACAAGTTTTTGCAAGGTCAGAGTTCCAACCAACAAAGATTTTATCACCAGTCTACTCAGCTAATGTCAAAGATCGTTCAAGACCATTTTCTACTTTAATTTCATCAGAGTTGTGGAGTTATTTTGTGAAATTCATCTTGGATTTCTTGCTTCTCTGAACTAAAAAGTGAAGCCATTTTGCATCATGACCAGTGAACCATGAGTACCAGATGCCATTGTTGTGATGGCTGTTTATCTCACTAAGCTGCAACTGGTGGCCACACTGCTATTGATTAAGCCTGTTGCGGGTACCCGGTACTGGTACCACCCCAGTAGGTACCACGAGAGGCAGAACCAGTTCCATTTTATCGGGTCAGGTCAGGTACCCTGAATTTATTTATATAAATTTGGCAAGACGAGACAAAAAAAAACAAAAGTACATGCATTCAAATATCACTAACAGAAGATTTACAAAGTTCAGAGTGAGTTTACCGACGATTCCAAAACTCCATTTTGCGGTTTATATTTTGTTTTCAGTTTTATTTAGACCATCTTTGATGCGTCTCCAGAAGTCCGAAATTGGCGAAACACGATAGTATCAACCCATTGTTTGTGTTTGTAATAAAGCTTCTTGTAGCCGCTAGCCAGGAAATCAACTTCTCTGATGCCCCGCAGATGGCGGGTAGTACCCATAACAAGTCCGTAACCTAAGATTTACAAAGTTCAACGTGAATTACCGACCATTCAAAAAACTCCATCTTGCGGTTTTTAGTTTGTATTCAGTTTTGTTGACGACATGTATCTTTGAAGTTTGAATTGATGCGTATCAAGAAGCACGAAAGTTGACCCATTGTATGTGTTTTTAATAAGTTTCTCGTAGTGGGCCGCCAGGAAATGATCTTCTTTGATGCACCGCAGATGGCGGAATAAACAAACGATACTAAGTGATTGGCGTTTTAATTGCAGTCACGTACAATAAAAAAAGATGACAAAATGTAAGCCCAAGTAACTTGCTGTGTCTGTGTGATTATTTCTTGTCCCTGACATTCCCTGTCTCATAACCTTGCTGTCCGGTGATCATCATGCCACCTTCAGGAAGTAGCCACGTTTGGTCACATTTTGAGAAAAGTCAAAACTGTTTGTTAATTAATTGGGTTTTTTTGGGGAGGGCTTTTACGGGTACCCGGGTACCCGACCTTGACCGGGAAAGGGTACCCGGTTCCAGTCAAAACCGTAAACAAACAGGCCTACTATTGATATTCATCAGCTGTGGTCATGGAGATCCCTTTGTTCCTTCTGGATCAACTGTCAAAGCCAGGACTGGACATGCCATGTACCATGGGCAGAGAATTCTGTACTACAGTAATTCCCACTGTACCTTCCAACTTCAAATCATCAGGTCAGGAGACATTCAACCAAATCCAGGTCCTTCACCATCTTGCCAGCCCCATGACCTTTACAATTCTACCATTTTAAACTGTGTCCTGCTAAATGCCCGCAGTGTGGTCAACAAAACTCTCAATCTTCAGACAGAACTGACCCTTAACCGCATCGACATTGCTTGCATAACTGAAACCTGGCTATGCCCCGACATCATGGACTCCGAAATTTTGGACCCCTCACAGTACCAATTATTCAGGCGCGACAGAAATCGCAATGGGGGTGGTGTCAAATCTAATGCCATCACGACAAGATGAATTTGAGCCCTCTTCCGACATCCAAGCCAACTTCAAAGAATGTGAACTCATCTGGGTCCAAGTCATTCTTCCACACAACAAGGGCAAACTACTCATCGGGACTTGCTATCGACCTCCATCCTCAACAACAGGATTTGAAAAAGCACTTTCCTTCTCGATCAACCGCATCCTTCCCTGCTCACACCAATTTCAAGCAATCCTCCTTCTCGATGACTTTAATTTACAAATACCCTGCTCGGCATCCTCTGATGAACACAACCCCCATCTCTCAACACTTGCTCCGCTGCTGTTCTTAACATCATTGAATCCCTGAACATGTCTCAACTGGTCTCCTTCCCTACAAGACGAAATCCACATGGTGACGATTCCATGTTGGAACTCATTTTCTGTAATGACCCAAGCTGGACTCAGAATATCCACAAAGAACCTGGTCTGGGCAACAGTGACCATGACTCTGTTCACTTCCAGATTTCCACAACATCCAAATACCAGTTTCTCCGCCGTACCTTCCACCAATTCCACAAGGTCGACAAACATGATTTTCAGATGACCCTACAATGTATTCCGTGGCAGCTGTTCTTTGAAGATGACGTAGACGAAACATGGGACAATTTCACATCACTTGTCCATGCGGCAGTGAAGGATGTCGTTCCCATCGCCACCTCCAAAGGACACCGCCGGTCCCCATGGATTACAAGTGACATAGTCAAAGCGGCGTGAAGAAAGAACCGAGCATACGGACGTGCTGTGAAGAACAAGAACAATGCCAACTTATGGGACAAATACAAAGAATTACGATCGCTGGTTAATCGATTGACGAGGAATTCCTACAACGATTATGTTCATAGTTTAGCTCTAGATTGTAAAGACAACCCCAAGCATTTTTGGTCTTTTGTTAACGGTAAGAGGAAGCACCAATCAAATACAACTTTTAATTGCAACAACCAAACCTTCTGTGATCCAAGTGCAATTGCTAATGCTTTCAATGTGAATTTCCAAAGTAACTTTTCTCCACAGCAATCCACTGCCCATCCTGGTATTAGCCCTCTCCATAATTTTCAAGTTTCTCAAGCAGATGTTATGAAGGCCATCGATAAACTTAATCCATCCACCCCCCCCCCCCCCCCCCGGCTTGGATGGCATATCTCCAAAAATTCTAAAACTAGCCGGCACTTCAATTGTTCCAACATTAACTAACATATTTAATCTTAGTCTTTCAACTAGTGTAGTTCCCCACACCTGGAAACAGGCGAAAGTTGTTCCTTTGTTGAAACACGGCGATAAATCTCACATTGTTAATTATAGACCTACCGGTATTTCCCATACTTCTGTTCCTTGTAAAATGCTTGAAGGTTTTATAAGCAAGAAACTACTTGACCATTCTTCTCAGCATCATATCATCCCCGACTCCCAACATGGATTTCAACCCAGACGTTCCTGTACTACTCAGTTAACCACCCTCTTTGACACCTGGTCCCGAGCTCTTGATGTTTCCAATCCTCCTCGAATTGATGCAATCTTTCTTGACTGGTCTAAAGCCTGCGACAAGTGCGACCATTCAATCCTCCTTCATCATGTTCATAAGTTACACCAATAAAACACACTTTCATGGATCAGTAATTTTCTTTCCAACAGAGAACAGCGTGCAGGGGCGGATCCAGGATTTTCCAAAAGTGGGGGTGTGAAATATTTGAAACCTGTGCGGGAAGTTTTGATGTGACACACCAGCTCACGAAGCCACGGCGTGGGGTTCGGGGCCCGCCTAAGGGCCCTGAAACATTTTGAACTTTAGAAGCTCTCTGGTGCATTTTAGAGCAAATTTGGGATCTCTGGGGTAGATTTTTACTCAAAATTCAGAGGAGATTTATTTTTGTTTTAAAATAAATATTGAATAATCATTTTTAAAAAAATTACAACTTCCTAAACTGGAAAAGTATATGGATTCAAGTTGAGAGATGAGTCGGAAGAACCAACAAAATCTGATTCCTATCACATTCCTATCGCGCCGAGTTATCGAGACTGTCCATCAAAACTTTTTGATAAGAATTTGCCTTACCTAATACGAAAATATATTTAAGGTGGATTTTCTTTAAAATGATGGAGAATTAAGTCGTCCACACCTGCATACTCAAACAATGATATTATGACAATGTTCGGCCGTATATTGTGTCGCGCACTTTATCGGTGTGCATTCATAACAGCACTGTATTGTGTAGCGCACTAGCGGACCCGAAAATGAATCCATGTGCTGTGGCAAAAGAAGTTTGCAGAAACACGCTACGTTGTCTCACGTACGAGCGGAACAATCTCGTTGTAAACATTTATTTTAATGGAAAATACATACACAGAAAAAAAGATCACGTTCTGGGAATTAATTCGAAGAAATTCTCTTTCTCCATCGATGTTCGTTTGGTACCGGTATATGATCGAAATTCAACGCACTCAACGCAACGTAAATGTAGCCCGTAGTCACAGGTTCTGGTCCTACATCATAGCTTTGATTCTGTTAGCACGCGGTGGGAACCAGTGGATGACGATGGCACTGCACTGCTGCATGCCGTAAGGATGGAACATCGTACAGCGGCATGTATTCGATGTCGTGAATATGCACTTTGATGACACATGCATCAGAAATACAAGCTTTTTCCGTCAAGATTTAGCATGTGCAGGTGAAATTAATAATAGCATGGTGTTACATTTTTTTTCTGAAGAAAAAAGGGGGGGGGGTGCGCCCCCCCCCCCCCCCCTGGATCCGCCCCTGGCGTGTCATCTTTTCAGGCGCTAGATCTGACTGGATACCAGTAACTTCAGGAGTTCCCCAAGGCTCAGTCCTTGGTCCTACCGGGGTATATTATTTAATTTTTTCACAGCTGACTTATCAAACTATGTTCAATCTCCTCTTCCTCAATATGCCGATGACACCGTTTTGTATATATGTAGGATTATTAGAAGTAATGATGACAGTCCCATTTTGCAGAATGACCTCAACTCTATTTCCAGATGGTGTTCTGATAATCGGATGCAACTGAACTCCACCAAGTGCAAAGTTATGCATGTCACCCGCTCCAAAAAGCAATTGCTAACCCCTTACTTTTTTTGCAGATTCCGATGAACCTCTTGATGCTGTCACGTCTTATAAATATCTTGGTGTTATTCTTTTGAACGACCTAACCTGGACCAAACATGTAAATTCTGTTCGTGCCAAGTGTTCTAGACTTGCTGGCTTCATACGGCGCACTGTAAAATAAAAAAATGCTGAAGTTCTTCTCAAATTATATCGTTCTCTCTGCAGGCCCATCTTGGAATACGCCGCGCCAGTTTGCCTACTTCACCAGAAGAACCACATCCAATGCCTTGAGGCAATTCAACGTTGCTTCACTAAATCTTGCTTTCATTACAATGTTGCTATTTCTCTTTCCTATGAACAACGCCTGTCCAAACTTCACTTGCCTCCCCTCTACAACAGACTTGTATACCTCAGTGCTTCCTTTGTCATTAAATGTCTCTACAATCACATTTCTGTTTCTTCACATTTTCTCTCACAGGCCAACACTAGGAAAACCCACCCCCTCCTCTTCAAACATCAGTACAGCCGGACAAACTGTGTCAAATTTTCTTTGTTCACCCTCTTTCCCAGGTTTTTTAATTCACTTTCCACCGATGTTAGAGACCTTTGCCTGGAACGTTCCCCCAAACCTCTCATCAATTCTTTACGTGATCATCTGTTCAGTCTAGACCCCATCTCTCATGCATTTTAGAGTTTTCCTCCCAAGATATTTTTATCCTGACTTCATGTTTTCATAAATCAAATTTCTCAGGCTCAACAAACTCTGTTTCACTGAATATTATTATTATTAATTATTATTATAATAATGATTTGGACATAGCATGTATGCCAGCTGTTCTTTTATTTATTTATTTATTTAATTTAATCTTATTTTACTTTATTTCATTTTATTTTATTTTAGTTTATTCTATTTATTTCATTTTATTTTTTTTCTATTTAATCTATTTGTTTTATTTGTTTATTTATTTATTTATTTACACTTATTGTGATTTTTAATTTTTAATTGTATTTTTAATTATATTTTGCATAACTGCTTAATTTTATTTAATGAATTTTATCCTAAATATATTACTCACTGTTACCCAATTAGTTTGGAGAGCCCCTCGGCAGAAACTTGTTTCTTTTGGGTAATCCTGCGGGAGCTTTTTGGGTGTTGTTTTCTGTTACGTTTTCTGTTATGTTTTTCTACTCAGTGTTATTTGTACATGTAATTGTTTTGTCTGTAATTCACTGTTTGTAATATCCCGGAAAATGGAATAAATAAATAAACCTTTTAAAACCAGCCACGTGACGGGCTCTCGACCTATAGGAATGGGTAAACTGTCTTAGGTATTTATGAATGACTGTTAAAACTCAATTTGAGGCCAAATACAAACAATCTTCATTGGTGCCATAATGTCGCTGGTATGGCAGAGAATCATGAAATCATATTACAGACACTTCTCCCCAAACTGATTGCTGCAACACTGTCCAGTAAGGTGTTGCATTATTGGCAATAGCACGGGTTTACCCACTTGTCCCTGTACTGCCCCACAACTGCCCCATTCCTCCATGGTTGTATGGATTCATCAAGAAGTAAATCTAGTGCTGCAACTGATCCTCAAAGTGCGGTTCGGTTCGATTTTTTTTTCTTCGAACTTTGGTTCGGTTTCAGAAGTGCATACATAATTTACATGTCTTTAGTACAATGTATAGGGCTATGTATGAAAACCATAAGCCGTTCACCTGTTTGAACAAATACATGTATGTGTGTACCGCACACGTCTGACAGAAATAGGCACCGCAATTTCCACATGCTATACAACACAAGTTGAAGGAGGAATCTCATTTTTGTTGTGTAAACAAAATACCGTAATAATTTGAGTTTATGATTTTGGGCATTGTAAATTGCTACATGTTACCTATTGCGGCCCTCAGGCTATCCCGGCCCGGCGAACTACATGTATAGGCCTATATGATCAAAATTTTCCGACACGTGCCGACTTTTTTCCCGACGAGTTCTGTCCGAGCATGCTCCGAGCAGGTCATTTTACTGTACTAAACTTATGAAATCATAAATATTTTTAGCAACAAGCTGACAAATAGCTACCGTACAAAAAAATTCATTTTTTTGATTCATACAATGTTTGTAACTTTCATCAAATTCTCATTCTGTGGACGTATCCATTAATTTTGTAAAGGGGTGCTCCACCCTCTTTTGGAAGATTACATCGTTTTTGGTATAAATTCTTTACGCAAAAAAAAAATGTTGCGACGATTAAGAACTTATTCTGAACAAGGGAAAGGTTTCTGACTCCATAAAACGTATTTTTTTTAATTCTGACACGGTGAAAAAAATGAAAATGCTGGTAAATTGTGCCGAGGAAAGCACACCCTTCACTGCAAATGGTTTGGTCCACACAAACTACGTCACGCTGGAATTGAACATGGCAGGGAAATGGGATATCGGCCGCACTGGCCAAAGAGCATGCTTTTTGAGAGAATTGCAGGTGGGTACGGATATATCCTATTACATGCCTGGCTAGAACATCACAAATAATGAAGATGAATGCGATGACCTGTCAACATGGTAAATTCAATCATCCGTGCGCTTACATTTTGCCCTTTCATTGCAAGTTTTTACCATTCCTAGCGCTATCAACAAATACTTGCCAAACTCTTCCGAACCGACATTTGGGTTCGGTTCGGTTCGATTCGGTTTGGAAGGCCAAGTTCGGCTATTTTTAGTTCAGTTCGGCAGTTCAGCTGCAGCCTGCAGCACTACCACGCAATACAAGTACTAATGGGTTAATGAATTATGACATCCAAATAATGTATGAGGAATGGTTCTCACCTTGCCATCTGTTCCAGTCCATATCATTGCCAAATTGAAGTTGCTGTCATTGAACATGTACTGGACAAAAAAAAGCAGATTAAAAAAAGGTGTAAAATTTGCATGTTTAACAAATACAATGGTTGCAGCATGGTATTATGCAGATTTTATGTAGATTGTAAAATGTAACGTTTGAGAATATTTCTCTATTTTAAAAGACCACATATCATAGTGCTGCGCATTTTAAAATAATTTAGTATTTGATCTCCCAACTTGAATTTGATAAAATATTCCAACAGTGACCGAAACAGTTAAATTAGTTTCTATTTAATCAAGTGTCAGATCCGGAACTGTTGTTGATCCGGAACTGTCACACTGAATGTACAGTAGCAGTGTAGGCTATAGCCCCATAAATGTGGCTGAAATACTGGACTTCCTTCGCATTAGTAAGCCACACAAGCGGTATACCAAAATGGGTGGGAAGGTCCCGTTGCTGGGGTAGCAGAAAATCAAACAAAAATCGGAACTATTTTGTCACTTTATAATCACCAAAGGCCAATTCTGGCATGACAGAAGGGACAGATTTACACAACCTACATGTATTTTTTTAAAGGCCTGCCACAACCAATATGTAAGGTGTTACTTTCTTAGTTAGGTACAGTATGTATAAGGTCAAAGTAAACAATCTATATTTCAAATTTAAAAAAAATCCATAAAACTAGAGGATTCAGTGGCTGTATAGTGACAAAGTGAAATCAGATTGACGGATGGGACGGATATTACACTCCATATTTTGAAAATGACTTTTGTTGGAGAAAGTTATCTGTTCCCCTGGGAAATTTATTTATTTATTTTTTTTTTTTAACAATGTAATTCAAAACATAGAACTGGAAACACCAGGCTCATTAATGTTGTGACAGACGGAACATTTTTATGTTCTGAATAAATGTAGGCACAAGCATTTATTATTTTGAAGAAGGACATGTAGTAGGCCTATACTAAAAACCTGAAGGGTCTCCAAAAATGCAAGTTCAACATTTTTTTAACAGGTGATCAAAAAAATGTGACAGACAGGACAAAAATACTTAACAAATGTAGGCACAGCATTTATTATTTTTAAGGGCAAGTAGTATATTAAAAACCACAAAATATAAAGATTGGACAGGCCCAACTATAGATTGGCCCCATCAACAGGATCAATAGCTAATTTCAATGGTCCCAAGTAAAGTCAGACGTGTATCAGAGCTGAAGGGAAAGTTTTATAGACGTTTTGGGAGACCCTTCGGTTTATTGGGGGGTGGGGGGATACAAAAGCTCATTAACATTCGATCCCCATCCCATGGTTGACACGTGACGTGTGCTGAACTGAGTTTAAACCATAGAGCTATATTAAATTACTAGAGCGCTAACATCGATGTACAAAGTAATGCCTGATGGGAGCATCCATGTTTGTGCACAAACCTACAGATGGAAATCTCGAAATTTTGTATGGCTTTTGTACGGCTTTATCTGCATTTGTATTCCATACCGGTGCGTCATCGAAGCCGATACGCTCAAAACCGAAATGCACGATCAGCAAATGAGCGTTTCATTTTGCTCTACGCAAACAGCGCAACGTGTGCACGTCTCTCCACTGCAGATGCTTTTCGCCGTGACATTTTTGAACCGTCATGACGCGCTTAAGTTGTTTGCGTATCTTCTACTTGCGCGTTGCATTTAGAGTACACTTTTCAAATTCAATCCACCTATTTTGCTTGTGTTCTACAAACACGCACATAAATTCAAAATGTCTGCGCCCAGAGCGGCTTCAAAGCATCTCCGCGCGCAAGAATGAGTTAGCGCTGTAGTAAGTTAATATAGCTCTATGGTTTAAACGTTTTTCCTTGTTCAGGGTGGGAGTTCACTGTGTACGGTCCTCCATTTTCCATGGAGGAAGCTCCATATGGTACTAGTTTAAAATAAAGTCAGGTATCGTCCAGCGGAAAACACTCAACGCCTGGGCATGTGTACGGCATTTGCCAGACTCCTACAATTTAGCGGTACGCTTGTTGTTGTGGCAGCGCTGCACGCAGCTGGCCCCCTTGACTCCAAACTATAGTTGGGCCCTAGCCCCATAATTTTGTAGTTAATAATTATGTATAATTTTCATGAAATTTCATGTTGAAATTTTGATACACAAACATATGCAACTAATCTGGAAAAATCACGAAAAATAGACATCTGGAAAAGGCAGCACTTTCTAATTAGCTTACAAAGAGGGTGAGTATGCTTCTAAAGCAAAAATAAACTACAAACTAAGCCTAAATGTGAAAATCAAAATTTGACAAAGTTCTACATGTTTTTGTACATGGTGGAAGTGTGGCCTTTATTTACAGAGGTTGTCCAGTAAATTGGCCACATTTATGAGGCTACGCTAGCTGGAATTACCCAGCCCTAAATTTTATCATTGCATTGTCATAGGGCTGGAGGAAGTTTTTCACTTGATTGCACATTTTCAATTTTTTTGGGGGGGGGGGACCTGCCAATGCTGCAGGTTCAAGTGAAAAACTTCCTCCAGCCCTAAATGACAACCTAATGATAAAATTTAGGGCTGGGTAACTCCAGCTAGGGCTAGGCCAGCCCAACTGGAACTACAGTTGGGACAATCCCAACCATAGTTGGGACGATCCCAACTATAGTTGGGACTAATACCATAGTTGGGACTGATACCATAGTTGGGGCATAACACTGGCACTGAGTATTATAGCAGACCTGCCAACCTTGAAAATCAAAAATGTGTATTTGGGGGCATCAAAATGTGTATTTTTTACTGAAAATGTGTATTTTTCAAAAGAAACATTGATTACACTCAAATCCTCGGAAGACATGAAATGTTGTATGCTATGATTTGCGTTCTTCACGTTCGCCATGCTGCGGTGGTTACTGCTTTCGACATGGCGAGACACATCATAACTACCGCTGTGCGCGATGCTGAAGTCGACGCTGCACAAGGTACATCGTGCAAAATGTTCGCCTTTTTGCGAAGGTACGATGAATTTAAATGTCTCCGTGTATTCTCTTTTGAAGGACTGCTTCCGCTTGGTACTCGAAGTTGATGCCATCTTTACCGCGAAGTCAAAGTTTTTACGTTCAATCGATCGTTCGCATGAGATGGTAAAACCCTCGCTGTCAGTATCACACACGTTAGCGCTTCAAAATGGCCTTCAGCAAAGGTTATCCCGATCGTTTTCTATGCGAGATTCCGATTGGTTATTATGTACGCTCCACAAGGCTTTATGTACATCAAGTGCGCCAATCACGATCGCCCTACTTTACGCATTAGGGTTGTTGAACCTCGTGTCACACGGCGTAGTCTTGCTCGCAGCCGCTCTGTGCGACTAATATTATTAGACTCCACACAGTCGTTTCTTATTTTTTTTCCGTGCGTATTTTATGGGGACAAAAGCGTACTGGCGTATTTTTATCAAAATTGCGTACTAAATACGCCAAATGCGTACTGGTTGGCAGGTCTGTTATAGTCGGACTCCCTATTATCGCGGCATCCCTATTATCACGGCATGGGAATTTTTTCTTTTTGCGTTGCCAAAACTCTTTTAAGTGACAATTTTTATCCAGTGCACCAGTCATTAAGGACTTTTTGCCAAGTTGTATAAAAAGGACGATTAAAACATGTTGTGTCTTTCAGGACTTTTAACGATTTTTAATAAATAACTTTTTCCAAAACTGGCAAATTTTCCCTCACCGTGTCTGCTAAAAGGTACATGTGTACCGTCTATATTTTACCATAAATCTTTAATGGTGTTTTGTCCATGAAAGTTCCATTGTCTGGTACCCATTCTTCAACTGCAAATGTAAAATGAAGTCGAAGGACAATATTTGCACTACGAAATCGTAAAAATTGTTACGGGATCAAAATAAGCACAGCGCATTAACAAAAATAAAACGGCACACCGTGTAAAGTGAATGGCGCACCCAATCAACAATCAGTAGACTTGCCTCAGTGATTTGTGTTCTCCTTTCGGGGGAAGGGCAGGGTCTTAAGAAATCATCCTGCAGACAAATAGTCTTTAATCAACTTGAACGTTACAAGGAAAATATCAGACTTTATTCGGGGGATGTTTTGGTCAAACATTAACTATGATTAATGAATAAAAAAGTTGAGATCATTATAAAAAAAAACCTTCCCGCATACCACGATAATAGGGAGTCCACCTCCGTTCGCACTCTCCGAGCATGTCTATTTTCACAGGCATTGTACACGGAATAAACCACACCACCGTCGGATTTTTTTATGGCAGTGGATATTTTGCCGGAGACAGCAAACCTTCAGTAAACATTAGCTTGCCGGATATGCACTGAATATGTGCAGTTACTGGGTTTTTTTTACTTAGACATTTTCCGGTGACAAATTTTAGTCCGACTCCATGCAAACATTATCGTTGTAACTTTGTATTCTCAAGATGGGAATCAGACCATTTTACAATTTCAGACTTTATTTCCCTTGAAAAAAATCCTCCAGGGCCACAAATCTGAAAAACAAAATGTAACTTTCTGCAATAAAATGTTTGAGACATGTTAAAATAATAAAATGAATATTCTTATTTTTGGGGGATGGGAAAAAAAACTTTAAAATTTCGCCAGCGGGGATCGGGATCGGGATCGGGATCGAACTCAGGTTTTCCCACTCATGAGATCGGTTGCTTATCCACTACGTCAAGGCAGACAGGCCTCTGGAGTGCTCTGAAACGTGCAAAACTAAATCAGGCCCACTTTACTCGCAGTTTAGCCAGCAAATTTCTCAAAAAATTCCACTGGGGCAAAGAAAATGTCCTCAGTATTTCACCATCCAAGTTTGCAGATTCCATTTAATTTTTAAAGGAGACTTTTCTGCAATATTTTGCACAGGAGAGGGAAGTCAAGTGATTCCAGAATGGGGCTAAAGACTAGACTGACCTGTCCAACCATGGTCCAACCTCTTCATTCAGTGTCAATAGTCTGGTAGCTTTACTATGGAGAACTGTGTAGTAAATTGAGACTAGTTCCCACTTCATGCTTCATGTTTCTTAAATTCTTTTGGCATGGTTGATTGATGCAGTACTGAAGCTGTGTTGGACTGAATGTTTTAGATGCCAGTCTATTTTCTTGTTTTGCATGTTTTCAAGACCCTAAGCATGTTAAGTTTCGGGACTCTCATACACAGTATTGAGAGTCCCAAATTTTCGGACTAACGCCAAGGGTGCTACACAACTGTTGGTGGTAATCTAATAGGCCTATGTCTTATAATTCAGCCCTATCTTAGAGAGTGCAGCACCCTCTGTTGATATGGATTGCCGCCGGCAAACCTTTAGTAAACGTTAGCTTGCTGGCATTACCTCCGGCAATATATCAGTACAACTATAGAATACAGGGCCACTTCACTCTACATCCGCGCCTCCGTACGGCTGTGTGGAGGCGTGGAGCCGCAGTCGACCTACCTCCGAGAATTGCGCCCTCTATCGGCGCGCATCACTGCGACTCCGGGAGCGTCACTGCGACTCCGCGCTTCCGCGACTCCAGTGCCCCGCGTCTCCGCGCCTCCGCGACTCCAGTGCCCCGTCGCCCTCCTCCCTTCCTTTGCGAGGAAATTAAAAATGGATATGGATGCTTCGTTCTCAAAAAAATACCGCCGAGAATTGCGCCCTCTATCGGCGGCGTGCGTCTCTGCGACTCCGCTACTCCGCGCCTCCAGTGCCCCGCGTCTCTGCGACTCCGCGACTCCGCGCCTCCGCACCTCCGTGACTCCGTGCCCCGACACATTTACAAGCGCGCCCTCCCTTCCGATCATTGATGAGAAGACAAGTGCATTCGCTGTACTTAGCGCTTTTTGCAGGTTTGCATATTATTATATTGGTAATCCTTACTTTTAGGACACCTCTATTTTTTACAAGTTCTGTTCAAAACTGACTTTTGCAGATGACTGTCCAGTACCAAAGTGACTTTTGCAGGCTTAAGATCAGCCATTCCATGTAAGGGTCATCACCAAACTCAAAAATTAAAGTGAAAGGAATAAATGTTTGTCAGTTATATTTGATAAGAGGAATATGGAAACCATCTAAATCTCAAAAGATTTTTAAAAATAAATCATTTGATTTAAAGTTTCAGCCTCCTGAACATGGATGAATTTTGTGGGCAAAATGGAGGGTCAGGGGTATAAATCACAAATTGAGGAAGTAATTGAAGCTCATTCATAAGATTGCGCTTTATCTGCATACATTTGGTAGCTATTCCAGTCTATTAGATAAAACATTGAGAATTTTTCCAAATGTCTTCAGTATTTTCCCACTATTTCATCGTGAAAACACCCTCAAAAATATGTCACGTGAGTCACAAAATAGGACTTTTTTCAGAGGGATTCAGAGGGATTCAGCTAGTGTTTGATATTTGTAAATGAAATAGTGGTGGTCTATCAATAAAAGTATGAATATTCTTATTTGCTCTACATTCCTTGTAGAAAAAACTATCTCAAGAATGTCACGCGAGTCACACATGATGTATGTCACGCGAGTCGCCAGGGGTGGATCCAGGAATTTTTGCAGGGGGGGGGTTTCATCAGCCAAAAAATCTGAAAATGTACATGTTTTTTGTCTCTGGACACTTGGCCTCCGAAAATCAAAAACTGGGGGAGGGGGGAGGGAGGGGGGGGGGGTGGTGGGGGACAGGGGGTGGGGGTGGGGGTGCTGGTACCAATTTCAATCGGGGGCGCTGTTCAAATTCGACAATTATTAACACATTACAGAATGGTGTACCGTATTTTGAACAGGCGGACATTAGACCAGTATAATTTTTGGGGGTGTCACAGCACGGGGGGGGGGGGGGGGTTTCATTTTAATTTTTAGGAATTTGGGTGAGCATTTTTTGGGGGGACAGAGCTGTTTTTGGGGGGGTTTTTTTGGGCCCCCAACCCCCCCCCCCCCCTCTGGATCCGCACCTGGTCACAAGCCAGGAATGTTTCATTTACATGTAAAACAAAGAAACAATGCCATATTAAATTATAGAATTGGAATTAAGTCTTTAAAAGCATTAGTTATGTAACAAGAAATTGAATCATTTTTTTTACAAATGTATTACAGTCGAGTCTCGTTAATACAAACTCGTTCGGACCTAGCCAAATTGTTTGTTATATCAGAATTTTGTACTAAGAGGAACATCAGTCCCATTCATTGTTCACATAAATGCACAGTCGGGACTAAGGCTTTATGTTTGTTGTAACCAGAATTTTGTGTTAACAGAGTTTGTACAAACGAGATTCGATTGTACTGTATACATTCCTATACAACTGCATCATTAATTGCAGCTCTTACCTTTTAAGGAAACTGTGACTCTACATGACCAAGAATTAGAACTGTTTTCCTGAAATAATCACCCGTGAATTGATGACATCACTCCGTAACTTAAATTCCAAAACAATTTTTTCTCTCCATGTCATTGTTAAGGATATCTATATATATAAGAGAGAGTTTAACTCGGCCTCCGAGACGATGTTTGCTCATGAAAGGATCCGAGACCGCGGGCTCCCGCGGCGCCAAAATCGCTCCACGTCCGTGGAAAAATGCGGAGGGTGTCTTCCGCCGGGTCGGACACTTCGGGTCGTCCTGATTTTCCCGTACGGACCGGCGATCCGTTTCGTCGATTTTTCGTGAGGATTTTTTTCGCAGGAATTTGCCGTCGTGTGCGCTTTCACGTTGACTGCCTGGCCGCCCCCTGTGCTGGCTTTTCTGCGTGTTTAGACTGTGCGAGGTCAGCGAGGTCAACGTAGGGGTTTTGTTTACGCGATCTACTCAGCCGTACTGCAAAAGCGTTCACCAAACGTTAGTATGGGGTGACCTTGGCAAAATATTTTTTCTCCATGGTGCGTGGCCACCAAGTGTTCCCATCTTTCCTGTGCTTTGCTTGCCGCCCCTGCGCCGAGTGCAACGAATACTCAGAAGGACTACACATTAGTATGCCTTGCGCGGTCTGACCAATCGAAAGTCTACACTGCGTGGTACTTCCCGGCTATGCGTAAAACCGTCGATGGCAATGCGTACTGCAGCCTGCTCCACACCCTGGAAACGAGGTTGAGTCTACGGTGCTCGCTATTTGAAGCACAAGCATGTGACGTCGCGTGATAGAGTGCTGTTTCAGTTGAATCGACTTTTTCCTCGCAGACGGCTTCGCAAATTGTAAGAAGTTCAAGTTTACGTTTGTTGAAGAGTCCAATACTGAAACTTAATTACCGTCCTCTATCATTCACACCGTTTGTAATTTTATGGTAACACTCAACATTTCCATTGCAAATGACAACTTCACGTTTGATTACATTATGATTTAGTGTCAAAACTGTACAATCAGCCTTCGCCTGTGTTTGTACTATGGTAACCTTTTCACTACATGTATGTTCTCCCGGCAATGCGACTGCCTCACAAAATGCCAATTTAACAGACCAATTAACGGGAACATTTACAGACAGTTATCAGGGTACATAATTATCATGTGCGTAAATTGGTGGGGAACAGGGGGACCCCCCCCCCCCACACACACACACATTTTAAAGTGGGGACATTGTTTGGTCCCCCCCCCCCACTTTTTCTTCCCCGAATAAAAATTGTAGCCTACCGATTCTATTGCTCAGAATACCGTGTAGCTGATTCAATTACCCCAAGCTCGAAAATGATGTTTAAAAGATGATCTTTTGCTCAAATTGGTTTCAGTGGTCAGAAATTGCCTCAGATCACACTACAAAAATTGTTTTTCTATAACTGCATGTCTCCTCAATGATCCTCCATTTACATTTAACTGCCCACATTTTCATCCCCAACACTACGCCCTATATACCCGATCTATGATCGGGTAAATCAGCTTGTTGTGTATAAACCAGATTTCCACCCCCAACATTTGCCAAAGTAAAGGGATAAATAGCAGTTTTCACACTCTTTCATAAGGTATTCACAGGTAAATCATTTTTATTAATATAATATTATGATTTGATTTGTTATACTAAAATTACAGTTATAATGTGAAAGTGAAAAGCTACTGTGTCACGCGAGTCACGCATTTGTGTCACGCGAGTCACATTTTCTTCAGGCCATTTCTTACAACAAGGGATATTTGGCACAATACAACTTATGCATGTATTGGGTGAGGGTATCAAGTTCTAAGTTCAGTAAGAATATATTTTAGAACACTGGTAGATCCATAAGAAAAGCTATTTGAATCAAGGGATGTCAAAAATCCCTTTTTCTATCCTGTCACGCGAGTCACAGCAAAGAAACTGTGATACATGAAAAAATAGCGATTTTAAAGTAATCATATAAAAACTAAACCATAAATTCACAATGCCCTGACTCAAATACATGCTAATTTGAGTTGAATAAATGCCAGGTTAACAACAGTAATGCATTAAAACTTTACTTTTTGTTCAAATGTCACGCGAGTCACCATGGAATGGCTGAGCAGTCTTTTTTCTTCATATAAACTCATGTTAGTTGTAGTTTTTAAAGCACTTTCGAAGAAAATGTGACTTTCCCACCTTTTTTTGCAGTCAGACGTGCATGTTGTAGTTCTCACACGCGTAAAAGCCCTACATAATGAAAGCCCGATGCTGATTGGCTGCTAAAAAAATTAATTAGTCTGGTTCCAAGACCAAAAAATTCTGACTATTCCTTAATCTTTTGGTCTGGGAACCAGACTAAAAATAAATAAGTTAGTCTGGTTTCCAGACCAAATGATTCTGACTATTCCTGAATCTTTTGGTCTGGTAACCAGACTAAATATAAATAAGATGTTTATTTTTTATCAGCCAATCAGCATCGAGCTTTCATCGCGTCAAATAGCTTTCACGTTTGCCATCTTGGTTTTTGAGTCTGTTTTCTGGTTGTCATCGTCGTCTTTTACCCCTGAATTCCCTCATAAATCAAAGCCCCTGCCCTCTTTCCACAAAATTAAACCTGCTGATATTCAAGAAAGTGTCATTGCCAATTGTTCAGATGTGCCAAGAAATATCAGAATGTCAATTTTGAGTGTCATTTAGTCAACTGTTTTGGTGAGTCTTTCCCTTCCTATATAGGAACGGGGTCCTAAAAGTAAGGATTACCATTATATTGTAGCCTATTACTCCTATCCTCACATCGCCGGCCTCGATCCACGTCTCCAAGCAGACAAAAAAACTTGCTCCGGCGTGGCCCTGCATTCTATAGTTGCTCCAATATATCTAGGCCTACTATCTTTTTTTATAGGCAGTGGATATTTTGCCGGAGACGGCAAACCTTTAGTAAACATTAGTTTGCCGGATATGCACTGAACATGCGAAGTTACTGTTTTTTTGTACTTTTTCCGGTGACAAATTTTAGTCTGGCTCCATGCCAATATTATCGTTGTAACCTCGTATTCACAAGATGGGATTCAGACCATTTTATATTTTCGGACTTTATTTCCCTTTTAAAAAAAATCCTCCAGAGCCACAAATCTGAAAAAGAAAATGTAATACTCTGCAATAAAATGTTTGAGACATATTAAAATAATAAAAGAAGAATATTCTTATTTATCTGGGGATGGGAAAAAAAAACTTAAAAATGTGGCGGCGATCGGATTCGAACTCGAGTCATCCCGCTCTCTAGCGCTTTTGCTTAACCACTACACCAAACGTGCTATACAACTTTTGGTGGGAATTTAATACATCTTATAATTCAGCCCCATCTTAAAGAGTACAGCGCCCTCTGTTGATATGGATTGCCGCCGGCAAACCTTTAGTAAACGTTAGTTTGCCGGCGTTACCTCCGGCAAAATATACACTACCTTTTTATATCAATTTGAAAAGGAAGATTTATACAACACAAAAGACAGGACAATTCGGGAAGGTTAGTGGGCAATCTCTATTCCGAAGGAGAAATGTGGTAAGTACTGCGATAATACTAGGGCAACCCATCCTACTATTACTTAATTATAATACTAAGTTTTAGTCAGTTAGTAGAGTACTTACAAAGCTTGTATGCTTGGAATTAGACAGTGCTGCCATCTGTTGATCAGGGATACGACATTCTGAATCCTGGGTAGCCACATCAACCGGGTTAGATGCTACATCTCTCACTTGTCTGCGTTTACTTTTCACCTGTAGACGATTTCTTACATGTCTTTTGTGCTTAACGTTTGTCATGTTTCTTGTAGAAGAAAAGTCATTCTGACTGTACATCCCATCAATGCTTGTTGTGAATGTTGACTTCTTCATGTTCATGTTGATGTGGTTTCGTCGTACATGTAAGTTCATTTCCTTCGCACTTTCAGAGTACGTTAAACTTGCAAATAACAGCATAAACACAGAAAGACTTACATAACTTAGTATGCTTGATCGGTTAGCCATTTTGGAGCCTATTTCTTACCCAACCATGCCACGAACCATCCACGCGGAATCTGGCGCTGTACCTGATCCTTGCTTTGCTACCAATAGTACCCAGGGTGACCGTAAGGTCATGACATAATTCTGCTAAATGCACTTCAACAATCTGTCAGATTTGTCAACAATCTGTCAGATTTGTCAAAAATCTGCCAAATTCCCCAGAATTACTCGAAAGTCTAAATACACTATAAACACTTAAAATCAAGTGCAGATGTTGTAATGTTGCCTTAACTAATGTTCAAATTATATCATAAACAATCTGTAACCACATAAAGATAATATGAAATTGCGTAAATTTCAGGCAATTAACATGCAATTGCGTCACAACGAAATCCGGTTCCCAGTGAACCTCAGCACCTAGACCAGGCAACCTGTCTTATTTTGCAAGGGTTTGTTTGAAAAGATTGAAGCTTTTGTAAATAAATGTACCATTTTTTGGCAAATTTGCTGTTTATCTCTGTCAAATAACCATTTTGGCAGAATTCTGCCAGATATCTTGCCAAAAAATCCATTCTGTCAAATTTTCTGTCAAACTCCTTTTTTAACCAAAAATCTGTCAAAGTTAGCCGAAAATAGGCTAAAACGGTCACTGCGCATGTGCCACTGGCCAGGCCCGGCCAAAAGTATGTAGAGGGCGCTATACAACCATGTATGCGGCATAATAAAACCATATCATTATCTGCGTCAAGTGTCCTCCTCTGCTCCCTGTCTGATGCCACGTGCCAGGTGTGTCGATCTTTGATGTTGACCCCCGTGGTTTTCAGGTCCTTGTTTATTCTATTCAGCCACGTGGTTCGTTGTCCCCCTCTTGGCAGCTTGTTCTTGCGGATTGCCTCTAGAAGTGTTTGCTTGGCAGGGGTTTCCTCGGGTAGTCTCAGGAGATGGCCTGTCCACCTAAGACTTCTTCGGGTAATGGTAGTACTCCAAGGGATCTCGTTGGTTCTCTTGTACAGTTCTTTTATTGGTGATTTTCTTTGGCCATTTTATGCCAAGGATTGAACGCAAGAGCCTTCTGTGAAATGCATCAATGTTCTCTTCTAGTGACTTAGTCACTGTCCATAGTTTACTGTTGTATAGAAATACAAATGCTATGAAGAGGCGCGGAATGTTTTGAGTTTCGTGTTGTTAGAGATTGCATCACTGTTAAAGACATTCCTGAATTTGTTGAAAGATGCCATCGAAAGTATTTTTCTCCTGGTAATATCTCGCTCAGTGTCGAGTGAAGATCCCAAGTATTTGCATTTCTTCCAACTGGTGTTGTTTTTGATGTGGTGTTTCTCTGTCTTAGACATGTTATACTATGAGGTTGGCTCTTTTAGTACCTCATGTGCCTTCCTCTCTATCACAGTTGCTATCGGGTGGATATTGTAACGGCGGTGCCGGGCCGCCGGCAGAGGGCGCCAGCACGGACCCACGGTGCAACCGTAGCGTTGAGACCCCTGCTGCTGGGCCAGGGAGACCCGTTGCCAGACTGCGCCGACTCAGTAGTGTGACTTTTATATAGCGTCCTTTTTGTTGTGAGTTGTATAAAGAGAGAGCCTCGTGTAAAGAAAGTGGAAAGAATAAATGGCCGGAGAGCCCCGAAGCCCTGAAGAATAGTGTCTGTGGTTTCCTTCGTCTGGCGTGTGAGAACCCCAGATTCGTTCGACGTTACATTGGTGGCAGCGGTGGGATGTCTGATCGAGGAGAAACAGGTAGAATTTGGAGTGTTTTTCGCCATGAATACACCGGGTCGAGTTAGTCTGGCGTCCGACTCGCCACACGGCGGGTACGCACGCTGGATCGGGGCCTCGCAGAGCGTAAACCAACCTGGTAAGATGGCCAGCAAAGCGTTCGTCACGTTGGATGACTCGGAGTTGGACTTTTTCAAGGTTTCGGGGAGCCAGCTAGGCCCACATACAACGGATGCATCCCATGGGGAATCGCGTCGCGCTGTGCACCACGGCGCAACAGACGCTCTGTTCCACTCGGAACACTGCCGAGTTGCGCCTGTTGATAAAGCGGGGCTGGCCGGGCTTGATCGTCCGGAGACACCCCGCATCAACACACGTGCCAGGGCCCACGATGGGAACAGCCCCGTAACACACACACCATACAACGGACGCATGTTTTTCTCCGGAACAGCTCCGTTTTACAAACAACAATTCACCGGGTGCACGTTCCCCCCGGAACTGCCCCGTAACACACACATTCATACAACGGACGCATCCCATGGGGAATCGCGCCGCACTGTGCACCACGGCGCAACAGACGCTCTGTTCCACTCGGAACACTGCCGAGTTGCGCCTGTTGATAAAGCGGGGCTGGCCGGGCTTGATCGTCCGGAGACACCCCGCATCAACACACGTGCCAGGGCCCGCGATGGAAACAGCCCCGAAACACACACATTCATACAACGGACGCATGTTTCATCCGGAACGGCTCCGTTCCATGGACACCAATACACCGGGCACGGTTTCCCTCCGAAACGGCCCCGTTCCGCGCATGTACAAGCGCCGGATGCGTGTTCGCCGGTAGAGACGCTCCGCACGGGATTCAATGGAGCGGAGCTGGAAAAGTTGCTCCGCACGGGAATCAATGGAGCGGAGCCGGTAGAGTTGCTCCGCACGGGATTCAATGGAGCGGAGCTGGCGAAGTTGCTCCGCACGGGATTCAATGGAGCGGAGCCGGCGAGGTTGCCCCGCACGGGAGTCTATGGAGCGGAGCCGAGGGAGTTGCGCCGCACGGGAGTAAATGGAGTTGAGCCGACAGAGTCGCTCCGCACGGGAGTTAATGGAGCGGAACCGTGGAGTCGCTCCGCACGGGAGTCAATGGAGAGGAGCCGGCGCAGTTGCTCCGCACGGGACTCAATGGAGCGGAGCCGATGGAGTTCGCCTCACAGGAGTCAATGGAGAGTAGACCCCGGGGTGGGCCAAGAGGAGAACCCAGAGGTGATCCCAGAGGTGATCCAAACGGAGAACCCAGAGGAAAACCCAGAGGAGACCCCAGAGGTGACCCCGGAGGAGACCACAGAGGAGACCAGGAGACCCAAGCGGATACCCCAGTGGAGGCGCCGCCTTGTTCGGAGACGAACAAGGGTCCTCGGAGGGGGCTGTGTAACGGCGGTGCCGGGCCGCCGGCAGAGGGCGCCAGCACGGACCCACGGTGCAACCGTAGCGTTGAGACCCCTGCTGCTGGGCCAGGGAGACCCGTTGCCAGACTGCGCCGACTCAGTAGTGTGACTTTTATATAGCGTCCTTTTTGTTGTGAGTTGTATAAAGAGAGAGCCTCGTGTAAAGAAAGTGGAAAGAAGAAATGGCCGGAGAGCCCCGAAGCCCTGAAGAATAGTGTCTGTGGTTTCCTTCGTCTGGCGTGTGAGAACCCCAGATTCGTTCGACGTTACAATATTGTTACTTGCCCAAATGATGTCATCGGCATACTGTAACCCCATCTCAAAGTATACTGGTGGGCAAATAGCGTAGCTGTGGTTCTTGAGTTCCACAGGAAGGGATTGGGACTGTGTCTGCGTGTAGTAACTCAGTGTGATCCTGAAGAGTGAATGGTGTCTCGGGTGTTTCCGGGTCAAGTTGTCTCAGTGCTTTTGCCACTGGTATAGAGTGAAGAGAATGGGACCTAGGCAGTCTACTTGAGGCACGCCAATGTTGGTTTTGAAGGGCTTACACACGATAGTTCCCACTCTGACTTGTAATCGAACGTCTCTAAGCAAGATTGCCAGTAGGCCTAAGTGGAGTTCGTCTTGCTCTAGTATCTCTTTGAGATCCTCAAAGAGAACTGCTATCCTCGCCGAGTCAAAAGCCTCTGACATGTCGAGCAGCAGTAGGTGAAGTTCATAGCTGTCGGCTGTGATGGCCTTCTCTGCTAAGAACTTTAAGGCAAAGACCTGCTCAGTGGTGCCTCTGCCGTGTCGATAGGCTGCTTAAGAAGTTAGTATGTGGTCGTCTAATCTGTCGGCGATTCTCTTAGTCAAACAAATGGCCATTAGGCCCCCCAAAAAATAAAATAATAATCGGTCTCTGGTCAGACCGAAGTTCCGGAATTGATGCGGCGACGCGTTTTTTTTTGGGGGGGGCGTGTTTTTTTTTTCAAGCTTGAATTGTATAGACAAGGTGGGTACTATTTTGCTTTTTTGTGTCCTCATTATACATTGGTGTCCTCCACAGTGGCGTTCAGTGGGGGTTCAATTTTTCAGTGGGGCGGGGGGGGCCGCGGGGGGGGCTGGAACATTTCATGGGGGGGGGGGCGTCAAGCAGGGGCGTCAATCGCTTCTCAAAAGTGGGGGGGGGGGAATACCTTGATCATTACTGATGCAAGCGCGAAGCCCGAAGCCCTTACGGCGTGGGGTTCGGGGCCCGCTTAAGGGCCCCGAAAAAAAAAATGGATATTCGATGCTCTGTGGTGTGATCTGAGGCAATTTCTTACCACTTTAACCAATAATTATCTTAGCACAAAAGATAATAATTTAAACATAATTTTCGAGGGTTTTTCAGCTAAAGACATATTGTGAACATTGTTTTCGAGGTTGGAGTCATTGAATCAGCTACCAGAATTCTGAGCTATAGGCGTGGGGTTCGGTGCTCTGTGGTGCTATCTGAGGCAATTTCTGACCACTTTAACCAATATTTTCTAAGCAAAAGATACATTGTAGTACATAATAGGGCCCATGGCGTCATGTAGATCAATGATATTTTTTTTAGAAACACAAAATCTCAGTGGGGGGGGGGGGGGCGACTGGGGGGCGACAAGGTTTCATGGGGGGGGGGGCGGTCGCCCCCCCCCCACGCCCCCCGGTGGCTACGCCACTGGTCCTCCATAATTTGCCTTGGTGCCCTTTAACATTTGCCTTGGTGCAATTTCCCCATTCCTTGGTGCTCCTTGGTACACAAATTTGAGGAGGTGCGGCAATAGAGGGCGCTGTTGTAGGTTCCGTTTTAATTTGAAGAAGAAAAAAAAGGTTGACGCGCATGATTAAAATCGACGCGCGCGCTGACCAGAGACCGAGTATTATTTTTTGGGGGGGGCTTATGATTTTCCGGATAATGGTCAGGAGAACGATTGGCCTTATGTTTACTGAGGGTCCCTTTGGTTTGCCTGGCTTAGGAAGTGGAACGAGAATACCTTCTTTGATAAAACCATAGACATGAATAAAACCTAGACACGACATGAAGACTGCGCGTAAATCGAAGCCACATGCATGATAATTCGCGTTGCGCGTCAGGCCGCGTGACGCAGCCCGTTTTGCTCACAGAATTCACAATAAAAGCAGATAGGCCTAATGTCGTTTATTATAACTGAATACAGATCCTAGTCATTTGATTGGTGGAACTCACATCACGTGACATTCGGCTCAAAAGTACTATCCGCCCATGGGGAATGGGAAATATTATACAACACCTGAATAAATCCCCGTCATCTGATTGGTGGAACTTTGATCACATGTCATTGAATTATTCGTACCAACGCACGGCGCGCGCGTGGCGCGCAGCGCACAGTGCAATGGAAGTTCCGCTATTGCACTGTGAATAGAACTTCCATTGCACTGTGTCACTGCTGTTGGTGGTGGCGCTGTTTTAAATCGGGATAAATAGACCGCTTGCAGACGCGATCGATAATTGACGCGCGAAGGTGCACGACGCCATGTTATGGGACAAAATGTGCATGGATAGATATACGCCTGTCCCACAACATGGCGTCGCTCGCCTTCGCGCGTCGATTATCAAACGCATCTGCAAGCGGTCTATTGAATATGATTGTTCTCAACCTGTTGAACAGTGTGCATTAATATAATTTATTATAAATATGATGAACTTGTCGAACTTTTAATAAGTTTTACCTGAATAAATTGGCTATTAAAAGTCAACCAATCAGATGACAAGGATTTATTCAGGTGTTATATAAACAAATAATGAATGTTTCACGTTCGTGCAATGGAAAGAATAATTTCATTCGGTGACAGATGAGATGTTCCATTCCACTCGGCATCGCCTTGTGGAATGAAACATTCCATCTGTCACCTCATGAAATTATTCTTACCATTGCACTCACAAACATTCATTATTTGTATATTATACAACACCTGAATAAATCCCCGTCATCTGATTGGTGGATCGTCGATCACATGTCATTGAATTATTCGTACCAACGCACGGCGCGCGCGTGGCGCGCAGCGCTCAGTGCAATGGAAGTTCGGTTGCACGCTGAATAGAACTTCCATTGCACAGTGTCACTGCTGCTGGTGGTGGCGCTGTTTTAAATCGAGATGAATTAAATATGATTGTTCTCAACCTGTTGAACAGTTTGCAGTAATATAAATATGATGAACTTGTCAAACTTTTACCTGAATATATTGGCTATTGAAAGTCAACCAATAAGATGACAAGGATTTATCAGGTGTTATATAAAACGAATAATGAATGTTTCACGTTCGTGCAATGGAAAGAATAATTTCATTCGGTGACAGATGAAATGTTCCATTCCACTCAGCTTCGCCTCGTGGAATGAAACATTTCATCTGTCACCTCATGAAATTATTCTTACCATTGCACTCACAAACATTTATTATTTGTATACTATTCGCAGCCGGTGTAGCATGAGTTTAGGTTTTATAAAATATGGACTCATTGGTGGTATTGCGCATGCTTATGCATAGAAAGTTAGGAGAGGGACCGGTCACTTTTCAAAGGGAAAAAGAGTCCGATTTTCATACGAGTCCGATTTTCATATGACACCGGGCTGCGATATTTGTTTACTATCTGGGGCACTTTTTGCGCTTTCCGATGGAGCATGGTTTATAATAACCAGGCTTGAGAGGAGGCTACCGTTTTCAACTTGGTACGGATTTCGGACTTTATTTCCCTTTGAGAAAAGAAAAAGGAAATTGCTGCTATACAAGTAGTATCCGACTGAAAAATATCGAATAATAAGATAAAACTTAAATTGTTGAAAAAAAGAGCAAAATCTGAAAGGTGCAGAGCAAGGAATCGAACTCAGGACCTTTGATCTGTACCCAGCATGCCTAACCACTACGCAACGGCGATGCTCTAACAAACTCCGCAACTCAAGCCTAGACTCCGTTAGACTTGGCCAAGTCTGGGTTGCGCTCGGTCTGTGCCTAAATCCACTCACAGCGCATATCGCATATACGTCCCATCCTTACAGTACATAACGCGCGCCCTCATGCGTCGAATCTGGACCATCATGTTAAAAACGTACATGTACATGTTATTTTCAAGTGATGCAGCAACCCAGACTTGGTCAATCTGCCAAGCGTACGCGCTGGTTTGTTCCACGTTTGTACACAGTCTATGGAAATTAATTCTCGATGTGATTGGCTTCTACCAATTTCGGTAGAAGCCAATCATATCACAGTATTTCAGGTAATGAGCGTTTTTATTCTTAAAAACGCGCGCAGATTGTTTTGATAATATTCCTAACACGCAATCAGCGTTGTCTGCGTATTCGCGCATCCAAAGTTTCGCGGAGAACGCACACGCATCCCATGGTGAGGAGTAGCAGATACACGCACGAGTACGTTCGAGTGCTTTGAAACGGCTCTGGGTACGCACAACACGAACCGCGTATCAATGGATCTCAACATCTTTTACAGGTTAACCCCAATAAAAATTCCCTTTTGTTTTGAATTACATTTGAATGTCATGTTCTGTATCAATTCCATCCAAGAGCAGCTGATCAAGTTAGCATTATCATCCAAATATAATGTGTTTGAAATCTACAAATTAAGATTACGTTTTTAAAACTTTTGCAGATTGTTATCCAGCCTTCCATACCTACTGAAAATAATAAACGAGTCTTAAAAAATTGGTTACTTTGATTGGTCAAGCGATGTTGCTGCATATGCATAGAGACGGTGTTGCATATGCATCGATGAATACAGGCGCGTGCACGCGAGGGGGGGTGCCGATGGCAGATTGATCAAGTCGGAATTGCTAACTTTTGCACCACATGTATGCACATGCTCTGCAATACATGCACACACATGTACATGTACGTATAATACGCGTATTGTACAATGTACATACAGTGTGTGCGCATTGTTTTACGGCACTGAAGTGGAACGCACTCTGAAGTGTACCTTGTCACTGCTTGTCGGGCTTCTGGAAAGACGTAAACTTAGTGATTTTTGCTACTTTAAAAAAAAAATTAAGATACCGACTTAGAGCAATTCCGACTTGAGTCAAGTCTAAGACTCCGTGGGCGCGCGCGTGCGCGTTCCTTCACTAACCCCTGGCCGTGATGTACACGTAAACATCATCTAGGCGGTTACGTCAAGTAGATCTGACGTCGCGCACTCTGTAAGTGTCCTCCTCTGCTCTCTGTGTGATGCCACGTGCCAGGTGTGTCGATCTTTGATGTTGACCCCCGTGGTTGTCAGGTCCTTGTTACTCTCTTCAGCCGCGTGGTTCGTTGTCCCCTGTTGTAAGCTTGTTCTTCAAATTAGGTTGTGCCCTTCACCGACGTTCAAACACTGTATACTCAGTGTGTCACCTCCCGAGTGAAAGTTGGAAAAAAAACACTTGGGTGGGACTCGAACCCACGACCCGCCCTCTAGTGCAGACGTCTTACCACTCGACCACCGAGCCAACGGGACCGGTTGGCTGGTTCGAATCTGATGTACATAGCAGCGGGTACCGCATAAACTATTATAAGATGGAATTTTGCGTCGGGGTGATATAAATCAAATTAGGTTTTGCCCTTCTCTATCTGTATCTGTATCAGTTGCTCCAGCTTAACGGTAGAATCCGCATCCCGCTAAAGTTGGGGCGGCTGTGCTGGAGCTAATGGACTTGAGTTTTGGTTCCCTCCCCGATGACGTGGTTTACTAAGGCTTGTTTAAACTGGTTTAAGTCGGGTATGATGGTGATAGTGTTTGGCAGGTCGTTCCAGATGGGGATCGTTGACGAGTAGAAACTGGTGCTATAGAGCTTGGATTTAGCGTTGGGTCGGTGGTATGAAAACTGGTGCGAGCTCCTAAGGCTTTTTGTTTGGGGCTTAAGGTCGTGTTTGACTTCAACGAGGTTGTGAGAGATCTTGTACATCATGATTAGTCTAGCTATGGAGCGACGTGTTTCTAGTAGAGGCCAACCAAGCTGGTTCAACATATCTGTGACACTGGCAAGCCTGGTGAAGTTGTTAAAGTTGATTTTTTTTTCTTCCTCAGTGAAGGTGGCCCAGCTGCAGACACTATACTCTAGTTTTGGGCGGGCGAGAGACTGGTAAAGTTGGGATTTAACCTTTCTGCTACAGGATTTGAATTTTCTTCTGATGATGCCAATGGTCTGCCTAGCGTTGTTGGTAATTTTGTTGATGTGAGACGACCAGCTACAGTCAGAACTCAGGATGAGGCCAAGATATGGGTGATTGGTAGAAGTTTGGAGAGGTCTCTGGTTGATTTTATACGTACTGATGAGTGGTTCTTTTTTGGTGGTGATATGCATGACAAAGCATTTGTCTGAATTGAATTTCATTTCTCATTCACTCTCACATCTGCACAGAGCATCCAAATCGTTTTGCAGGGATGTAGCATAAGGTAGCAGACCATTAAATAAACTTCCATAGACCCCAATGGTAAATGCTCCCACTTCAAAAATTCGGGAAAAATACTCACAACTCTCCAAGGTGTTCGAGACACACATCAAATTAAAGCTTATTTCATCATCTTTCATTTTCTGTTCAATTTACGGGGGGTCAACCGATGATTTTTAGGAGAAATTTCAATCTGAAGACGATCACCCCTGAAAATAGTCCTGAAGCCCATCGCCATTTTGAAAAACGATGCCTACACTCCATTGCAAAATAGAGCGCTTTTAGGGTCCAAATTACATCCAAATTACACAGAACTGCAAGCTCCCAGTCCTGTGCACGGCTTCCACCCATATTTTTTTACAAACCCTCAAGTTCATGGCACACACCATGCTCAAATACCGAAGATTTTGAGGGCATGCCAATCGCGATTTGGCCGGCGCAGGCAATTTCGGACTGATTTACTGGTCTGCACCCATAAGATGTTTCTTCTACTTCTCTGTAAAGTATGGCGTCATCAGCGAACAGTCTGGTTTTCGAAGGAACATATGAAGGGATGTCTTAACGTAGAGGAGAAACAGCAGGGGTCCCAAGACAGTGCCCTGGGGGACTCCACATAGAACTTCAGCTGTTGTAGAACTTTTACCCTCCAGGACGACTTGCTGGGCATTTTGTAAGGAAAGTTGAGATCCACTTGTGCACATTACCGGTGAGTCCATAGTGCCTCAGTTTGGTGAGAAGCCTCTGATGTGGGACGCGATCGAACGCTTTCGAGAAATCAAGTAATATTGCGTCAACCTGCTTGCCTTTCTCGATTGATTTAGCTATGTCATCAACGGTAGTGAGGAGTTGAGTGTCACACCCTCTGCTTTTTCTAAACCCATGTTGACAGTCTGTCAGAATCTGGTACCGCTCAATGTGGAACATTATATGACGATGGATGACATGCTCAAGACATGATACCACAGATGTTAGTGATATGGGGCGGTAGTTACTGGGGTCACTTTTACTGCGCTTCTGAACAATTTGAAGTACTCAGCAGAGTTAATTTTCTTCTGTTTATTATCATAAACGTTGAAGCTTTCTGCTTTGACGACGGAGCGCAGGAGAAAACCAAGGCAATTTAAATCTCGTAGAAGAGTATACTTGGATGGAATAAACTTTTCAGTAAGTGCGTTGAGGGTGTCCCTCAGAACAATCCAATTTTCATTAACTGTCCTTAGATTCAATTCATGGAGAAAATTTTCACCACAGTTATTCAATGATCATTACGGAGGTCTTCAAACTTCCCTTTTTTGTACAGGAAGAATTTGCGACGAACTGGTTTGGTAGTTACACATCCAGCGTTAATCAGAATTGTCACCATGCTGTGATCTCCACAACCAAGAAGCACCCTGGTGGATTCAACGATGGTGGGGTTGTTTGTCATAAACAAGTCAAGAATACTTTCCTTCCGGGTGGGCTCAAGAACAAATTGGTCTAAGTTGAAGGAGTTACAAATGTCAACTAACTTCCTGCACTGAGCTGAAAACTGGGCGCCAACCTTAACCAACCTTTCGCCCCAATCGATGTCTTTCAAGTTGAAATCTCCTCCCAACCAAATTTCACCTTTTCCTTTGGTTAATTGATGGAGCTTTAAGAGAGATGTATCAAGTCTATCAAGTGGTTCATGAGAGGAGTCTGGGTTGTAGAAAGCCCCCACGTACACCTTCTTCTTAGGTCCACATTCAACGCGAACCCAGATACATTCGGCGTCAAAATGTAATTCATCCACTAGATGACAGGAGAGGTTTTTGACAGCTATCAAGACACCCCCGTAGCCATCATTACGATCTTTTCTAAAGACAGCGTACTCTGGTGGGAAAAGCTCAGAGGGCGCTGTTTGAGCTGTTTGATCTGCTGCCACACCTATTTTCTGCTCTGAATTGCCTCCCATTTTTTACGGTTTGTACAGTGTATTATAGTTTTAAATTTGTACTAAGCATTTATTGAGAAGTAGTGATTTCAGAGGACCGGATGACATGTTCACATTGCTTGGACATTTCCAGGAATTTTGACGAAGATCGTAGCTACTTTTCTGACTTGGAACTTCATACTCCTATACGTAAGCAGCCTACATGTGTAGAGTCAATGGGACAGTGATGCCCCTTGTGTTTGTGCGTTCAATGTATTTGAGCAGCTTCCCATTTGTGTGAGCAGCCTTCCCAGAACGTGGAGAGTCGCCATTGTCATCCAAGTGCTTTAGACTTTTGTATGCTAATTATGCCACCACTAATCCAATACACCAGTTCAGAACTATTTTCTCTGAGGCATGCTTCTAGTGCTAAATGTATTGAACCATGTCTTTTTCTAAACTCTGAAGGAATTGGAAATTCTACATCTTCGAAGTCGAAGAGGCGGCCGTCACATATACGCTTATCGAGACATACACACGCACATTGCAGGGGAAAGACAAATACCGGTGCAAATAACCAAACCAAAACCAAGAAAGGTGAATAGAAGATCTCGACAATAACAATCTATCAAAGTGGCATTGGAGAAAACTACAGTCACTTTACCGTCAGTTTATATGACGAATACACAATCACTGGTCAACAAATTCGACGAACTCATAACTGTTGTCAGAGATAATGATTTCGACCTCGTCTCAGTGAGCGAGACGTGGTTCACTGAAGACGTTCCTGAATACGTGTTCAAGATCCCTGGCTACTCCATGTTTACAAAGAGCCGAACCAACAGGCGCGGAGGGGGTGTGGCCCTCTACATAAAAAAAAAACAACATAAACCCTACACCCTTGGCTCGCCTCAATGTCCCTACAGAGCATGAAATTGTATGGGCGCAATTACGCCCTCATCGACTGCCACGAACACTGTCTTCCATTATTGTAGCGTCGGTGTATTCTCCTCTTAACAATCCCAACAGCGAATCCCTTATTCAGCATAATTATGACTCACGCAGTGGACGATATCCTTGCGAGTCATCCTGATGCAGGACTCATCATACTTGGAGATGTTAACCACTTGAATATGACCCCGCTCATCAGTAATCATAGACTGAAACAAATTCTTGATAAAGCTACGTGAAAAGATGCTATCCTTGACAAAATTGTCACAAACCTTCACAAACTATACTCACCTGTGCAACTGTCATCTCCACTCGGCCGTAGTGACCACAGAGGTGTGATATGGGAGCCGAAAAACTACAAAGTGCAACATCGAAACCAGACTCACCGCAAAACAATCCAAACAATGCGTCGGATATCAGACGCTTCGGATATTGGAGAGTGCATCATGATTGGTCTGCCGTGACCAAAGCAGTTGGTGTTGAAGCCAAATGTTGGAACTTTTACAAGGATCTCCTTCCTGCTGTACAGTCCTTCTTTCCCACCAGAGAGATCAACATGCATTGTAATTTGTAAGGATAAACCATGGATGTCCCCCATGGTAAAGGAACTGATCCATTCCAGACAAATTGCATTTCATCAGAGTATCACTGAATGGTCTCGTCTGAGAAATCTTGTCCAGAGAGAGATCAACAAATCAAAGGAGGATTAATATAGAAACCGTATTCAAAGACTGAAAACGCAAAATCCAAGTGCATGGTTCAACTTTGCGAAGACCGCAACCACAAATTCGTCACCAAAAACTGAAATCAATGTTCCTGGTGTGGAAGCGACGGATAAACGCAACATTGCCAACGTAATTAACAAACAATTCATTGATATGTCGTCAGAACTCAGATGTACATCCTCTTGACAACAAGGAGCAGTGGCGTAGCCACCGGGGGGGGGGGCGTGGGGGCGACCCCCCCCCCATGAAACCTTGTCGCCCCCCAGTTTCTAAAAAAAAATTTCATTGATCTAAATCTAAATAGTCGCGAATGATCCACATGATGACCACTGAGAAACGACCCTTCGACCGGCGACTGCGGACCAGTAGGCTGACAACCGGCGTGACATAGCCGGGGGGGGGGGGACGTGGGGGGCCATGTCTCCCCCAGTCGCCCCCACTGAGATTTTGAGTTTCTAAAAAAACTATCATTGATCTACATGACGCCATGGGCGTCAATCCTGGGGGAACAGGGGGACTGGGTCACACCCCACTTTTTGAAGGGTGGGGCAAATATCAAATATCCCCCCCCCCAGATTTTTTAACTCGTGTCTCATTTACAGGGCCCTATTATGTACTACAATGTATCTATTGCTTAGAAAATATTGGTTAAAGTGTTCAGAAATTGCCTCAGATAGAACCACAGAGCATTTAGAATCCAACATTTTTCGGGGCCCTTAAGCGGACCCCGAACCCACGCCTATAGCTCAGAATTCTGGTAGCTGATTCAATAACTCCAACCTCGAAAACAATGTTCAAAATTTTTTCTAATGCCTTTAGCTGAGAAAACCTCGAAAATTATGTTTAAATTATTATCTTTTGTGCTAAGATAATTATTGGTTGAAGTGGTAAGAAATTGCCTCAGATCACACCACAGAGCATCTAGCTGATTCAATGACTCCAACCTCGAAAACGATGTTCAAATAATTATCTTTTGCTAAGAAAATATTAGTTAAAGCATGGAGGAAAGTGGTAAGAAATTGCTTCAGATCACACCACAGAACATCTAGAATCCAATTTTTTCGGGGCCCTTAATCGGGCCCCGAACCCCCACGCCGCGCGCCGCTCGCCGCGCACGCCGCCAGCGCCGCGCGCGCGCCGCGCCACGCCGCCAGCGCGCGCGCCGCTACAGACGCCGCGCACGCCAGACGCCGCTGCACGCCGCTGCGCCGCGCGACGCCGCCAGCGCCGCTGCCGCGCCGCGCCACGCCGCCAGCGACGCCGCCACGCCGCTGCCGCCGCGCCGCCGCTACAGCGCCGCGCTGCGCCGCACGCCGCTGCGCACGCGCCACGCGCCAGCGCCGCGCCACGCCGCCAGCGCACGCCGCTGCGCACGCGCCGCCGCGCCGCGCACGCCGCCGCGCGCGCTGCCGCCAGACGCCGCGCCGCGCGACGCTGCCAGCGCCACGCCCGCGCCGCGCACGCCGCCAGCGCCGCCGCCGCGCGCACGCCGCCAGCGACGCCGCTGCGCACGCCGCCAGACGCCGCTTCGCGCACGCCGCCACAAGACGCGCGCCACGCCGCTTCACGCTCCGTGCTTGGGGAGTCCGAGTCCGAGTCCGAGTCCTTGAGCAAAGGACTCGAGTCCGAGTCTGAGTCCTTGTCAATTTTTGATGTCCGAGTCCGAGTCCAAGTCCGAGTCCTTGAAAAAAGGACTCGAGTCCGAGTCCGAGTCCTTATGTATCAAATTCAAGTCGCGGTTCACCAATACTATATTAACGTTTTCAAAATGTCACTATCAAATGTCAGGTGATAGAGAAGGGGTAATGGTTTTGGCTGTATGCACTATGCAATGCATTCATTATGTTTATAATGTACATTAAAAAAAACTTGCATTAACTTTTACCTTAGTATGCGTAGAAGCCTACAGATATTGACGCAGATACTACAGTAAAGTGACAATTACAATTAGCATATGATCTTCAGTAATTATTCTTCACATTTGTTGCTTTTCTTTATTTCCCTTTCTTACAGTAAAGGTTAAAAAACTTGTAAATAGCATAACTGTTAAACAAACTATCAACAGAAGGCAGAGCCACAGATCAAGTCTACAAAATATGTAAAGACTAAAGACGCGGCACGTTGGGCGATATTGATCTTATTGGGCGTGTAAAAGCACCCACGTGCGCTAAATGGGTATGAATTCGAGCCCAATTATATGGCGTTGATTCCATGCGGCTGAGATAGCTCCTTGTCATTGTGTCAACCATGTTAGTAATATTGAACAAAAAGTCCAACACATCGGCAAGCAACTGAATAACTGATGAATCGATTTATTTGGTGGGCAATTGGCTTGGTTAGGTTGGAATGAATCAATTGATCATTGATCAATCGGCAAGTTATTTTTGCGAGCGGCAGAACTGCGGAATTCGGTTCCACAGCAAAACCAAATCAAGGTGAAAGACATAAAATAATTGAAATAAAACACCTAAAAAAGACCCGATTTTGCCGGACTCGAGCCGGACTCGAAGCCGAGTCCTCGAGTCCTAGGGGTCCGAGTCCGAGTCCTTGAGCAAAGGACTCGAGTCCAAGTCTGAGTCCTTGAAAAAAAGACTCGAGTCCGGACTCGAGTCCGAGTCACGAGTCCGAGTCCTACAACACTGCCCCCCACTGAAAAATTTCTGGCTACGCCACTGACAAGGAGTTACAAGCATATCAACTTATAGATCCTAAAACTATTCCGCAGGTCCAGCCTTGGATCGTGTATGCCGAACTCAAGAAAATCAAAGTTGGAAAGAGTTGTCGTCCAGACGGAATCTCCGCAAAGTTGATTCGTGAGTTTGCACTGGAACTAGCGTCCCCACTTTGTGACATCATCAATACCTCACTAACAGAAGGGAAGGTACCATATCAATGGAAGAAGTCGATCGTTGTGCCAGTCCCTAAACAATCCCCGCCCTCACTCGACAAACTTTGTCCGATATCTTTGACGGATCATTTCGCAAAGCTAGCAGAACTTTTTGTCTATGGGGAACTTCTCGCAGATATCCGTGAAGGCATTGATGATCAACAGTTCGGAAACAGACGAGGTATCTCTCCACATCTCACTACCTTGTTGATTTACTACACTTCCTGCATAGCAACGCTGACGTGCTTCGGACTGTCTCCACTGTGGTGGTCACAGATTTTAGCAAAGCGTTTGATCTTGTGAACCACAACATCGCCATAACCAAACTCCTCACAATGGGTGCACGCCCAGCACTCATTCCATTGATCGAGAGTTTCCTTCATGGGAGAGAGCAGATTACCCGATACAATGGTGAATTCTCGGCCGGCACCACTCACACCGTATGGAGGCGTCCCTCAAGGGACGTGCCTTGGACCACTCATCTTCCTCGCGATGATAAACGACGCGCTCACATCGCCAGCTTCAGCCGCGAGATGGAAGTATGTGGATGACCTGACTTTTGCAGAAAGCCGGGAGGTGAACGACGAGAGTGTGATACCTGCAGCTCTGACCGAATTTCAGGAGTGGTGTTCGGACACTGGTTTGCGCGTCAACTCATCTAAGTGCAAAGTGATACGAGTGTCATTCTCACGAGTTGCTCCACCACCCCTCCAATTAGAGCTGAATGATACTATCCTGGAAGAAGTGAACTGTTTAAAGCTACTTGGCGTTATGATCCAGAGCGATCTCCGATGGGATAGCCATATTCAGGATATAACCAAGAGAGCCTCACGCAAATTCTATGTAATTCGCGCACTGAAACGCTTTTTTGCTTGCCAGTGGAAGACTTATTGACCATATCCGCTCCGTTCACAAGTACCCCTCACTGGCAAAGGAAGTACAGTTGGGGCAACCTCGTCCCCAGTGCTTACTTTATTTCCAACCGCGTTTCCAATAGTAAACCCTGGATAGGAAACTTTCTTCCTGTATCCTGATTGGATACCGCAATTGGCTAGTAATGGATTTTTATCGTGTACTTGGTGCTATATATTCACAACGTGCAGTACGTGTTTTCGCGATCATTCGTCCACGCCTTCTCGAAAATACTAATTTCCTTTCCAATTTGCTCATATTAATATGAAATATGATACTGCATGTTGTCTTGATAAGATCGTAACAGTTTGATTTCAAAAATCGTGTTTTCGTAACTCACGCCGTGCTCGCGCTGCTACGAATTGACTCTATTTTTACCCCAGACACCGCATACAAAAACAAACGCTAATGTGTAACGCATATCCAGGCACCAGACTGTTCCTCATTTGCATACGTCTGCAAAAATCTTGCACATGCAAATGATCCAATACCAGGGTGAGAGAGCAGGTAGTGGTGGGCGCGTACTGCTCGACACCCTGGGGACGAGGTTGCAGTTGGGGGTGCGCGGCCACTGTGTGTACATAGAACAAATCCCCTGGTGTACGCGCGTCACACACAAGGAACGGTGCGCCTCAACCAGCGAAATGTACCGCCCATGGGGCGTCGTTGTTAGGTAAAAGGGCGCCCTCTTTTGGTAGCGCACGGAGCTCATACCACTGATCTCTATATAAAGACTGGATAGCGAATACGCATACAACATTCACACATAACAGTAGACTTTGCATATTGACCAATTCGCCCCCGGTCTCACGAAGATGGCCGCGTATAATACGAACGTGCTACGCGTAAATACGCGCGCGTTGTATCAACAGTTGACGCGCATTTTGGTCACGTACACATATTATGATGTTCTAAAAGGGACACATTTCCGTAGTGATTATTATTTCAAAAAACGCCGAAAAAGTGATTTGCAGCATTTTAAAAGTAACCACGACGTTACAAAAATTGTAGTAAAACTTGGTCAGTGGTGGTGGTCAAAATAAGTAGTGAACCGCGACGTAACAAAAGAAATCATGCTGTCTATAAAGACAGCAACTTGTCCTTTGTAGATCACCAGCCGGTCTCACCAATATGGCGTCAAATTCGTACATTGTGCGGCTCTTTATTAGCTATCCAGTCTTTATATAGAGATCAGTGGCTCATACACGTGTTACATCCGTCCCTAGGCCTTGCTGGAGTACTGCGTACCATGAGTCTGGCACTCCTCAATAACCGCACAACAAAGCAACGACGTAGAGATGATCCAGAAGAGAGCTCTTCGCATTATCCTCTCCGATCACTATGCATGAGACGTATGATAACGCTCTCTGGGTGACTGGCCTGATATCCTTGAGTGAGCGAAGGGAACAACTTTGTATCAAGTTTGCGAAATCCTTGTATAAGAATTTCAGACATTGGTTCCCCGAATCACAGAGCTCAATGCGTCAGCTTCGGCACAGTGAGCGACTGAGAGACTTTAAGTGCAGAACGGAGAGACTGCGGAGCAGTACCCTGCCTTACCTAGTCTAGACTTGGCCAAGTCTGGGTTGCGCTCGGTCTGTGCCTATATAGTAAATCCACTCACAGCGCATATCGCATACTTACAGTACATAACGCGCGCCCTCATGCTTCGAATCCGGACCATCATGTTAAAAACGTACATGTACATGTACATGTTATTTTCAAGTGATGCAGCAACCCAGACTTGGTCAATCTGCAGCCAAGCGTACGCGCTGGTTTGTTCCACGTTTGTACACAGTCTATGGAAATTAATTCTCGATGTGATTGGCTTCTACCGATTTCGGTAGAAGCCAATCATATCACAGTATTTCAGGTAATGAGCGTTTTTATTCTTAAAAACGCGCGCAGATTGTTTTGATAATATTCCTAACACGCAATCAGCGTTGTCTGCGTATTCGCGCATCCAAAGTTTCGCGGAGAACGCACACGCATCCCATGGTGAGGAGTAGAAACAGATACACGCACGCGTACGGTCGAATGCTTTGAAACGCTCTGGGTACGGTATGCACAACACGAAGCGGTATCAATGGACCTCAACATCTTTTACAGGTTAACCCCAATAAAAATTCCCTTTTGTTTTGAATAACATTTGAATGTCTCATTCTTTATTTATTCAATCCAAGAGCAGCTGATCTTCGCATTATCATCCCAATATAATGTGTTTGAAATCTACAAATTAAGATTACGTTTTTAAACTTTTGCAGATTGTTATCCAGTTTTCCATACCTACTAAAAATAATAAACGAGTCTTCGAAAGACGGTTACTTTGATTGGTCAAGCGATGTTGCTGCATATGTATAGAGATGGTGTTGCATATGCATTGATGAATACAGGCGCGTGCACGCGAGGGGGGGTGCTGATGGCAGATTGATCAAGTCGGAATTGCTAACTTTTGCACCACATGATTGTATGCACATGCTCTGAAATACATGCACACACATGCAGTGACATATGTACGTGTAATACGTGTGTTGTACAATGTACATACAGTGTGTGCGCATTGTTATACGGCACTGAAGTGGAACGCGCGCTGAAGTGTACCTTGTCGGGCATCTGGAAAGACGTAAACTAAGTGATTTTTGTAACTTTTGTTTTTTAAATTAAGATACCGACTTAAAGCAATTCCGACTTGAATCAAGTCTATACCTAGTCAGACTCATGTAATGTCAGACTCAACACCAAATGTAATGTAATAAAAAATGGTTATGTCTGGATGTAAAACAAAATGCATTCTTTTTATCACTATGTGATTGAAAGGCGTGTAGATGTACAAAACACGGTTCTTTTTATCTAGTCTGGGTAGAATTTTAACATTTTTTTAATGCACATGTATGTATAAGAGTCTTTTTAGAATATTTCTATGTTTTAACATTATGCTTAAAAAAAATAATGGTATTTTTAGAATACTTTAATGTCGAACGTATGTATAAATGTTTTTTTTTTTTAAATGATTTCTGTTAATTGTAAATTGTTAACCATCGCAATTCAGTCTTCGGACTGCGAGAATGGTACTAACGATAACAAAAACACTTCAATTCAATCAAGGATCTTTTCATTTAACCAAGTTTCTGTGCCAATAAGAATGTCCGGCTTGTGTTCATGTAGTATAGCCAAACATTCAGAAGCCTTATTTTTCAGACTTTGAAAATTGATGTTAATGACACTGAGTAAGCTTCTTCGCTCTAGTGGGTTTCTTAGACTTTGTTTTTGCTGTGCCACGCAGGGAAGGATTTCTCTTCCTGGTTTTACAAAGCGGTTTGGGGGATGATGCAGCAAGGGGTTGTCCATCACTCAAAGACTGGTCTGAGTCAAGTGGAGTAAAGGGATTTTCAGTTTCAAAATCAGTCACAATACTAAATAGCGAACCAGAAAAATTGGGGTGACCACACCCATCACAAACCCATGAGGTACTACAATTAGCCAACAGGTTGTAAGTTTTACTACTCATGTTGATGCAAGCGGCATGATTCCATTTTTCACACTCTTCACATTGGATACCTTTCACTGGACTCAATCCTACTTCCTCTCCACAAACACAACACGGTGCAGGGGGGTCTTCAAACGAAGAGTTTAATGGAGGGCCTGGGTTTCGGTTGACATCATTTCCAAGTCCAATCAACAAAACATGGGTCCAGGATAGGCCATGAGAATTTTTCAGAGTTTTGATAAATTGTCTACGAGGCAGTAACGCAGATGCAAAATAACTGGTGCTTCTTGTGCCAATGTCGTGATCACAATCTGTCAGCCTTATGTCTACGGATGTACTTGCAGTTTTGCAGACCCTATCACTAATACGTGCAAAAGTAAGCAGGAATCCAATCACAAAATAAGTAATGGTGAACTCCATAGAGGTTTAATCCAAGTCAAAAGCTGCAGAAGAGGTAGTAGGAAGTCCAAGTACAAACGTCGATGTCGATCTATAGATTGCACAGTGGTTTTCAAAAATGGCCGACTTCAAGATTCAATTACACAGTTGACTAAAAATGACGAAATTTGACGAAAATTCACAAAAACGACGAACAATAAACCAATACGCAGATCCTTGGAAACATCAAAAGCGATAAAAATGGGTTAAAAGACCAGGATGGCCAGAGGAAATGCGAAAAATCAAAGATTAAAAAGCTAAAAATCTCCCGCGAAATAAAAGTCGTCTAGCTCCGACACAGCGCCCTCAATCTAACCTTCACCGACGTCTAAACACTGTTTACTCAGTGTGTCACCTCCCGAGTGAAAGTTGGAAAAAATCACTTGGGTGAATCAAATTAGGTTTTGCCCTTCACTAGAGGCTGGGAGGTCGTGGGTTCGAGTCCTGTTTGCAGGGCGGAAGTACGAGCGAAGTGCTGCCGATCTAGTCATTTTATTCTTTATCTCTATGATATATATGCTATGACGATATTCGCTCGTACCCCCCGCCCTGCAAACAGGACGCTGGGATACTCTGATGAATTTACGCTCTGATTGGTTGGATTTTGCGTGAGCAGTGACCTGCGCGCCATCACGGTCATGACTCTGCAATGTTTAAAACGGCCGTTAAGACTGATTCATTACTCTTTTATTCCAGTTTAGAGATGTTTTTTTTTCTTGTTGAAAAGCGTAATAATGTAGGAAGTTTGTAAAACTTATCTGTGTTTTAAATTTACAATTCCCATCACTCGCTCAGGCTCCGTTTTGAATCACGAACGGTCGGATTGCATTATGCGACGCTCAAAATGTTGTCCGCATGGTCCGCAATGAAACAGAAATCACATCCGGTATGGAATGCGCGCAATTCTATGAGAATTTTCGGATAGCATTTGCACACATTGTCTAACTGCGGTCTTGAACAGCTGCAGCCAGATGCTTTATACATAGGTCATAGACCACTTCCTTCACAAGATTCTGTGAAGCTCAGAGTATCCCAGCGTCCTGTTTGCAGCACACGTATGTTTCAGCCGCTCATTTAGTTTGCGCGCATGCGCACTCAAAAAATGAAATACTGATAATCAGCAAACATAGATGCTTGCAGTCGCAGTTTGACCCACTGAAGGAAGTATCGGTCAACATCACGCTCGAAATACTTTGATAAATTTTTCTTTCCAAGTGGACAGGGATTTAAGGCAATCAAAGTCACTTTTGCAAACCTTAGCGCAAAAAAAACAGAGAGTATTTGATGCATTTTTTTTTGTTTTTCCGTGTCGTGTAGTACGAAAGTATTGGGTCACAAATTCAAAACAGGCGACAGTTTAGGGGATAATTTTTCAGTTTTGCCGAGTAATTGTAAACTTGTCTTCACTGAAAAATGGTAAAGGATGCCACGGAAAGTGCGATGTATAAATTTCATTTAAGTCGGAAACCGTTTCAATGAGAAAAGTAAGGTCTCACGTTATACGTATTTTTCGTTGAATGTAACGTTAGTGTGCACGTACCTGTACACAGACCCTGGAATCAGGCCCTTAAACGCGCCGCTCCGTTTGTAATCTTTTGACGCGTTGGAAATGTATGCATTTAAACTGAAACGATTTACAACTGACTGGTTCCCGGCCCTGAAATGCAGTCCAGTACGATCAGGGCACTGGGACCAGTGTATTTGTGCACGAAGCTTTCAAAATGGGTTTACTCGAAAAATGACGATTTTTATAAGCTACAGGTTTCCTTCTTACATCAAATCACCCGTAAAATGAAAATAATCTATCATCCTTTCCGATGGTACTACGGCTGATCTAAGGTAAACCCGGCAAATTGTCCAAATGCGTAAACCAAACTCAAAAGCGAACCATGTTTTTCCTTTTCATTTTGTACGTTTTTTGTCCATATTTATTGCTTTTTTATATATTTGAAAAGGTTTTTAGCGCCGTTACCACACTGTAGAGACAATTTATATCTTTGTTCACTTGGTCTACTGATAATTTTTGGTTTGAATCATCTTTTTAGTACGTTTGAGAAGGATACATTTTAAGACATGAAAATCAGACATTCGTTCAGTGCGTCGTCTGCTACCGCTGTTTGCAAGCCGACGACGCGGAGGAAACCATTGCGCATGCGTGAGAGGATGAACTAAATGCACGCACGGCCTATGGGGCTGAAACATACGTGAGCAGGACGGGGGGTACGTACGAGCGAGTGACGATATCGCAAACAATCACTAATAGAGGGCGCTATCACACACAGACTGCATGCTATCCTTCAATCAACCCACACCGGAAAGCACCTGCCTGCCTTTGTACTTAATTAGCTGTAAAAAGCAGAGTTTTTCATTTTTCCCCCTGACTTGCTGGTAAAAACCTTCACTTTCCACATATTTTCGACTGCTGGTGAAAGTTTGTGCATCAAAGGATACGATCTGAGAGAAGGTAAATCATTTTAAAGGCGTAAGCGTTGCAAAATTTGCATTAGGCCTAGTCCGAGTAACTTGGACATGTTGGACCCAACTTATCGCCTTTTTTAACATTTGGACATGGTCTGGCGATAGTAGGGTCCAAGCTTATACCGCAACCTGGACAACACCGTCCCAAAAACAAACATTTTCCAACAAAAAACATCAGATTTCACCCTCAAAACGGCCTCTAAATTACTAGATATGCCAAACACATGTGCATTTCAAACGATAATAGGGAGTCGGGAACTAGCGTAGCTGGAGTTACCCAGCTCTGAGTTTTATCATTGGGTTGTCATCTAGAGCTGGAGCTCATTTTTCTCGAAAACGATAGTATAGGCAAAACAAATTTGGAAAATGTTGAATTTTGTCCCCGTTACACACTAATTGCAACTGCAACTCACCCCAAACTTGCCTGGAATAACCATTACACAGGTCCTTGAAGTAAAAAACGATCCACGATGAAGATTCAGCCTACAATTGCAGTGAAAACAGGAAAAATAACCGCTAACCTGACAACCTTGCGAGCATGTCCACGAACGCCAATGGTTTGTGCACACAAACAAATTTGTGTACGATTGAATGGCGGTCGGTTACCGGTACCAGGCTGTCAACTAGTCGTTTTTGCCGGCTGGCGATTGGCTGTTGGCGCATGACGTCGCGCGGAAGCGTAACACCCGATGACTGTTTCATGTACTCATATTAAGTTTACCACTCGCATCACAGCTGCAGTACTGGAACCGCAACCGATAGTGCATGAAACAGTCATCGGGTGTTACGCTTCCGCGCGACGTCATGCGGACATGCTCGCAAGGTTGTCAGGTTAGCGGTTATTTTTCCTGTTTTCACTGCAATTGTAGGCTGAATCTTCATCGTGGATCGTTTTTTACTTCAAGGACCTGTGTAATGGTTATTCCAGGCAAGTTTGGGGTGAGTTGCAGTTGCAATTAGTGTGTAACGGGGACAAAATTCAACATTTTCCAAATTTGTTTTGCCTATACTATCGTTTTCGAGAAAAATGAGCTCCAGCTCTAGATGACAACCCAATGATAAAACTCAGAGCTGGGTAACTCCAGCTAGAACTAGCGCAGCTTTTATGGCGGGTACCAGTTCAAGCTGGTTTCCGATTCCCTTTTACAGTTCGAAATGCACATGTATGTGTTTACAAACGTGACTCATTATCATAATCGATGCATCGCGCGCGCTCGGTAACGGAATCGCACACGGGATACGGGGACCATCGAATGTACGCTGGGCATGTAGAAGAAATCGCGTCGTTCAAACATTAAACACGATCGGAAATTTAACGTGTTCAAGATCGCGAGGGGAGCTCTCCGAAATGAACGGAAAATTTCACTTTTTTTCCGGATCGTAAGTAAACTTCAGTACAACCATCTTAATTGTCGATGTCTACTTGTACCTCAGGTGGCATATCTAGTAATTTGGAGGCCGTTTTGAAGGTGAAATCTGATGTTTTTTGTTGGAAAATGTTGGTTTTTGGGACTGTGTTGTCTAGGTCGCGGTATTAGCTTGGACCTTACTATCGCCAGACCATGTCCAAATGTTAAAAAAGGCGATAAGTTGGGTCCAAGTTACTCGGACTAGATATGCCACCTGAAGTACAAGTAGACATCGATGATTAAGATGGTTGTACTGAAGTTTACTTACGATCCGGAAGAAAAGTGAAATTTCCCATTCAATTCTGAGAGCTCCCCTCGCGATCTTGAACACGTTAAATTTCCGACGCGTGTTAATGTTTGAACGACACGATTTCTTCTTCATGCCCAGCGTACATTCGATGGTCCCCGTATCCAAAGTCCGATTCCGTTACCAAGAATTTTTTTTTTTGGACGATGTGCATTTTTTTTGGGGACGATGTGCATTTTGAAAAGGAACATGTAAGGGCACAGCTCTTCCATCGAATGTTTGTTGAATCAAAATAAGTTGTAAAGTCTCTAATTTTTGAAAATTCGCCAACTGACTGTATGACTGTATGCTTTTGCCTAGTTCCTGAAAGCGCATGCACTTACGACCCAACTACACGTACGCGCGTTAATCGATTTTGTGTGACGTATCGTATTCTGTGCTGGGTCAAAGATTTTCGGTCCGTGCGTGAGTTCAAGCCATTGCACTGCAGACAAAAGTTTCAAAATCATTTACATTTTTTTCTCTTTTTAAAATTTGGACTATTTTGCGCACAGGCGTATAAATACCAATATAATTTTTGAACAGTGTCTTACTCTTGGGGTAGAAATTTTGATATGCCAAAATGATATCACTGCTGAAAATTTATCATTTTTTGCGGTTTAAATTTTAAAAAAAGGGGGACGCGGCCTCCAAAAAAGAAGTGGGGGGGGGATGTTAGATATGTTTTAATTTTTATTTCGCCTAAGTACTTAAAAATACTGGTGAAATGACATGCGTGTGATAAATTTGAGTGTTTTACGCGAGGACTTTACAACACCACACTCACTCTGCATATGCTGGGCAGTGTTGTAGTCGAGTACTTTTTTCCGAGTACCGAGTACTGCCAAGTACTTAGGTTGCCGAATACGAGTACGAGTACTTGTACTTCCGAGTACAAGAACAGGTCTCCGATTACGAGTACTTGTACTTCCGAGTACGAGTACTTGTACTTCCGAGTACGAGTACGAGTACTCGCATTTCCGAATACGGCCATACGGCAAATGGTTCATTGTGTGTAATTGGCCCAGGCCCAGTCAGACCGATATACAGACCCACTCACGGCTAGCTGTTAAATGTGTTTGTCTGGACATGCACAGAAGAAAATCAGGAAATCTTGATTTCTCAACAAGCCAATCAACCATTTCAAACTGAAAGTATCGATAAAATAAGGCCATGGTAAGTGAATGTTCATCGCATAATGCGATGAGCATTGGAGCTCGAGTTACTGAATCTAGAGTTCCCCGTGCTTCCTTCTTGTGAAATTCGTCTCTTATTAAAAATTAATTTGTCCACCCATGGTCAACCGTAGAAGTTCATGACAGGCAGCTACAACGTCGACCCCAGGGTGTCGAACAGTATGCGCCCATCACTACCTGCTCTCTCACCCTGGTATTGGATCCTTTGCATGTGCAAGATTTTTGAACACGTATGCAAATGAGGAATAGTCTGGTGCCTGGATATGCGTTACATTAGCGTTTGTTTTTGTATGCGGTGTCTGGGGTAAAAACAGAGTCATTTCGTTGCAGTGCAAGCGCGGCGTGAGTTACAAAAAAAGTTACGATCTTATCGAGACAACATGCAGTATCATATTTCATAAGAATATGAGCAAATTGGAAGTCGTGGACGAATGATCGCAAAAACACGTACTGCACGTTGTGAATAATAGCACCAAGTACACGATAAAAATCCATTACTAGCCAATTGCGCTTTCGAATGAGGATACAGGAAGAAAGTTTCCTATCCAGGGCTTACTATTGGAAACGTGGTTGGAAATAAAGTGAGCACTGGGGACGAGGTCGAGGCAGCTAGCCAAGTATAAGTAGTCTGGTTCTCCGACCAAAATATTTCCCTTTCTTTAACGTACACACGTGAAGGGCACCACTCTTGGTATATAAAAAAAGCCAGCCAATCACAGTGCCGCATGCCTCGATTGAGCATACATCATCAAGACGCCCGCACTGTGATTGGCTGGCTGTTCTGATCCCACATGCAATTTTTTTTTCGGATATGATACCGCCATAACCAGATGCGGTGCCCTTCATGCGTGTACGTTAAAGAAAGGGAAATATTTTGGTCGAAGATCCAGACTACTACTCGGCTAGCTGCTTGTCATAAACTTCCACTTTGGTTGACAAATTAACTTTTAATGTAAGAGGAATTTCACCAGAAGGAAGCACAGGAAAGTCCTACTTTGGGGAAATATTAAGAGGCATGGGTAAGTGAGCCTGCCTTCCGAGTATGAGTTTGAAAGATTGCAATAAAATTGCAATAGTATTTTTTATTTTTTTTTCCAATCCTCAACTTTGGGAAGCAATGTATGTATGCATTGTAGAGTCTACTCCAGTGCAGGCCATAGACTAGGGCTAGTCTAATGGTAATCGTGTAGTTTAACGTTAGGCTGTTGATTAGTTTAAGTGTACTGTAAGCCAATGGGGTCAGGGAACCAGACGAACTGTGATTGGCCTGTCTGATGCAAACCCTGTCAATCGCAAGCGATCTTCATGAATGTGTAACTGCTCCATGTTGCTCAGTACAGAACACAGATTTTTGTCATCATTTTTTTTTGCAAAGATTGGGACCGAATCCACCTGTACTTGTTTGGTGCATTATACGTGAGTATGTTAGGAAGTACAGTACATAGTTTAGGGGCAAACTATGCAGCGGATATCTATGCAGCTTTGTGCTCTGCGTTTGCTGGAATTTGCAGTCTCCCCCAATTTAAAAGCTCAAAAGAAACCACCCGGTCTGGATTTAACACTTAGCTTTGTTTTAAAAAAGTTTGAGCAATATGCTCCAGAGTATGGGCGGCCATTAGGGCAAAAAAGACAATCACAAAATTAAAGTTGAGCAAAAATAAAATAAAATAAAATGCAAAAGAAAATAATCAATAACATTCAATTAACAATGAAAATGTAGGACAACAAAATAAAGAAACCCAAAACAAAATTGAAACGTAAACAATAAAAAATACAACATAACAAATAAAACATTCGTGTTAAATGTACAATAAAACAAAATAAAATAAACCCAAAATTACTGTAAGCCCTGCGACTAATGCAAACCCCAAAATTACTGCAAGTCCTGCGACGAATATAAACCCAACTAGAGCTATGTCTGTTCGATGAACAGAACATAGGGCTTTTCCGTATTTCTTTTTTTGTTTGTGTCCATATGCAAGAACCTACCGTAGTTACAGGACTAACTTCTCCACATATTGGACTTGAAAATATACACCTTTTAACATGATCCACGTCACACTTGTCAATGCCCATGTTTTCATTGTGGTCTTGATTTGCACCACGTTTGACGTCAATGCCATGAAAGAAAGTGTAAAATTTTGTAAGCGGAATCAACTGATCACGTCAGGGTGGCATCATTTCAAATGTTGCATACATGTACTTGTGACATTATCTAACTATCCACAAAGTTTCATGACGAAGGGAATTTCTATGCGTTTGGGAAAATCGCGTTTTTGATGACGTCATCGTGACGTCACACATTTTAAAAAAATTGTGCATATACCTATTAGTATTACCTGACAAACCAACTACAAAAGGATTTTTGAATTTTGCATGTTGCGTTCGTGAGATATGGCTTAAAGCTCCGAAATTTCAAAAAAATTATATTAAATCGCACGATGACGTCATCGTGACGTCACCTCAATTTTTACCTATTTTTATTCTACAAGCCACTTTGGCAATTATTTTAAATCCGATCAACTTTAAACTCAGAATAGTTATTAACCATCATCTCAAGATGTATGCTGAAACTTTTCGTCATGCTGCATCATCACGCGATTTATTAATTTTTCCCATAGACTTTGTACACAGAAATTTAAAAAAAAAGTTGATTTTCAGAGGGCATTTTCGACTCTTTGCCAGTAATTCATTTACACCACTCTTTGTCCAAGCAAAGACCCTATTTCAAACAACATTGTGTAATGATGACGTCATGATGATGTCATCCGGTGCTCATTTATAGGCAATTAAATTGTGACACTTTTAATATTTAAAAATGCATAAGAAATCAACCGTACGCGTCCACAGCATTCTGTTGCCGGCAAGTGGTAGAGTAGGTTGATGTCTTTAATTCATTCAGTGTGCGTGCAATCACGTGACCCTTGCTTCCGATCGAAAAGGCCAAAACCGGAAGTGGCTTATTATTTAAAAGTGGTAATAGATATGAACTTCTCTTGGCTGATAGTATTCTTCAAATCATCTACAGATGAGGTCATGCAATCTTCGAGCGCCCCCTAGCGACAGGTTGAAAATTTTCAAAAATGTATTTTGAATAGATGTCTGTGGCGAAGTTTGTCGGAATCGCCTAAATATTGGTGTATATGATGACCTTGACCCACTTAAGACAGTGTGAAGTTTTAGGCGTATGACGTCATCAGACCGGAAGTTCCGTTGAAAAGACCTTTCCTTTTTCAAAAATTGCTAATAAATCAATCCGTACAGATATAATCTTGAATTGCCCATTAAATGATAGCGTAAACATTTGCCTCAACAGTGCCAAGTTCCCAGCTTGTCAAATTGTTCACACAGTTGACGCGGTGTCGGCAAAAAATACCCTTGCGCAAGTTGCGGCAGAGAGAGTAAAAATGCTGACTCATCCAAAGCAAGCATAAACCGCAAGTGTGTGCGTGTATACATTGACCAGATTCGGCATCGCCTGCTTCCCATACATGTACACCACACACGCACATGGTCGTGAGGGCGCGGACCAACCAAGCGCCACATTGTCAACTCATGAATATTAATTTCCCTTGTTGAACAACTCACCAATAAGATAGAGGTGCTGCAAGACGTTTTCATTCTTTCATTGGCAGTTTTTTAGTACCGCAAATAGTGGCAGTACGTATATGTTCATACAATAACAAGCACTTCACGTTCTTCATAGGGCCGGCCCTATGCTCGCTACACTCACGTAGTTCCAGAAAGTGAAAAAGCCCTGTGTTCTGTTTCGACAGACATACAGTTCTAGTTTCTTTTTCCACTTTTCCCATAGGTCTTGTACACGTTTTTATTCTACAAGCCACTTTGGGAATTATTTTAAATCCGATCAACTTTAAAGTCAGCATAGTCTTTAACCATCATCTGAAGATGTATGCCGAAACTTTTCGTCATCGTGACGTCATCGGGGGTCACGTGACATCTATTTATAGATTCAATTTTCACAGCCTTATAACTATAGAACTATTTGACCGATTGATCTCAAATTTGGTAGGTATACAGGCAGGGAAGTGTTATACATGTAGATGAAAATTGATTTGTCAAGGTCACATGACCTTCACTTCCGGTTTTACGGGAAGTGGTAATTTTAGACTCCTATATCATATCTCATGAATTATTAATCTGATTGGGTTGAAACTTCACATTAATACAAATCTATATTGACAGATAATTATATTGCATTATTATTACTGTGCACTTAATTATAATTAACATGTTATGACGTCATGAATATTTAATGAGGCAATCTTTACAGTCTTAAAACTATAGAAGTATTTGACTGATTGACCTCAAACCTGGCAGGTGTACAGACTGGGAAGTGTTATAGATGAAAATTGGTATGTCAAGGTCATGTGACCCCTACTTCCGGTGTTATCGGAAGTGTTAATTTTATACCCTAATTAGCCTTTCCAATGAATTATAAATTTGACGGGACATTTCTTTTTGAAAAATCATTAAATCATTTTGTTTACGGTCCAAAAGACAATCAATATTGGGAACAGCTCTTTGGTTGTTCACAACCACAATTTCTAGTTTATTCTTTACCATCGTTAGTAAAAGAGTGAATATAGAAAATAATTAAACATATGGTGACTGATGAAGTTCGGAAAAAGCACCCCAAAAAAATATCCTCTGTTTTCACCCGTCACAAAAACAACAGGTGGGACAGCATATTATGTAGAAATCACATCATTTAAGTGAATTAATAACCAAAAAACCACAAATGTACGCAAAACAAACCTTGGGTCGCCTACACCGGAGATACATGTAGTCTATGTACATGTAATAGACCACGGCAAATATTATGCGCGAACAGATTTGCTGATTAAGTAGGCAAGACCCCACCTCTTGATTTCCTAGATTTTGACCAATCAGCAGGCGCTTTTTATATCGGGTCTTCAGTCATTCACCCGTTGCGCGTCATAGACATGGATTTCAAAAAAAAAATGTCACGGCGCGCGGCGCTCGGTATCATGTTACGCGAATGCGCTCCCGGCTGTTGTTGTATTACAAAACGCTGCATTCGAATTGACCAATCGCGGCGCTCGGTATCATGTTACGCAAGTGCGCTCCCAGCTGTTGTTGTATTACAAAGCGCTGCATTTGAATTGACCAATCACAGCGTTAGTCCTGATTTTGGGATGAAATGACGTCAAGATTTAGTAAAGTCGACTCCGATTGGCTGGCGCGCGGCTTGCATAAATCTGCATGCTTTGACATATCAGATGTTAGGCAGGAGATGGCTCAGTGGATAACGAGTGATACTCAGACTACACCGTAGACAGGTTTATAAAAAAATCCTGCTCTCTGGGAATCACTTACCTAATAGTAATTTTGGGGTTTATATTCGTCGTGGAGCTTACAGTAATTTAGGGGTTTACATTCGTCGCGGGACTTACAGTAATTTTGGGGTTTACATTCTCGCAGATTACAGTAATTTTGGGGTTTACATTCGTCGCGAGACTTACAGTAATTTTGGGGTTTACATAATGTTCGTCGCGGGGCTTACACTACTTCTGGGGTTTACATTTGTTGCGGGACTTACAGTAATTTTGGGGTTTACATTCATCTTGAGGCTGACAGTAATTTTGGGTTTAGTTTATTTTGCGTTTTATTAAGGGAATAAATGTGTGTTTTCGGAGGTATTATAACACTCTGTTTAATAATTACCCGCGGTGAAGCCGAGGGTAATTATCACCCATCCAGGCTCATACCGGTTTTAAACAGAGTGTTTAATACCGACGGAACACATATTTATTCCCATTCATAAATACCTTTTTGGTCAAAAAAACAATTCTTTTGCGGTCCAAAAATCAAAACAAGTCAAAAACTAGGCCTTGTTAACCATTTTGTTCAACAATTTTAATTCATGTTTACGAAACCCCCCTCTGACTATAAAAAGGAATGCCCCTCCACAATTGCGTGTGCGTCGCGCATTCCACCTCCATGGTCGCGCGTACTGCGCGATGTCACGCAAAACGCAGCTTGGCTTGTGTAGTGTGAATATCGGACTATGAAATAATGATTCACTGGTAGTACATTGCGCATGCATACGTGGGGAATTTGAATGTTCAACCAATGAAGCGGTTAAAAGGCACCGGATTTCATGGGAGTCCAAATTTCATGTGACACTGGAAAAGTGTTTAGGACCAGCTAGCCATGTCTTTATCATCCGTTTAAGACCGGACACATGATGGGCTCTCAACCAATAGGAATGCCTAAACTGTCTTAGGTATTTATGAATGTACATTTAACACGAATATTTTTGCTTAACTTTAATTTTGTGATTGTCTTTTTTGCCCTAATGGCCGCCCATACCAGAGAAAGCTGTGGAAAATTGGGACTTCAGATTTCTTTTTTATTTCAAAGTGTCATCTTAATGGTCTTTAACTTTCACATGGGATAATCGATATATCAAATATTCTCGATATTGGATTTCCGATATATCGAAATGGAAAATTCTGATATCGACGGTGCTTACGCCTAAACAAAGTTTTGGGGAATCTTACCAGTCCTGTATTCTGTATCCCTGTGCATTTGTTTATGGTTTAAATCGAGGACACACAGCTGCAACATCATCAGTGAATCCAGGACAAGAACCGAATCGAGGACAACCTCGATTAGAAAACATGTACAAAATCAATGAGAGCTGGTGCAAAAAAAAGTTCAGGGTTTAAACAAAGGAAAAGGGAAGAGGAACAAAAGAAAATCCTTGATTTACACCATAAACAAACGTGTGTCTGTCGGTGTGTTCCATTTCGGTTAGGTTTTTTTGAGTGGTCGGGCACAACCCGACCACTCTTTGGATTTGTTGCGATTAATCTTTCTTTCTTTCTTTCTTTCTTTTTTTTTCCGTACAGCACGTTTCCGCGGGTTTTCTCCTAAACGGTATATGATATGAACTTGTAACTATTAGCATATATTGACCCTCATTCCGAGTAGTGCATATTACACTGACGTCATGATGACGTCATCGGGTGTCAAATTACAAGCGATTTTCGTTGAAAAAATGACGATCTTCTTTCATCTATAACTCTTCAACAAAATGATCAATTATGCTCCAACCTTGTAATGAGATAGACCATGAATTGATCAACATTTTTTGTCGTGTACGTAAACTCGCTTGACCTTTACTTCCGGGTCTACCGGAAGGTCAAATTAGGTGAATTCAAAATGAAGACATTAGCCTGAAATCGAAACAAAGCACAATTTCTTCCGGACGGTTTACCGTTTTGATTATAAAACCTAGTGTGAACTTGTACCATGTTATCAAGATGTTATAAGTGTTGTTACATCATCATGACGTCATCAGGTATCGAATTACAAGCAATTTGATTGCACGATTTGACAAAATAATTTTACCTATATCTCTTGAACTAAATAGAGTATCGTGTTCGTTTTTTCTTGAGGTTGTAGACGGTACCTAGAGCAACATTTCTTATTCCCGGGCACAAAACTGCTTACGGTGTTACCGGAAGTGCAATAAAAACTCAATCTTACTCTAAAACGGAAGCATTTTACTACAGACAAATATATTATGGAAGTGTTAAGTGAGGAATGCCAATCACATAAACATACTTTTGACGTCATCCCATAAAGGTGCTCTCTAGCGGCACATCGAAAACCGTTTAATCTTTTAAAATGTTACAGCCCTTAATCAAATTTTTATGATAACTGCCCTTATATATCCCCTTATGCAACCACAAATGAATTTGCAAGGTTTCATAATCATGACATCATCAGACCGGAAGTTACTGTAGGGAGAATTCAACAATGATCATTTTATTTTGAATTTAAATCCATCATTTGATATCTGTCTCATGACTTTGTTTTTTGCCCCCCCCCCCCAAGAAAAATGACATCTGTTACACTTAATATGGACCTTTTGCTTCTAAAAACTGTGACGTCATCAAACTGGAAGTTATCTGTTTAGTATGACATGCACTAAATTTCCATATTTCCATGCGTTATTTTACTAAATAATAAACAAGTGTCCTCCCTTCCCTTTTTTGACTGATGACGCCATCAAACCGGAAATAACTTGTACGTGTACCTAACTGTTTACTGAAATGTATCATACCTTAAAAGATGCAATCTTTTTGTACAAAATAATTGGTACTGGAAATGTTGAAGTTCTCGGTCCTTTTTTTCTGACATAAACATATTCATAACTTAATTGGACAATCTCTAATAAAATGGTTGTCTACCCGACCACTCTGCGTTTGTAACAACAAACGCGAACCTCTAGTTTTGTTTTGTTACTGTAATATGAAAAAGCAGACTTCAATCTCAACCAAACTTGGTGACAATTATATTTGGGTAGGGGAACTTCAGATGACTTGAGACATCAGAGGTTAAAGGATGTCTAGGGGTCAAATGAGGTCATTGTTGATTTTGGTTATGTTAACTGTTTAGTGCTGTAATATGAAATGTCTGACTTCAATTGCCACCAAACTTGGTGACACTTTTGATCAGCTAAACCCTACCGTGCGACAACATAGAAACAGTTTTGTGCATTGTTGTGACTGATGCACAGGTCGATGCATGGTGGTTCGTGTGCAGTGCCTATTACATGTAGTTGCAGTTCGGTATTCCCAGGCATTGACGATAGTGTACTTATGACCCCTCTTAAGTTTTTGCCAAGTTAGAGTGAAGGTTGTTTTGTATCATCCCAAAATGACTGCAGCAACCAGAAGTTTAGACGTCTCTTAATTCGGGTATTAAAGCGTAATAAATCAAATAGTATTATTTTTTGGTAATTTTGAACAATACACTGTATCATTCGGGCAGTGGCCATTAGCCGCCGATGGCAAACAGATGCAAAATGTCATTTTGCTGGAAATGTTCTGTGATTGGCTGTTATCATTGACGTTTGTTGTTCCTGGTAATTTACATTCACACGATATTTTAGTTGGCGACGGTAAACTGATCCGATGCTAGAAACAGTAACTGGGCGCTAGAACTCTTTTTTTTCTTCTTCAAATTTTGGTTTGTATTGGTTGTACTGTTGTAATGAATTCATATCTTTTGTGAACAGTATAAATTATCTTTACATGGACCTGTTAAATAGTCTTTACTCTTGATGAATGTAAAAAAATCTTGATGTATAGTAAAACACGGGTGCGTGGGTAGGCATACACCACGTTATGGGGAAGTTTTTTATTGTTAGGCAAATTAGGACTGAGTTATGGGGACTTTCTGCTGTCCCCATAGCATTTTCGGTCCCCACAAATACCTCGTGGCGACGAGTGTACAGAACAAGAATTTGTGTGTGTGTGGGTGTGTGAGTTTGTGTTACATACCCTATGTGGACTTGTGAACAAAAGAGGTCCACATAATGCAGGTTGTGTTAACCTTATGTGGACTAAGCTGTGTCCACAATAAGGTTTTGCCCTTTCTGGAAAACAGGTTTAGAGGCATTTTTGGGTTAGGTTTATCTGTACAGAATGAAGAGAAATACTATAGGGAATCATAGAAAAAAAATTGGGTTAAAAGAGTTTTCACAGTTAGAGTAAAGTTATTTTTTGTACCGAGTTTTCTTAACTACACGAAAACAAAGCAATGTCCACACAAGGTATGTAACACACGTCTGTGTGTGTGTGTCCGGACAAATCTTGTCAGCGCGATAACTTGAGAAATACTCAACATATGAACTTCGAATTTGGTTTGTGGATTGTCCTTGGTAATCCTAAGAAGCCTTTTGCATTTGGGGCTGAAAGGTCAAGGGTCAAGGTCACAGTGGCTGAAACAATAGAAATTTTGTCAGCACGATAACTTGAGAAATACTGTACATATGAACTTCAAATTTGGTTTGTGGATTGTCCTTGGCAATCCTAAGAAGCCTTTCGCATTTGGGGCCAAAAGGTCAAGGGTCAAGGTCACAGTGGCAAAAAGAAAAGCTGTCAATGCTGTCAATGAACGTTTCATGTGACCAAGGTACATGTAAGTTAATGTTTAAAGAGTGGTGTTATGTCATGGAAACAGTCACGGTTGCGGGGCATTTGTGTTTGTAAACACACCTGACTTGTTTTATACAATTTTAGTCTCTTGCTGCCCTTGTAATGTTATTAATGTTAACACATTGTTTATGTTCTTTACAATTCCTCTGCTGGCAGCAAAAAAAAGACACAATAATAAACCAATTAATAAAGAAAAATAACAATAGCAAACTTTTTGCTCCGTGAGCAATATTGATGCAAAGAGCGGAATGAATGGAACCAAAATGCATGGAAAATGGAATCAAATTGCATGATGTATGACGTAAATCATTTCTTTGACCAACAGAATATTGGTCAAAGAAATGGGGCAAATGATTGAATGTCATGTGACAAAATTCCACCAATCAAATGACTACAATCTATTAATGGGTTACATATTATAAAGTTGAATAATACACTGTATGCAGAAGCTATTATTATTTTTACACTAGCCATGCTAGTGGGATGCCGTGCTTCGCGCGGCACCTGCTAGCTGGGTGGAGTTAGAGTAAACTTGAGGGATTTAGCACCATACAACGTTCTTTGCTGTGAATCCGAGAGGAATGATCAGTGCGCCTTCAATTGCTGGATGTTTACTTTGACCTCAATTTGTATGTTAACCCAAGTGAGCATGGTAATCCTTGGTGAAGCAATTTTGAAAAATGTGTTATTGTCAACGTTACAGTATGTTTAGCTAAACCAATGCTTTGTGGAGTGTGTTTTCATAGAGATAATTTTCTACCATTTCACTATTGAAAGCCTGAAAGACACAAATGTGGCAACAAAAAAAAGAAAAACAAAGAAGAAATCATCATTTTCTGTATCTCCTAACCGTGAAGCCTCTCGATAAACCCTTGCATTTCCTTGCATTTTGTGTCTTCCCACACTTCTGTAGGCCTTTATAACAAAAACGAAACACACAGATGTCAGACAGACAGACATCAGACAGCGTTAGATCTTTTATGTAAATATGAATATGAATTTTTGGTAATGCAATGATATTTATTAAAATAATGTAAATGTCATTGTCAATATGTACAGCCTTACAGGACCTCGGCATGTCATCTCTCTATGCACGACGCATGGCACGCCTGAGTGCCCGTATTTTTGGGGATGTTTTCAGACCAACCACCTCTCAGTCAATGAAAGTTGTACAACTAATGAGAGAGAAACCACGAGAACACAAACCAGAGGTTACAGAGTACTACCCACCGCACACCGAAGTCTACAAGATGATGAGAAGGCTCCAGTTTGTGGGACTTTACAGGTACATCTGTGGGTGCATGTAGTACAAAACAAATACTGTCTACAACATTGCCTTTCACACTGGATCTTGGCAAGTCCAAGAGAAGGTCCCCTCAAATGGCAGAATTTTCTATTCAGCTCAAATTTCAATGTCAATTTACGTGTGAAATCACACCTAAAAGGACATGAACAGTCAATCATGTGCCCTTTTAATACACAAGAAAACTTGTTCACCTCATTAATAATGCAAAGTAGGCATATTCTTAATGAGCGATGTCCCATACATAACAATTTAACATGGGTTTTTTTTTTTTCGCATTACACTAAAAGCTCCAAAGAAACAAAATGTTTTTTTTCTAATTCATCATGCGTTGGTCAAATATCCTAATTAGATAATTAATTTATTAATGCCCTTAGTTACTGACTCGTTTTATGCCCCGCGGCGAAGCCGAAGGGGCATACTGTTTCCGCCTTGTCCTTCCGTGGGGGGGGTGGGGGTGGGTGTGTGTGTGTCCGGACTAATCTTGTCAGCGCGATATCTTGAGAAATACTTAACATATGAACTTCAAATTTGGTTTGTGGATTGTTCTTAGTGATCCTAAGAAACCTATTGCATTTGGGGCCGGAAGGTCAAGGGTCAAGGTCACAGTGACTAAAACAAAAGAAATTTTGTCAGCGCGATAACTTGAGAGATACTTTACATATGAACTTCAAATTTGGTTTGTGGATTTTCCTTGGCAATCCTAAGAAGCCTTTTGCATTTTGGGCCAAAAGTCAAGGGTCAAGGTCACAGTGGCTAAAACAAAAGAAATTTTGTCAGCGTGATAACTTGAGATACTTTACATATGAACTTCAAATTTGGTTTGTGGATTCTCCTTGGCAATCCTAAGAAGCCTATTGCATTGGGGGCCAAAAGGTCAAGGGTCAAGGTCACAGTGACTAAAACAAAAGAAATTTTGTCAGCGCGATAACTTGAGAAATACTTTACATATGAACTTCAAATTTGGTTTGTGGATTGTCCTTGGCAATGCTAAGAAGCCTTTTGCATTTTGGGCCAAAAGGTCAAGGATCAAGGTCACAGTGGCTAAAACAAAAGAACTTTTGTCAGCGTGATAACTTGAGAAATACTTTACATGTGAACTTCAAATTCAGTTTGTGGATCGTTCTTGGTAATACAAATAGGCCTATCGCATTGGGGGTCGAAAGGTCAAGGGTCAAGGTCACAGTGGCTTAAACAGTTGAAATCTTGTATTTATTCTGAGATCATAGGGATTAGGGTTTCAATCATATCAAACCTACAGAAGACACTTATGCTGTCAATGAACGTTCCATGTGACTAAGGTATGTACATGTAAGTTGATGCACCAGAGAGCTTCTAAAGTTCAAATATTTTCAGGTTGTTGAATCACAGCAAATCTTCCCCCACATGTTTCAAAAAATCCTGGGGAGAACCCTGGCCGACGATACAAATTAATTTGGATTGAAATGTATCGATTGAAGATCTTCATCTTGAATAGTGGTTTTATACAATTTTTTGGCGAAAGAACACGCATGGGCATGCAGAACTGAAATGAAAAAATAAATAAAAATAAAATAAAATTATTTCCCTACCTACCATGGGCAGTAAGCTTGCTGGTGTGGGTGCCATGGTACAGGAGATAAGTCGTAGGACGTCATTGAGCACTGTGTCTATTGCTTTTGTGTGGCGGCTTTGCGACCATACGGGGGCTGCATACTCTGCGGTTGAGTATGGCAGGGCGAGAGCAGATGTGTGGAGGGTTGCAAAATTAGCGCCCCAGTGGGTGCCAACAAGCTTTTTGAGGATGTTCACTCGCTTTGATGTCTTCTCTGCTACTTTCTCTAGGTGCGGCCCAAACGTTAGGCTGCGGTCGAGCGTAATGCCAAGGTAGACCGGCTGGGGGTCAAATTTAAGTTTGCTGCCATTGAGGTTGATGGTAAGCTCCTTCTTAGCCAGCCTGTTGGCTAGGTGGAAGATGGAGCATACTGTTTTTGACTCGCTCAGCTTCAGGTGCCAGCGATGGTAGTAGCTGCACAGGGTGGAGAGATCATCTTCGAGCGGCTGCTGGATTTCCTCAAAGGTTTTTCCAGTAATACCTAGGGCGCTGTCATCGGCGTAGACATACTGTTCCAAGGTGGTGTTCGGGAAGTCGGCAGTGTAGATGTTATATAAGATGGGTGCGAGCACTGACCCCTGAGGAAGGCCATTCCGTAGGCATCGCTTTCTGCTTTGGTCGCCACTGGAGGTCTCAACAAAGAACGTACGATTCTGCAACAGAGTCATTATGAATTGCACCAGCTTTACGTTTGGTATAGTTCTTAGCAGCTTCAGGTACAGGCCGCGATGCCAAACGGTGTCATATGCGTCTGTGAGGTCTATCGATATCATTGACGAGGCGTGAGATCTGGTCCGTGGTAGATCTTCCCTTACGGAAACCAGCTTGCGCGTGTGGTAGGCTCAGTTCTATGAGGTCATTGATGCGTGCGAGAATTACCCTCTCCATTAGTTTGAAAGTCATACACAAGAGAGAGATGGGGCGGTAGCTCTTCGCCTCGTCAGCAGGTTTTTTGGGCTTGAGTATGGCGATAACTTTCGCTTTTCTCCAGACCGCTGGGATCGACAGTGTATCCATACAGTTGGTTAGGAAGAGGCGGAGCCACTTGACAGCCTGAGGTCCTATATGTCTCAGAAACCCAGAGTGTACCAGGTCTATGCCCGGCGCTTTCCCATTCCTCAGACAGAGAATGGCTTCCATGAGTTCTTCTTTGGAGATTGGCCCTGACAGGTCGCTTGAGGCGGGTTGGGTGGAGATAAGTTCTTTTATTTCCTCATTGACTCTTCGGTTGTGGTTTTTGGCATCAGTTGAGCGGTCTTTCCATCTTCCGTTGTCCACAAGGACAGATGCAATTGAGTTTGCAGGAACTGGACAGGGCTTTGGTTTACTGCTTCGACCAGTGAGTCGGTTGATCGTGGTCCACTCTGGCTGGAGTGGGTGAAATCAATAGTGGTTACCATCTCTTCCCATCTGGTACGCCTTTTTTCACCGAGGGTATGCATAAGTATATCAGCTTTGTCTGCTTTCTCGGTGTCACTCGCGCCGTTGTACTCCTTGAGTAATCGGTCACAGTCAGCATCGCAGCATGGAATATACTGGCTACGTCTTCCGCGAGGAATGGATGACTTTGCAGCAGATGAGAGCATATTGGTGAAGGCGGTGTATACTTTGAAGGCGTTCCCGGATGGGCTTGGGAGGTCAGAGGTGAGGTCGTCTGTTAAGGATGTGAACTTGTTCCAGTCAGCCTTTCTAAAGTTCCACCTCTTTTTGTTGAGGGTGATCTTTATTTCGATCTTTGTGCCGATAACGATAGGGCAATGTCCGGATCTTGGGAATTTGTCGAGAATGATGCGTTCGCAGTTTTGTGAGATATTGGAGGAGACAAAGCTCAGGTCTGGGTTCGACCACTTCTTGTGCCGACCAGAGAAGAAGGTGAGGTGGTCTTTTGAGTCGTAAAGCAGGTGGAGATCAAGCCTTTCAGCCCAGTTGGCGATGACATCACCATTCAGGTTGGTGTCACGGTAACCCCAGTTTGTAGTTGTTGAAGTCACCACAAACGATGGCAGGGGCTGTAACCATAGGCAGGTTGCATTGGATGACCGTCGATGGGGGCGGCTTGTAGAGGTTTACAACTTGGTGGTTATTGGCAACGATGGTTATCCATTCAGTTGGGCTGTCTGCAGTCGACTTTTGGTCCAACTTGGCATTGATACCATCGTGCGCATACGAGGCAATCCCATGGTGTTTGCTGGGGATAAACCCTATGGTATTGAAGCCTTCAATTTTGAGCTTTTGTTCATCCTGCACGTAGGTCTCCTGCAGGAGTATGATGTTGGCTTGATGTTTTTCAGCCAGGTGTCGGACGAGATCACGTTTGGCTCTGGTGAGTCCTTCGACATTAAGTTGGAGTATACGAATCTCGGTAGTAGACATTGTCTTGTTTTAGGGGAACGCCCCGGATTCGTTGGCCAATAAGGTGAGATTGGATGGATCTAACCTTGATTGGCGGTTGAGATGGTTGACATTCCTTAGCGATATTGCGTAGGTTGAGTTGTGTTGCTGGCTTCGGTTGGCTGTAGCTTTGCAGGCTTGTGAGCTTGAGCCGTAACGGAGATCACCATGAGAAGGTAGCCAGCATGATCCCTCCTGCTGATCATGGATCTGCTGATTGTGGATTAATCTGAATAATTTCAAACTATAACTGGAATTGTGTTTGTGGACAAACACGTAGCTGTTTCGACTGTGTTAAAAATATTGGGCTGTGTAAAAGTGAATTTAGTGTTATTAAGTAGCAAAAGCGTCCATTTGTACATTATGTAATTGGACAATATTTCACAAGCTGCGTTGACGCCATTCTAACGCGATTCTACCGCGATGGGTAATCCAATAATAGGATCTTGGTGGTTGCAATGAATGTTTGAAATGACCTTGCAGAGTGCACTCATCGTGCGGTACATTGCATTCACTGTGTGCGTGTTGAGATTTCTTCCCGTGCACACAAAGCTGGTTTTCTCGTAATAAAATTTTTATCGGACGGGCAATGCTGGGGTCAGAATCACTTTTTATGGGATTACATGTATAGGGAAGAATAAACAATACAAACTTCATATCATTGAAAATCTGAATAAGTGGAGAATTTGAAAATACCAAAACCTCAATTGTTGTTTTTTGCTACTTTGTCCGGGTTTCGTGGTAACGGGCCACATAGGGTGGTCTAAGTGTGTGCCAGGTTTGAAGTCGATGTGGAAAAAGAAGGGGGGGAAAAAAAAATAAGAAGGAAAAAAAGAACAAAAAAATTGCTGTTTTGGTGTGTGCACAAAACAAGCGCCCCCCCCCCCCTCACGACGCCTATGTCCCAAAGAACTCCATTTGTGATTGTTCTGAAAAAGAGTAACATGCCTCATATGTGAATTATGTCATCATTTTGTTTTTGTACACACAAAAGTTTTGTGGAATTCGGAACAGATGACGGATAAACACGCAATGACCAAGGCAGGAAAATATGTGTCAGCTACCTGCGCCTTGGTCCGGTCATGTCAAAATAATCCTAGCCTGAACTGGTTAAATACAGGTATATTGTTATTCTTTGCAAAGGTGCTGCTCTACCATTTTCAGTGACCGTCAAACTTAAGACACTATTTGCATATTTTTCCTGATTGCTTTTCCTGGTGTTTGTCTTTGACAGGGATGAACATGCTGATTTCCGTGCTGAGATGAGGAGAGTTGCTCGTCTTAAAGGGAAGGCCCCGCCAAAAAAAGGAGAGGGCAAACGAGCAATGAAGAGAAAATGATCAGCCAATTTGGCAAGCATTGAACCTTACAAGTCTTAGATGGATGCAAGGAGACTGTTAATCATCCACATATGGATGTACAAGTACTAAGAGTTTGATCAAGGATGTGTCAGAGATGAATGACAAAGTTTGTATCTGACCTTAGTTTGCAGATGCAGTCTTTGTGCTGCAATAAATGCATGTATATAGAGGAGTTATGTCTTACAAATTATCAAGGCCAGTCAAAAAAAAAATCAGCAAGTTTCTCGTCCCCGTCCACTTTTCTCTCCCACAAAGATGCAAAAAAGGCTTCGTTTGTGATTTATTTGGATGTTTCGGATTTCATGTACTTTCTAAAACAGCCATTGTTTCCAGACAATTGTTTCTAAACAGTGTTAGTTTCAGGTAAGATCCCCCCCCAGACTCCTGTCAACAGCATTTAAACACCTTTTTTCCCTGTCCCGCAATTTGGGTACTTTAATTAATCTGATTTGGCAGAGACATCAACCAACTATTGTAGATTTGGGCCGAACATGGACTTCTCATGTCATCATAACCTCATCATGTGTCACATGACATCACATACATGTATGTGTCCAATTGCTTGTAACTTGGTATGACCATGGATGTATACCACAAAGTGAAAATCCACACTCATTGGAGGGCTCGTAATTTTGAATCTAATTGTCTTATGATGAAGTCATTCATATAGACCTTTGGGGAATTTTGTTAGCTACACTTTGACATCCCATTTGCTACTAAAGACTGTATATCATCCAAGATTGACAATGATTTATGAACAAATGCTGCAGTTTGAAAACTTTTCAAACTGCATTATTTTCAAAAACTGTTGTTAGTGTTGGATGATTGGTAGCTTAACAACATTCCCCAAAGGTCTATACAAAGGACGTTATCATTAAATGATCAGATTCAAAATTATGTCCCCTCCAAGGAATGTAAACTTTCTTTTTTTTTTGGTTGTGTTTAGATGAAAACTGTAGTGAGGGTGTGATGACATCGTCACATGTTACGTGACATCCATTTTTCAAAGGCCTATATCTACAGCTACACAGCCATGTGGTTGCGAAGGCCTAAGCATCGCGGCTGTTGTTAAACAAGTTAATCCGAATATGTACTTGGACGCTATAACAGAGCAGTGAAATTCATGCACCCCCAAAAAATGGCTTTTTGAACGTTGTGTTTCTCAGAAAATATGCTCAGTATGATTGAAATGTAAAATTATAACGGAAGAAGAAATTCTAAACTTCATGTCGGTGAAAAAATTGCTGTCATCGATTGCTGTAACGTCGATACTGGTTACTGGTAAAGCTGACCTTAAAGTCGAAGGAAATCATTCGAAAATGTCCCAGAATCTATGTATTTATCTCAATTTTTAGGAGTCTTCTCAAGTTGTTACTTCAGGAGTAGCTGAACATTGGTATCATCTCAGTATATTCTGTAATTCAGCTTAATCTATCGTTGCAAAGGCTTGTGTGACACCTTGAACTACCTCCAAGAGAAATTTTGACAAGGACTTTTGGCTGACCAAACTCATGCACATGTACATGGTTTTCAGGTTGGCCGATTTTGGTGCAACAATGCTGACGAAGCGCATATTAGCATACATCATTACGGCGTGACTTGCATTGGTCTCGGTATCGACGATTGGAAGCCAGCAATAACTCGCGAAGGAGGTGATGCTGCAAAGTTTTACTGCACACCATAGTAAATGGGAAACTTATTAATATTCGTGAGGCTTGCAAAGAATTGACAGATATTGTTGAATAAATGGCCCTTAAACCAGCATTGATATCAATCATTCCAGGATCATGTAGGCCAATGATTGGCAAAATAAACAACAGTCCTGTAACAATACAGCAGTACACATGCACTCAACCACCATTGTGTGAGAACTTACCGGTACATGGGCCTATGAAACACAGTAGCTATGCTCTTGTGGAATAAGTCTTAACACGACATGTTCGTACTGAGGATGTTAATAATGAAAGCGTGGATCTGGAATTTGCTTCTTTTTTTTCTTTTTTTTTGGTAAACACATCGCCCACGGAAAAATTTACTTTTTTCTATACCGAGCATCTTTGTAATACTGGACACAATGAATATATGTAAACAATATTCCAGGTTCCTATGAAAAAACTTCTTGTAATTTGTTTTGATATGGCAGCAGAGGTTTATACCCTGTACATCAGTTGTAATGCAATGAAGATGACTAATAAAGCATTGAATATACAGGGTGAAGCATATTGCATGCATATTAAAGCTAAAATATGGCCCCTCAACATAAACACAAAAAGTCTGGAATTATCGCCGAAAGAAAGGTCACAAAATTGGAGCATTTTAACTGTTTATTTCTTTAAAAAGGAGTAACAGGCTCTGTCCATTAACAGCGGCCATTCCCCAACCTGGTCATCCCGCATTGAAGACTGGCTCCTCACACTGTTATTTCCTAAAAACAACAACCGTGTCGTTTATTGAATTCTTTAATTTTTATTTGACACAACTTGCAGTTGTACAATCCCAATATCTACAGAACTATACACCCTACCTGGATGGAACTTCTACTTGTAACTGTACATGCCAGATGATACCAAAATAATTGCCGAAACAGCCCTTTGTTTGTCCATATAAATAAGTCTATTTTTTATTTTATTGATTGTTATCGTCAATTTGCAAAATGTTTCCAAAATGTTTATTTGTTTCCAGCAAAATTGTAGCCATACGACCACCACATTCACGACCACCTTCAAAATGGGGGCGCTCTTCAAAACTGACCATTATTATGCATACTGCAAACTTATGTAACCATTTTCACGGCGCATTGTGATGGCTTTTTAGCAGGTTTTCTTTTTGGTTTGATGTCGGAACTCTCTAACCATTTACTAAAATAAATGCTGTACAAAGAATCCAGAGGGGGGCCGAGTGCCCCCTCTGCGCCCCCCCCCCCCCCCACACTCTGGATACGCCACTAAGTGGGCATTTTCCCGCTAAGCGGGCGAGACAAAGCCTTGCAGATAAGATAACTTATTACATCTGAGTGAAAGATTACAATTTCAACAATTTCATTTAGTTAAAAATACAAACATACATCAATTACATTGTCAGGATAAGAAATACCCAGAGGTATAGTAAATCTTCAACCCCGTGTCTAAAATGTATGACTATGATTGTATTTTTATGACCTTGACATTGCTATTTATTTTATAGAATGATCTATGTTGTTGTCCACTATTTAGAATTATTCTGATAAATCTTGCTTTTTTTTCACGACAATACTTCTCCGCGGGCATTTTTCCTAATCATTTTATGGTATGAACTTGTAACTTTGAACATATATCAAGTGCATATTACTCTGACGTCATGATGACGTCATCGGGTGTCAAATTACAGGCGATTTAAGATTTCTAGATTTAATCTTTGAAAATCAATATAAACCTAGAGATTCGTGTTTGTTACAAATGCAGAGTGGTCGGGTAGACAGTTTATAAAACACTGTCCAGTTAAGTTATGAATATTTTTATGTAAGAACAAAGGATAATGAAATTAAATCCTTTCCAGGACAATCAATTATTTTGCCAGACCAGCCTGGTTACACTACATTTCCTATGTTCTATCATGATCTGTGCTATTTTGTGTATGTTCCTCTCACTGTATCGCAAAACCCGTGGTTTCCAAGTCTTGTTTCACGTGCCATTCATGATTGTGTTGTCGCAACGATGCGACACAAGCTGTAGGCCTATACACGTATCCGGTGCATACGCACATTTTTGTACGGTCAATCCAAACAGCTGTTGAAATTATTCATTAGCTGCAGTGTCAAAAAAGCACATGCATAACTAGGTACCGCTGGCCTCAGATTTAAATTATTTTACAACCATCCGTTGATGGGATATGACGAAAAGGTCCAAACATTTAACAAATCATATAAAATCACATGATGACGTCATCGTGACGTCACTGCATTTTTTTCTATTACACGTTCCGGAATACATGCATACTGAGATTGAACCCAATCGGACTTCAGGTTCTGTAGATATTGGGCCTTAAAATATGCACTTTTAGGATGACGTCACGTGACACGTGATGACGTCATGCTGATGTCACGATCTGGCATACGTCTTCAGATGGTGTTCTAAGTGTGTGCCAGGTTTGAAGTCGATCAGATTATATTTTATGTAACTTTTAGTAATTAGAAGAAAATATTAAAATTGTTAAAATTAACACAAATCAATGACGACGTCACTTCAGATTTTGAATGCTTTTATCAATACCTACCTACCCACCAATTTTCTTAACAATCAAACATACCCTTAAATGTGAATAAAACAAATTACCTTTTTGATGACGTCATGATGACGTCACACATTTAATGAAATTATGTGCATCTATCTATGACCTAACAAACCTTTTACATTTAGTATTTTGAATTTTCCACATTCCGTTGATCAATCCAAAAATTGAATAATTCATATAAAATCACACGATGACTTTTTCGTGACGTCACTGCAATTTTTGTCTATATAACGTCCCGGAATACTTCCATACCGATTTTGAACCAAATCGGACTTCCGTTTGTGAAGATATAGGGTCTTAAAATATGCACTTTTAGGATGATGTCACGCGACACGTGATGACTTGAAAAAAGTCCAGAAGTGACATGTAGAACCAAAAAACTTTCACTAACAGCGAGCTTCATGTGTTCATGAAATTCAAAGTGAATGCACTCGACTTTATATACAACCATTCATAATTATTGCGGACGTAGTTTGCCCAACAGTTTTGGCATGACAAAAATGTATGCATGACGTATGCCTACTAATACTTTAGATATGAACACCAGTCAAAGCGCTCATTTCGACAGCGCAGTGTAGATTTTTTTTGTTCATTATAAGATTTCAAATGGGGGAGGGGACGGACAGTTAGGCCACTGAGCGAGACTCAGATATTTTGACTTGACCTTCTCTGAGACCTTTGGCAAGTTGCCGTAGAGCTCGGTGTTCGTCATATGGGCCTTCCAGCTGATGTTGTGTGCCATTCTGAGCATCCGGGTGTAGCACCCATCAATTGGTCTGGCCTGCTGTGAGGGTCCACGTCTCGCTACTGTAGAGAAGAATGGTCTCCATCAGGGATGACAACTTTGGCGGTGGTGACAGTGTAGGTACATGTATAGCCTCGATGGCTTTGAGAGGTCGAGGGAGGTCGAGGGAGGACTCCACATGCCTTCAAGATCTTGATCATTTTGCTTTGATGGATGAGTCGAAGGCTTTCTTGAAGTCAATGAAAGTCGATACAGCTGGCAGATTGTTCTTCTTGACCTCAATGATGCTTGGAGGGCCAGGATTTGTGTGACTACTGTTCTCTTCTGTGAAGCCATTCTTGTTGAATCTCAGCTTGGGGTGTATGGCCGTCCTCTGATACGGTTGAGAATCAGGTGGCTGTAGATCTTGGCAAGGACACGTGATGCAGATCCCACTTTTATTGTCAGTCTTCCTCGGGGTAACGGATTTGGGGAAGGGGATGATGTTGGATAAGAGCCATTTGGGTAGGTTTGTCATTCATCAGTAATGCCATGTTTAAAAACTTGGGTACGATGTCATTGAGCTCACTCTTTTTTTAGCACCTCTTGAGGGATGCTGTTCAGACAGGCACTCTTCCCTTACTTTAGAGACGTCTTCACCTTCCTAAAGCTCCTCCATTTTGAAGGGTCCATCATCGATATCAATACATGTATTCATGAGGACAGTCTGTATGTCTTTGTCCTTATCAGCGATCGTTGGGGGGGGGGAGGAGGTCACCTAGCAGGTTCTTGAAGTGGGTGAACCAAGTCTTTACACGTTTCTCGGGTGTAGGACAGCTGTAGTTTCTCGGGTGTAGGACAGGATTTCCTCCTACCACTGATCTCTATCACAATCCTCCATGCCTCTCCATATCGTTTTCCGTCATTTGCTGCCACCACCTCACTGATCTTGCACTCAAGCTCCTCCCTCAGCCTGTCATACACCAGCTCTTTTTCACATGTTTCTCCTTGGGTTGACCCTTCATTGCCTCAGAGTTAGTCACGAAGTGCTGGTAATGCGGTTTTATGCTCACTCTCCTTGTTTCCCATGTCCTCCTCCTCTTCACACTCCTCCGGCCTCCTTTCCCAGTGCTTGGAAGTGGTTGACCACCTCCACTATGTACTGGTCCTGCAGCTCATGTTGGAAGAAAAGTACTTCCAGTCAATTTTCTCTTTAGGGCCAGTTGACTTTGGTTGTCTCAAGATAAGCCTCACTCACACAGATACCATCTGATGGTCTGATTTGACAGTGTTGAAGCTGTTGTACGCCTCAGCATTGAGAACACTGTTGTGCCATTTATGCCTGATGAGGATAAAGTCGATCTGGTGCTTGGCTTCTAGTAGCCCTGTCTTGGAACGGCAAGAGCTTTCCTTATCGCTTCTCGAACTGTGTGGTTTGCTAGAGGTCCTGCTCTTGTAGAAGTTTGACTAGGTTTTGACCATTTCAGTTGGACTCATTAGTGTGCTAGGTGTAGCGGACAGAAAGTTGAGCAGATATTGTGGTTGGCTGTCTCCAGGCACATGATGTGATGAAGCTCATCACCTCTCCGAACCTGACCTCTTCATTTTCATGGACATGGTGATATTCCTGGATCCCCAGAATGTCAGTTCTGCAGTTCCGACTTTGTCCTGCCAGTTCCTCACACCTCAACTCCTCCCTGATATGGTGAAGGCATTGAAAGTCGATAGTATCGCCAACTTTTTGCCTTTAAGAAGGGCGCAGTGGCCTTGACTCTGTTGTCGGACTGATCCCTCCCTGGGGGGTTTAAGGACCCGTCGTCATAATGCCCTGAAGAACCAGGATCTTGGTCAGCAGTGGGTCTCCTGAGGACTCCCGCCGCTGGAAGTTGTATGGGATTTACCTTAGTCGTCGGAAAAACTAAGGTACTGTATTTTAGCCGTTTCTTCTTCTTTACAATGATTTCAAATTCTTGGTCTGATGTCAACTCAAACTTGGCCATATTGACAAATGACCCAAGATTCATTTGGCAGGGTTTGGTCATATCCGGGTCAAAGGTCACCTAGTGGTCACTAGGGATAATTTGATTGAAATTACAAATGCTGCTTCTCTCACAGTCTTCATCCAATGACAGCCAAAATTGGTCAGTTGCATCCCGAGCCTCATTATAGGGTGTATACATGTACAGAATGTTGTAAAAATCAAAAATACTGCAGGTGAGACTTGCGCAATCCCCCTGGCATGCTGGCAATTTTTTTTATAAGGGTGCAGACCAGTAAATCGGTCCGAAATTGCCTGCGCCGGCCAAATCACGGTTTGCATGCCCTCAAAATCTTCGGTATTTGAGCATGCTGTGGGCCATGGACTTGAGGGTTTGTAAAAAATATGGGTGGAAACCGTGCACAGAACTTAGAGCTTGCAGTTCTGTGTAATTTTGATGTAATTTGGGCCCTAAAAGCGCTCTACTTTACAATGGAGTGTAGGCATCGTTTTTCAAAATGGCGATGGGCTTCAGGACTATTTTCAGGGGTGATCATCTTCAGATGGAAATTTCTCCTAAAAGTCATCAGTTGACCCCCCGAAAATTGAAAAGAAAATGAAAGATGATGAAATAAGCTTTAATTTGATGTGTGTCTCGAACACCTTGGAGAGTTGTGAGTATTTTTCCCAAATTTTTGAAGTGGGAGCATTTACCATTGGGGTCAATGGAAGTTTATTTACTGGTCTGCTACCATAAAGTCAGTTTCCCTAACCAAAATGGAAGATTTCTATTGTTTTAGCAATAGTGACCTCACCTTTGACCTGTCAGCCCCCAAATTAATGGGCTTGATAAGACTATCCAGAGCAACCCACAAACCAAATTTGAAGTTCCTCAGTAGAGTATTTTTTAAGCATTCGTGCTGACAATATTTCTATTGATTTAGCAATATTGGCTTAGACCTTTGACCTGTCGGCCCCAAAAGCATTATGCTTTTTAAGACTACTAAGAACAACCCATGAACCAAATTTCAAGTTCCTAAGTAACAGTATTTTTTTAAGTTATCACGTTGACAAGATTTCTTTTGTTTTAGCAATAGTGATGTTGACCTTTGACCTGTCGGGTTCAAAATCAATAGGCTTGTTAAGACTACCAAGAACAACCCACGAACCAAATTTCAAGTTCCTAAGTAAAAGTATTTTTCAAGTTGTTGCGTTGACAAGATTTCTTTTGTTTTAGCAATAGTGACCTTGACCTTTGACCTGTCGGGCTCAAAATCAATAGGCTTGTTAAGACTATCAAGAACATTCCACAAACCAAATTTCAAGTTCCTAAGATAAAGTATATCTCAAGTTATGGTGCTGACAAGAATTAACATAACACCCACACACATAATAAACTTTGTATTCTTGTGGAGACATTTCTTTGTTCTCGTGTACCGGTAGTAAAGTTTTCGAGTTTGAAAGTGAAGTTTCAAAATGCTCTTATTTTAACCAGAATAAATTTCCTTGGCTGAAATTCGGATTTAATATCCCTTTTCTAAAACTATTTCATTTGCGACTGATCAATTAACCCACCTTGGAAATTCCTAGTTTTTGAGTAAAATCCATGTATCTATTTCGTGAAAATCTTGTGGAGACGTATTCATAGAAATTGCTTTGTGGAGACGTATACAATCTTTTGTTCCCTATCTCCAGAGGGCACAGTATATTAGATCACCCACACAAGCAAACTTAGCTTATGGGATACCACTATTGTTCAACCCTAATCTCCTTCTTTTCATCTCTTTTGTCCCTTTAGAAATCTCAAAACACATAGGGTTAGGGCTATGTTGTACTTCAATTTCTCAAGACAGATTTGCAGGGTACCATTGTCCCCATTATCCCTTTGTTCATTGTTACAGCAATCAGTCATGGCGCCTTCCCCTAGTCAGCAGGTGGGCTATCAGAGATCTCCAGCCTTGTCTGTTCTGCGCTGCTTTCACAGATCCCTGATACGTCTTGCCACTCCAAGATATCTGTTGTCCACTTGCATCTGGGGCATCCTCTCTTCTGGTTTTCTTCCACCTTTCCCTCTATGAGCTGCCTCTGGTGACTAATGAGCTGAAATATTGAAGCTTTCTCTTAATGTCATCTATTAGTGTTCTTTTCCTGTTTACTCTGTCCAGAACCTCTTCATTTGAGATTCAACATTTTCCTGTAAAACCACATTTCTAGTGCTTCCAGCCTCACTATGGAGTCTTGTAAAGTCCAGGTTTCTGCGGCATACCTGTGTTGAGATGATGTCGCATCTGAACAGATGTAGCCTTAATTTAAGGTTTAACTTTCTAGCTGTGAGTACCACTTGCATATTCAGAAAATTTGTTTTCGCTAAGCCAATTCTCTTTCTTTGTTTCACAACGCCTATCCTGTGTGATTGTTTGGCCAAGATAAAGGTATTTGTCCACTTGCTCAATGATACCACCGTTGATTTGCACTCCAGTTTTAGGAATTTGCATGTCTCTGCTTACTACCATAACTTTCGTCTTTTTCAGGTTCATGTCGAGACCATATTTTTCACTTGTACTCTTTACTTTGGTTACAGGCCGAATTCTTTAGCCGATTTTACCATAATTTTACTCAGTGGTCAGCAGCGGTCATTTTCAAGAAAAATGCAAAAAAAAAAGTTTCTTTTGCTTAATAGTCAATTAAGCTCTTGACACTGCTCTTGAAACCAGCGGTGAGTAGTGGTCACTTTCATGAAAGACACAGTAAATGCTAAAGTGGCTGGAGACACACGGACAATTGGGCTGATATTTGCACCTCCTGAAGCACAGACATCCTGTGGTTGTTGTTATTACGCCCTTCTCAGCAATGGATACTGATTTACTGGTAAGAAGACGTTAACTTAGTTTTGTCCAACTTAACAGAGGCGGAATTTTTTTTTTTTTTTTGGGGTCATCAGCAAAAAATAAAAGTAGGTTTTTTTTTTTTTTTCCAGACACTTGACCAAACTGGAATCAAACTGGGGGATGGTACCATATTTCAATAATAGGGGCGGTTGTTATTCATTTGCTATTTATTAACACTTGCTTACAGAATGGTTATTTTTATTTGACGCGGGCAGAAATTATTATACATGTAATTCCTTAAGAAAAATCATGACTCATTAATGGTTCATACATGCTGTATTCAAGACAAGAATATTTAAGCTGACTTCATGCATACACACTTGACTTTGACTTATTCCCATTTGACCTTTAAGTCTAAGGCACATTATTAATTAATGTATTTCCTAAAGAAAAATATATCTAAATTTAGAGTTGTCCTAGTAATCTGTGACCAGGTAAACAGATCTAAGATCATGTGGTGTGTTCTTAGTTATTACTATTCAAGAACATGTTGCGTCAAACAATTACAAGAATGGAAATCTGGGTTGGGATTTAGAGGGAAAAAGGGACCATTTTGTGGAGGCTGTTTTGGTTTTTTTGGTTCTCTTACGATCTCACTTTTACAACATAGTTCTGTCTCCAGCATTACATGCGAGTTCCTGATGAGCATGTCAGCTGGAGTTACTCAAGCTAAGAGTAGGCCCGACAACCAATTTTCAGCAATAGTAAAAGGGTCTTGAAACAGCTACAGTTGGATAGATCTCATTGAGGGCTTTTCAAAAATGTTTATATAGGATTTCAATTTGCCGTTTTTGAGTTACGATTAGATTAAAATAAAAGTGCCAAATATTGACTATTTTTGGACAAAATAGTGGATTCTGAAAAAAGTTATAAATTACGACTTTTGTGACACTATATATAAAAAAATTATAGCAATTTGTAGGTTTTAAAGTATCTTTGTACAGTCTATGAAGGACGAGCATGTAATTTTGAGAGGGAAAAACACCGACAGAAAATTCCTGGTTTTTTTTAAGATAGCACTTCAAATTCCCACAGTTGTTCATTTATGTAAAAAAAAAATATTTTTCTGTAAATATGCCAATTGTACTGGGCAATAACTTTTAAAATTAATGCATTCTTTATTCTATTTTCGCAGAACTGAAAGATTTTACCAAGCTTTTGTCATGTACGAGGTTTCACAGTCACTTGTTACACATTTTGTGAGATACAGGACCACAAAATCAGACTTTTAGGGGAAATCTTACATTTTTGAGTCCAAAATGGTGCAAATTTGACGTAATTAATATGCCAAATTGCCATAAGTTTAGAGGTGCATGAGATCCAGGCCTGAAATTTGGCTTGTGTCTTCATCTAGTGATAAACAACTCCACCACTGATATTTATTTGAAACTGACTTATACTAATTAAGCATGTAAATGTATGCAAATTGAACAGTAATGCCCTAATTAATATTCAAAACTGCCATAACTTGAAGAGACAGTTTTAATCCACCAATGGATTATATGCAGCAATTACACTGATTATATGCAAATATGCAAATTAATTACTTCTAATAAACAAAAGCATTTTGCACACAACCTACTTACCAATTTTCAAGTGATGCAGCAACCCAGCCTCGACTCCAGGGGCGCGTGCTCATTCCTTATGTAGCAGGGTGACATCCCATCATTGTTTTTAAGAGTTCAATAGTGCCCCTACAATCTTGGCCTTGCAATTCCCTTGACATTGTATGCGAATTTGACCCAGGCAACCTAATTATTTTCCTCAAGACCATGCCTTTTCCAAATAGCCCTTCAATTTGCAGACTGGCAGTGGAGTGAGCACATCACATTTTCTTTGCTCCTTCTTTCATTTGTTTTCTGCCTTGAGAGACTCGGTCTGCCGTAGACTTGGTAAGTTTAACCAAAATTGTTCTTGTTTCTCTTTGAAAGTTTGTTCATCAGTTTTAGTGTACTGTATAACTAGAAATTTATTTTAGGGTTTTTATTAGGATGTTCAATTACTTTTTCAACTGATGAAAGTAAGATGTGTTTGTTATTTTGTTTCAAGTAGCGTTTCAAGTTTAAGTTAGAATGACAGAGAAATGTTCCTTTTAGTGCAAAGAAAGAGTCTAATTGATTATTTGTGCGTTGCCATAAAATCTGTTGTGGAAAGTCAAGATATGGTATTTCATGATTGACTGGATTTGACGGAAGAGATGAATGAATTTATGTACTTAATTATTTTTCTGTGTGTGTTAGATTTTCCAGGGTGTTTTCTTCACTTAGTTTGGGCTGTAGATTAGATGAGATTAACTGAACCTGATTATGTAGAAACTGTTTTTTTCTTAGAATTGATAGATTATATTTTGTGGTCTATTCAGTTCTGATCAGAAAACCCTTGGTCTGTAGAATAAGGAACACTATTGATGTCTTCTTTTTGTGTGTGTGTGTAAGAAGAGTTTCATATGTTTCCCTGTACTTTGATTTAAAGAGATTTTGAAAAAAAGTAAGACTGCTGCAAACTGCTTACTGACTAGATGGACCTGAAATATATAAATCTAAAAATTAATGTGGCCCGAAGTTGTGAACTTAGCAAGTTCTTCTTCAGAGGCTAAAACAGAAATGACAGAGGTACATACATTAACATGGGGGTGCACACAAACATGCAGGGCTGAAAGAAGAAACACAAAAGGAGGATTAGGTGGGAAAGGTGTGGAAAGATGCAGGGGAGGGTGGATGAGAGAACAAAGAAACAAAGGGAGATGGCAAACCACAAGGGGTCTGGTATAAACAGGGGAGGGACCAGAAAGGGGATCAAAGGTCACAGGGAGTGGGAACAGACAGAAGAGTGTGAGAGTGAAGGGGGATGATGGGGGGGGGGGGGGAAGAAACAGTATGGAGGTGGAAAGGGATGAAAGATGGGGGAAGATGGGTAAACACAAACAAGGAAGACCAGGTGGATTATCTGTAACAGAAGACAATGGAGGAAGAAAAGGATTAATCATTTCCAAGTTGGATGTTGAGACCATGTGGTTGAATAGTTCGAAGACGATTCATCCACACTTTCTCTCTGCTGAGGCGAACTGAGTCCTTGCGATGGTCAAGAGATTCAATGCCCTGCAAAATCATATCAGAAATGGAGTGGTTAGGCAAGTTGAAGTGACGACCAACAGGGGTGTCTAGTTTCTTGGTGTTGAGATTTTCTTAGAATAGTTGTATGGTAGGCCTAGTTTACTCATTTCTAGAAATTATTTGATCAAGTGTTTAGGCCTTTACTGTTTTGTTCGCCTTGTTTTTATGCAAGACAGTTGTTGAGAACTCTTCATTTTTTTTTACAATAGCTTGTATAGGATAGCGATGTAGTTTATGTCAAATAAGTATTTCTTTTAAGAATAAGACATATGGATAAATTGACTCTGTGTTCAGGAAACTTTGAGTTCACCATTCAGGTCAGGACAAGGTTAAAAATTTAAGATTTATAGCTTGAACTCGGTGGTAAAAAAAACAATTTTGGCTTGTGGTTCTGTGACAATTTTTGAACTCTGTGACCTGTCTACTGGTCAAATCGGGTGCAGTGTATTTTTGCAGTATATCACTCTTAGTCTCAATTACTGTAGCCAATCTCTAGTTCAGGGTTGACAGGTGTTTCACATTAACTTTATTAGTACTTAACTTTATTAGTTGTGTGTAGAACAAAACTTACTATCCGTTTATTTTACATTATTATGTTTTACTGTATTGTCACACATTTTGTTGATATGATGCTTAATTGGAATATTTTTGTTTTCTTTTCTTTTATTAGGTTGTTTAAGGTTGAGTATTTTTGATTTATGACTTTCTTTGAACACTTGTTGGTTTTTAATTTGGTGTTTTTTGGTTACTTTGTTCTAGATTCTTTTTCTTTTTGACATTGCTACTTATATTTGGTTGTTGTTTTAAACTGTAAAGGTTCTGGATTTTTCAGGTCTAGGTCACAGTGGGTCTGGCTTTCAAAAGTGGTGTACCTCAAATGTAACTTTTTTAACTTAAATTAGGAGTTTTGATTATTAGATTATATTTCCATCTGTTTTCATGAAGGTCTTCATTATACAATTTAATATTTTGATTCCTTTTGTTTCCTACATTGTTGCTTTGTAGAAATTGCCTCTTTAGATAATTCTTTCATGAAATAAATTAAATCTAAACACTGCCTTGGTTGTCTCTATTCTTAGGATTATCTCGCAATTCCTCCCTAAAAGATTCCTGTTTTACTTTTTCTTGTTGATCCGAAGAGAAGCGAGTCCCCACGGTTCAGATTTTTCTAGGTATTTCTTTATTTTTGATCTTGTGCCATTTTTCCGGGTTACACTTACACTCGCAAGGCATGATGGGAAACAACATGGCACTGCAAGATCGTACCAACGGGACACGAGGTTGGCAGCAACCCAGACTTGGTCAATCTGCCAAGCGTACGCGCTGGTTTGTTCCACCTTTGTACACAGTCTATGGAAATTAATTCTCGATGTGATTGGCTTCTACCGATTTCGGTAGAAGCCAATCATTTCACAGTATTTCAGGTAATGAGCGTTTTTACTCTTAAAAACGCGCGCAGATTGTTTTGATAATATTCCTAACACGCAATCAGCGTTGTCTGCGTATTCGCGCATCCAAAGTTTTGCGCAGAACGCACACGCATCCCATGGTGAGGAGTAGATTAAGAACCCCGCAAAATTGTTATCAGCACAAAACACTAATAAAGTACAAAAACGTCCATCAAAATGCAGACATTTCCCACAGAACCGCTGCACAGTTTGCCCCCAAACTCCGTACTACACCTCATGACATACTCGCGTAATATGCGCAGAACAAACATCGCTGGATTTTGTCGGTTTTTGGCCAAAATGATGAAGTATATGCCCTTTCCACACTGAGCCAACCTGACACTTGAAACGTGCACGCATATGATCCAGCGATGATTTTCGGTTCGCTCGGAGCGCGCCGCGGGGGTAACGGTACAAGCGAAATGATAGTATGCGCATGCGTACAAGTGCAACTAGCGCCTTGACCAAGGCTATGTAGTATACAGCATGTTTGCGTTGATATGCCTATCTATGGGTACAATGTACATACAGTGTGTGCGCATTGTTATACGGCACTGAAGTGGAACGCACGCTGAAGTGTACCTTGTCGGGCATCTGGAAAGGCGTAAACTAAGTAATTTTCGCTACTTTATTTTTTTTAACATACCGACTTAAAGCAATTCCAACTTGACTCTCTAGGGAACGCACTGTCTGGGACGCCTGACACTCATGCAAAGACGCTATGGCTTTGTGCACAATCAGAATAAAATAAGTCGTGTGTACTTTGCGATAAACGTGCACGAACTACATGTACCGGTCATAGACATCTATGGTACCGGTGTAGCATGAATTTAGTTAGGTTTTTCGAAATACGGACTCTTTGGTGGTATTGCGCATGCTCATGCATAGATAGGAGAGGGACCGGTCACGTGAGAGGGTTTAACCAATAAAAGGGAAAAAGAGTCCGATTTTCATACGAGTTCGATTTTCATGTGACACCGGTACGGTAGTACGCACACGCGGCATGTCCCGCCCACGGGGGTTATCGAAAGTGGTAATGAAAAACGCCCTCTTACTTTTATGTTGGTGCAAGGAGCCCGTAAAGGATTTTGTCAAAATACCGGTACGTACGTACGTGCATTGTGACAAAATCACTTAGGCCTACTCCCTGTGACTAAATAGAACATGTAGTTTGAATGGTAAAACATTTTCAGCACAATGCAAAATCAACAAGGGTTTTTTCTCATTGTGCAAGCAAGTAACTTAAAGGCAGATGTCTCCTTTGAATGTTCATATGTGTCATACATGCTCAGATTGAAGCAAACCCTGAAAACTGAACAGATCTATAGATTGAGAAATAAAACATTGACACCATCTTACAGATGAACAGGCAAAGACCGAATAGTTTCATTTATTGTGGACATTACATACATGTACAAAACCAACACTAACAAAAGAAAACATTTTAAGAAACAATACATTTACACTTACATTCTGAACACACATTTGTTTATGGTGTAAATCAAGGATTTTCTTTTATTCCTGTTCCCTTTTCCTTTGTTTGTACTTTTTCACAACAGCTCTCATTGAGTTTGTCTTACAGTCACTATGTGGACATGTGAACAAAAGATGTTGACATAATGAAGGGTGTGTTGACGTTATGTGGACTAAGCCGTGTCCACATAACGTTTCGCCCTCTCTGGAAAACAGGTTAAGAGGCATTTTGGGGTTAGGGTTACCTGTCGCAGAATAAAGAAAAACATTCAAGGAAATCAAGAAACAAATTTGGGGTTGAGAGAGTTTTCACAGTTCTAAGTAAACCTTTTTTTTGTACCAAATTTTCTTAATTACACGAAAACAAACAATATCCACACAGCGTATGTAAAACAAACATGGGTGGTTTGTACACGTTTTCTAATCGAGGTCGTCCTCGATTTGGTTCCTATCCTCAATTCACTGATGATGTTGCACATGTGTGTCCTTGATTTACACCATTAACAAACGCGCACAAGCGTGTATTTCGGGGACCCCTATTGTCCCTCTTTTGTTTGTAGGAAGACCTCCCATATGTGTTGTACACAAATCCAAATTAGGGACCTCTAGGGAATTGGGGACCTCTAGGGAATTGGGGACCCTATTCGATGTCCCCTATTGAATGCAGAAACAAAGTCCGTCACGTGGCCGGTCTTAAACGGATGATAAAGACATGGCTAGCTGGTCTTAAACACTTGTCCAGTGTCACATAAAATGTGGACTCCTAAAAATCCAGTGCCTCTTACCGTTTCATTGGTTGAACGTTCACAATCCTCACGTAGGCATGCGCAACACTACCAGTGAGTCCGAATTTTATAGTTCTAAATTCAAAACGCAACGCCCCAGGTGCGTTCTGCGCGACATCGCACAGAACGTGCTACGCGCGCGTCAATCTCCATAAAAGGGTTGTTTACATCTTACTCGCCAGCTGAACACTCCATTATTTTGCTAGAGGGATGTTTCAAAAAGCTGGAGTGAACTTGTTGATCAAAGTCGGGATTTTTTGAATGAATTACTTGATTTTTTTTTACCGGAAAGGTATTTATGAATGGGAATAAATATGTGCTCCGTCGGTATTAATCACTCTGTTTAAGACTGCTTAGAGTCTGGGTGCTAATAATTACCCGAGCAGGAGGCGAGGGTAATTATCAGCACCCAGACTCTAAGCAGTCTTAAACAGAGTGATTAAAACCTCTCGAGCACACATTTATTCCCTTATTAATGATGGATTTACCTTTGGGGTCATTCAAATCCACGTCAAATCAACACACCTTCCCAGGTCAATCTCCTCAAATTTGCTTAACTCTTTGGTCATACATGTATGAAAACGTTCCCAAATTTGAATGTTTTGTGTCATGCGGTTTTGGAGATACAGGTCATTTAAATTTTGACGTATAGTAAATAATAATTGAAACTCTTAAAATAATAGTTTGCCATGAAAAAGAACAACTTTGAAATTTCACTGTGAGGTAAAAGCAAAATCAATGTAGCCTTTGACCTCGTGCGACTGCAAAATTAAAATGTTTAAATTTTGTACAAAAAAAGCCTCGGGTGTACTGATTGTGCTTATTAAATATAAAAATGGGATCTCAAGGGGTTTAGATGGGTTAAACTGTATGCTATACAGTATTTACAGTTTTTTAAGTATGCATACATTTATATACAGTGGAACGGCGCTATTATAATAATGAACATCGCGGGATCCACAGAAAATGTTTGTATAAATAGAGATCGTTCGGTATCAATTTGAAGCTGGCGGTGCTCGGGTACTAACTTTTCAATAACAAGCGCCCTTCAGAACTTCACCCTGCACGTCCTCAGGTACTTACTGAAAGACGATTTTTGAACATGTGCGGACTATTGAATTATGTATACTACCTACAGCAATGGGTGGCTTTCCCATTCTATTTCTTCGGAAAATAATAGCCACTTGTCACTCTTCTGTTGACATTTTTTAACATCAATGTTCAGTTGGTTTTGTTCACCAAAATTGGGAGCCAAGGACGATGTTCGATACAGCCGAATGTTTTGTATAATGGCGTTCGGTATAGCGACGTTCCACTGTACCCGTACAAAGGTGCACATTTTAATGCATTTTTTTAGGTACTGCTCTCATATAAACTTACATTCCAACTTGACCCCTTGAGATCCAACTGTTATACTCTACAAGCACAATGAGTACACCTGAAGCCCCTTTTGGACAAAATTTCAAAAGGTTAATTTTGTGGCCAGTACCAGGTCAAAGGTTAAAGTTTATTTTACTTGACCACACTCTGAAATAATTGATCCTTTTTTATTTGCAAACTAGATGATGTCCCATGTAAAGAGCTTTATTTTAAAATAAAAATCCTTTTTGTAAGACATTCCTTACCAGCGATATAGACATCCAAAGTTGTAGTGAACAATTGTAAGGTCGAAAGTTCAATGACCTGTAACTCAAAAACTGCGTGATCCAAAACATTATAATTTTGGTTTTCGAATTTTCTCATACGACCAAATAATTGAAGCATTGAAATTTGAAGAAAATCTGTGAGATTGACCCTCGAATGTGTATACAAAATGACACTTCAACAAAAACGATAATCAAGACAGCTTTGGAGAAATCTGTTTCCACATAGGGAGTTAAAACTCAGATGATGATTATTTTTGCCATTTTAGGCCAACCAGTGTTTAAAGGTATAGTCCATCATTTGTAATTTCTGCATTTTGTTCGTTTGAAGCAACAAAAGTGTTCAAATCTAAAGAAGGGTGCTGAACAACTAACTTGATGAAGTTTCAGCTCAGCTCCAGCTGTATATTCCAAGAAAAAATGCATTCTAGGATCTCGATTTCAAATCACAAGTTGCTGAATCATGTTTTGAATTAGGCCTGAATTCAGCATCTGAGACACGTTCTCACTGAGTCGATTGCAGCTCCACGATGTCGTGCACTGATCCGACGAATTATAGCAACCGCGCACGTGTGCGTCATGCCAAAACTGGGGCGCACTTCGCCGAATAAAAAACGAACTACTAACAGAAATTTCCAACTGTGCATCTTAGACGCATGATTAGAAAGGCATTCCTTTGTTGATTTTTTTAAAATGACAGCTTGCCAGAAAGAATAATTTCACAGGGAGTGTAGTCCCCTTACTATCTTTCAACCAAGTATGTTTTTCAACAATAATTGCGTCATTTACTTGTTGGATAGCTGCAAATGATGGACTGTAGCTTTAAGCCCAGATTGAATACTTCAGCCATGCTCTCAACTTTCCTAATCAAAAGCCCAAAAGCAGGCAGTGGTAAAAGTTTACCCATGCGGATTTTGACATTGCATGTCTTGGTGAATCTCACAAAGTCCAGAGTTAAAACAGTTAAACATTCATGTTTGTGATCCCCTGAGCCTGTATTAAAACAGTAGATCACAAAAATTAACAAATATTACATGAAAACCCATAAAAAGTCTTTTATTATCTTCATATACATTGAAATCAATGATACATGTGGAAATAAATACCCGCTGAGGCAATGGAGACACATTTTTAATTTTACTGAAAAATGACTGGGGTGTAGATATTACATGTAATTCTGTACAATATTCTAAGCTCCATTGCTTATCGTGTTTTTTACTAGTAAAGGATTCTTGGTGATGCTAATGATCTTTAAGATACAATTGTACGGTATAAATGTACATGTATATTTTTTATTATGCACAATACTATTTTTATTATGCACAATACTCAGCATGAACCTCAATGTACACTCTACCAGTACATGCATATGGAAATCACATCATGTCTGTTCATGGACACGTCATTAGCTTGTGCACAAGCGCAAAAAAGTGAATGAATTTTTTCACGTCCTTTCAGGGGGGAAAAAAAAAAAGTGTGAACATTAAGTTTCCTGATATTAACCTAAAATTACATACTAACGGTACTTAAAAACTAATGATAGATTCACATGAAGTCTTTGCAACTTACATCCTGAACAATTTTGGATCAGTTTTGTTGTGATAGGTTTCTCCTGTACCACACATCTCCTGTCATTTCTTCCCTGATTTCTTAATACCACCTTGACCTATATGTAAGGAAAAGAATAACGAAAGCATCAACATTTGATGTGCTCCTTCACAGCAGAGGTCAGTATTGGGTCAAGAGGCCATGTCTTTGTCTGAGCACCCTTAATAATAATAATAATAATAATAACTAGAGCTGTATGTCTGTTTGAAAACAGAACATGAGGCTTTTTCGCATTTTAAACATGTTTATGCTTTGTTGATCCTTTTGCAGTCACGTTTTAGAGTGCTTAAAAGGTTGTTTAAAATGCTTAAAAAAATTCCTTATTACTATAATTTTATCACATGACGACACATACAGGTACTTTGCAATGACGTCATCTTGACAACACTTTTGTCATTGTGGTCTTGGTTTGTACCAAGTTTTAAGTCAATCCGATGTACGGAAGTGTGCAATTTTGGAAGCAGAATATAATTATAAATATTAAAAAAATCGAACGATGACATCATTGTGACGTCACTTTGGACAAAAATTCAAATATTCATATAAAATCGCATGATGACGTCATCATGATGTCACCTCATTTTTAACCGACATGTATAAAACATCCCAGTCTACCCACATACCAAGTTTCAACCCAATTGGACACACAGTTCTGTAGATATAGGACTTCAAAATATGCACGTTAGAGCAATTTTGGAAGCAGAATATGATAATAAATATTTAAAAAATCAAAAAAAAAATTAAACCATGACGTCATCGTGACATCACTTCGGAATTTGCATACTTGTACCATTAGCTACCTACCCACCAAGTTTCATGACCATCGGACCTTTCCTTATGTGTTTTGAAAAATCGCATTTTTGATGACGCCATGATGACGTCACACATTTTTCAAAATTGTGTGCAAGTAACTATTACCTAACAAACCACAAAAAGAATTTTGAATTTTGCATATTGCATTCTTGAGATATGGCTTAAAGGTCCAAACATTCAAATATTCATATAAAATCACATAATGACGTCATCATGACATCACCTCATTTTTTACCTATAACACAACCCGGTCTACTCACATACCAAGTTTCAACCCAATAGGACCTACAGTTCTGTAGATATAGGACTTCAAAATATGCACGTTTGTGATGACGTCATGTGACCCCTGATGACCTAATCATGACGTCACTCTTCGGGACACAACTTTGCCATAAGGACAATGCAAATGCTTAATTTGAATGATGTATGACAAAGTTCAATGCCAAAAGTGGGGTGTACTAAAATCGTGTACAAAGTCAAAGGGATTTTGCATGGAACAAAAAAGAAGAAGAAACTAGAAATTGTGGTTGTGAACAACCACAGAGCTGTTCCCAATATTGATTATCTGTTGGACCCATAGACATATAAGTAGAGATCTATGTCTGTTTGCAACAGAAGACAGGGCTTTCCGCATTATGATTTGTTTTTATCAACGTCCCTGACTATCACTATGCATGAACATAAAATCTGTCAAAGTTAGCCGGAAATCGGCTAAAACGGTCACTGTGGACAGGATTTGACCTCAGCAACCCGTGCGCTGCGTGCGGGCTGACTGACATACGATATGTACAACGTACAATGTACGTGTATGTACATGTACATTATGGACGTCTTGTGCATGTTTTAAAGCAGAGGTATTGTCAACCTGAAGTTTTAAGCGTGCGCGGGGCATGTCCGAGTTTGCTTATTGCCTCGAAGCTTGAAATGTTTTAGACCTACCCTTAAATAGACAATTAAAGTAAAAACTAATATAAAAACTGCCATGGTTGATTTTTCAGGAATTTTCTAAGGATAAAGGGTCTTTTCATTATAACTTCCGGTCTGATGACGTCATACACCTTAAACTTCGCACACGTGTTAAGTGGGTCAAGGTCATCATATACACCGATTATTAGGCAATTCTGACAAACTTCGCCACAGACATCTATTCAAAATACATTTTTGAAAATTTTCAACCTGTCGCTAGAGGGCGCTTGAAGATTGCATGACGTCATCGGTAGATGATTTGAAGAATACTATCAGCCAAGAGACTAACACCGTTGAAAGCAAGTTCATATCTATTACCACTTTTAAATAATAAGCCACTTCCGGTTTTGGCCTTTTTCGACCGGAAGCAAGGGTCACGTGATTTCACGCACACTGAATGAAATAAAGACCTTAACCTACTCTACCACTTGCCGGCAACAAAATGCTGCGGACGCGTACGGTTGTTTTCTTATGCATTTTTAAATATTAAAAGTGTCACAATTTAAATGCCTATAAATAAACACCGGATGACGTCATCATGACGTCATCATTGCACAATGTTGTTTGAATTAGGGTCTTTGCTTGGACAAACATTGGTGTAAATAAATTACTGGCAAAGAGTCGAAAATGCCCCCTGAAAATTGACTTCTTTTTTTTAATTTCTGTGTACAAAGTCTATGGGAAAAATTAAATATTCAAAATTCTATAATAAATCACGTGATGACGTCAGCATGACGAAAAGTTTCGGCACACATCTTCAGATGATGGTTAATGACTATGCTGAGTTTAAAGTTGATCGGAGGTAAAATAATTGCCAAAGTGGCTTGTACTATAAAAACGTGTACAAAACCTATGGGGAAAAGTGGAAAAAGAAAAAGAAGAAAAAACTAGAAATGTGTTTGTGGACAAACACTGAGCTGTTTCAATCGTTTTCTTAACGACTGCCGTAAAGGAGTTTCATCCAGGGCGAATGAACATGTACATGCGTATTCTATACAATGAGTGTCTATCCTACGCCCCTGACTATGCATGAACATAAAATCTGTCAAAGTTAGCCGGAAATCGGCTAAAACGGTCACTGTGGACAGGATTTGACCTCAGCAACACGTGCGCTGCGCGCGGGCTGACTGACATACGATATGTACAACGTACATGCATGTACATGTACATTGTGGACTGTGCATGTTTTAAAGCAGAGTTATTGTCAAACTGAAGTTTTAAGCGTGCGCAGGGCATGTCCAAGTTTGCTTATTGCCTCGAAGCTTTGAAATGTTTTAGACCTACCCTTAAATAGACAATTAAAGTAAAAACTAATACAAAAACTGCCATGGTTGATTTTTCAGGAATTTTCTAAGGAAAAAGAGTCTTTTCATTATAACTTCCGGTCTGATGACGTCATGCACCTTAAACTTCGCACACGTCTTAAGTGGGTCAAGGTCATTCTATACACCAATATTTAGGCGATTCCGACAAACTTCGCCACAGACATCTATTCAAAATACATTTTTGAAATTTTTTAACCTGTCGCTAGAGGGCGCTCGAAGATTGCATGACGTCATCGGTAGATGATTTGAAGAATACTATCAGCCAAGAGACTAACACCGTTAAAAGCAAGTTCATATCTGTTACCACTTTTAAATAATAAGCCACTTCCGGTTTGGGCCTTTTTCAACCGGAAGCAAGGGTCACGTGATTTCACGCACACTGAATGAAATAAAGACCTCAACCTACTCTACCACTTGCCGGCAACAGAATGCTGCGGACGCGTACGGTTGATTTCTTATGCATTTTTAAATATTAAAAGTGTCACAATTTAATTGACTATAAATAAACACCGGATGAGGTCATCATGACGTCATCATTACACAATGTTGTTTAAATTAGGGTCATTGCTTGGACAAAGATTGGTGTAAATGAAATACTGGCAAAGTGTCGAAAATGCCCTCTGAAAATTGACATTTTTTTTTAAATTTCTGTGTACAAAGTCTATGGGAAAAATTAAATATTCAAAATTCTATAATAAATTACATGATGACGTCAGCATGACGAAAAGTTTCAGTGCACATCTTCAGATGGTGGTCTAAGTGTGTGCCAGGTTTGAAGTCGATCGGATTTGAAAAAAAGCCAAAAGTGACTTGTAGAACGAAAACACGTGTTATCCTATGAGAAAAAAGTCTGAAAAATAAAAGAGAAAAAAAACTAGAGATGTGTTTGTGGACAAACACAAGCTGTTTCGGTTTTTTCATGCCATGGTAGGGCGCCCTCACATGACGACCGATGATGTCCTCTCAACTTCACCTATATTCAGGTGTATAACTAATCCAAGTTTGTGTGAATGCAAAGTTTCAACCCAATCGGACGCATACATGTAATTGTGGAGATATTAGGCTAGAAATGATGCAAAGTTAGAGCGCCCTCACATGACAGCTAAGGACGTCACGATGATTTCAGCTATATTATCAAATACATGTATAACAGATCCCAATGTGAAAGAATGCCAAGTTTCAATCCAATCGGACCCATACTTGCGGAGATATGGGGCTGCACATCATGTAAAGATAGGGCGCCCTCACATGAGAACCAATGATGTCACAATGACGGCACCTATATTTTCATATTTTCAAAGTCGATCGGATTTACGAAGATGCCAAACTGGAGTGTTTTAAAACGTGTACAAAACATATGGGGAAAAATGCATCTTTAATGTGACGTAACCCGACACCTGATGACGTCACGATCACGAATTTCTTCAAGGACCATCTGTGGGTGATGGTCTTAGTGTGTACCAAGTGTAACGTCGATCGAATTCTGGCGCCGAAATGGAGCGTTTTAATACATGTACAAACCCTATGGGGAAAAATGCATCTTTAATGTGACGTAACCTGACACCTGATGACGTCATGATCACTATTTTCGTCTACAACCATCTGTGGGTGGTGGTCTAAGTATGAATTAAGTTTAAAGTCGATCGGATTCACGAAGATGCCAAACTGGAGTGTTTTAAAACGTGTACAAAACATATGGGGAAAAATGCATCTTTAATGTGATGTAACCTGACACCCGATGACGTCATGATCACAAATTTCTTCTAGGACCATCTGTGGGTGGTGGTCTAAGTATGTACCAAGTCTGAAATCAATCGGATTTAAAAAAGTGGCAAAGTGGACTTGTAGAAGAAACGTGTGTTAAACCTATGGAGAAAAAGTCTGAAAAAGGAGAAAAAAAAAAAAAAACTAGAGATCTATGTCTGTTTGCAACAGAACATAGGGCTTTTCCGCATTATGATTTTTTTTTATCAATAATATGCCCTGAATATGCATGAACATAAAATCTGTCAAAGTTAGCCGAAAAATCAGCTAAAACGGTCACTGTGGACAGGATTTCACCTCGGCAATACGATGTATGTGCGTGTGTACAAGGTCTTTGCTTGGACAAAGAGTGATCTAAATAAATTACTGGCAAGAGTCGAAAACGCACTTTGAAAATCGACAATTATTTTTAAATTTTTGATGACGTCATCGTGACGTCATTTCGAACTTTGCATACTAGTATGATTAACTACCTACCCACCAAGTTTCATGACAATTGGACCTTTCCTTATATGAGTTTTGAAAAATGGCATTTTGATTCCGTCATGATGTATGTGCGTGTGTACAAGGTGTTTGCTTGGACAAAGAGTGATCTAAATAAATTACTGGCAAAGAGTCGAAAACGCACTTTGAAAATCGACAATTATTTTAAATTTTTGATGACGTCATCGTGACGTCATCGTCATTTCGATGTATGTGCGTGTGTACAAGGTGTTTGCTTGGACAAAGAGTGATCTAAATAAATTACTGGCAAAGAGTCGAAAACGCACTTTGAAAATCGACAATTATTTTAAATTTTTGATGACGTCATCGTGACGTCATTTCGAACTTTGCATACTAGTATGATTAACTACCTACCCCCCAAGTTTCATGACAATTGGACCTTTCCTTATATGAGTTTTGAAAAATGGCATTTTGATTCCGTCATGATGACGTCACACATTTTTCAAGTTTTGTACGAATAGCTATTACATAACAGACCAAATGCAAAAAAGAATTTTGCATTTTGCATGTTGCATTCGGGAGATATGGCTAAAAGGTCAAAAAAATAAATATTCATATAAAATCTCAGGATGACGTCATCATGACGTCACCTCATTTTTAATCTATAACACTTCCTGGTATAGCCACATACCAAGTTTCAACCCAATCGGACTTACATTTCTGTAGATATAAGACTTCACAATATGTACGTAAATGTTCAAAAATCAATAAAAAAAATAGGTGATGACGTCATCGTGACGTCATAGTCTTGGCATAATTTTTGTATCAGGGTCTTCCTTGGCTGTAACTTTGATGACGATTCCAGATCGCCAAGTTATAAAAATGGTGGCTTGAAAACGTGTACAAAGTCAATGGGTTAAAAATCCCACAGCAGAAAAACTGCACCTTTAAATACGTGATTTGCCTTTAAACTGAAACATTTTTATAAAATATTACTTGATATTCTGACTCTTGGGAATATTTTCAATCAAATGACAGGCGTAAAAAAATACGATTTCTTTTTCCTTCTCATAGTAATTCTCAGCCGAAGCTTAAAGTGACCATTCGAGTTTCCACGTTTCTTTGATGATTTATCTCGGAAAGATGGATTACTAAGATATTTATGACGTGTTTCCCTGATATCGTGTCTTGGAAAGACGTCTTTCCCTGATATGGTATCTCGGAAAGACGTCTTTTCCTGATATCGTATCTCGGAAAGACGTCTTTCCTTGATATGGTATCTCGGAAAGACGGCTTTCACTGATATTGCATTTCGGAAGGACATCTTTTCCTGATATAACATCTCGGAAAGACGTCTTTCTCTTATATCATCTCGGAAAGACGTCTTTCCTTGATATCGTATCTCTGAAAGACGTCTTTCCCTGATATAACATCTCGGAAAGACGTCTTTCTCTGATATCATCTCAGAAAGACGTCTTTCCTTGATATGATATCCCGGAAAGACGTCTTTCCCTGGCGGAAAGACGTCTTTCTCTCATATCTTATCTCAGAAAGACGTTTCCCCCTGATATTGTATCTCGGAAAGACGTCTTTCATCTCGGAAAGACGTTCTTTCTCTAATATCTTATCTTGAAAAGACGTTTTCACCTGATATAACATCTTAAGACGTCTTTCTCTCATTTATCATCTCGGAAAGACGTCTATCCTTGATATCGTATATCGGAAAGACGTCTTTCTGAGAAACGATATCAGGGAATGACGTCTTTCCGAGATACGATATCAAGGAAAGACGTCTTTCCGAGATACGATATCAGGAGAAGATGTCTTTCCGAGATACGACATCAGGGAAAGACGTCTTTCTGAGATACGATTTCTGGGAAAGATGTCATTCCGTGATGTGATATTGGGCAAAGACATCTTTCTGAGATACGAATTCGAAAGACGTTTTTCCGAGATGCGATATCACGAAAAGACATGTTTTTATCTCAGTATTCCGTCGTTCCGAGAAAAATTATCTCGGAAACTTGGAAACTCGGATGGTCACTTTAAGCTTCCGTATAATTTTCAGCCGAAGTTCAGAACTACTCAGTAAGATATATCAGTGTTGTATAGGAAAAGACTTGTGGAAAAAGCTGTGTACAAAGTCTATGAGAAAAATTAATTATTCATGAATCCATAATAAATCACTTGAAGATGACGTCATCATGATGTCGTAGTCTTGGCATAATTTTTGTATGAGGATCTTCCTTGGCTGTAACTTTGATGACGATTCCAGATCGCCAAGTTATGAAAATGGTGGCTTAAAAATGGGGAAAAGTCAATAGGTTAAAAATCCCACAGCAGAAAAACTGCACCTTTAAATGCGTGATTTTCCTTTAAACTGAAACATTTTTATAAAATATTACTTGCTATTCTAACTCTTGGGAATATTTTCAATCAAATGACAGGCGTAAAAAAATACGATTTCTTTTTCCTTCTCATAGTAATTGTTCTGCCTTCGGCAGCCGTTCCAGAATGTGTATAGCGCCCTCTGCCGTTCATGCGTATTTTTTCATGCCATCGTTTTGATCAGTTATTCATCACAATCGTGCTCTAGAAAATCAGTAATTTCGACAGGTTTTACCAGTAATCCAATCCCCTTAATCAGCACAATCTGTAAGTAATCTTTCTCTGATCATGTAATGTATAAGCTTTACTAGTTTGATCACTGTTTTGTGGGTTTTTGGGGGCTATTTCTTAAAGTTAGTGTCGTTTATTTACGGACACGTGTACATAAACGTGTTCGGTCTCATGTACATTTTGAATGGGTTTTTGTGGACATTTTGAGGGCTCGGTTTTTCCTTCTCATCCCGCTTACATGTCAATTTGGGGGATTTGTCTACTTTTACATGTCTGAAATCTTTATTGTAATTTCTCTGTTATTTAAGGGGGTATTTCCAGCCAGTTTTATTCTCAGATTTTGGATTCTTGGGGTAGACTTGTCATAGTCCTTGGGCCATTTCCTGTATTTTTGTCTCTTTCATTAGTGATCAATTAAGATGGTTCATGTAATCGCCTCACACGAATTAATACTCCATTAATCTTCTGTACTTTATTGTTTAAACTCAAAATGTGTTCTGTATGATTTAAATTGCAGTTTCACACCGCTTCCAATAAACAGCTGATTCATCGACTTCACTACAGTCCATTTTTGGCTCGTTGGGAGAGTGTTTAGCCTCTGCATAGCTGCGCACGTACACGTGCAGTGAGGGCAGAAGAGTAATTCTCAGCCGAAGTTCAGAACTACTCAGTAAGATATATCAGTTTGTATATGGAAAGACTTGTGGAGAAAGCTGTGTACAATGTCTATGAGAAAAATTAATTATTCATAAATCCATAATAAATCACTTGATGACGTCACCATGACGTCACTCTTCGGGACACATCTTGGCTATAGGGACTATGCTTATGCCAACTTTCAATGATATCTGACAAAGATTAATGCCAAAAGTGCTATAATACGTCACTGTCTATGCGCATGCATGAACATAAAATCTGTCAAAGTTAGCCGAAAATCGGCTAAAACGGTCACTGTGGACAGGATTTGACCTCAGCAACACGTGTGCTGCAGGCTGACTGACATACGATGTATGTGCCTATGTACAACGTACGTGCATGTACATGTACATGTACATTGTGGACGTCCTGTCCTGTGCATGTTTTGAAGCAGAGGTATTGTCAAGGTGAAGTTTTAAGCGTGCGCAGGGTATGTTCGAGTTCGCTTATCGCCTCGAAACTTTGAAATGTTTTAGACCTACCCTTCAATCAACAATTAAAGTAAAAACAAATATAAAAACTGCCATGGTTGATTTTTCAGGAATTTTCAAATGAAAAAGGGTCTTTTCATTATAACTTCCGGTCTGATGACGTCATTCGCCTAAAACTTCGCACACGTCTTAAGGTGGTCAAGGTCATCATATACACCAATATTTAGGCGATTCCGACAAACTTCGCTACAGACATCTATTCAAAATACATTTTTGCTAATTTTCAACCTGTCGCTAGAGGGCGCTTGAAGATTGCATGACGTCATTGGTAGATGATTTGAAGAATACTATTGGCCAAGAGACTAACACCGTTGAAAGCAAGTTCATTTCTATTACCACTTTCAAATAATAAGCCACTTCCGGTTTGGGCCTTTTTCGACCGGAAGCAAGGGTCACGTGATTTCACGCACACTAAAAGAAATAAAGACCTTGACCTACTCTACCACTTGCCGGCAACAGAATGCTGCGGACGCGTACTGTTGATTTCTTATGCATTTTTAAATATTAAAAGTGTCACAATTTAATTGCCTATAAATAAACACCTGATGACGTCATCATGACGTCATCATTACACAATGTTGTTTGAATTAGGGTCTTTGCTTTAACAAAGTTTGGTGTAAATGAATTACTGGCAAACAGTCGAAAATGTCCTTTGAAAACCGACAATTTTTTTTAAAATTTTGTGTACAAAGTCTATGGGAAAAATTAAATATTCAAAAATCTATAATAAATTAGTCGATGACGTCATCATGACGTCACTCTTCGGGGCACATCTCTGCTATAAGGACTATGACTATGCTAACTTTGAATGACGTATGACAAAGATAAATGTCAAAAGTGGCGAGTAGAAAAAACGTGTACAAAGTCTATGGGATTTAGGCGACAAAAAGAAGAAGAAGAAGAAGAAGAAGAAGAAGAAGAAGAAGAAAGAAAAAAAATGAGAACAAAAAGAAAGGCTTTTCCGCTTTTTTGCGGAAAAGCCAAAAAAAAAAGAAAAAGAAAAAAAAAAATCTTAACGAAAACAAGAGCTGTTTCGGTGTGTCACCGAAACAGCTAAAAATAACAGAAACAAGAGCTGTTTCGGTGTGTACACCGAAACAGCTAAAAAAAAAAGGAAAAAAAAAAACTTTAACGAAAACAAGAGCTGTTCCCAATTGAAATTGGGAACAGCTAATAAACTAGAGCTGTATGTCTGTTTGAAAACAGAACATTGGGGGGGGGGGGATGGGGGCAGACTATTTTGACTTGTTGGTGCCACTTACACCCCTATTATACTACTCGAACATAGGCCACATACAGAGCGTCCTGAAAATAATGGTGCATGTAAACCCCTCCATTTTTGCTAATTTACAACCAAAATTTTCTGCGGATGTTTACAAAATCTTCAAGGTAATAGATTTAGCTTGAGAATACCGTTTGTTTCATTGAGATTGCTTGTGTAAATCCAAAGGTATGTTAGAATAACGGCAAAGCCAAGAAACCCATTTTGTGCCACTTTCTGTGAAGCAGTTAAAATCAGTATAGTCCTAGTCTAAAACCAAATCACTTTACTCTTAGTGATTTTAAGCAGAGTGTGCAATATTTATTTATATTTAATTGAACTCTTTCATTGAAGTTTTAAAGAAGTGAACCTGTCTGTACTGTTAAATTGTTTCAGCATAAGAACAAAACCCTATATTGTCGTGTGAATGGAATGTTTGTCTTACACCCATAGGAATAATCTTATCAAAAGAGCCATACTCGACTGTCTGATCTTTGAAGCACTCACTTTCTAAAAGTGGCACAGAATTTTTTGGCTTTGCGGTTATTCAAATATATTTACAAAAGCAATCTTAATTAAACAAATGGTATTCTCAAGCAAAATCTGTAACCTTGAATATTGTGTAAACATTTGCAGTAAATTCCGGTTGTAAATTGGCGAAAATGGCGGGATTTACATGCACCATTATTTTCAGGACACCCTGTACATACCACCAAGGTCAAATCATGGGACTAAAAAATATATATAATAACACCCCCAAATTTGAGATGTGTGAATCCATATTGAACAGATGGTCAAACACAACTTCCAGATTTCGAGCACTATATGCTAGGGGTGCTATTTGCAGACATACATTTTTGTTATAGTATGTGTTTGTTAAACATTTTTTCAAAATGTCCTTTCCTGAACATGGCATTTTTTTCCAGAATTAAAAGAAATAATACACAACTTATTGCCTGTCAAAATGATGCTACATACTCCAGTAATCAAGTATAAAAAGATGGGAATTGGATAATCACAAGTAAATTTGATACAGCAGCAGTCGCATATGCCATGCAAATGTTTGTTAAAAATGTCCTTTCCTGAACATGGCCCCCCCCCCTTTTTTACAGAAAGTCAGAGATAAAACTTCTTTGACATAAACATGTAGGGTGTACTTGATTTAACAGACTACAAAAAGAATCAGACTCGAACCTTGCTTGCTGTCATGACATTGTTGTTAAACTGCATTGTCCTCTCCTGAACATAAAGTTTATAAACAGAGTACTTGGCAAAACCATGGTTGCAGAAATTTGATGAAGTTTATGCTTATATTGTCTGTAAAGTTTATGTTCTAAAATTAAAACCAACTAAATGGCGAGAAAGTGTTAATGTTTTGTTCTTACAGGTCATTTACTCACTCATGTTTACACACAATATGAGTAAACATATGCATATATACATTTATCTTTACCAGTCACACTTCAATCCAATATTTGTCAGAAATTGGCTAATTTACAGTTTCAAACCATCCCTTCCACAAAATACACACAAATGTAATCAAAAATTACTGTTTTAGTCTAGTTTCTGTGTATTCAGGTGTTCAGGATAGGACACTTTTTTTTAACAAGTTTAACAACATCTGTTATACATTGTACCGCACTGTTTTAACAATTCTTTCTGTGTGCAGCCATTTCATTAGTTTAATTGCTATGAAAAATGGAACAGTCAAGCTTATCATGCACTGATCATGCACAACTTGTTAAAATGTGAGTCCTTTCCTGAACATGTTTGAAACATTTAACAAGAAACAAGTACAGATACACAAGAACATTTCTTTGTGCATACATGTACTACGTACTATGTACAAATTCTTTAAACTGTGTTGGGCTTGATGTGCCTATTCCTTAGATCCCATTTTATAAAAAGCGCCATGCTGACTGAATTTTTTTTTTCACTGGATAGGACAGTGTAATTATCTAGGCATTTCCTTGTGGGGCATGTACATGTATATCAGTGTCTCAATACAAAGTTATGTTTTCGCCAGCAGTAATTATAATCATTTGAATGGACATTACTTCAGACTAACTTTATTGTCATGCAGGAAATGCACAGTGCTACCAGTATGCTAAACATTGTTAAATAGTTTGTCCTCTCCTGAACGTAAATTTAGTTAGGTGGAGCAAAAACAAGGTACAAACTGATCTGCCTCACAAATGTACAGCCTCCCAACTCTAGTTTTATGGTTATATTTCTTGAAATGTTGCTTCATAAGATCAAACTTGACTGAAAGTAGTTGTCTTGTGATCTGAGTATACCACAAACTCCTTCCCGAAGAGGTAGTTGTGGAAACGGGCTATGCCAAACACCAGTGCCAGCATGTTGGAGTAATTTTTCCACGCCGGTGAGAGACTTTTGGATGCAAAGGCAATAGGCTTGCCATGTTGAGTGTTGAATCTGACTCCTTCAGATAGAGAGGGCGCCCTTCAATGTTTATGGTGTTGTATCAGCAGAAAGTTCCCTCGCCACTTGATGGCGCTGTTTATCCGTACCATCATGGCTGCTTTTGCCAATTTGTACCGAATAAGTTCCCAGATTACATCCGATCTAATCTCATTTTATAATCATTGACTGGGTAAGTTAGATTAACATACAGTTATATGATAATGTAAAGATTCCTTTGTATCATATAGTATAAGTGATCTGTGTTGACATTCAGGGGAAATTTCGGGGATTTTCCATGGGATTATTTGTGTAACGTGGGCAATTAATATATTCCCTCTTGACACACCCAATACCCATACCCAATTGTTTATGATCGCGTTTATATTCTTGTTATTGTTAATGCATGTACAATGGTATTGTATTCTTGCAGCAGAAAGAGAAAGACGGAAAAGAAAGATCCAAATTCCAAAGAAAAGAGACGAAAGAAACAAAGACCGAATCACAAGACAAACCAAGAACTGAGTCTCAAGCAGAATTTCTTCGTGTTCTTTATCGGCCAGCATATATTTATTTGAATGAACAGTCTCTGAGATTTCCCGCCAACCAGTAGCTCTGTTTGAGCCCAACGTAGTCCCCACATTGAGTGAGGCATGCTCCCAGCCCTTTCTGAGAAGCGTCGACCTCAAGTACCGTTGGCATCTCAGGGTTGTAGTACTGAAGACATGCGTCCGCTGTGATCGACAGCTTCAGTGCCTCAAACGCTGCTTGGTGGTCCTCCTGCGAGACAAAACGGATATTTTTCTTGAGAAGATCTCGGAGGATCGCTGCCTTGTCTGCAAGGTTGGGAATATACGCAGGCACATACATGTAGGTGATGAGACCAAGGAATTTTTGGAGGTCTTCCTTGTCCTGGGGGTGGGGAGGTTGTGTATGTCCGCAACCCGCCCTGGGTCTGGCTGTACCCCGACGTCAGAGTATATGGACCCAAAGAAATTGATCTTCTTTGTCTTGATCCTGCATTTGGCGCTGTTTAATACAAAACCCTCACGTCCGGCAACCTGGAACAGGTTCTTAAGGTTGGCGTCGTGTTCCTTGTCCGTGCGGCCGTAAATGACTATGTCGTCAGCTATACAGACACATCCTGGAACTTGGTCAACTATCTCGTTCATGCACTGCTGGAATATATCCTGGCTGATGGCGAGGCCAAATGGTAGACGCTGGAAGCAATACTGTCCGAACGGCATCCAGAAGGTGGTGAGCTCCTGGGACTTCTCATTGAGGTGAACAGCCCAGTACCCGGCCTTCGCATCGAGTTTAGAGAAGACTCTGGCTTGGGAAAACTCTGGGTTGAGTTCCTCCAGCGTACTGGGATTTTGTGGGGGCACCTGCGCAGGCTTTGGTTGAGACGCTCGGGGTCGAGGCACACATGAATGGAACCATCTTGCTTGAGGCTCGTGGTGATCGAACTGCACCAGTCTGTGTGATACGCCACTCTCCTGATTACCCCCTGTGCCTCCATCTTGTCAATTTCCACTTTCAACTTCGGTTTGAGGTGCACACTGTATTTTCTGGGTGGGTCAATATGGGGTACCGCGTCTTCTTTGAGGTGCAATGTTGCCCTTCGTTTGAAACTTCCAATGGTGTCAAACTGATCTGGGTACGCCTCCATCAGCTGCTCAATGGATTGTACTGACGTCAGTCTGGCAGCATGTATCGTCACGACTCCCATGTTACGGCACATGGGCAGACCTGCAATCACTGGGCCTGTGACGTCGACGACGTAGAATCTGTTCTCTGACCATGCAGGATCTCCGTATCTGCAGAGCAAATTGATGCTGCCCAGACAGGGTATCGGTGTACCATTATATGCGGTTAGCTTGGTTGTCACCGGTTTGACTTGGGATCTCCAAGTGTCTCCATACATCTGTCGTATGGTTCTGAGTGGGAGTGTGTTACCTCCAGCTCTGGTGTCTATCTTGGCGGTGCTTGCCTTCAAGGTCAGGGCAAACCACTTCAAGCTCTCTGTAGGCTTTGTTATCCGTGTTATTGTTCTTCTTGTGGAAGTTTGGGACAGTGACAATGTGGAACATTTCCTCGTACACATTGTCCATGTATTCTAACTGATGGATGTCTGTCTCCTGCTCAGTAGTGTTTGGTGTCGAAGATTCATCCTTCTTTCGGCCCTTGGGTTTTCGTTGTTGGGGCCTTCTATCTCTGGAGGGACTGCGTCGCCTCTCCCCGGAGGGGCTGCGTCTTCTCCGTGGTGACTTGGATCCTCTGCGTTGTCTACTTTTAGCTCTCGTTTTTCTGCAACACTTAGACCAGTTCCCTTTCGCTCCACAGGTCTTGCAGGTATCATGGTACGCGGGGCACCGTCTGGGTGGGTGTGACAACCACAGTTTGGAAAAGCTCGACTCTTGGACTATATGGCGTTCACTGACGCCCCACTAGTCTCCATGGACTGTAAACTTTGCTTGCTGGCGACGATGGCTTCATACTTCCGCCCTTCGATGAGCATTTCGTCAATGCTGTAGCCAATGGGTCTGTCTAGCAGATCCTTTTTGAAGGACTCGGAGGGTGTAGAGGCTATCACCAGTTCCACTACTCGTTCAGTGAGTTCCTCCACACTAAATTGACATTCAACAGCCTTCGCTCGGCACCTGTTGACAAACTCATCGAGGTGTTCCTTGGGCTTTGCCGGTAACGCATCAGTTCCAAGCGGTGGATCCTGAAGTTTAGCTTCACCTTGAGTTGTTTTTCAAACAAATCCCACAGCTTGGATGGGTCGCGCTGCTCTTCTTTAGTCAGGCTAGAGGCATTGATTTTCCTAAGACCCTCTTTTCCGACAGCTATCTTGATTTTGACTGGTTGTTTGGCTGGGTCTGTGATGTCTTGGTCGGCAAGACACAATTTGATTTTCTGTCGGAATATCTTAAACTCTTCTGCCAGATCACTGGCATCCCACTGCATTTCAGGGAATTTTGAGGCCATGGTTAACAAGGGACGGGCTGTGCCTGTGGGAATTCTACTATCATGGTAAGTATACAGGTGTGATAATATTTATACTATTACCTTTTAAACCAATAGGCATAAAGACACAAACAATTTATGTCAATGTGAAGCAATACTTAACACAAGTATATCATTGGATAAACCAAGGTAAGTTAAGTTCAGTTTGAGTCCGGCATGCAGTATTGTTTGGAAAAATCAGTCCAGTCGATCAATACTGTCCAATAGTTCAGGTTGCTGTTGTGGGGTTCCAGCACTCCTGCAGATCTAGCTGTTTTCTGGTAGATTCGGCTGTTGTCCGGTAGGTCCTGCTGTTTTCCGGAAAGTCCTGCTGTACTGCAGTAGATCCGGCCATTTTCCGGTAGATCCAGCTGTTTTCCAGTAGATCCTGCTGATTTCCGGTAGATCCGGCTGTTTTCCGGTAGATCCAGCTGTTTTCTGGTAGATCCTGCTAATTTCTGGTAGATCCGGCTGTTTTCCGGTAGATCCAGCTGATTTCTGGTAGATCCTGCTGTCCGCAAGCTACAGCATTGATTGGCTGAACAATATGACTAATTCGGCGGTGTGTCGCCTCAGGTGAGGTCAAAGGTCAAATCCCGATGAGCGTGTGCATGGGGGTAGTTCCAGGGTAAGGCTCGCCGGAACTGCTTTTATCAACCAGCTGCACAAGTCAATGGCGTTCACATAGCGCAAAGTATATGTACGGCATGAAAACTCAGTGATGCTTTGTCAATCAAAAGGTTCGGACAAAACACTTAAATCGCACATTCTGGAATTTGTATTCCTGTGGAGACATTTCTTTGTTCTCGTGTAGTAAAGTTTTCGAGTGTGAAATTGAAGTTTCAAAATGCTCTTATTTTAACCAGAATTAATTTCCTGGGCTGAAATTTGGACTAAATATCCCTTTTCTAAAACTCTTCCATTTGCGACAGATCAACCTACCTTGGAAATTCCTAGTTTTTGAGTAAAATCCATATATCTATTTCGTGAAATTCTTGTGGAGACTTATTCATCTATAGAAATGTTCTTCTGGAGACGTATACAATCTTTTGTTCCCTATTGTGTTCATGTCTCCGTAAGGTAGTAAATTCCAGAACGCCCTGTCCTTCCGTGACTGTCGATTGCATATGCTGACTCGGTCCCTCAGCACATGTGTATTACGATGTGTGCTATGGGGCAACTTCCTCTGTACTTTCCCCTGTCAAACTGAGCGGGAAAACTGGGTTGCTTCTGGCCAGTCTGTGGTCGTTGCGAGTACAGTGTGGGCTGGCGCGTATACTATAGGCTTTCACGCGTCACGTTGGCCGCTGGCGAACCGGGCTCTGTGCGTGCAGGGACGGCTCAGTCCACTGTAGATGTCGGCTGCTGGGCATCGATCCATGCTCTGTCTGTGGCGGTCTTTCACAGGCGATTGGCATTTAGCTAGCTTGATGCCTGGTCTCGGCTTATGTGCAGCATTTCAGTGTCCGCTACCGCTGACACCATGTAGTGATATCATGACAAGGGTTATTCAGGTTCCCAGGCACTTGGACGTAGTGCGTTTATTCCGCCATGATGGTACAACAAGAGTGTAGCCACATTACACACACTGTGTTCATGCGCTGTGCGTAATATGAATATGTAGTTCCACATTAATATTACAACATACACATCCCCATCCTAACCCCTACTCAAATCCCTATATCCCGCCCACCCCATTCCCCCTACCCATACATCCCCGCCCGACCCCTACTCCGATCCTTATATCCTGCCCCCTCCTCTTACCCAACCCCTACACCCACCCCCAACCACCCCTAGACATCCCCACCCCAACTCCTACTCAAATCCCTATTTCCCTCCCCAACCCCCCCACCTGTCTCCCCCTACCGTCTTCCCCTACCTGTCCCCACCCCACCCCTACATTTATACACATCCCCACCCCACCCAAACCTAGTATTTCAACCCCTATCCCCCACCCCTATCCCCCACCCACCACCATCCTCCCCTACCCCATAAAACTAAAAGATAAAACCAGAAGTACATGCACATCCCAAAAGTGCATACCAGTATACATACATGTACATGTTATACTGGTATACATGTACATGTAACAATTAAAAACTTAAAACATTTCCTTGAATTAAAAATGCTCAATGAAATTAAAATGGAATTAAAAATGCTCAATGAAATAATAAAATTTACTGCAATGATATGAACCTAACTGAAGTTATAAAGATGATACATGTAAACTGCATTTAATTTTTTTCCCCAAGTTAGCTAGAACCAAAAACTTAAACATTTTTATCTGAATGCGGACGGCTGGACGGCTGGACATTCCAGCCAGACGGAATTGTGGGGTGATAGCATTGTGTTCCTTTTATCCCTTTTTCTAAAGATCCTCTTCTGGGGTGATGTTTTCTATTGTTAAAATAGTGGGGTGACGTGTTCTGAAAGGAACATCACCCCACAAGTATGGTATGGTCAGAGCGACGATTGTTTGCCTAACCAGGGTTGTTAACTCTTTCAGTGCCAACGAAATTTGAAAAGTTTAACCCTAAAGTGCCCAACTTCGAGCATTCTTTGTAATTGTTTAAAATTCTGTAAAAAAAAAAGTAAATAAGTTTTACTCACTACATTTGTTGTTGTTGCTCTCTGGTATATTCTTGGTACATTGGAAAGTCAATCACGTACACAGTGCTACACCCTGAAACACTGTCTTGCACAAAGGGGAATTCCGCACTTTTTGCAGAAAATACGAGTGTCAGTGCTGCGCCCCCTCGCAAGAACTCGAATAAAACAAATAAATACAGGTCGTACCTGAATGAAAATGATATTACATGTATAAGAAAGAGTTAGAGCGCTCCCTTGTAATAACATGCTTACTCTACCTCGTACCGGTACATGTACGAGGTTCGGTGATTTTAAGTACGAACATTACCTCGTACATGTACGAGGTTGGCACTTTGAACTAACAAATATACCTCGTACATGTACGACTTTGGCACTGAAAGAGTTAATAAAAATATTGTGTACTACAGTTGGTGACAGTTGTTGAAACAAGTATTCTGTGTCATTTTCTTTGTTTTTCCAAAACCAAAACACACAATGAATTGCTTTTTTTTGGACGAGACAGGTCATAGGGTCATTGTGTTTAAATGGTGATATTCTTTGAACAGATTGAGCAATTTCAGTATTTTTTTTCATCTAAAAGTAGTTTATGAAATTGTCTCTCCATTCATTATTATTTTAGGTGCTACATATCTTTTTAAATATGAAATATATTTCATGGGGTTTGGGTTCCGCTTTTTTTTACTCGCCCTGTACAGTGTACTGCATGTAATTGAATCCACATCAAATCATCTAGCAATTGCATATAAAGCTAGGTTATCAGACATGGCTACACAAATGTCAAGGAAGCCAAAGTATTCTCAAGAAGAGAACTCTTTATGGCAGACAAGTATGATGACTTAAAATATATATATGTATTTGATGCTAAGCATAAGGATGCAAACACTAACAAAAAAAGGTTGAAAGATCATTGGATATTTAAAAATTAGATATCAAAATTACAATCGGAGTCAAGAGAATGCCTGTCAAGTATGAGAATTAAGTCCAAGAAGGCAACCGGAGGGGAAAAGCCACCTAAAGAGCCAAGTCTGACAAAACACATAATGATATACATGTACATGTAGTTGCTAACTAGTGACTTAGAGTTGCCCTGGAGCAACACTAGTACAAAACTTAGAATTTAACTTCACTGGCAATGTTTCATGAATACAAACTAGGCTTAGTAAACAACTACATGCCTTTTTAGTAGCCAACTAGGCTTAGTAAGGTTTCATGAATATGGCCCCTGGTATCTACTCGTCTCTCCCACTTTTTGGAATGATCGAGTTTGTTGTCATCCAACCAGTTTGCTTATTGCAAGAATCTTGGTACAATAGATGCTCTCCTCACAATCTCTCACAAATTACTGTCGGCTCATGATCATGGTCATGAGGCAAGGGTTGTCCAACTGGACCTGTCGGCTGCCTTTGATTGAGTCAATCATGACGGTTTATTTTGGAAGTTACAGAGTGTTGGGGTTGGTGGATTGTTGCTCTCAGTCTTGACTCAATTTCTGAGGGGACGAACTCACCGGGTATGTGTCCATGGCAGCTTCAGTGACTGCTACAATGTCCATTCAGGCGTTCCTCAAGGAAGTGTTCTTGGAAATTTGTTGTTCAATCTTTACACAATCGACCTGTTTAAGATCACAATGAATTCACTGTACCGCTACGCTGACAATGTAACTCTGATTGCGATAGTTGATTCACCTCAGTGATGTCGTGCTGTCTGCGAATCGTTAAATGATGATCTTTGTAGCATATGTAGATGGAGCGACAAGTGGAACATGAAGTTGAACACATTAAAGTAGAGTACCTAGCTTGTGCATCTCCTGATCTCGCAGCCTCCATCCACCGCACGACAATCTACTCCTTGACGGTTCAATTCTCAATTGTTGCGATGAATTTGAAAGTTTCAAGTTTGATCCGAAATTAACCTTCGGACGTCATATTCGATCGCAAACTTGGGATAATGAGGAAGGCCTATGAAATATTCAATGATGTCTCCATCTGTGCTTGCTGTTTCCGCTGCTTTGTCCTTCCACTTCTTGAGTATTGTGCTCTATTTTGGTCATCTGCTGCTGAATCTCTTATCCATCTCATTGACAGGGTACTCCATACGATTTCTTTGTGACGGCAATGCTCTGTGTGATCTGTGCTCTGTGTGACGCAATGTCAGTAATGTATGTATGCTGAACAAGATACAATCCAATCGGTTTCATCCACCGTACGATTGTCCCTGAGCTGTGTGTGCCGGCAAGAAATACTCGGCTTGCATCGTCTCTGCATACGCTTACTCTGCAGCCAATGAGATGTCGCAACAGCCAGTTAGAGGATTATTTCTTGCCCAGTGCCGTACAGCTAGGGAATCCTTAGATGGTGATACATGTGCAGCAGGCAGTGTGCATACTTTTAATTCAATGGCCAACAGGAATCTAAGGTCCATTTAATTATTTCTAGTGTTGCTCGCTATTGTCCAGTTTTTAGTCTATCACACATGTTCTTGTTATCTGGTTCTTTATTTTGATTGTTGATAAATCTTCTTTGAGTGGTCAGGCACAACCCGACCACTGTCTGGAATTGTTCTCATAAATCTTCTTTCTTTCTCTTTTTATTCCGGACAATACTTCTCCGTGGGTTTTCTCCTAAACGGTTCATGATTAAACTTGTAACTTTCAATATACAGTACGTGTATATCGACCCTCATCCCAAGTGGTGCATATTACTCTGACATCACGATGACGTCACCGGGTGTCAAATTACAAGCGATTTTAGCTGAAAAAGTGACCAATTACTTTCACCTATAACTCTTAAACCAAATAATAAATGATGTTTGTATTCTTTAATCAGATAGACGATTAATTGATAAACATTTTTTGTCATACGTGTACGTGAACCTGCTGGACCTTTACTTCCAGGTGTACCGGAAGGTCAAAGTGAGGTGATTCAAAATGAAACCGTTTAGCCTGAAATCAAAACAAAGCAAAATTTCTACCGAACTGTTTACGGTATGATCACAAAACCTTGTGTGAACTTGTACCATGGAGATGTTTTACGTCGTTTCTTGAATACATTTCCATAAACAAAATATTGTGACGTAGAGCAACTGACTGTCGTATAAAGAAATGTTTCAGACTCTATAAAAAGTACTAATTTTCTTTTCTTCTATGGAAATATTGATAGTTATTGTTCCCAAGACAATACACCCCTTTATTACCAAAAAAATGGTTTGGTCCGATCATACAGCGTGCGTGTTGCATGCATGACCGGGGCACGCATGCAATCACATAGGATTCCAACGAAAGAGCTAGTTAGCTCACGCACGGCCCGCCGGCCGGCCAGCGCGGCAGTGTATACCGCCAGCGCTCGGTAGCGAACCTCGGTATCTTTTCGTGGGATGTGCTTCCACTGTTCGTTTAAAAAAATGATTTGGCTCAGGTAACAATTGATAATTTGTTTCAGCAACAGATCTTATTTTATACCAGTACATTTAATACACAAGTAGTGAGAAAACCTTGGGTAGTTTTTTTTTGTCACGGAAAATGTGAAGCGTATCGATAGCATATTGGTTAACTTCAAGCGTATCGGATTTTTTTCGAAGCGTATCGGCCCGATATCCTATTGTATGCCTGGCTAGAAGCCTGATTCACTTCCTGTTTTTGACTAGAATGACGTTATCAAGCCAGAAATAACTTATACAGTGTATGTGTACATAGAATGTTTACTGAAATTTATCACACCATTAAAGATGCATTTTTTTAAACAAAAGAATTGATAATCCTGGAAAGGATTTAATTTCGTGATCCTTTGTTCTTACATAAAATTATTCATAACTTAACTGGACAGTTTTTCTTAAAATAGTTGTCTACCCGACCACTCTGCATTTGTAACAACAAACGCGAATTTCTAGTTGAGTGGTCGGGCACAACCCGACCACTCTTTGGATCTGTTACAATAAATCTTTCTTTTTTTTCCGGACAATACTTCTCCGCGGGTTTTCTCCTAAACGGTATACGGTATGAACTTGTAACTTTCAATATATATCAACCCTCATCCGAAGTGATGCATATTACTCTGACGTCATGATGACGTCATCGTGTGTTAAATTACAAGCGATTTTAGCTCAAAAAGGGTCAAATTACCTTCACCCATAACTCTTGAACAAAATAATCAGTGATATTTAGGTGTTGGGCCTCAGCCCAACACCTATTGTTATTGTATGAATTTACTATTATTAATGTTCTCCTCAGCATATTCTTCTCCAGAACTGTCTGTCAAAATGAAAACATATATGAACTTCAATTGTCAATACATGAATGCACAACCCACTGAAGATGTGCTTTTTTGCAATTACGTCATTATGACGTCATCGTGGGTCACGTGACGTCACTCCAAAAAATAATACATTTAATCTTTGAAATTCAATATAAAATCAACCGTGAGAGACCGGAACTTGAATTTTGCGGGAATCGACATGATTATACATGCTCTTCAATTAATTTTGTGCGCGTAAAATCACATGACCCTTCCTTCCGGTCGAAACCGGAAGTGCCTAATAATTTAAAAGTGGAAAAAGATATGAACTTGCTTTCAACGATGTTAGCCTGTGGGTGGGTTGATCTTTCCAAAAAAATGATCGGTGATGCCATCAAGTGTTCGAGCGCCCTCTAGCGGCAGATTAAAAAATGTCCAAAACGCATTTTCAGTGGATGTCTGTGGCGAAATTTGCGGTAATCACTTCAAAATTAATTTACATGAGCACCTTAATGCAACCAAGACCTGTGCGCGAAAAAAAAATGATTACGTCATCAGACCGGAAGTTACAAAGAAAAGACCTCTTTTCCTTTGAAAATTGCTAAAAAATCAACCGTTAAAGATATAATCAAATTTTGTGCTTTAAATGGCACTTTAATAATAGGTCTAAAACTTCCCAAGGTTTGGTTACAATACGTTAACTAGAAGATGCCCTGCAGCCCCCTTGGAATTTGAAGTTGAACACGCCTACGTTTTGAAACGCTCATTTAATGCCACGTACATTGTGTGTACAGCAAAAGGAGAGGATTGCGTACAAAGGGAAATTCCCGAAAAAAAACAGTGCGCTATGATTGCATACAAAAGGGAATTCCCCGTGCTCGCTTCTTGAGTGCCTGGTTTTACGACTGTTGTATGTTACGTATTGAGATACATGTAACGGCTGTTTCATGGACCAATGTATTTTTAGTGTTTTCCGGTGTTTTGTACACGTTTATTATGACAACTTCTTAACGCAAGCACATTTTTTACTTCTGATGACGTCATATGATACTCAAAAATTGGGCTGGCAAAAGCGGCCAATTGGGCGCTTTTTTAAACTGGGCGCTTTTTTTCTAAAAACATGCGCATTGGGGTAAAGAGAATATGGCGAGCAATATTTTGTATTGCGCCAATGGTGTGCAAAGTTTACTTTTAGAGATATGAGCTATTTAACGGGTTTTGTAACAATATTGTACTGGATAAGTTCACAGTACAGCAGCATGTGCGCGTGCAGATCCTCACCTGACTTTTGTAAACTATCCTCTGTATAATTACTACACGCACTATTTTTCAACCCTCAATTGAACCTCAACCCTCAACCCTCAACATCAACTTCAACAATCAACAATCAACATTAACATCAACATCAACAATCAACATCAACAATTATCAATCAACATTCAACATCAATATCAACATCAACAATCAACATCAACAATTATCAATCAACATTCAACATCAATATCAACATCAACAACTGACATCAACATGAACATCAATAATCAACATCAACAATCACATCAACAATCAACTTTCGACAATCAACAATCAACATCAATATCAACATCAGCAATCAACTATCAACAATTTACATCAACAATTATGAAAATCAACAGTCAACATCAACAATCAACAATCAACATCCAACATCAACATCAACATCAACAATCAACATCAACAATCAACATTAACGTCAACAATCAACAGCAACATCAACAATCAACATCAACACTCAACAATCATCATCAACAATCAACATCAACAATCAACAAGCAACATCAACTATCAACAATTAACATCAACAATCTGACATTCAACATCAATAACCAACATCAGTAATCAACAACAATCAACATCGACATCAATATCAACAAATATCGACAATCAACATCAATAATCGTTATCCAACAACACCAATCAACTATCAACAATCGACATCAACATGAACAACCACCGTCAAATTCAATCAACATCAACATCAACTATCAACAATCAACATCAACATAAACAACCAACAATCAACATCCAAAATCAACATTAATAATCAACAATCGACAAAATGTGAATTTACACTAATTATACAAGTGAAACAAATTGCTTCAATGTGTAACTGAATGTGAAATCAACAATATGCAGACCTGGCATAAAAAATTATACCCAAGAAACTATTGAGATAAAGATAGAAGACTGCTAATTAATGATAACAAAAGAAAAAAGAAAACAACCCAAAACACATAATTCACGAACACAGGACTACTACAGAAATAGACTTCAAACCCATCACCTCAATCCTTAAAAGTTTAAATACACAATATTTGAACTCTTGAGTATATTGGTTACATGTTCACCAACAACTTTTAATAATAATACCGGTAGGTTCAAAGGTTTACCTAAAGGGTGGGGGCGACCAGCCTACATGTACATTTAAGGTCAAAACATCTACCGGTAGAACTGATGGCTTCAGTTAGGTGTTGCTTTTAATTGAACTCTAAAATCAATGTTTCAAATCAAATTACAATGATTTAGAGTAGTAACAATTAATGTATAAACATCCAAACTGAAGTTGTTAACTTGGGCATAATTTGTTAAAGACTGCACCTCACATGTCTTACACATGTAAATTGAATGAAAGTGTCCCAAAGTACCGGTACTTTCTGCCATCTCATTTTGACTTAATTTGCTTCTGGAATGGCTTCACAGAATTGGTATCTTTCTCTATTGTCCATGAATGCTGATGGCAGCAACTTTATGATTTGATTTTCTGCAACAACTCCATACATGTACAAGTACTGGTACATCGACATATACATGTATGTACATGTACATTGTACATGTTGTACATGCCTGTGCCTTCAAATTGTAATAACCACCTTGCCCTGCTTATCCCGCTTTTGTGAAGGTGGGTCACATGAATGTCCTTTCAATGCTCATTATACATGCATGTATTTGCAGTGATTTTCATTATTCAAACATGAGCGCAAATGTCGTAACACTTGATAAAAATACGATTTATCCTTCCGTTACCGTCCTTCCGTTACCAATTTGGTAACGGAAGGACGTGATATAATTAATTGTAATTAAAAATCGAGAAGTACAGCAGTGTCAGTTATAATGTCATATTGAAGGCCTACCTAAACTTGCTTTGCACAATAACTTTCAATGCATTCATACTGCAAGTTTTAAAAATAAATTAAAAATATGTATTTTTTTTGGTAACGGAAGGACATTTTCGAAGGCTGAAATATTAGAAGTCACTGAAGCGAAACAAATTACGCAAAATGTTAAAAACAAGTTTTAGTCGGTTTTTCAAGACCAATACTTCCTCATGACAGAAACTGATGGCATTAGTGCATATTTTTGTGTGTCTATTGGTAGAATACTTTCATATCACTATTAATCACATTTTTAGGATTAAAACAGGATTATTACATAATCCTAGTTTTTGGTACCAAAATGTATAAAAAATTAAATTCCGACTTCAAATCTTGAAAATATAGACTTTTAGCTTTCATTTGATGCCAAATTTGTTTGAATCACATGTATTTGAATTTTTTGGTGTCATGTCCACTTTGGTGTGGAATTGCCCTACATAAAACTTTGCGAGGTTACAAAATTATGACGTTGTCAGACCGGAAGTTACCGTAGGGAGAATTACAAAAAAAGATCATTTTTTATTTAATTCTATCATTTGATCCCTGTCTTATGGTCTTAAACACTTTTCCAGTGTCAAATGAAATTTTGACTCCTATAAAATCCTGTGCCTTTTACAGTTTCATTGGTTGAACGTTCACAATCCTCACTTAAGCATGCTGCGTTCTGTGTCAAATCGCCCAGTACGCGTGATGCGCACACAAATCTACATATAAGGAGTTATTTACATGTACGTCTTCTGGTGAGGACAAAAATAATATAGAAGGAGGTACATTCTACATATAAGGAGTTATTTACATGTACGTCTTCTGGTGAGGACAAAAATAATATAGAAGGAGGTGCATTTAAAAAAAAACATGAAGTAAAATTGTTGAACAAAATCGTTGGAAATTTATAAGTTTTGACTTTTGGACCGAAAAGTTTTCATTTTTTGACCGAAAAGGTGTTCATTCGGCTCAGGTAATTATCAGCATCCAGACTCCAACTGGTCTTAAACATTGTGTTTAAAATCGGCCATAGGACCTTTCCCTCAGTTAAATATGATAATTTTATGGTGGAAGTTTTGATTATTTTAATTGTGCAAATAAACATGCTGCACTAAATTAGTGTTTCCGAACAATTCAGTTCGGTTTGGTTCGCCTTGGAAGTCCTTTGTTCGGTTCGGTTTAAAAAACGCCAATCCTGTCCTTAATAAAATTGGCACCAAATGTGCTATGATCAGGAGCGTAATATGTGACCGACCAGGTACATTTTTTTTAACCTTTTGGCCAGCTAGAGCTAGAGGGTACAGTGGTCACAAACATTTAAAATATATACGAATAACTTACTCAAGGGCCCTTTCTTAGTTGCTTTTGACTTTGCCTCTTCCAGTTTTTTCTTTTCTTCCTTCTGCTTTTGCTTCAGGGCCAAGTCATCCTAACGAGAGGGAATAATCAAATACATGTAACCAGTAGCATCCAATCTGTTATTGTAACCTGAAACAGGTGTCTCATGTACATATAATTAAAAAATATGTGAAGACCTAGACAATAGCCCTAGCCAAGACACGTAGCCTAAAATTGCAGGTCACTTGCTGATTTCCAATGTAAATTTGTCCACAAGGGGTAAATAATCCGGGGGGGGGGGGTATATATATATCCCCCCCCCAACTGAATAGTGGAGAAACAAAGTACAAAAGCTTTAAAAATGTAAGAGCGAGTTTTTTGATATTGATATACATGTTTATTCTGAAGAGCGCCCCCCCGTAAAATGTGGTGTCCAACCCCCCCCCCCCATGCCGCTGTTTGTTCAACCTATGAAAGCATAATACTTATACATACATGTAACATTGTAAACATACAAGACAGTTATGTTATGCTGAGCAGAGCCACATGCCTACATGTGACATGCCTAGTAAGGGAAACATCAGTGGCACAATTCAGTGGGGACACCCCCCCCCCTCCAATTGAACCACTTCAATGAATAGACTCTCTAATTAGCAAGAATGATTTTTTTTAACAAGGTGTTTTGTATTTAAATTTGTAAATAACCAACTTCCTTAATCTTTACACAACATTTCCACTGAACCTATTTTTACCATTACTAATTGATTAAGCTATGCTAAGTCACTATTAAGCAGTCTGTGATCCATGTTGTTTACTGTATTTCTATGATATATAATATATTATGATTCCTTCTTAAACTCCTATTTTATTTTATTGGGCAGATTCACCACAAGCACTTGGCTTTTATGATGATGCCTCCACACCTGTTATAATGTACAACTTGGAAACAAATTGGAGTTGGGAGCTAAAATCTGTTGTGATACATGTACACAGAAGTGAGTTTCACCCAGTCTATTAAAAACTTCTTGGTTGACACAGAATATTTGTACTCCTCAACAGAGTTGCTGACTCGAGTCATGTGACTTGGACTCGAGTCGGACTCGAGTCGCTATTTTTGTGACTTGTGACTTGACTTGTAAATACAAGCTTTGACTTGTGACCTGACTTGGACTTGCAAACAATGACTTGTGACTTGACTTGGGATTGCAAAAAATGACTTGTTACCAACCCAAGTCAGACGCTACTCGAGCGACCCAATACACTTTAATTAAGCTACATGTATTATACTTTTAATTAGCTTTTTCATTCCAGAAAATAGACCTCAGTGACTGAATCCAGTAAAAGGAATAGTTCCCACTAGTTTCACAAGTTTTCAATAAGACTGTCACAACAAACTACAGTTTTCAATGACCAATTGTCTCTTGCTTAATGTATTGGTTGAACAAACTTTGAAAGGAACCTTTCATGAAAAGAAAGCAGGCCTTTGTCAATTGCATGTAAAATACCGGATAGCCTAACCCATTGGTAGGCGTTTAGATACATGAAAATTGAACAATAAAGTGTTAGTATACTACATGTAATCGAGTGAGGGACGTCTTTTTTCACGGTCATCTCAACATTTATTTCTACAATGTAAAGTAAATTTATTAAAGTATACAAAGGGCTAATATCCGACAGATATGTGATAAACTACAAGAATAGTAATTGCAACACATTGAAAAAGGGGAATTAAGGAGGCATGTTCAAAATAACTCGTAAGTTGACACCAGGTTAATTCTTTTAGCTTATTACAGCTGGACAAAATAATGTGCAACTTGACGTGTTTTTGGACAAAGATACTTGTGACTTGACTTGTGTTGAGACCAAATGACTTGTAACTTGACTTGTGACTGGACCTAATGACTTGTGACTTGACTTGTGACTGGACCTAATGACTTGTGACTTGACTTGGACTTGCAAAAAATGACTTGCTGCCACCTCTGCTCCTCAACTTTTTCGCAACAGCTCTCATTGGTTTTGTACACGTTTTTTAATCGAGACCGTCCTTGATTACGTTCCTGTCCTCGATTCACTGATGATGTTGCACGTGTGTGTCCTCGATTTACACCATAAACAAATGCACACACCCAAGTATATATTTGCCTGCAATCGGGGACCCCTATTGTCCCTCTTTGGTTTGTACTCTTAACGTTTAAGGAAGACCTCCCATATGTTTTGTACAAATTGCCAAATTGGGCACCCTTTGGGAATTGGGGACCCTATTGTCCTCTATTGTTCAACGTCCCCTACTGAATGCAGAAACAAACTCACACACATCCATCTTTGTAAGCACCGGCAATTGTGGAACCCCCCCCCCCCCATTGTCCATAATCCTCATTCCTTTGTTTGTACTTTTTAGCACACATCCATCTTTGTAAACACCGGCAATTGTGGACCCCCTCCCCCCATTGTCCGTAATCCTCATTCCTTTGTTTATACTTTTTAGCAAGTACTGGTACTTAACTTTTTTACTCATTGCTTTTGTACACGATCGTGGACTATCGGTCAATTCGTGGACATATTGTTTGTGCCCTAACCCTCTTGTCCTTGGTCCACGATTGCCAGTGTCTACACACCAGAGGTGGCAGCAAGTCAATTTTTGCTAGTCCAAGTCAAGTCACAAGTCATTGTTTGCAAGTCCAAGTCAAGTCACAAGTCATTAGGTCCAGTCACAAGTCAAGTCACAAGTCATTAGGTCCAGTCACAAGTCAAGTCACAAGTCATTTGGTCTAAAAACAAGTCAAGTCACAAGTATCTTTGTCCAACAACACGTCAAGTTGCACATTATTTTGTCCAGCTGTAATAAGCTAAAAGAATTAACCTGGCGTGAACTTACGAGTTATTTTGAACATGCCTCCGTAATTTCCCTTTTTCAATGTGTTGCAATTACTATTCCTGTAGTTTATCACATATTTGTCGGATATTAGCCCTTTGTATACTTTAATATAGGTTTTCCCGTCCAATTTCGCACTTAGTGCATGCAAAAGTAAAGATAGGTCATTCAATTTCGCACATAATGCATGAGAAAGTATAAATAGGTCATTCAATTTCGCGGATAGGGCAGCCAAAATAACCAATCGGCATTCAAATTCGCTATAGGGCAGCCAAAATCACCAATCGGCATTCAAATTCGCTACAGTGCAGCCAAGATGGCCAATTGGCATTCATAATCGCTGTAGGGCAACCAAATTCGCCAATCGGCATACGACTGCATATAGTGCAACCAAGTTTGCCCTTGAACCCCCTCGAGCTAAGTGAGAGCATTCTATTTCCCCATAGGGCATCCAATTATACAATTTGTGCATCCAATTTAGCACATGTATTTTTTTTCTATTTTTTTTTTATAGTTTTCTAATGTTTATATCTTCTTCCACTTTATGAGCTTACTTTGTCTATATTAAGTCGCCGAATAAAAATCATATTTATCGGATGGCCCAAAGGCATATGAATTAACATGGGTGAAATTTTCTTACATTTTCCTCTGTTAATTTATATGCCTTTTTTTTAGCTTTGTAAATTTTCTTTCATAATGTATATTTACTTGTGGTCATTTGAACCATCTCTTCAATTATCTGCATTGACTAGAGACATAAAACATAGCATGTATACCTTTCTAAAATTTAACCCAATATACACAGTACATTTGGAGGAAAAGGAATGTGTAACAATTGATGTTAATTGCGTAATGTCTGCCAATGTAAATTCTAAAGCTGCTGATAACTATATGTGGAAACTAAAGGTGAAATGCAAAGAATGCATTACCAAAGGAGATGAAAGAAATATATATACACTTGCGCCAAGGCGCTGGTGAGGAACAAAATAACTTGCGCAATATAAGAGGCCAATGCTTCTATAATTTACATTTCACCTCTAGGAGACAAAACAAATACAATTATCGAAGTCCGGCATCTGTAAAAAAAAATGTAAATTGTCCAGTGAAGTTTTATGAATGGTCATTGGTGGCACACATATTGCAGTTATGGAAAAACGCGCAAAGAATATTTGAATATGTATGACTGTATACAAGTCATGTAAATACAGTGCAAAATTTAATGCACTAGTTATGAACATGAATACCCAATGGCGAAATTGAATGCTCTATCTTCAGTCACGTGTCCTTCCGTGCTATCTTGAATGCACTATGGCGAATCTGAATGTTGCTTTTACACTTTTGATTGCTCTATGGCGAATCTGAATGCCAATTATGAATTTTTGGCTGCCGTATGGTGATTCTGAATGACTGTTTTTCTTTTTTGACTGCCCTATGGCGATTTTGAATGACTAGTTTGAATTTTTGGTTGCCCTATAGCAAAATTGAATGAACTATTTATACTTTTGTATGCACTAAGTGCGAAATTGGACGGGAAAACCTATAAATTTACTTTACATTGTAGAAATAGATGACCGTGAAAAAAATACTTCCTCACTCGATTACATGTAGTATACTAACACTTTATTGTTCAATTTTCATGTATACTAAACGCCTACCAATGGGTTAGGCTATCCGGTATTTTACATGCAATTGACAAAGGCCTGCTTTCTTTTCATGAAAGGTTCCTTTCAAACTTTGTTCAACCAATACATTAAGCAAGAGACAATTGGTCATTGAAAACTGAAGTTTGTTGTGACAGTCTTATTGAAAACTTTTGAAACTAGTGGGAACTATTCCTTTTACTGGATTCAGTCACTGAGGTCTATTTTCTGGAATGAAAAAGCTAATTAAAAGTATAAAAGCTTAATTAAAGTGTATTGGGTCGCTCGAGTAGCGTCTGACTTGGGTTGGTAACAAGTCATTTTTTGCAATCCTAAGTCAAGTCACAAGTCATTGTTTGCAAGTCCAAGTCAAGTCACAAGTCAAAGCTGGTATTTACAAGTCAAGTCACAAGTCACAAAAATAGCGACTCGAGTCCGACTCGAGTCCAAGTCACATGACTCGAGTCAGCAACTCTGCTACACACTCACATGTTTACGTTACATACCCAGACCTGCCAACCTTTGGGATCAAAAAACTTTATTGTGAATCTCCAAAAGTTGTAGTTTTCCAGAGAGGGGGAAACCTTGTGTGGATGTGAACAAGTCCACACAATGTATCTTGAAACTGGTTACGTGTATGTGGACATCTTTTGTTCCGAAGTCCACATAGTGAATGTAGTGCTTGTCCACACCGATACACAGAAGGAATACGCAATATCCCCTGTCTGGCTTGAAAGCCAGAGGGATAAAAATACTGCAACTGAGACTTGCGCAATCCCCCTGGCATGCTGGCAGTTTTTATGTCAGTTAGTACGGACACTTGTCAGTGTCCCTAACCAAAATGGAAGATTTCTATTGTTTTAGCAATAGTGACCTCGACCTTTGACTTGTCGGCCCCAAAGACAATATAGGCTTGATAAGACTACCAAGAGCAACACACACACCATATTTAGAGTTGTTTCTAAGTAAAGTAATTCTCAAGCTTCAGCGCTGACAATGTTTCTATTGTTTTAACAATAGTGACCTTGGCCTTTGACCAGTCAGCCCAAAAAGCAATACATGTAGGCTTTTTAAGACTACCAAAGACAACCCACAAACCAAATTTGAAGTCCCTAAGAAAAGTATTTGTCAAGTTATTGTTCTGACAAGAGTTAACCTATAAACTAAAACACCCACACACATACAAGTGTGTATTTGCCTACAATAGGGGACTCCCTATTGTCCCTCTTTGGTTTGTACTCTTTAACTTTTTAGGAAGACATCCCATATGTTTGTACACATGGGAATTGGGGACCCTATTGTCCTCTATTGTTCAACGTCCCCTACTGAATGCAGAAACAAACTCACACACACCCATCTTTGTAAACACCGGCAATCGTGGACTCCCCATTGACCGTAATCCTCATTCCTTTGTTTTGTACTACTAACTTTGTACACGAATTTCAATCTTGGACGTTCGGTCAATCATGGACGTATTGTTTGTGCCCTAACCCTTTTGTCCTAGGTCCATGATTGCCGGTATTTACACACTCAGACATCCACACAAAAGCTATCGCAATATCCCCCTCCGGCTTACAGCTAGGGGGATAAAAAGGCAAAATGGAAACAGCTTTTTACTTCATCAAGTTCCTTGTGCTCTTTCTTGGCTTGCTTCAAAGGTTTCTTCTTTCCTCCTGCAATAAATCAACAAAAACACAAAGAGTTACAGACATTTTCCACACACATTTTTTTTCCCCCTGACCTTTTTTTTTTTTAATTTATTTACTTAAAATTTATTTATTTCATTTTCTTGGGTCGAACGCTTTTATTTCTTGCAACATTGTTTACTTTTTGAGCAAACATACGTATTATCTACTTGATTACTTAGTAACATTATATTACATTAATTGAAAAAATATATTACAGAAACTTTTTCCAGAAGTTTTTGTTTTTTCTACTGTAGTTTAGCTCTCCAATAAAGTTCGCGAATAAAAGTGTCAAAAGTGTTGATCCACTTATTGTCTTGATATGTCTTGATATGTCATTAATCTTACATTAAATATTGAATACATTGCTATTGTTATAATCAAATTATTTCAAAATCGATATCAAGGCTTGTTACTAAATTAAACATTTTTGGCAATTTAAAACAGTGTTTTGTTATCGCTTGGTGATACTGATCAAATTCATTCCAAAATTTTAATGTACGTGTATGTACACATGTCACAAAACTATGTTCGTAATCATCAATCTCGTTACATAAGCAACACAAAGGACTAATCACAATGTTCCATTTATATAAGAAGTTTTTAGTTGGTAGTATACGATGTAGAAATTTGTAATTAATGTTTCATAACTTAGCTTCGTTTATATTTATAATTGTTTGTTTCCACACAGAATTCCACTGTATTTCTTCATTTAGTATATTTTCCCAGCGCTTGTGACTAAGGCGTTTAACCCTTTTCATCAATTAATCCTTGTATATTTCTTTATATGTAATATTTTCTAAACTGCTTAAAGCATCATTGACGTAGACCTGCCTTTCAAAGGGAGTTTTGTTTTTATTATTTGCTAGGGTTCTTAACCATTCTTTTTGTATGGCCTTCTTTAATGTGTACATTTCTGCTAACCAGTTTGTTTCTTAATTAGTTTGTCTCTGATATACTCAGTTGACAATTCGCCATTTACGGTCAGAGGGTCATTAACGTAAATGATGTTGGATTTGATCAAGTTGCTTAAATACAGTTGTATCATCTGCGTACATTGAAATACGTAAATCTGTTTTAGGTAAATCTGCCTATTGCCTAATAGTAATAGGCCTCATTTTTCTACATTCTTTTTCCTTTTTGAATAGCGGATAGTTAAGTCACTGATTTTTATTTTGCAAATTTCCTATCGACATCTTTCATCTTCAAATTCCGTTATACGTAAATCTGTTTTGTTTGTTAATAACCCCATTTATTTCTTGATTCATTCTTATTCTATTTGCAGGAACTTCTGCAATGATTAGGAATAACAGTGTAGAGAGAGCACACCGTTGCCTTAGGCCTCATTTTAAAGTGAAAAATTGAGACATATGGCTATTGTTTTTTATTGTACTTTGAATATTTTTATACATTGTTCGGATCCAGTTTATAAAACTATCTCCAAAAGTGAATTTTATAAGCGTTTTGAATAGAAAGTCCCATTCTACTGTGTCAAAAATTCTGTTATACGTAAATCTGTTTTGTTTGTTAATAACCCCATTAATTCCTTGATTAATTCTTATTCTATTTGCAAGAACTTCTGCAATGATTAGGAATAACAGTGTAGAGCGAGGACACCCTTGCCTTAGGCCTCGTTTTAAAGTGAAAAATTGAGACATATGGCCATTGTTTATTATTGTACTTTGAATATTTGTATACATTGTTGGATCCAAAGTTGAATTCCCATTCTACTATGTCAAAAGCCTTTTCGTAGTCTAAGAAGAGAATTGCCCTATTTTTGTCCTTCATTTTACTAAAATGAATGACATCATCAATTAATCTTATACTGTTTCCTATGAATCTTCTTTTGATGTAACCGGACTGATCTTCTTGAATGTTTCCTATAACACTTGATAAACGATTTGCTAAAGCTTTCGCAGCTACTTTATAATCAATGTTTAAAAGACTAATAGGTCACCAGTTTTTAAAATTGGTTTGGGGCAATTCCACACCAAAGTGGACATGACACCAAAAAATTCAAATACAGGTGATTTAAACAAATTTGGCATCAAATGAAAGCTAAAAGTCTATATTTTCAAGATTTGAAGTCGGAATTTAATTTTTTATACATTTCGGTACCAAAAACTAGGATTATGTAATAATCCTGTTTTAATCCTAAAAATGTGATTAATAGTGATATGAAAGTATTCTACCAATAGACACACAAAAATATGCACTAAAGCCGTCAGTTTCTGTCATGAGGAAGTATTGGTCTTGAAAAACCGACTAAAACTTGTTTTTAGCATTTTGCGTAATTTGTTTCGCTTCAGTGACTTCTAATATTTCAGCCTTCGAAAATGTCCTTCCGTTACCGAAAATATACATATTTTTAATTTATTTTTAAAACTTGCATTATGAATGCATTGAAAGTTATTGTGCAAAGCAAGTTTAGGTAGGCCTTCAATATGACATTATAACTGACACTGCTGTACTTCTCGTTTTTTAATTACAATTAATTAAATCACGTCCTTCCGTTACCAAATTGGTAACGGAAGGACGGTAACGGAAGGACAAATCGTATTTTTATCAAGTGTTACGACATTTGCGCTCATGTTTGAATAATGAAAATCACTGCAAATACATGCATGTATAATGAGCATTGAAAGGACATTCATGTGACCCACCTTCACAAAAGCGGGATAAGCAGGGCAAGGTGTTTATTACAATTTGAAGGCACAGGCATGTACAACATGTACAATGTACATGTACATATGCCGATGTACCAGTACTTGTACAAGTATGTATGGAGTTGTTGCAGAAAATCAAATCATAAAGTTGCTGCCATCAGCATTCATGGACAATAGAGAAAGATACGAAATCTGTGAAGCCATTCCAGAAGCAAATTAAGTCAAAAATGAGATGGCAGAAAGTACCGGTACTTTGGGGCACTTTCATTCAATTTACATGTGTAAGACATGTGAGGTGCAGTCTTTGACAAATTATGCCCAAGTTAACAACTTCAGTTTGGATGTTTTAAATACATTAATTGTTACTACTCTAAATCATTGTAATTTGATTTGAAACATTGATTTTAGAGTTCAATTAAAAGCAACACCTAACTGAAGCCATCAGTTCTACCGGTAGATGTTTTGACCTTAAATGTACATGTAGGCTGGTCGCCCCCCCCCCCCACCCTTTAGGTAAACCTTTGAACCTACTGGTATTATTATTAAAAGTTGTTGGTGAACATGTAACCAATATACTCAAGAGTTCAAATATTGTGTATTTAAACTTTTAAGGATTGAGGTGATGGGTTTGAAGTCTTTTTCTGTAGTAGTCCTGTGTTCGTGAATTATGTGTTTTGGGTTGTTTCCGTTTTTCTTTTATCATTAATTAGCGGTCTTCTATCTTTATCTCAATAGTTTCTTGGGTATAATTATTTATGCCAGGTCTGCATATTGCTGATTTTACATTCAGTTACACATTTAAGCAATTTGTTTCACTTGTATAACTAGTGTAAATTCACATTTTGTTTATGCTATAATTGAGTAAACCTATTGTCCTTCCGTTACCGTCCTTCCGTTACCAAATTATAATCTGCTTAAAACGTTGTAATTATATAATTAAACCGAAACACTTAAAGTCAAATGAAAGGCGGTAAGTATAGATAAAGCTTCAGGGATTCCATTTCCTACCTTTAAAATATAATTGCCCCATAAAATTCACAGAGTTTTTGCAAAACGCAAGTAAGTTGGAAAACCCTTGTCCGTTTTACCGTCCTTCCGTTACCGACCTCATTAATATTCATAATTCATAAACGAGAGGCATTCATGCCCCCCAAAAGTGTGGAAATTGAAGGTAGCATTATAGCAATACAATTGTGACATTTGTTTGCTGTAACTATGAACAGTGTCTGTGATACACACATTCGAAATTTTGTTTAATGAGTGAAAACGTCCTTCCGTTACCGTGGAATTGCCCTTTGGTTACCTTTCTTATACAAATCTTATACAAAAGTGAAATTACAGTACATCGCTGTGTCATTGTAGGAAGTTCTCCTTCTTTATAACTTCTGTTCATTGAACCTATGAAGAGCAATTTAATTTTTCCCAAAAAAACTTCTACGGTTAGGCAAAAAAAAAAAATAAGTCGGTCTCTGGTCAGCGCGCGCGTCGATTTTAATCATGCGCGTCAATCTTTTTTTATTCCAAAATATTCCGCGGTAGCTCCAACAGCACCTCCTCAGTTTTTTTTACCAAAGAGCACCAAGGAATGGGAAATTGCACCAAGGCAAATTATCGAGAGCACCAAGGCAAATTATTGAGGACACCAATGTACATGAAGACACCAAAAAAGCAAAAAGTACCCCACCTTGTCTGTACAATCGAAGCTTGAAGAAAAAAAAAAAGCCCCCCCCCCCCAAAAAGCCGCGTCCCCGCGTCAATTCCGGAACTTTGGTCTGACCAGAGACCAAATATTTTTGGGGGGGCCTTAGACCATCTATACCTAGGCTTTTATTATTTTTCAAAGTTTTTAATGCTTTGGCATAATCTGCTTCAGTGAGAATTCCTTCACATTTTTCTTTTTGTTTTTCATCTAGCACAAAATCAAATTCTGTGTCATTTAGGTATTCGTTCATTTGATCAGCATCAACACTATTTGAAGAGTAAAGTTTTTGGTAAAAGGTTTTCTGTTCAAGGAGTATTTCAATTTGATCTTTTATTATGCTGCCGTTTTCACTTTTCAGCTGTGTAATGTGTTTTCTCAAGGCATTGCATTTTTCAAGACCTAAAAAGTATCTACTATTTGTTTCAACTTCCTCAGACCATCTTTCTCTGGATCGAACCTTATGTCCTTCAATCTCTTTATCATACATGTTTTCTAATGTGCTTTGAAGTTTGTTTATCTCAAAAGAATTGTCTTCAAAATCGCTATTCAAGTTTGTTATTCTGGCTTTTATCGATTCTTTGACTAATTTTTCTACATTCTTTTTCCTTTTTGAAAAGCGGATCGTAAAGTCACTGATCTTTATTTTGCAAATTTCCCATCGACATCTTTCATCTTCAAATTCCGTTATCAACTCTTCTGACAACGTATCTAAGTACATTTGCATTCTATTTTGAAAACTGTTATCACTGAGAAATGACCTATTAAATTTCCAGTATCCTTGTCCTCGTTGAATATTGTTTACTGAATATTGTTTACAAATGTCACTGAGATCGTTTGGTGATCGGTTTTAATGCCTGGTCGTATATCATTTAAAGAGGTTGTGGAATGCTCGAAGACATTTCCGTCATTTTTCGGGTATACGTAGCCTAAGGTGTGATGAAATAAAAACGACTATTGTTTCTGTCATGAAATGAGTACAAAGGGTACTTTTGAGGGCTGTTTTTTTCAGGTCCAGTTTCGACCCGAACGTGCAACTGTGTAAAAGTCGTCGTTGCGGGCAGCAAACAAAACACAGTAAATCGTGACGTAATAAACAGGACTCGTGTATGCTACTGTGCATCGGGAGTCCTGTTTATTACGTCACGATTTACTGTGTTTTGTTTGCTGCCCGCAACGACGACTTTTACACAGTTACACGTTCGGGTCGAAACTGGACCTGAAAAACAGCTCTCAAAAGTACCTTTTGTACTCATTTCATGACAGAAACAATAGTAATTTTTATTTCATCACACCTTAGGCTACATATACCCGAAAAATGACAGAAATGTCTTCGAGCATTCCACAACCTCTTTAATATGACCGTATATACCAGTGAACTGAAAATAAGAAAGTAGTCAATTCTAGTTTTTATTAGTGGATTCTTTCTTCTGAAGGTACATGTATACTGATACGTGTTTGGATTTTGGTCTCTCCATATGTCTGTCACCTTTTGACCCTAAATGCAAAAAAAACGTGGTCTCCAAAAATGTGGGTCCACAAAATCACAGCGTGGGGTTCGGGACCCGCTTAAGTTGCGAGTGGGGCACAAATAAAACTGTGCTTTGCTTTTGAGGGGTAGTTTTCCATCTCGAGAAGTTATCGCAAGATGAAATTTTGTTTTTGATGGCCAATTTTCCATCTCCCTAGAGTGGGCCACAATTGTATTATTGTGATACGGGCATTATGCTTTCGAAGGGTAGTTTCCCATCTAGAGAAGGTGCACAATCTTGTTAATGTGAGAGGGGCACTTTTGTTTTTGAGGGGCAGTTTTCCATTTATACCAAAAAGGAGACAATTTTATTTGTGGCGCAATCATATGCTTTCATGCATGTGTTCATTTAAGGGGTACTTTTGATTTAATTTTGAGGGGGCACATTTATAACCACGAGAGAGGCACTTTTGTTGGCCTGGGAAATCTGGGGGCACAAGTGCCCCCCCCCCCCCCCCGGGTTCCAATCAGTGTTGGCCTAGGTGTTTCTATCGTAGAAACACTCCATTTACGACAGGTGAAAGAAATTAAAACAATGCTCACGATAATGTTTATGTGCCATTTTCATCGACTTTTCTTCGAAATGATAATTTAAATAAAATCACATGTTATGGAAAAATCATAAAAAAATCTCATTTTGTGGGACAAATTGTTACAAATACTACAACTTAAACAGGGTTTTTCCTTAGCGGTCGCCCACTCGCCAAATGCGAGTGAAAACAGCGGCGGGCGAGTAAAAACCCTCCTCTCAGTAGTCCGACGGGCGAGTCAACAAACTGTTTAAAAAAAATAAAACTAACGAAGTTTTTCCTACAGTATTTTTCAATCAATCAAAATAAAAAGTAAGGGTGATACAACACATGAATACTTTTGCCACGCCGACCGAAATAAAAACATTGGTAGTTCGAATTCGTATCACTCCATGTATATTCGCAGTGCGCTGTGCATTGAAATCCCAACGACGAACATGAGGCGAATCAACGTGTATTTGCCATTACACAGTTGTGCACACACAAGGCAGCGAATTTGTGGTCACATGCATGCAGCGCACGTGATTTACTTCGTCTAGTCTGCAGTCCACACACGGTACGGACGTACGTACGTTAACATAGTATTCGTATCATACAACGTGGTGAGGAGAAAACTTTCATGACAGTTTCACCATGGCCCCATGGTTTCACTGCCAAAACTTGTGCCCGAACGGATTCTTGGGATGATTTCTTGAACACTATCAAACGAATGTACCGAAAAGATGAGGACAATATGAGATTCGAGGGGCCTAATTTGAATGTAAAGACTAGTGAATGTAAAGTGGACCGTGCTCCGGAAAACGTTATGGATTGACGTGACCAGCGTAAGTTCGTGGGTCGCCCGCCCGCATGCATGGCGCGCTCGAGAGATGTTTTTTTTTAAATACTGGCCTTCTCACTCATTTTCAAACAAGTTAAAACAGTTCAGTTACTAACTTGGTAAACTCCCATTAATACCACGACTGTGTGCAATGTTTTCTTGTTCCTCAAGATAACGCTTTTTTAGTTCGTGTTTTATCAAAACATGTGGTCGGAAATAGAACACCTAAAGCCTTAAGTTCGGAACGAAGGACACTGCATAAATTTTGATTATATCTTCTCCCCCTTTTTGATTCCTGTTAAAGCCTTGTTAAAGCACGATTAAAGAAACATTGACATCACTTAAAAAGGAACTACATGCAATTTTATGTACATGATTAAGATAATTGCCGAAGGCATAGTGCATAATTTATTATCAAAAATGTTATCAAAAATGCTTAAGGTGATTTGATTGAAAGTTACTATTAAAACATGTGGGCTAGTGAAAAAGGTTGCGGGCCAGTGAAAACTCTGGTTTACTGGCCCGGCTGGCCAGTAAAGAAGAAAGTTAAGGAAAACCCCTGTTAAACTTTCACAATCCCCCTGGCATGCTGGCAGTACACGGTCTGGTTCTGGTCGTTACTGTGCCAACACCTCCTAAGTGGTTTTCTCGTACAGGTGGGAGTGGTTGGCGAAGTGAACTAAATTTTAAAGTGGGCCTTATTAACTAAGCCAAGGAGATCTAGGTGCTCAACTCCCTCTTTGACATTAGGAGCAGAGCGAATGTTGGGTGGTAGCAGGTTCCATTCCCTTCATTGCCCTTGTAGTTCTTGGGTAGAGTGAATACATGTATTGATGTGAGGACCGAAGTTCTGTCTTGTTGCATGATTGTTGTTACTTTGGCTTGACGGCAAGTTTGATAGTTTGATTGTGGACTTCCTTGTAGATTGTTGTCAGTCGTAGTCGGATTCTGCGGAGTTCGAGGGTGTCCCATTTGAGAGAAGACAGCATGCTGTTAACGCTGGATCTCCGCTTGTAATCATTACATACAAAGCGGGCTGCTCGCCGTCGTACTTTGTCTAGGTTGATCTTATTGTTGTTGCTGTTGAAGGGGTCCTATACTGTTATCGCCACTGATAAGATTTCTTTGCTCTTAGTTGATTACGCAATCGTAGGAATTTTCTTGGGTCTTGCGTTGAATATTTTCTATAGTTAATTAGATTACGCCCGCTACGGCGGGTCACGTGATAATTTGGTAGTCATTCATACATAAACGCAGCGAAGATTTGGGAATGCGAGTCGCTGCCACACCCTCGCCGAATACGGACCGTCGTCGTTCTCAGTAGCCATTTCTGTGAGTACTAGATAACCTGTTTTTTAATTAAAAATCCTTCGACATTCATAGCTGTACGGTATTAAGTTATATTCTGAGTGATTTTGGGGGGTAAATTTTGGTGCTAGTTTCTCTGTATTTACTTGTGTTTTTGGCCTGAATTTGACGGCCGATATACACCATGTACACACAGCCGCCATGTTTAATGCACATGTGTACATCGTACATTGTAGACTTGCATTAGTCCTCTCGTTACAATTACGACTGGGGCATATTGATATTTAGCTTGACATAATTTTCTGTATTTGGAATTCGGGCTTCGCCAATTATTTAGAATATTTATTGTAGTTATTAATTGTGTAATTCCAGGAGATGCTGTAACCCCAGAATACCCCTGCGACTCCCACCGTGTACACCTGCAGTGTTCTCCAACATGTAGAACAAACCTGGCGCCCCGCCATGCTTTCTGCGGCGCCCGCCATGTTTAAGAAGTCCCCGCCAAGCTTTAAAATCCTGCCGCCAGGTTTAAATTTTTTGACTCTACAGTGTACATTTACAACTAAAAGAATTTAGAAACAAGAATGACCACTTCATTTTCGAATAAAATTGAATGACTTCCCGCTGAACCTAGTCTAAGTTTGCGATGCGCGCGGTCATAACTCACTTTAGCTTTACTATTCTCTATGATCGATGCAGTTTAGTCTGGTTCTGACTATTCCGTTCTCCTCTATCATCATATTATTCGGGGATCGTCTGGTAACAAGATGTACCGTTGTTCCATGCAAATAATGCTACACGACCTACGTACTGTACGTATACGTACGTACACAAGTGTACGTGTACTGCTTGGACTGCAGGCCTGGCGACGTGCGTGTTACTGTTAAATACGTTTGCGGAATTTGCAGCGGGTTTTGGCATCGTTTTTAATAGTCTTTGACTAAAGGATGTTTTAAACCCTAGACTTCGGGGTTAAGGCTAACTTTTGTTGGATGCTGTATTCCATGAACTTCAGTTGTAGATAGCCTTATAATATAATAAAATGTTTCGTTTGCTTCCCAGTAAATTGCAGGGCTTGAAACGACGGCCACGACGGCCAGTGCCGTCGTTGCCTTCTCACTTGCCGAGGTGCCCCACAAAAAAATCCCCGTCTTCATGGCCAGTTTTGCCTTGCCCCATATTTACCTCGGCCGTCGTGCCCTTTTTGCAAAAACATCCATCAGCCTATTAAAACCACTACAATCCTTGATTTGAGTTGTTTTTCCACACATTGACAATGTATTTCGATGTCATCCCAGCCCGATCGGGGTTGTCTTAAAATCTCGCTGAATCAATCACACGCACGGCCGGCCGTGGCCGGCCAAACACCAGCGATTCCCCATGCACTGTACGTACTATTAGGTACGATGTACACACACTGACAACTGAATCCCCAGTTCCGGAGTGTGCCGATACTTCAAGTAGCGACAACCCCGCCGCAAAAATATATATCTGTATTAGTACACACACACACCAGCAGGAGTACGTACGGCAGATCGGCAGCCAACCGACTTTCTTTTTCTCAGTGCTTGCACGCGCGGTACACAATATTATGCGCATTGATGTTCTTGTACGAGGCAAATGAGCTCGAGGGCAAAACACACGTGCACATGGTGTTCCGATCCATGCCGATTGTCAAAAGTTATAATTGGCGATCGTGTATGGGCCCAGTTTCCTAAGAGAACAAAATCCACTTTTAATTTATTTGACTTACCAAACTAGTTGGCGACATTAAGAACATACACGTAGGTCATAAATAGAGGGAAATACGACAAAACGTAACATGAAAATAAAGATGACGATCGCACGGCACTGGCACCACCCATAAAATCGCGTACAAAAACCGTAATTTGTATCCCATTTTTTTTCTTCGAAATTACAAAAAGGTGTTATTTGATCTGAGAGAAGTATGCTTTAGGTTGAAAAGGTAATTTTTGAAAGCTTAAAAAAATCGGGGGAACTGGCCTGGAATCGCCTCAGATTGCATCACAGAGCATCTGGAATCCAAAATTTTCCGGGGCCCTTAAGTGGGCCTCGGACCCCACGCCGTAAGGGCTTCGCGCTTCGCGCTCGCAGGAGTCCCCGCCGACCCCAGCGCCAACCTTTAATTTTCAAAGTTGGAGAACACTGAACCTGTAAATTTTGTGACCATATCTATATTAGATTGTTTTTTGTTAGAAACAAGAGAAACCAGACATAAATTGTATTAACCCTAAAGGGGCCGGGGGGGGGGGGCGGGCGTGATAGCCTCTAAAAAAAATTTTCGCAACCCGAGCTGTTATGACTTTTTAGCCTCGAGCTTTGCGCATCTTTTGATACCCAAAACATAAAAATCGGACCACGTGTTGCCGCGAAAAATTTTACTTTTTGCATATACGTCGTGTACACAGAGCAGAATTGCCATTCGTACATATGAATAATTAATTACCCATAATTCCTAAACCCTTTGACCTATAGTCATGAAATTTCTGGGGTATGTTTAGGAAGAATTGCTCTATGCATGTCCCGAGTTTCAAAAATTTACGTCACTCGATGGCGGAGATCTTAGGGGGGGGGGGCGGAATCACCCCCCCCCCACCCCCCGGCTGAGAGATGGTCAAAATAACCCGGCCCCTTTAGGGTTAGATTTCCCTCCAGAAAATGTTGAGAAGGCGTTTGGGAGTTCCGTACATTTAATACACTAAGGTTTTTTAGATTGTTAAAATTTGATGTTCATCACCATAATATTAGTCATATTATATTAATAATCCCTGAGCTCTATGTTTTCATTAAGATTTGTATTAGCATTTGTACACGTTTTTTTGTACCCGGCACTTTGGCCACTAATATCAATCAGGTTGCCTTTATACTTGGCACACACTTAGACCAGCACCTGCCGCTGTGTGACGAACATTGACGTCATCATGACATCATCACAAGTCACGTGACGACACAATATACATGTAGATGCATATTTTGAAGGCCTTTATCTCCAGAGCTACAGGTCCGATTTGCTTGAAACCTGGTATGTACATTTGTAGACCAGGATGTGTTGTAGATGAAAATTCAAGTGATGTCACGATGACATCATCACATGGCATGTGCCGTCATTTTAAAAGTGGATATTTTAAAGGCCTACATCTACAGAACTATAGGTCCAATTGAGTTGAAAGTTGGTATGTACCTAGACAAGAATGTGTTATAGATGAAAATTGAAGTGACGTCAAGATACACGTAAATGGGTGTTATGTTTGAAAATTAATACAAAAACAACCGTGAGAAACCTGAACTTGATGTTTGCAGGAATTGATAGAATAAATAATCCAGGGTCTTCATTTTTGATACAGTATTACGTGCAAAATCACGCAACCCTTTCTTCCGGTTAAAACCGGAAGTGCCTAGTAATTTAAAATTGGTAAAAGATGTGAACTTGCTTTCAACGATGTATGCTCTTGGCTAACCAACAAAAATAACGGTGATGTCATAAATGTTAGAGCGCCCTCTAGTGGCAGGTTGTTATAGATGATTATAAATGAAAATCGATATGACGTCATCATGACATCCTCACGTGACAAGTGACTTCATACATGTAATTCAAAGCCCTAGGCCTATGAGAATGTAATCACATATTTATATGCCACCATTTATCATAAACAGAACTACACATCCTTTATGGTTGGAACTTATACTATGTCACAAAAAAGTTACCGAAACAGCCCTGTGTTTGTCCACAAACATAAGTCTAGTTCCTTCGTCTTGTCTTTAAAGGGATGGGCTGGGTTTTTGGTCTTCATGGGAAAGCAATTAACCAGATATTAGCAGTATATACCCCTAGAATTTATTTGGAAATAAATGAGAACATCTTGGAATTTACTGGGCAGTGGGTTATTTATTATTTAATATTTTTTCAGACACATTTTCCCATGAGGAGGGGAAAAAATGTGTACTTTTTTTTTAGAACCTGTTTTTCTTAGGGTTGATTATACGTGTTGAATTACAGTTTGGGCCAAGGGTGGAATACTTTTTCCTGTGAATTAAATAACCAGTGTCCTTCACATAAGTTCCTTATAAGAAGAGCTTCAAGTCAATGATTGACAGCCGACTTGCATTTGTAATACAATGTTCGTTTTTGGAGATAAGGCCAAAAAAAAAAAAATACTTCTGCTTCCAGTTACCCAATCGACCCCATTTTTAGGCCGCGACCCTAAATTTTTTATCGGCAATTCGAAAAAAAACTAGACTTATGTTTGTGGACAAACACAGGGCTGTTTCGGTAATTTTTTGTGACATGTTACATGTGACATGTAAAGTTTCAAGTATACGTTCCATCCAACAAAGATGTGTAGTTCTGTTTATAATAAATGGTGGCATATAAGATGTGATTTCATTCTCATAGGGCTTTGAATTCTGACGTCATGTGATGACGTCATGATGACGTCACATCAATGCTCATCTATAACTACGTATATATTTCTTTGTAAATAACTTAGCCAGAGCATACATCGTCAAAAGCAAGTTCACATCTCTCACCAATTTTAAATTACAAGGCACTTCCGGTTTCAACCGGAAGGAAGGGTCAAAAGATTTTGCACATAATATCAAAAACGAAGACCCTGGAATCTTATTCTATTAATTCCTGCAAAAGACATGTTCAGGTCTCTCACGGTTGATTTTATATTGATTTTTAAATATTAAATCTATTAATCTTTAACGTGACGTCACGTGACCCATGATGACATCATCATGGCGTCACTTCATTCTTTATCTCTAACACATCCCGGTCTAGGTACATACCAACTTTCAACCCAATCGGACATGTAGTTCTGGAGATGCAGGCCTTCAAAACTTGTACATTGAATGTAATGTCACATGTCATGTGATGAGGTCATCATGACGTCATTTTCATTTTCATCTGTAACACATCCCGGTCTAGGTACATACCAAGTTTCAACCAAATCGGACCTGCAGTTATGGAGATATAGGCCTTCAAAATATGCACCCATTATTGTGACCATCACGTGACTCATGATGACGTGATGATGACGCCAAAGTTCGGCGCACATCAGTGGGTGGTGGTCCAAGTGTGTGCCAGGTATAAATGAAATCGGATAGATTTTAGTGGCCAAAGTGCCGGTGACAGAAATATGTGTAACACAGGGGTGTGATCGGACAAAAATGAAAAATCCACGAACTTCGGTTGACATGTACATGTATTATTGTACATGTACATGTGTTGTATATACATGCACATATGTCCATTCATATATAGGGCATTTACAATTTATGTAGGCCTACTGTAATTTCTGTAATGTTTGCACATTTTGTCGCTTCAGTAAAGAAAGCAAATGGGGGAAAATTAGGAAAAAATGTTCATTAAATAATATAATCCATATGTGATTGATTCAATAATGTCTTTTTCTGTGTGTGATGTTATTACTTTTGCATGTTTGCAGAGACAAAGAAACGGTTCACACAAAAAAATATGAACGGTGCTTAAAAAGTTTAAATAGTAGTTAATAGGCCTAATCTTACTTAAACTCCAGTCCCAGGCTTCCAAAACATTTTTGAAATTTTGTGTTGGTGGTGGCTATTTTTCAAAGCGCTAAGTACTGCAGCTCAAACTTATTTCCATCCACAGTGACACTTTATTACCAATTCCTCCAACCATACTCTTAAATTCCTTGACAAAATCGCGGCAATATTGACTCCAATGTGTTTGCGAATTGCTAGCTCACGATCGTCACTGCACAATACACACACATCCACACGCAATACACAAACACGAGGTGCAAACCCATTGAAAATTATTTTTAGTATGGTCCTCAAGTACTCCACTGCGCACACTGCATTGATGTTCATCAGGTTCTTGACCGCACTGCTTATTAGACTTGTGTCACCAGTCCATCCATTATCGTAAATTAGGGCCTATTTCTCCAGAAGTTTTTGGGCGATATTACGGAAACAGAAAACGTTGGAAATCCAGAATCCGCATAAAATTCCGGAATCCGCAAAAAATTAGACGTTAGACTAAAAATCCGGAAATCTGGAAAAATCCAGAAAAATCACACCCCTGGTACAAATGCTATTGGCTGATGACTGAAAAATAAAAATAAAGAATAAAACAAAAAAATCTGAACAAACACAAAGGCTGTTTCGGCCGGTTGCCGAAACAAAATATGAAAACGCGGTAACCAGTCTGTGCATAGCTATACACTAGCAAGAGTTGTAATGACTCGAGATAATGACTCGACTCGAGTCCGCCTTGAGTCACAATTTCTGGCAACTCGACTCGACTCGAGTCCCAACGGGTAAATGACTCAACTCGACTCAAGTCACTGCGAGCAAATGACTCAACTCGACTCGAGTCCCTTATAACCTGACTCGACTCGACTCGAGGAAGGCTATTTAAACTCGAGTCCCAACTGGTCAACTGGTCAACTGGTCAGTCGGATTCGACATCGTAAAAATGCCAAAAAAACACCGATGGAGAAGGAACATTTTTGCCAGTTTATTCACAGAACTTGATCTCTTTTGTCTGTGTATGTATTTTCCGTGTTCAAAAGTTCATTTTAAGATGGCACGTATTTGAAGTGATACGATGCAGCGTGTTTCCCAAAAATTGTCCACACAAACTTAACCCTAACCCCCTAGGCCCTTGTTGCTTACAACCATACTCAATCCTCCAAAATCCTCCAAAATTTTGCAACTCCGCCTAAATTTTTCAAAATTGTCAGACAGTCCTGCCTCAAAATGCATTCATCCTCAATCCTCCAAAATCCTCCTCATCCCAAAACTTTGCACTCGTGTTTAAATGAAGGATAACCAACGCCAAATCCTTCAAAATCATCAGACAGTCCTGCCTCAAAATGCATCATCCTCAATCCTCCAAAATCCTCTTGTGCTTCATTCACCATTCATCCTCAATCCTCCAAAATCCTCATGTGCTTCAATCACCATTCATCCTCAATCCTCCAGAATCCTCATTTGATTCAATCACCATTCATCCTCAATCCTCTAGAATCCTCCAAAACCGCCAGGAGGATTTTGGAGGAGTGAGGTGGGTTAGGATTAATCCCTGTTAAATTTGTTACCACCGGTGCTTTGGATTTTCTCCCGTAAGCTCTGCCAGAACAGCAACTCAAAACAAACAAAAATATCGTGCAAACGGTGAGAATTTTACATTATTTTCATGTCGATATTACAGCCATATTAGATTCCCACAATCACTGTACCTCGATGAAGTTGATCTTTTTTGTTCAAAGCGAATTCTTGACAAGTCTCCGCATAGATTTTTTTTTACTAGCAAAAACCCCCACATGTAACATGTATATTAAATACATTAAATTTATGTAAACAAAGCGTTTTAAGCCTGATTGCCATGACAACCATGTGTATCACTCTTAAAGTTATTTTCTTGACATTTGTGTAGCAACAGAACATATTTCTTTCTAGCAAAAACTCTTATTTTAATGTTATAAAACCTTACATTTATGAAAACCAGTTTAAAAATCGGTTGCCAAGGCAACTGTTGACAACATTTGCGAAGAAACTTTCTCTTTTTGTACCTGAATGATGAGGAAATACTAGTTTTATAGTGTCAAATATTTGTGAAAACAGGCTGCAGTGAGTTCCATTGCTTTTATAATCCATATATGCAACCAGCACTACAAGCCCAGTTATCGGGGAAATACATGTAGAGCTAGCATTTTGAAATTCCAAGATGGCGGCCAAGAAAGTGGAAAAATGTAAACATCGGTTTGGGGTTAGTTTAGCTTATACCCAAGAAATCCAAACGAAAGTTTGATTAAGAACAAGCACATTAAGAACCAGACTAAATGTGTAAAACAGATAAAAACAATATAACTGACCTTCTCTACCAGACATACTGCAACCTTGGTTGATCTTTATGTCACAGACGTGCAAAATAAAACAGATCCTACAGAGAGAAACAGATTGATTAATTGGTTAATTAACCTTATGGTTGTTTTCATTGGGGAAAATACAATGTACTAGTGAGGGGGGGATGTAAAGACCATTGTAATTTTCATAACACATCTGTAAATAAGGTAGGTTGTCTTTAATCCAACTGATTAAATTAACGCCCATTTAATAGAGGGGAAAGATAAAGAAAGAAATATACCCCAAAAGCTCAAAGTAAGATCTGTGTGCATGCACTGGGTGCACTGGGTGTTGACCGGCCGGCAATAGCTTCATTTTACGGTGCAGGAGATTTCGGTGAAACACGCTGCATCGTTCCACTTCATATACCAGTAGTACTTCCTCGAAATAAATTCATGAACACGAGAAATACATATATCGACAAGAGAGATCAAGTTCTGTGAATATAAGCTTGCAAAGATTGTCTTTCTCCATCGATGTTTTCTTGGCATTTTTTACAATGTCTATTCCATCCAGCCTACATGCAACATGGTCTTTTTAAGATGTATTTTTTTTTTGTAAAGTAATGCTACTTTGTATAATAAAATATAACTCCAGGTTATGGTAAAAGTATAGCTTGTGGTCAAACACATTTTGTTTAAATTGGATGGTACAGGTAACTACATGTATGAGGAGTCCTCATTGAGGACCATTTGCATCCCCCAACCTACTACATTAACAACTGGCTCAACTGTATCTTTGCAGTTTCAGCACATTTATGCACATTGTGTTATAGCGCCCTCTGAAGTCAAAATGTAGACAGTCACCAATTTGGGAATTTTGATACCACCAGTCACCACACATGTCTGCAGCAGCGGGTTGGTTTCCAAATTACAAGTTCAGGCATAATGCTAGAAAGTGAAATCTTTTTCGGAAAAAATTCTGTACTCGGACGTCACTTTTTTCAATTAATTTTCTAGCGCCAAAAGTTACATCTTTTATAGTTATTCCTCCACTTTCCCTCCTCTACTCTCACCCTCTCCTTTCCTTAATTTCTATTTATTAATCTGTCAGTTACTTCATCGGGATTCGAACCTCTGACGCTTGCTTGATACACGAGACTCTTAACCGCTAGGCCGCGCACGATCGCTGTTGCAATAATCAATCTTTGGACGTATTTGAAGTATCCATTGAAATAAACTAAATATTCATGAGAAAATAAATATTCATAATGACGTATTGCACTATAATTGGCAGGCTCATGCGACGTCATGGTTGGTGATGTCACGTGTATAACGCGCCGCTGTCTTTTCAGCCACTACAATGGTTCTGCACGACGTATGCATCCAAAATGTGCTCTAAAAACACATTTTGAGTAAATTTTTTTCACCTTTACACAGCTTCCTGGATTTCTCTTGGTTCAAATGACAAGGTGAGGTGACAATTAATATGTTTGGCAGCAGATAAATTGACATCCGATTATGGAACTTTTCCCTCTTTTTCTATTAATTATATAATTTTCAGATGTAAAACGTCAAATGTGTCCCTTTTTGAAAAGAAAGGAAAGACAGAGTGTATCCAAGTCGTACTTTCAGGGTTATTTAGCCCCACTTGTGTGGCCTCCGAATTGCTGCGCTGTACGTTAGGCCACACGTCTGGTTTTCCAACCTACTGAGTTTAGTCCAAACTCTGGCACACCCTTTTTGGGCACTTTTTTTTACATACTTATCCCACTGAATATGGTTGTATTCTTTAATTTCTCATCTTTTGCCCTCTGGGTAGATCAGGTAATCGTTCTTCAAATTTTTTGAGAAAATTAGACATCTTTCTGGAGCCCATATGCACCAAATTCGGACTATAAACTCCTCACTTGGTTGGCTTACCAGACGTGTGGCCTTACGTACAGCGCAGCAATACGGAGGCCCAGAAGTGGGGCTAAGCGTTGTTGGGCTATAGGGCAATTCCACGGTAACGGAAGGACGTTTTCACTCACTATACAAAATTTCAAATGTGTGTATCACATACAGGTACAGTGTTATAAGTTACATCAAACAAATGTCACCATTGTATTGCTGTGTAAATGCTACCTTCAATGAATGAATACCTCCCATTCATGAATTATGAATATTAACCCTAACTCCTGGGGCTCTTTTACTAGAAAGTATCCTGAATCCGCCAAAATCCACCAATTTTGTCATGCAAAAAATGCTGGTATATTGAATCCATCAGAATCCCCCAGTGTAGATTCTGGAGGTATCCTGAATCGGCCAGAATCCACCAGCAAAAGTCTTGATGGACTCTGGCGGATTCAGGATACCATGGTGGCATAAAAAAAAATACAGCATGTTTTTCCATAGAGTCTTCAAAATCCATCACCTAAATTTCTGGTGGATTTTGACGGATTCAGGATACCATGCTCGCATGAAAATTGTGATGTGTGTTGTTGCATAGGATCCATCAAAATACACCAATGCATGGCGACCCCAGCATGGATCAGTACCGAAGTGAATACGTCTCGCGCACAAAATTTGTGTGAAAGACATTAGCGCATGTTCAGCCCGTAAACCATAGATATAGAATGAAAAGACTAGATCGGCAGCGCGTCCACACGCGCCCAGTCACTGTGCGATAAATCTCCGCCATTTTGGTGTTCTCTCATAGACGCGCAACAAATTAACGTAAAGTAATGGAGCTAAATGTATCTTTCCTCCAGCACGTGACCTAGCTCAACACGCACGAAGCAAGAAATGCGCACTGAGTATTTACGCGATGCGCACACATAATTATTAGCGATGCACATAGTGTTCTTTGCACGTAAGCGGCGTTGCGTTCGTCACGTTTTCGCACATTATTTGTATCTTTCCTCCAGCACGTGACCCTCCATGCAAGTCCACCCAGTACATGTGTGTACATGTTTGTTCAGTATGTGACAGACTTGGCAGGGCTAGTGCCAGCAGTATTTACTTGACCACAAACATTGCAAAAGAGTTGAACTGTTGAGATCCTGAATCCATCAAAGTCCCCCAATAGCTCAAAATGGAGGTATCCTGAATCTATCAAAATCCACCAGTTCCGCTAGGCTTCGAATCCTGAGTCCATCAAAATCCCCCAGTTTGTTCAATATGGAGGTATCCTGAATCCGCTGAAATCCCCCGAAACAGGGGGGTGGATTTTGATGGATTTAGGTACGTTAGGGTTAATGAGGTCGGTAACGGAAGGAAGGTAAAACGGACAAGGGTTTTCTAACTTACATGTGTTTTGCATAAACTCTGTGAATTTTATGGGGCCTTTATATTTTAAAGGTAGGAAATGAAATCCCTGAAGCTTTAACTATACTATGCCATCTTTCATTTGAATTTTAGTGTTTCGGTGATATAATTACAACATCTTAAGTGGATTGTAATTTGGTAACGGAAGGATAGTAACGGAAGGACAAAAGATTTACTCAATTATAGCGTGAACAACATTTAAATTTACACTAATTATACAAGTGAAACAAATTGCTGAAATGTGTAACTGAATATGAAATCAACAATATGCAGACCTGGCATAATTATACCCAAGGAAGTATTGAGATAAAGATACATGTACATGTAGGTGCCTGCTAATTAATGCTAATATATGAGAAACGAAAACAACCAAAAGACACATAATTCACGAACACAAGACTGCTTACAGAAATAGACTTCAAACCCATCACCTCAATCCTTCAAAGTTAAAATACACAGTATTTGAACACTTGAGTATATTGGTTACATGTTCACTGACAACTTTAAAACCCACACTGTCAGACGGCGCGGGGCACATATGACTACATGAAACAGTCGTTGATTAAGCGCGACTTGTTTTTCTTCAATAGTGACGTCACACACGCGTGTGATGATCAAAGTATCAGACTCATGTCAGTAAAATGGACTTTGCAACTCAGCAGACACATTTAATTGTGAGCGATAAGTTCAGACTATTTTTCTTTTTTCAAAATTACCGGTTGTTTGGAACAATTTAAGGGGTCTTATGGAATGTTGTGGATCTATCCAGGGTTTCTAGCTTTCTCATTTGTATTCTCTTTACCAGTTTTTTGGGGGCCTTTTTTTTGTCCTCGCGAGGGTATGTACAGAATGCATACCATACTGTACATGTCACGGTAATCCTTATCTTTACGACACCTCTATTTTTACAAGTTCTGTTCAAAAACTAACTTTGCAGATGACTGTCCAGTACCAAAGTGTTTTTTGCAGGCTATAGCAGTCTTGTTTTTTCAGATAAACTCATGTTAGTTGTAATTTTGGAAGCACTTTCAAAGAAAATGTGACTTTTCAACCAATTTTGCAGTTCACCATCTTGCATTTTTAATATAATTTCTGTTTGTCATTGTCATCTTTAACCCCTCATATTTTCAAAGCCCTATCCTCTTTCTACAAAATAAACCTGCTGATGATTATTCAAGAAGGTGTCATTGCCAACTGTTCAAATGTGTCAAGAAATATCAGAATGTCACTTTTGAGGTATTTTAGTCAGCTGTTTTGAGTCTTTTAACCTTATATAGGAACGGGGTCCTAAAGGCAAGGATTACCCATGCCACCAAAGTATGCCAAATCGGTGGAGCATTAGTACGGAGGATACCGTCATGACCATAGTTCAACGCTCCACTCAGTAGTTACTCCTAGAACTATGAGGCTCCGCGTGAGCATATCGTGTGTGCACGCGTGCACCGGCAACTGTTTCCTGAAAGGCGCACCCTGCACAATGCGTCATATCGCATCGCCGTGTATGCGATATGTGCAGGAGCTCGGCGAGGCTCGGTTTCCGAATTGAAAGTAAAATTTCTCTTTTCCTTTTTAAGCTATGTAAACCTAACCACCACCATTTGTATTTCCAATTCCCACTGAAGCATACAGGGGCGCATAAGGCAGTTTGAAGACTGTTTTTGTGGTGAAATCTGACGATTTTGATTGGGGGTACAAGTGAAAATGGTCAAAACACGTTAATGGTACCCATCTACGGCCACGTACCTCGGACTCTACTATTGCCAGACTATGTCCAAAATGTTTTAAAAAGCGGTAATCCATACTTTTAGGACCCCGTTCCTATATAGGAAGGGAAAGACTCACCAAAACAGTTGACTAAATGACACTCAAAATTGGCATTATGATATTTCTTGGCACATCTGAACAATTAGCAATGACACCTTCTTAAATATCAGCAGGTTTAATTTTGTGGAAAGAGGGCAGGGCTTTGATTTATGAAGGAAATTCAGGGGTAAAAGACGACGATGACAACCAGAAAACAGACTCAAAAAACCAAGATGGCAAACGTGAAGCTCGATGCGATGAAAGCTCGATGCTGAATGGTTGATAAAAAATAAACATCTTATTTTTTTTTTTTAGCAGCCAATCAGCATCGGGCTTTCATTATGTAGGGCTTTTACACATGTGAGAACTACAGCACGTGTTCAAAAAAACCAAGTTTTTAAATAATTTTAACTTTAATTGATATGCAGAAAATGTTCTTTGTTGCTTTTTCTACCATATTATAAAGATACTTTTGATGTTCAAAAGCATGTACAAAATTTGTTGATGCTCGTTGACGACCGTTGAGGCTTGTTGACGCTTGTTGACGCACTTTAGTAGGACCGGCATGCACTTCTGACTGCGAAAAAAGGTAGGAAAGTCACATTTTCTTTGAAAGTGCTTTCAAAATTACAACTAACATGAGTTTATTATATGAAGAAAAAACACTGCTTTAGCCTTAGCTGGAGTTACCCAGCCCTAAATTTTATCATTGGGTTGTCATTTAGGGCTGGAGCTAGTTTTTCACGTAACCGAGCAGCGTAGGCAGGTCCCAAAAAAAATTGCGAAATTTTTTGGAAAATGTTCAATTTTGTCCCCGTTACACACTAATTGCAACTGCAACTCATCCCACCCCAAACTTGCCTGGAATAACCATTACACAGGTCCTTGAAGTAAAAAACGATCCACGATGAAGATTCAGCCTACAATTGCAGTGAAAAAAGGAGGAATAACCGCTAACCTGACAACCTTGCAGGCATGGCCAGGACCGCAATTGGTTTGTGCACAAAAAAAAATTGTGTACAATGAATGGCGGTCGATTACCATGCACAGCGCTGGTACTAGTCGTTTTTGCCGGCTGCGCGCATGACGTCGCGCGGAAGAGTAACACCCGATGACTGTTTCATGCACTATCGGTTGCCGTTCCAGTACCGCAGCTGTGATGGTAAACCTCTTAATAGTGCTACGTGAACCGTGTAACGTTCAATCCGGCTACGGCCCCTGTGAATTCACACTACAAATTCTCGACACGGATCGCATTCGGCACAGGGCGCTGCGATGATTTTCTCAATCCCATAATGCATTACGTCGCACGCGGCTGCTGCGCGCACGTGGCTTACAGCGTGAATGTACTACTCTGTGAAATACGGACTCATTGGTAGTATTGCGCATGCCTATTAGGAGAAGGACCTGTCACGTGAAAGGGTTTGACCAATAATAAGAGAGTAAACGAATCCGATTTGGGAGTCCGATTTATGTACGACACCAGCGCAGCTGTGTGCAATATTTCCAAAATGGCTCCGGTCATTTCGTTAGACGATTCGCTCTATTTAACATTAGAAATGGACATTTTTGGGGTACATTTTGCGGACCTAATACAAGCCCAGACTTGGTAAAGGATGCTCCATACACCGATACATTATTGGATGATAACTAGGGAGCGATTGTTTCGGGATCGGTGTTTGTGACGGCGATAGTGGTGGAGGGAAATATTATGCACGGCGTGTCAGATTTTCGGTAAAATGTCGGCCTCAACTCAACACGGATCAGCCGTGAGTGACTCAACCCAGGGCGGTTCACACTATTATTTTTGACACAGTTCATGCCGAAAAATGCAATTTCGATCCGGGTTGAGATTTTCAACCCTGGTCCCTCCCAGGGTTGATTTCGATCCGGCTAGAGCACGCTACCCAGGTCGGAACCGGGTTGAAATTTCAGAAGTGGGAAAAGGGTTGAAAAAAATCTCGGGGTCGGAACCGGTTCCAACCCGGAGATTTTGGACAGTGTGAAAAGGCCTTATGTTCCGACACCCCTATGTTCCGACTGCTTATATTCCTATTCCTAACCCTAACCCTAACTGTGAGTAACACAATCGTATTTGTCGGAACCTAGGGTTTTTTTTTATGAGCATGTCAGCTGGAGTTACTCAAGAATCTCAGAATCTCAGAATCTCAGAAAGTTGACTGGACATCGCCCTAGGGTCTCATCATCCAGTTTGACTTCACGCCGGTGCCGTGCAAGCGTGAAATTAAGGTTGCGATGAAAGATGTTTTCCTAGGGCTGTCTTAAATTGGGATGATGATGTTTGATGGATAAGTTCGTTTGGGAGCGCGTTCCAGTCTTCAATTGTCTGTGGGAAAAAACTTTTGAGGTATGCTTGTGTGCGGCATTGCATGGAAGCGTAGCACTGATTGTGTCTATTTCTCTGTGGTCGTTCTACTGGGGTGATGTAGTCAGGGATGTCAACTGCAATTTCTTTATGGATGGGGCGATAAAGCATCGTGAGCCTGCTGACTTTTCTGCGGTGTTGGAGGGTTGACCATTGAAGATTTTGCTGCATGTCTGTGACACTTGATGTTCTTCGGTAGTCACCTGTTACGAATCTTGCTGCTTGCCGCTGTACTTTTTCCAGTTTGTTGATGTGGTTTGACTGATGGGGATCCCAAACTGTGGCTGCATATTCTAACTGTGGTCGAATCGGAGTAATTGCAGAATATCCCGCCACTCGGAAATACACCCCTAAAATCACCGTTTTTTGGGGGGTCTTTTTGTCCTCGCGTGGGTTTGTGACTATGCTACTGTGATGGTGCCCCCAAAGTATGGCGAATCGGTGGAGCGTTGTATGGAGAGGTACCCGTAATTCAACGCTCCACTCAGTAGAGCTATCTGAACCTATGAGGCTCCACTGCGTGGAGCCTCATAGTCATAGTTCTGTTTCTGTTTAGCCCCATAAATGTGGCCTATTTATACTGGACTGCTGCCGTAAACATAGGCCACACATCCACATGTACAAAAACGTGTCGATTTTGCCAAATTTTGATTTTCACATTTAGGCTTACTTTGTAGGCTTTTTTTGCTTTAGAAGCATTCTCACCCTCTATATAGGCTAATCAGAAAGTGCTGCCTTTTTCAGATGTCTAATTTGTGTGAAATTTCATGTTGAAAATTTTGATACGCAAACGTGTGAAAATGTATCTGGAAATTTCACGGAAAATGGACATCTGAAAAAGGCAGCACTTTCTGATTAGCCTATATAGAGGGTGAGAATGCTTCTAAAGCAAAAAAAACCTACAAACTAAGCCTAAATGTGAAAATCAAAATTTGGCAAAATCGACACGTTTTTGTACATGTGGATGTGTGGCCTATGTTTGGTATCAGGTCAACTCGGACCCAAACCAAGTCGGACCCATGCCAAGTCGGACCCATGCCAAGTCGGACCCAGACCAACTCGGACCCACTACCAACTCGGACCCACTACCAACTCGGACCCACTGCTAGGTCGGACCCACGACCAACTCGGACCCACTACCAACTCGGACCCACTACCAACTCGGACCCACTGCTAGGTCGGACCCACGACCAACTCGGACCCACTACCAACTCGGACCCACTACCAACTCGGACCCAAGCACGACCAACTCGGACCCAACAATGACTCAATCATTAGTTTCAGAGATTAATCATTATATTTATAGGTGATATTAATGTAAGTGCTTAGTGAAGATATTCTGTAATTATATTGGGCAGAATGAGGCTTTTAGTTTTGTTGTTTTCTTGTATTGCCGCTGTGTGGAGCGCTATTTTATGGTGCGTACAGTAAATACTGTTGCTAGACGCTTATTGTTTTGAATGTCATGAAACTAAACGTGCTTAGCTTTTTGAAACCGTGACCTGTGAAGCTAAACCAAGAGATATTCTTAATTCACATGCTGGCTTTGAATTTTGTGGGATTTTTTATGAATCTGTTTAACTTTTAATAATTTTTTGATTTAACTTTTTTCCCCCCGTGGCAATCATAGTGGAACATACAGGCAGCTACCTGTAAGGCCTTGAAGGATAATCTTCCCAGAGCTCCAATACCCCTTTTTGATGATTGACATTGCATCTATTTGTAGGGGATTAAACTTGATCATTTTTTAATTCACATGCTGGCTTTGAATTTTGTGGGGTTTTTTTACGAATCCGATTAACTTTTTATACTTTTTTGATTTAACTTTTTTGTTTAATATGGAACCTTCGTTTTTCTTGCAGTGTATGCAATGGTGTTCATGTGTTGTTTTTTTTAAATAGAGATTAGAATAGACTTTGTTTTTATATCTTATTTATTTTATTTATTTACTTACAATGTTTACTTATATTTATTGAGTTAATAATGTTATGTTTGAAAGTGTTTATGTTTTAATGCCATACTTTCAAATTTAATTTTTCTATGAAGATCTGCTGTTAAATTTAGCAAGATGGTGTGAACGATGTCAATTAATATGTTTTAATGAAAATAAATAATTGGTTAAACTTTTAAAGCGCAATATGTTTTAATGGAAACAAATAAAAATAATAAATAATTAATTACACTTTTAAAGCGCATTTCAAAATAGCATTTCAATGCGCTTTACAACGACAAAAATGTTATACTGCTGCAATACAGATATGAGATAATTTACCTTACAATTACAATGAAAATTTATACTAAACAGCATCACTGTAATAACAGATGAGAAGTGGACAAACTTATGAAATGAATGATTGAAAACGATGTCGAATGATTGAGAACGATGGGTCCGAGTTGGTCATGCATGGGTCCGAGTTGGTAGTGGGTCCGAATTGGTTGTGGGTCCGAGTTGGTAGTGGGTCCGAGTTGGTTGTGGGTCCGAGTTGGTAGTGGGTCCGAGTTGGCATGGGTCCGAGTTGGTAGTGGGTCCGAGTTGGCATGGGTCCGAGTCGGCTTGGGTCCGAGTTGGTTTGGGTCCGAGTTGGATCGAAACCCTATGTTTACGGAGGCAGTCCAGTAAATAGGCCACATTTATGGGGCTAGGTTCTGTTGGTCATGTTGGTTAACCATGTTCTGATCCATGTCAAGCTAACAAAGAAGATACTTACCTCGAAACCTAAATGACCCCTGCACTACTCTACAGACAGTTGAATACTAGTAGGCTACCGGTACCGGGCGGTAGTAGGGTAGTAGTAGGCCGCCCTAGGTGTAGGTTTTATTTTTTAGTTTAAGAGCACGCCGGAATCAAGTTTTGCAACGCATGTGCATGTATATGTGGGACTCGACTACCGCCGAAATAACGCCCTCTGTCGTCCGAATGCTAGAGTTCGCTGGTATAAAATTTCGCTCGCACTGAAGGTAGCCACGCATTCGGCCGGATTTCTGGCTGCGAATTCAACTGCGTATTAGCCGCGCATTCGCCAAAAGTAAAAAAAAATCTATAACACATGCGGAAAAAGGTGATATAGTTTCCAGCACGATTTATTCAACGAACTTTTCAAAATAAACGACAAATAACAATATTTTTTCCACGCCGAATCAAAATACACATCCGAGGGACCATTTCATTAACAATTTTTTGAAATTTTGATGCGATAATCACCAATAAATTAGCTGCATAATTGGAATCATAACATTTTTCGCAATTTGTCAACGCTTTTAGAGATGTTGGAAAGTAAGTAAGATTTTATTTCATAATCTACGAGATAATGCTATAGTGGGCATACGTAATTTTGGTATTGGCTTCAGCCGAACACTAATTAGTGCCTAATTAGCCCGTTAAAGTGACCCCATTTCCCTGCACGATATTGTATCAACCGATAAAGTATCATCAACCGATTAACTATCAGTATGGGGAAAAGGTGTACACAAATGTTTGTTTTATGTCCTATATATCCCGCCCCACTTTTTGACCGGGGAGGGGGGCTGGGCTATTGGATCACCCCCCCCCCCCCCATCATTTCGTATTTAGAGAAAAAAGGCAGATTTTTAGGTATTTTTCAAACTTTCCAATCGCCGAAATGTATTAAATAGCACTGAGAAAGGGAGAAAAAGTACAAAAAGCTTGAAATCCGCTGATACATCTGTACCATGAACAGCGCCCCAGTGTCATGTGGTCTCCAGCAAGCCCCCCCCCCCCCCTTTGAATTTCACGGCCGGAATTTTTTTTTTTTTATAGCTGTTCCCCATCCCCCAGTCCCCGGCATAGATTTACGCCACTGTTGCAATGGCGGACCCAAGAATGTTCGCAGGAGGGGGGTTTCATCAGCAAACAAATCTGAAAATGTACACAGGTTTTTTTTTTCTCCGGACACTTGGCCTCCGTAAAATCAAAAACTCAGTGGGGGTACAATAGGGGGCACTGTTCAAATTCGACGATTATTAACACTGGATTACAGAATGGTGTATAAAATAATACCCCCTATCTAAGGCCAAGTTCGCGCAAGGACTATAGTTGACCAATGCTTAACTAACGTTTGTCCGAACTCTGTCTAGTCGACGGTGGTTGACTACGCTAGTCGACTATTTGGAACCAGCCTACTGGGGGTGGTTGCTTCGCTGGTAACCAATAGCCGCGCGCATTCATAACGCTAGCAGAGAGCCAGGATCCAGAAGTTGTGCGATGTCATTTTGACCAGCGTTAACTAGAGACGTTCGCACGTTGCTATCAGTGCGCAGGCGTAAGGTACGTCACAAATCAACCACAAGTCGACTAATGGTCCTTGCCCGAACTTTGCCTTAGCTGCCTCCGTCCGTATTTTGAACAGGCGGACATTATACCTGTATGTTTTTGTTGGGGATGGTGTCACAGCTGGGGGTGGTTGACCCCTAACCCCCCCCGGATCCGCGCCTGTGTTGGCCTCAAGGGTGCGGCAGGCTCGTGACGTTTGGACTGCAAACTGTCAGTGGGTGGACAAATAACAAATGACGTCACATGCCAACGGTGTCCCCCCCCCCTTAAAACAAAAGCCGGGGCATTTGTACGGTACAGTAATATAGTGTACATGATTGTAGGATTTTATAAGCGCTCCCCGTTGAAAATATGCCACAATACGGAGCCCATACGGAGGCCAAGTGTCCGGAGAAAACAACTTGTCCACATAGTTTCGGCGCGGATGTGCGAGTGCGGTTACCCCCACCCCCTCCCACCCGACATCAAAAGCTGGATACACCACTAGCCTAGGCCCACTTGGAAGTAGAGCGTCTCCAAACCAGAGCAACTCCCTCCCAAATTCAAAAAAAAATATCTTAATGATAAACTTTCCCGAGTGGGGACTCATCATAGTAAAAGCACTTATTAGACTTTAATTAAATTGCAATATTTCCACCTTTTCCAAATATACTGATACATTATCGGTTGATTTTTGATACATTATCGGTTGATACAGTATCCGTTACGAGGTGATGCATTATCGGACAAAGTTATTTTGTAGTTACATTATCCGTCGACATGTGATACATTATCGGATACAAATTTTACTACACTATCGGTCAACTTTTGCTACATTATCGGTTAGTGATACAATATCGGTCAATTTGTGATACATTATCGGTTGGTGATACGTTGTCCGTTGGTTACTACATTATCAGTTGTAACACAGGGCAGTGCGACAACGCCGTGTAACATGCCCCGCTCTACAGCTATTGCGCGCGCCGTCAGTGATGTTTGTGTATACCGCGCGGTATTCGTGAAAAGTGGCTGTATTTCATCGGTTCTAAAAAAAAAAACAAATTTACTGCTGGCCTTCCAATGAAACTTCATGGGTCATTCAAGGTGGTCCTTATTTACAAGAAGTGACCAAGGAATATTTGGGGAAAACTTGGTATCAAAAAAAACAGCGTTGCTGTTGAAACCCCTCAGCCAGAGTCAAGTTATCATCCTCGCCGGAAGCGAATATTTTATTTACACAACTATCTGGGGGTATCCATTTTTCAGGCGACTTGAATCACGGTTATAGGATTGTAGTACAATCCTGTAGCCTTGACCAAGGCTATCAGCTTGTTCCCATACGAGCTTGTTCCCGCTACCGCACACCGCGCGCGCCGCGACACAATCACTAGTTGTACTATACCATTAGCCTCAACGACCCTTGCGTGTGCTTTGTGTGCATGTACGTACGCCCCACACACACTTCCGCAAACAGCCGTACAGTATAAAGTCGAGGCGGAAGATAGCCTTGACCAACCTCGTCCCCAGTGCTTACTTTATTTCCAACCGCGTTTCCAATAGTAAACCCTGGATAGGAAACTTTCTTCCTGTATCCTGATTGGATACCGCAATTGGCTAGTAATGGATTTTTATCGTGTACTTGGTGCTATATATTCACAACGTGCAGTACGTGTTTTCGCGATCATTCGTCCACGCCTTCTCGAAAATACTAATTTCCTTTCCAATTTGCTCATATTAATATGAAATATGATACTGCATGTTGTCTTGATAAGATCGTAACAGTTTGATTTCAAAAATCGTGTTTTCGTAACTCACGCCGTGCTCGCGCTGCTACGAATTGACTCTGTTTTTACCCCAGACACCGCATACAAAAACAAACGCTAATGTGTAACGCATATCCAGGCACCAGACTGTTCCTCATTTGCATACGTCTGCAAAAATCTTGCACATGCAAATGATCCAATACCAGGGTGAGAGAGCAGGTAGTGGTGGGCGCGTACTGCTCGACACCCTGGGGACGAGGTTGAGCCTTGACGCAACCGTGGCGAATTCTTATGTGTTTCTTTATAGTTTCGACCGAAATCGGTCGAACATTTCTGATGCGCATATATTACACGATATCCAATCAAAGCCCGTAAACTTTGACCCGCGACATACATATTCATGATCCCGCAAATTACTGTATGCACCACGTACATGTATCACTCAAACCATGCAATGTCCAGGTATTTCAATCCCATTTTAAACCATTTCTCCAGTTTTATTACAAACAAATGAAATATGCCGCTATATGAGTGAACAATTGTTCAAATTGATACTATTTCCAATGTATTGCGAATTGGACAGTTCAAGACAGTCAGCCGACGTTTTGTCGGTGCAACAACGTACATTATCACGCCGCTACCTGCCCGTGCTATTCTGACAGCGAATGTAGGGAACAGGTCAACTCGGACCCAGGTCAAATCGTACCCATTTAATCGAATGCAGGTTAACTCGTATCTCAGCACCCGTATGAATTAACTGCAAGAAACGAGCTATTGACTTTGGGATGGAAATATACGAAACTGTCAGGTACATGGTGAAAAAAAAACTCTCCCTGAATTCGTACCATGTGCAACATAAATCTCATACGTACGACACATGTATTTTAACGCGTACGTATGAATTAATCGTATGTCGTACCTACGACATGCGTACGACATGTAAGTCGTAGATGTAAATCGCACGAGATACAAGTCGTTCTCACAAGATATGTTGTGTACGACATATTCAACAAGTCGAACATATGAGTTACAATTCATATTTTGTACACACGAGATATTAAGTCGTACTTATATACAACTTTGTCGTATGCGACATATATCGTACCCTGTCGACTCGACTTATGCACGACATATATGTCGTACCGGCACCTGTCGACATTATGTCATATGTTTGATATGTCATACCCTGTCGACATATATGTCGTACCCTGTCGAAGATATTAGTTGTACCCTGTCGAATTATGTCGTACCCTGTCGATGATATTAGTGGTACATACGACATATAACTTATAAGTTGTTCATACAAGTTAAAATCAGTCTTACAAAATAAGTTTGCTGAAGGAGAGATATTTTTTTCCCATATCCCCTTGACAGCTTAGGAGAAATACCCCCCCCCCCCAAAAGTCAGCGGTAGATATACTCAATAGTGTGAGCGCTTTTTTTGCCGCTGAACGTGAAAGCGCAGCGTGTCTCACTGCATGGCGCCAGCCGGGCCGGTGCCTACAGTGGACGGCCCCAACGTGGCCTCTGTGCATGGTGACATCGTTTTTGCCGGCGTGCGGTTTTGTACCATTTGCCGTTTTTGGAAGGTCTAATTTTTCATCCTTTTCATTTCATTTTCGACCCAAACTATGTGTAACTTTATAAATATTATTCTACTATTATTTAACTTTTTTAAGGGGGTGTTTTGCAATAATTATTGTTACCACAGGCCGTCTGGTTTACAAACCTTTGGTCGTATTATGCAATTTAATAAATATTCATTTTTTGTCAGCCGTTATCCAATGAGAGAAGATTATTTACCATAGCGCGTACTAATTATCATATTCAGCATACACGGTTCCGTCAAGGCAACCTCGTCCCCAGGGTGTCGAGCAGTTCGCGCCCACCACTACCTGCTCTCTCACCCTGGTATTGGATCATTTGCATGTGCAAGATTTTTGCAGACGTATGCAAATGAGGAACAGTCTGGTGCCTGGATATGCGTTAACATTAGCGTTTGTTTTTGTATGCGGTGTCTGGGGTAAAAACAGAGTCAATTCGTAGCAGCGCGAGCACGGCGTGAGTTACGAAAACACCAACCTCGTTCCCAGGGTGTCGAGCAGTACGCTCCCACCACTACCTGCTCTCTCACCCTGGTATTGGATCATTTGCATGTGCAAGATTTTTGCAGACGTATGCAAATGAGGAACAGTCTGGTGCCTGGATATGCGTTACACATTAGCGTTTGTTTTTGTATGCGGTGTCTGGGGTAAAAACAGAGTCAATTCGTAGCAGCGCCAGCACGGCGTGAGTTACGAAAACACGATTTTTGAAATCAAACTGTTACGATCTTATCAAGACAACATGCAGTATCATATTTCATATTAATATGAGCAAATTGGAAAGGAAATTAGTATTTTCGAGAAGGCGTGGACGAATGATCGCGAAAACACGTACTGCACGTTGTGAATATATAGCACCAAGTACACGATAAAAATCCATTACTAGCCAATTGCGGTATCCAATCAGGATACAGGAAGAAAGTTTCCTATCCAGGGTTTACTATTAGAAACGCGGTTGGAAATAAAGTAAGCACTGGGGACGAGGTTGCGAAAACACGATTTTTGAAATCAAACTGTTACGATCTTATCAAGACAACATGCAGTATCATATTTCATATTAATATGAGCAAATTGGAAAGGAAATTAGTATTTTCGAGAAGGTGTGGACGAATGATCGCGAAAACACGTACTGCACGTTGTGAATATATAGCACCAAGTACACGATAAAAATCCATTACTAGCCAATTGCGGTATCCAATCAGGATACAGGAAGAAAGTTTCCTATCCAGGGTTTACTATTGGAAACGCGGTTGGAAATAAAGTAAGCACTGGGGACGAGGTTGGCGTCAAGGCTATCTTCCGCCTCGACTTACTGTACGGCTGTTTGCGGAAGTGAGTGTGGGGCGTACGTACATGCATACAAAGCACACGCAAGGGTCGTTGGGGCTAACGGTATAGTACAACATTGTGTTGCTGCGCGCGCGGTGTGCGGTAGCAGGAACAAGCTCACAATGGGAACAAGCTGATAGCCCTGGTCAAGGCTACAATCCTGTAACCTTTTACCTACGCGCGCGCGCGTATACTCTCTCCACATGTGTGAAAGTATATAATTTATGAATTGCAAGGAAATTTCCAGCACCACCGTTGCCTAATGGTTAGGCATGCTGGCTAATGATCGGAGGTCTCGAATTCGATTCCTCGCTCTGCCTACAAAAAATTTGCTCTTTTTTTCAACAATTTTAAGTTGAATCTTAAAAACGTTATTTTTCAGTCGGATACTACTTGTATAGCAGCAATTTCCTTTTTCTTTTCCTGATCTGAGGCTCTGGAGGATTTTTTTAAAAAGGGAAATAAAGTCCGAAATCCGTACCAAGTTGAAAAATAGTAGCCTCCACTCAAGCCTGGTTATAAAAACCAAGCCCCATAGGAAAGCGCACAAAGTACCCCAGATAGTTGTGTAAAAAAAAATATCGCCATCCGGAAACCATTAACTGAACATGGTGACCTTGACCTTTGGCCTTTGACCCCAGAACCAGTCCCAACATGACTGTACCAATGGGAAACCCCCTACCGAAGTTAGACCCCAAAATTTCATTTCTAACTCAAGTTATCATTCGGAACCATTTACATTTAACTCACCATGGTGACCTTGACCTTTGACCTTTTGACCCAACTTGCCTGTACCCAAGGGCAACCCCCTACCTAAGTCAAACACCAAAATCTCATTTCTAACTCAAGTAATCATCTGGAAACCATTTACATTTAACTCACCACGGTGTCCTTGACCTTTGACCTTTTGACCCCAAAATCAATCTTAACTCGCCTACTCCCAAGGGCAACCCCCTACCAAAGTTAGACATCAAAATCTCATTTCTAACTGAAGTTATCATCCGGAAACCATTTACCTTTAACTCACCATGGTGACCTTTACCTTTGACCTTTTGACCCAACACCAATCCCAACTTGCCTACTCCCAAGGGCAACCCTCTACCAAAGTTAGACACCCAAAACTCATTTCTAACTCAAGTTTTCATTTGGAAACCATTTACCTTTTACTCACCATAGTGACCTTGACCTTTGACCTTTTGACCTCAAACCCAATCCCAACTTGCCTACTCCTAAGGGCAACCCCCTACTGAAGTTACAACCCCAAACAACATTTCTAACTCGAGTTTTCATCCGGAAACCATTTACCTTTAACTCACATGGTGACCTTGACCTTTGACCTTTTGACCTCAAAACCAATCCCAACTTGCCTACTCCCACGGGCAACCCTCTACCAAAGTTAAACACCAAAATCTCATTTCTAACTCAAGTTATTATCCGGAAACCATTTACCTTTAACTCACCACGGTGACCTTGACCTTTGACCTTTTGACCTCAAAACCAATCCCAACTTGCCTACTCCTAAGGGCAACCCCCTACCGAAGTTACAACCCCAAACAACATTTCTAACTCAAGTTATCATCCGGAAACCATTTACCTTTAACTTTCACCACGGTGACCTTGACCTTTGACCTTTTGACCTTTTGACCTCAAAACCAATCCCAACTTGCCTACTCCTAAGGGCAACCCCCTACCGAAGTTACAACCCCAAACAACATTTCTAACTCGAGTATTCATCCGGAAACTACATACAGACGGACGCCCTAGGCGATGACAATACCCCTCGAGCCTCTCGGCTGAGGGGTAACGAGATTTTCGTCGAGGATTTTTAACAACTTCCAAAACAAACAGCGACAGAAAACCTTACGCACGAAGCATAATCAAACCCGATTTTTACAGGTATTTTAAAAAAATCATGGGCCAGCTCAATCTCCCGATGTGACTAAAGTTATCTGTCAGAAATACTGTATTGTGCAAGTCATGATTTAGGGGCAAGTTTGGGGCATGTTTTCGTGTTTTGTTTTCAGTAAAATGCTGCGCAATAGTCGTAGCCTTGTTGCCATTTTGTGATTGGACGATGAACGACATACGTTTGATGGTGTCTTCATATCTCCAGTGCAAGTAGATATGCTGCAAGCGCGGTCGCAAGTAGCGCTGCTTGCGCACCTGCGATCCGCACTCAGTATACAATACTTTCAGAATCATTTTAGTGACGGTCTGTTTTCATAAATGAACATCATAAAGAAATAAATTTCCAATTTCGCAAATGATCTATAATTACATCTTGAGATCGTTTAGACACACCCCAATAAATGCATGAAAGTGAATACAGCATTGAAGTGTTAAGTAATTAGTTCTTCCGGTCGTATTATCAGTCCTTTTTTTACTTATATTAGGGAGGTATTTAAAAAAAAAAACTTTTTAACTATTTTAAAATTAAAACAATGATTGAAAAAAAGCAGGGATCAATTTAATACGCATAATATGTACATAAAATTAATATATTTACATTCGTAAAATAATTTTTTCGTAAAATAAGGTTTTTTTAAAGACAGAAGTAATTCTTCCATTCCCAAAGTTTATGCACAAAATTAATGTCCAATGAATCATTGCAGATAGCTTGCAATGTTCATTTAAATATCGAGATATATACACAGTAGGGTTTTGTGAAATGATGAAGTTTTTCCTTTCCCCCTTTCTGTATCACGGTGAACGAAATGTGTCACAGAAAAACCTGCAGAATCTGGTCTTGTACGGTGAACATGTACATGCGGCGCCCATACGTGTACATAGTACCGTACGTCGTACTTGCGTACATGTACTTCAACGTCGTTAATTGTCCAATCACAAAATGGCAACAAGGCTACGACTATTGCGCAGTGTCAAAATTTAGGACGCCATCTTGGATTTCCAAAATTGCATGACGTCCTCACTTTGATGCACTGGAGTAAACAAACGCTGTACGGACAAAATTGCTCAAGTTTATTACGTTATGTCTATGGGATTGAAACGGCCGTGTAAGCCCGTTAAAGTGATCCCAATACCAAATTTAAGTGTGTAGCAATATCTCGTAGATTATGAAATAAAATGGGATCACTGTAACGGGCTAGTTTTCAGCAGAAGCAAATACCAAAATTAAGTCTTCCCAGTATATCTCGTAGATTATGAAATAAAACTGCAAGTTTGTTTGGCAAACATTATGTGAGGTACACTTTGTTTTAAAGAGGTAGTGATATACGCAGCAGAATTCGCATAACAATAGTGCAGCAAAAATGGCGTAGCTTTAACGGGCTAATTAGGCACTATTACTTTTTGGCTCCTTCAGCCAATACCAAAATTAAGTGTGCCCAGTCACATGAGCTCGTAGATTATGCAATACAATTATGGGTTTTTGACAACATGTGATGAGGTACACTTTGTTTTAAAGGAGCAGTGATATACGCAGTTTAAAAGAATGCATTCTGATAGTGCCGGGAAAATGGGGTCACTTTAACGGGCAATATAAGGCACTAATTAGTGTTCGGCTGAAGCCAATACCAAAATTAAGTGTGCCCAGTCACATGATCTCGTAGATTATGCAATAAAATTATGAGTTTTTGACGAGGTACACTTTGTTTCAAATGTACATTTACTTTCCAACATCTTCTAAAAGCGTTGAAAACTTGCGCGAAATGTGATGATTCTCATTATGCAGCTAATTTAATTGTAATTGTAATTATTGCATCAAAATTTCAAAAATGGTTGCTTATGTTGTGTATTTTGATACGGCGTGGAAAAATATTGTTATGTGCCGTTAATTTGAAAAGTTCGTTGAATAAAGGACGTTATCTTTCTGGTTATAGATCACCTTTTGCCGCATGTATTAAAGATTCTTTGACTTTTGGCGAATGCGCGGCTAGAATATACGCAGCCAGAAATCCGGCCAAATCCGTGGCTACCTTGAGCCAGATCTATTAACGCGTACATATCACATACATGTATTGACATATCAACGGGCGAGTCTGCACGTTTCCTCCATAAACATGGCCAAGGATTCCTACTCGTTTTCTCCCCGTGCATCTTACACTGTCTTAATCATACTAACTCTCGTGTATCGTCAAAAGATAGTGCTTGCTGAAGAATGGGAATGTCACATGGAAGAAGGAAATTGTGATTCAAAAGATAGTTTCGAGGACGGAAAGACCAAATATCATCTAAATAGGCCTACCACCACCCCGGCTCCAGGTAATAAAAAGATAGTGGATATTTTGCCGGAGGTCTCTGTAAGATAGGGCTGAATTATAAGATGTATTAAATTCCCACCAGAAGTTGTGAAGCACGTTTGGTGTAGTGGTTAAGCAATGAGCGGATGACTCGGGTTCGATCCCAATTCCCGCCACATTTTCAAGGTTTTTTTGCCATCCCCAAATGGGCACAATTGCAGAATACCCCGCCACTCAAATCTATCCACCTCGTACCCGACTACGAGGTCACGGTTGATTGACCTCAATAAACATTCTCAGCGCTACTTGTGTGTACTATGCGTCATGCTCCATTGCACTCACACTTCGTGACCGCGTAGCCGCCAACAGGGTAGTTGGTTTGGACTTAAAATTTTTTCAGCAACTCCCATTCCTTTTGTGTTGCTTCGTTCTCAAGCATATTCAAGGGGACTCCCACTCCGTAGCCTTGTAGCCGCCAACAGGGTGGTTGGTTTGGACTTGGAATTTTTTCAGGAACTCCCATTCATTTTGTGTTGCTTCGTTCTCAAATAATGGACCCCCCACTCAGTATCCGCGTAGCTGGCAATGGACTTGAAGTGTTTCTTTTGCAGTGATTCCAACCTCGTAGCCAGTGATTTTAGGGGTGTATTTCCGAGTGGCGGGGTATTCTGCAATTACTCCCCCAAATAAATAAGAATATGTTTAAGTACAAAAAACCAGTAACTGCGCATGTTCAGTGCATATCCGGCAAACTAACGTTTACTAAAGGTTTGCCGTCTCCGGCAAAATATCCACTGCCTAATAAAAATGGTAATCCTTACTTTTAGGACACCTCTATTTTTTACAAGTTCTGTTCAAAACTGACTTTTGCAGATGTCTGGGAAAGGTTTACATATACGAAGTTCACTCAACACTCTGTGTACAAACCCTATGAGAGTGGACTGATAAATTCTAAGTGTTTTCTAAGAAAATGCTTGTATTTTCTCACTGCTCAAAGTGACTTTGATGACATGAAATTGCTATCTGGGGGCTTGTTACTGTTAGTCAATACAGAGGAAAATTAGTGAACTTCGCATATGGTAATCTTGCCGATGTCTGTCCAGTACCAAAGTGACTTTTGTAGGCTAAAGCAGTCTTTTTTCTTCATATAAACTCATGTTAGTAGTAATTTTGAAAGCACTTTCAAAGAAAATGTGACTTTCCTACCTTTTTTCGCAGTCAGACGTGCATGTTGTAGTTCTCACAACACGGTGAAAGCCCTACATAATGAAAGCCCGATGCTGATTGGCTGCTAAAAAAAATAGATAAGATGTTTATTTTTTATCAGCCAATCAGCTACAAGCTTTCATTGCATCGAGCTTTCACATTTGCCATCTTGGTTTTTGAGTCTGAAAGCCCTACATAATGAAAGCCCGATGCTGATTGGCTGCCAAAAATAAATAAATAAGATGTTTATTTGTTATCAGCCAATCAGCAACGAGCTTTTATTGCATCGAGCTTTCACGTTCGCCATCTTGGTTTTTGAGTCTGTTTTCTGGTTGTCATCGTCGTCTTTTACCCCTGAATTTCCCTCATAAATCAAAGCCCAGCCCTCTTTCCACAAAATTAATCCTGCTGATATTCAAGAAGGTGTCATTGCTAATTGTTCAGATGTGCCAAGAAGTATCAGAATGTCAATTTTGGGTGTCATTTAGTCAACTGTTTCGTTGTGTCTTTCCCTTCCTATATAGGAACGGGATCCTATAAAAGTAAGGATTACCGTTTGCCGGCGGCAATCCATATCAACAGAAGGCACTGTACTCTTTATTTCCCACCAGAAGTTGTGTAGCACACATTTGGTGGTGTGGTTAAGCAACGGCTCTTGTGAGCGGGATGACCAGGGTTTTACTTCTAGAATTAGAAGGCTCTCTCTCTGTCAGCCTTCTAGCTACTCCTAGAACTATGAGGCTCCACGTAGTGGAGCCTCATAGATTAAGAACCCCCGCAAAATTGTTATCAACACTAATTAAGTACAAAAACGTCCATCAAAATGCAGACATTTCCCACAGAACCGCTGCACAGTTTGCCCCCAAACTCCGTACTACACCTCATGACATACACTCAAAATACATTCCGTAAGAATTTTTTATTGGGGACTAATCCAAAAGAGATGAAGCGATCCGGAACTAGCAAAACGACTGTAATAGAAATAAGGGATAAATATGTGTTCGAGAGATATTATAACACTCTGTTTAAGACCGTTACAAGTGGTCAGTTTTGGTAGACTGTTTTTAAATTTGTCAAAAAAAATGTTGAAAAGATTCATCAGTAAACAGTCCACAATGGTCCACCAAAACTGACAACATAGTTGTATCGACACAGCCAGCGTATTCAGCACTAAGGTTGAAACGATATGCCTGTGTCACGATACGATACGTATCACGATACATATCAAACAATACGATATATATCGCGATATATTTTGGTATAAAAAATAAATTAAATCATAACATATGAACTAAATCAGGGTCTAAGTCCTCTTTAATCTGTCTCTACTCGTTTCTGATAATACACAAATACAGTAAGGTACTACCGTAATTTTCGGAATATAAGCCGCACAGCGTATAAGCCGCAGCACGCAAAAATCTGCAAATTATTTTTGCACAAACGCATCGGGGTACGCCTGGCTGGCCGACGGACGGCATGGTTCTCCCCACGTACAAACGTGCGTATCGGGTATCGGCCCGATACGCTGGAATTGCGGCCGGCCCGATACGCCGACAAAAAAATGCCGATCACATTTTTTAGCCCCTGATTCGCACAATATAATTATCATACACGCCATTAAAATGCACAATTTGATCGCCATTATTTCAAAATCTTGACCAAAATCCTGTTTTTCCGATGCATGTGTGATCAAAATGCATACGATGACGTGTTCTGTCGACCACCAGCAGCACCCAGCTAACATACAGCATGGTACACTGGTTCCCTTCGCCAGCTAACGGAATCAATGCTATGATGAAGGACCGGAACCAGTGACTACTGCCCCTCTCTGGTCCATACTTCGTATCATACAGCATGATGATGTAGTGGGCCAAAGTTGGATCGTAAAAATATTACCAAATAAACATCGCTGGAGAAAGAGAATTTCTGCGAATTAATTCACAGAACGTGATCTTTACTTTCTGTGTATGTGTTTTCCATTAAAATGACGAGATTGCAAAGCTCGAACTTGTGGCGAAACATCGTAGCGTGTTTCTGCAGTAGTGCAAGATTTTGGGCCACGTGGCCCATGAGCACGGCGCGATGTTCAGCCAGCCAGGCGGAATGTTGGTGGTGCCAGCGGCCGTGATGTATGTTAAGCATAAAGCGGAATCACCGACCTCAAATATATTTTTAATTAGGTGAGGCATGTTTTAATCACTTTTGATAGCCAGTCTTGATAATTTTCGTGGCGCAAATGAAAATAATCCAGGCACAAAATAAACATGATTCCTTGCTCTATGATTAGTACGAATGATGCTCAATTAATCAGCACCCCAAAAAAATTGGCGAAATAATTTTTCGACCTTTTGAAAGGCATGTTATCGGAGGCAAAAGTTGTTTTTTTCTCCACCTTAATTTCTTAATTTGAAACTTACATGTAAATGTAATTCATACTTTTCTAGTTAGGAAGCAATGAAAAACAGGTTGTGAAATGTTAATTTTTTTTAAGTTAACAATTTTGATTTTTGTTCTTTAATTACAAAAATATTAGTGACCTACAAGATCTCCTCTGAATTTCAAGGACAAATCTTAAGATAAAGACCCTTAGTATAGCTCTAAAATACACCAGAGAGCTTCTACACTTCAAACATTTTCGGGTTGTTGAATCACAGCAAATCTTCCCCCACATGTTTGAAAAAATCCTGGGGAGAACCCTGGCCGACGCTACAAATTAATTTGGATTGAAATGTATCGATTGAATATCTTCAATGCTTGAATAGTGGTTTTATACATTTTTTTTGCGAAAGAACACGCATGGGCATGCAGAACTGAAATGAAAAAAAAAATTACAATATTATTATAAAATTATTTCCCTACCTACCTACCATGCCTACCTGGAATTTTTTTCAGGCCGTTACCATAAACACACCATTTTTTTTGTTTGGCCTGAGAAATAAACTACGGGAATTACTGCCGGCTGTTCCGTCCGGTGAAGAAAACGGACATGACGGAGAGTCCGCATGAACTTTTCACGTGCGTGCGCTCGGAAAGGTGAGACTTCAACTCTTCGCATTATTATTTTTACATTTCGTGCTTATCATGCATCGCAGTTGCTTGCAATTTTCTTTCGGTGCACTGCTGCTGTTATTTATTATATTATTATTAATAATATCGATATCAAACATTCGTACCGATATATCGTATCGTGAACGAATGTATCGCGATGCACCGATATATCGATGTATCGTTTCAGCCTTATTCAGCACACCAAAGTGACATACATCATGATGTACATACACTGTTTTGTGATGCAAAGCTAGCTCCCCTCTATCCCAAATGGTCGAGCCGAATGTAGAGTTGACCTGCTGAGGTCACGCGAAGATCAGCGTACGCGCAACGTACGTAAACACACATGAACATGACCGCTGTATTCGTCGGATCAGCATCGCGAGGTTGGTGAGTAAAAACTCAGATTTTCCACCCAAAAAATTGTCTCGTGATCCAAATGTCAATCATTCTAAAACATGTCAGAGTTATAGATCAACCTGCTCAACTATTTTGGTGGTTTTGTGTTACACAAAGTGGAATTTCAGACAAAGGTATTTCGTCTATCAAAGGGCATTTCCAAAAGCCATAGCTTGCTGACCCCCGAAAAATCACCATGCTTATTTGAAGTATTTTACTCATGCAAGCGCGACAGCGGTCGATTTACCTCTCACGTGACTTCTCGCGCTTACTCGAGCCTGGCCCAAGTGACCGACTCACCAAGCCGGTTACTTCAGTAAGTATCCCATAAGGTCATGCAACGTCTGGTGGGTGCCTCAGGCCGTGTCCGCAACGGGCTTCCACGGAGCATAGAGCTACAAACCCTATGTAGCCCTATGCACGGAACTACGGCTGCGAATTATTGTCAGCGCGTCCCCGCGTATTTTCACTGGGCTTGGACTTGATCTAGACATAATTGATTCAGATGCAGCCTGGGAATTTGCAAAAATGTTGCAACTTGACGCCAAAGTCTATGGAGAGTCAAGCAATTTTACTAACAAAAATGGAAATATTTCTCAGTCCTAGATTCATGATGATCATCATTTTTGCAGTCAGTATACAGAGTTGGTCACAGCACCGAGACAGCTCTGCTCAGGGTACACAATGACATCCTCCGTGCAATGGACAACAGCAGAGCTGTTGTCTTAGTAATGCTTGATCTCTCTGCTGCTTTTGATACTCTTGATCACATATCATACTGCAACGCTTTCGTGATCGATTTGGAATCACTGGAACAGCCCTTCAGTGGTTCTCGTCCTACTTCACAGGAAGAACACATTGGGTTCATGCTGCAGGTGCCAACTCCGTTGTCCATCACCTTGAGTTTGGTGTCCCTCAAGGATCTGTTATCAGTCCACGTGCTTTCACCATGTACGTTACTCCTATTGGGGACATCCTTCATCGGCATGGAGTAAGTTACCACATGTACATGTATGCTGATGACATTCAAATCTACCTGGATTTTAATCCTACCATTCCGTGTGATGCTGAGTGCTGCCTGTTTAGGCTATCCAACTATCTATGTTCAAACCTGGGTGCTTGCAAACAAACTCATGCTCGTCGCCATATCATTCCAGACATCTTCAGCCACCAACCCTCACGATAGGCAACACACCATCAATCCTGTCTCATCTGTTCGGAACTAGGGAGTAACCTTTGACAACTCTAGGCCTGTTTGTTTACGGTTTTGACTGGAACCGGGTACCCTTTCCCGGTCAAGGTCGGGTACCCGTAAAAGCCCCCCCCCCCCAAAAAAAACCCGGAAGTAAGTGTTTTCATTTATAACGCCAACCCGGAAGTAAGTGCTTTCGTTTCTAAATGCCCCATTGTGTTCTATAATGCTTTCTGTACAGGTGTACCGATTTGCAAAAGGTTGATTTGTCAGTAAATGTAGCATGCATGCAGCGCGCGCAGCGTGGTCGGCTTACTCGGCTAGGAATGCGTATGACGACCGGTGTCACTGTCTCACTTTTCCTAAGATTTACAAAGTTCAAAGTGAATTACCGATCATTCACTGAAAACTCCATCTTGCAGTTTTTAGTTTGTATTCAGTTTTGTTGACTATCTTTGAAGTTTGAATTGATGCGTCTCCAAAAGCACGAAAGTTGACCCATTGTATGTGTTTTTAATAAGTTTCTCGTAGCGGGCCGCCAAGAAATGATCTTCTTTGATGCACCGCAGATAGTGGAATAAACAAACGATACTAAGTGATTGGCGTTTTAATTGCAGTCACGCACAATAAAAAAAGATGACAAAATGTAAGCCCAAGTTACTTTTCTGTGTCTGTGTGATTATTTCTTGTCCCTGACATTCCCTGTCTCATAACCTTGCTGTCCGGTGATCATCATGCCACGTTCAGGAAGTAGCCACGTTTGGTCACATTTTGAGAAAAAGTCAAAACTGTTTGCTAATTAACTGTTTTTCTTTAACCCGATTTGTTCTGATGTACGATGTCTTAAAGCCTGAGAAAGTTTTAAGGGCATTTATAATTTCCTATGATCGAACAAATTGTAGATAAAAAATATACCTTTAACAACAAATGATATAATAAAAATATTAACCGCTCGCCAATATTTTCTGCGGAACTGGCCAATCACAACGCACGTAAGAGGTGCAACTTGACTAGCGATTAGCATAGTACAGCAAGCATGCGCCGGGTCCCTATGATAAAGCACAACACCATTTGTAGCACGTGCTTTCAACTTACCGTGTACTGACTGCCGTGCCGGTGTCATGGTCTCACTTCTCAGGCGTGCTAGCTTCTCCGAACGTGACTTCTCCGGCGTGCTAGCTTCTCTGAAAGGGAAATTTTGCTTCAACACGCATGCACAAAATTGCGCAGTGGTGTACATTTTCATCAACTTTATTTGTGTGCTGAGTTCTTTGGGGTTGTACTGTATGCATGGTTACATGGTACCAGTCGAATTCAGAATTTTCGTGGCGCACAACTCTCGCTAACCAAAAAAGAATTGAACTGCGCATTTATTTTAAGCCGCATGGTTGCGAAAATAAAGACAAAATGGACAACGAACGAGCAAGGAACACGGACCAAGGATTTCGTTCTTAATTATTCCTCCATAAACACACACACACACACAGTCTTTTTTTGATATGCTACTAGGAATTGGTTTTGTGTTTTCCTTTGTTCCCTGATCTAAACCTTTCCCATAGACTTAGTGCACAAACCGGCATTTGAGGACAATAGGCACCGTCGTTCAAGGATGAATGGCCCCTTTGTGCTCCTTTTGTTGTCTGTCCTCGAGTGTAATACAATACAGAAACACACACCCATACATGCATGACGCTGGGAACACAAATCAGAATGCTTGCAAGACCATGCGGGAAGTGTTACATAACACATTCTTGGATGTCCCTCCCCTCACTGTGTTATTAATTGGCTTGGTAATACTGCCCGAGGAAAAGTAAGCACAGCGGACACATCAGTATGTATCGTGCTCATGTAACGTGCACTGTAACGTGCTCAACTGTCCGCCGAATCCACCCGGAGAAGCTAGCACGATGGAGAAGTGAGACCGTGACACCGGTCGTCGTACGCATGCCTAGCCGAGTAAGCCGACCACGCTGCGCGCGCTGCATGCATGCTACATTTACTGACAAATCAACCTTTAGCAAATCGGTAAACCTGCACAGAAAGCATTATAGAACACAATGGGGCGTTTAGAAATGAAAGCACTTACTTCCGGGTTGGCGTTATAAATGAAAACACTTACTTCCGGGTTTTTTTGGGGGGGGGGGGGAGGGCTTTTACGGGTACCTGGGTACCCGACCTTGACCGGGAAAGGGTACCCGGTTCCAGTCAAAACCGTAAACAAACAGGCCTAATGCATACGTGAGGAATGTGAACCTTCAACCAATGAAACGTTAAAAAGCACCGGATTTCATGGGAGTCCGAATTTCATGTGACACTGGAAAAGTGTTTAAGACCAGCTATAGCCATGTCTTTATCATCCGTTTAAGACTGGCCACATGATGGGCTCTCGACCAATAGGAATGCGTAGACTGTCTTAGGTAGGCCTATTTATGAATAATAATTAATATTCGTCCAGGCAGCTATAACGACGCTCTTATGTAATGACGCACTCACCTTTCACGTTGAATAGCGCGGCGCGCATGTGCCGACGCGACCAGCACACACTTGCAGCCTGGAAAGTCGCACCTGAATGAGCACTCACATAAAAATGTGGAAATCAAGGCTTGGCCGGCAACTTATGGAAAATCAATAATTCTGTTATTTTATATGGTGTCCTAAATCGGCCATCTCGCGTCTCGCGTCTCGCATCTCGCATCTCTCGTCTCGCATATTTACAACTGGACACCTAAGCACCAAGAAAAACTTTTGTTTTGGTATAGTCAGGGTTCAAATATAGCAGAAACAATACCTCAAGTGTGGATGTAACGGTGTAAAAATCACTCAATGGAAGTGTGACATTTGGGTTTTACACCATGTAAATGTTACGTCCACACAACCAAGCTATCATTTCTGTTCCATTTGATGTCTGACTACCATAACAACAGTTTTTCTTATTGTGTTGCATCTATAGTAAGAAGTACGCAAAGTAAATTTGGGTAATGTTTCGCAGAATTTTTTTTTTTTTTTACAAATGTCATATTTGGACGTAACACTGACACGGTGTAAATGTTACGTCCAAAATGAAATTTTTTGCTCATATTTTTGGCAAAATACATACAGTACCGGCTAATCTGACGGTCCTTTGTAGTGTACTAAAATTCATCTTCACCTAATATTTATCATTACTTAGTCTCTGGTGATTGCATCCCATAACGTCAGTGCTCTTGCACTAACACATTTCACTAAAGCCTTTGACATGGTGAATTATGAGGGGCCGTATCATAAGTCCGACGCCTCGTAAGTCCGCAATTTTGGATTGATGAGGCGTCGGACTTGAGCGGACCCCAATCATAAAATTGCTATTGACAAACTTTTGGAGTTAGGTATATCACCAACTATTGTGCAATTGATTGCTTGGGTTTTTTTTAACAGTCGTCAACAAAGTGTAAGGTATGAACAAACATTTTCTGATTGGCATACTCTTTCTTGGGGTGTGCCTCAAGGTACTAAATTCGAACCTGTTACAGTCGAACACCTTGATAAAAAGGTCCTTGGGACTTAACGAATTACCTTGATATAACAGGTACATGTACCTTGTATTACCTTGATAGGAAAACAAAGGAAAACAAAGAAAAACAAAGAGTTCGGTTGTATTAACAGTGCTCTTCTTGTCTGGGTTCGAATGTATTTTTCTTGTGTTTATTAATAATGCTGTTGATTCTACTCAGACTAAATGCTGGAAATATGTAGACGATCTCACTCTCGGCGAAAATAGACACATCAATGGTTTACAAGTAGGATTCAGGCAGATTTAAATAATCTCAATAACTGGGCTTTGGCAAATAAATTTCATTTGAACTCTTCATAATGTAACACCATGCAGGCGTACTTTGCAAACAAATCTTCCGTTCATCTCAATAAGGTTACCATTGTTCAGTTGTTAGGTGTTTAATACTTTGCAACAAAATTTAAAATGGGATGCCCATGTTGTGGAGATTGTGGAAAACAAAAGTCAACAAGAAGCGTTTCTTGTTAAGGAAACTTGAAATGACAGGGTTAACTGACAACGAACTTGTGACTGTTTACAAAGATAAGAAGTTTACAAAGTAGAATTTGCTGCCTCATTATGACACTCGGGTATCACCACAACTCTCTCTAACCTATTGGAATTAATCCAAAGAAGAGTGTGCCCCATTATTTTGGGTCAAAAATATACTGCATTATGAACAAGCTTTTATTACTTTTGGTCTGGAACCCTTGGACATACGCAGAACCTCCCTTTGTAACAAATTTGCAATGAAATCTTTTAAATCGAGTAAATTAATGAATGGCTCGTCAAATCTGAAAGCACCGGTAGGAATCTCCGGTCCAAAAGAACACTTCATGTTCCATCTTTTTGATAGCTTGCAGAAAGTTGAGTATTTTTTTAAACCAGTGTTGGAATTTCTAAGATCATGAATTCTAATAACAGAAAATGGAAAGTATTGTTGTCCACTTTTGGCGTTCAATAAAACTAGACGTATGTCAATGTCCGTATTGCACACAGGAAATACACTGCCTATAAATAGCGTATTATTGTTGGAAGCGCGCACGCCATCAAAGTAAACATATCAAATTCATAGATCAAATTACATTTGACGTGAGATGCGAGACGCGAGATGCGAGATGTGAGACGCGAGACGCAAGATACGAGATGCAAGATTTTGAAAGCGAGATGCAAGATTTTGAAGGCGAGATGCAAGATTTTAAAGGCGAGACGCGACATGCGATATGCGATATGGCAGATTTGGGACACCATAATTTTATTAGCTAATTTACTAGATACAAAGTCGATGGCCCGCACTGAGTTGACTCTACATGCTGGGCCATACGTGTATGTACATTGATTCCCAAAAGTGAGGATTTGAAAATAAAAAAAACCAATTTATTTCAATCATTCCAACTCATACTCGGACTTACATGTACCTCTCAATTTTTTCCCCCAAATTAGGACTTTCCTGTGCTTCCTTCTGGTGAAATTTGGCTCTTTAAAAAAAAAAAAAATTGGTCAATTGAAGTGGAAGTTCATGACAGGCAGCTAGCCGAGTTGAAGTTGTCTGGTTCTCTGACCATAATATTTCGCTTTCTTTAGCATACATGTACACACATGAGGGGTACCGTGCATGGTAAATTATATCCGAAAAAAACATCGCATACGTGTGCGATCAGAACAGCCAGCCAATCACAGTGCGCCTCGATTTAGCATACTATAATTAAGATGCGCGCACTGTGATTGGCTGGCTCTTCTGATCCTGCATGGGATTTTTTTTTCTCAGATATGATACAGCCATAACCAGGCGCGTTCACGTATGTGCATTAAAGAAAGGGAAATATTTTGGTTGGGGTGGAACCAGACTACTTATACTTAGCCTTGGTCAAGGTGCTAGTTGTACTCATCCGGCCGTAGCGCGGTAAACAATATCCTCGCTAGCGTATTCATGCAGTGTATTAAAAATACAGCGCGAACAGGGACCTCACGTGGCCACTATTTTTATGCAAATCAGTTGGACTCAATCTAGCGTCTTGGTTCAATCGTCAGGTTTTGGGGGGTGGTGCTCATTAAATGTTAATAGCCTAAGCTGACCTTACATGTCGTTTTCTTATTGGTCGATCGTTACTTGGAAACTTGCATAGTGAAACGTGGCACCCGTGCACAATGCATACACACTCGTTGTGTGTCTCTGCACGCGCACCAGTGCACAAAAACTGTGGTTTCTGTCACATCCGCAAAAGGCGAATAGCTGCAAATAATTTGATGACGTCAGGATTTACCAAGGTGTTATTGGACACTCCACATGTTAGCCCTGCCTACACTTATCAGTATTCGCATACGAGGCCGTGCGCTAGAAATCCAGCGCAAAATAAAGAAAGACAAGCTTTTGCCGATGATTGAACCAAGGCGCTAGATTGGGTCCAACTGATTTGCATAAAAACAGTGGCCGTGTGAGGTCACTGTTCGCGCTGTATTTTTAATGCACTGCATGCATAGCGCTAGCCAGGATATCGTTTACCACGCTACGGCGGATGAGTAGGCGTACTCCTAGTGCCTTGACCAAGGCTAACTTATACTCGGCAAGCTGCCTGTACTGTCATGTCATGACCACTTCGGTTGACAAAATTAATTTTTTTTAAGAGACGAATTTCACCAGAAGGAAGCACGGGAAAGTCCTAATTTTGGGGGAATATTGAGAGGTACATGTACAGGTACGGTAAGTGAACCTTCGGAGTATGAGTTGGAAAGATTGAAATAAAATTTTGGGTTTTTTTATTTGCAAATCCTCACTTTTGGGAATCAATATACATATGGCCCAGCATGTGGAGTCTACTCAGTGCAGGCCATAGACTAGGGCTAACATTGCCCGTAAAAATTGCAGTCATTGGCCGTGAGAGACTTTTGAAAGTGGCCCTCTGCCGAACGATATCCCAGCAATCAGTAAGGAGCCCCAAGTAGCACATGTTTCTTATGTGGGTGTAAAAAACATTTCTTAATGTTTACGTTAGGCAGATTAAGGCCTATGCTATAATAAGTGATTAATCTAGGAAATGGGTGCAATAAGGTGCACATGTACTAATATGTTGTCATGGTTTGAGGTCAATTTATCAATAAATAACTGTTTGTTTTTTAAAACTGATTACAGCTTATTGTAATCGGGGCACAGTAAATACCTAAAATGATTGACAGCCTTATGGGTGGGTTGGGGGTTTAGGGTCTGTTTTCTCTCTCTCTTGAGTCATCCAATGCCTTGAGGCGTTGGTGGAGTAATCACGAAGTCCATTCGCCAGCATACTCTGTCCCTCATTGCCGACAGTAGCTCGTTTCCCTCGAGCCCAGTGTCCTTCTCCAGGAGCATCTTTAGAGTGATGTGTGGTCGGCCGACTCGGCGCTTCGCCTCAGGTGACCATAGCAGGAGCTTAGCTGCGGGTTCGTCGTGTCCGGAAACGTGGCCTGCGAGAGCGAGACGGTGAGGCTTGATGACGGAGGAGATGCGAGGAAGTTTTGCGTACAGTTTCTTGTTTGTCGTGTGTGATTTCCGTGACACATTGTATATGGCGTGTAATTCCCATCGAGGGATTTCCGAAGGGAGACATTCAGAGTCCACGAGTCGGATCCATAGAGGAGGATGGTTTCAACTGTGGCTTTGAAAACTTTCGTCTTCGTGTCCTTATTGATTGGTGCTTTCCAAACCTTGTGTAGGGCGTTTATTGCACCCCATGCTTGACCTATGCGTGTCTTCACGTCTTGCATGGAGTTCTCGAGTCCGCCGAGATACTTGAAATCCTGGACAAGCGTGATTGGGGAACCGTCAAGGGCATGAAGAAGCCCGACCGTTGATGGTTCAAGTGCATATATTTTGTCTTTTCCGAGTTGAGGAAGAGGCCGACATCCTGGCTGGCTTTCTCGACTCTCTTCAAAATGTCTTGCGCGGCTTTCAGTGAGTTTTCCAACAGGGCAATGTCGTCTGCGTAGTCAAGGTCAGGCAACACCACAGCTGGGTGGTGACTGCTTCGACGACGTTTCAGAGTCAGGCCATCAGATGGGAGAAGTGCTGATCGGAGAGCGTAGTCTTGTACGACTATGAAAAGGAATGGCGAGAGAGGGTCACCCTGAAGTACGTCGGTGTTGATCGCGAATGTGTCTGTTTCGCCTTCAGGGAAGATCACAAGTGCAGACGTGTCTACGTACATCACTCGTATCGCATCTACTAGCTCAGTAGGGATTCCATATGCTTCAAGGATTTGGAGCATTTTGTTACGGTCGATTAAATTCAAAGCCTTGCGGAAGTCGATGAAGATCAGGGCTGCTTCCATATCGTGATTTTTCAGTTCTTAACGATTCGGCGCAGCGCAAGGATGTGTGCTGACGTGGATCTGTCTTGGTGAAAACCATTTTGGTTGGGGCGGAGAAATTTGTCGATTACTGGACGGATTCTGTTGAGAAGGAGGCGATTATGCACCTTCGCAGCCACTTTGGTCAGTGAGATACCTCGATAGCTGTCTGGCTTAGTCAAGTTTCCTTTCTTAGGAACTGGAGTAAGGCTGGAGATACCCCACTCCTTAGGATGGTTGCCATTATATGTTGCATTGCAGAATTTTCTAAGGCTCTTCTTTGCTTTGGGAAGCTTCCAGAACTCGACAGGCAAACCGTCGAGACCTGGGGCTTTACCGCACTTCATTTGTCGCACTGCCAAATCGACTTCGGCTTGCAAGAACTCGCCATGTTGGATGTCTTCAAAAACATCGAAGACCTTCTCGATAGTGGGGGAGTCGCTTCCTTGGAAAGGGTCAGCGTTGAGCAGTTTTTGAAGTGGTTCTCCCAGGCTTTGAGTCTATTTTCACCTTCGATGAATACAACACTCTTTGATTTTTCGCCCGATAGGACTTTCACAAGTTCCCACACGTTCTTTACAGCAGCAGGAGATGTGGGGTTTTCGAAGGCACGGAGTGAATTGTTGATGTGTTGGTCTTCACACCTGTCAAAGGTTTTACGGAGGTTGGTTTGGGCAGTCTGCACAGTGGTTGTGCTTGAGCGGAGTGTTGCTTTCCTGGCTGTAACAACTGGATCGGAGTCAACAGTCTTGGCATGGGGAGTGAGTTTCGGTGGAAGAAGTTCAGCCCCAACCTTGTTGGAGATTGTGACAAACGCAGGGTAGGTTTGATCAACAAAGGGTAGATCCTTGAATCTGGACGCTATTGTGTCGTCAATACGGGATGCGAGGTCGGGATCAACTTTCAATGCACGCCAGAACAGTTTCTTCCGGGGGGCTGACTTTGGACAGCGAAGACTGACACGAAACGTGGCTGAAACGATCCTATGGTCACTCCCAATAGGATTGGAGGAAGAGTAAGCCTGACAGTCTAAGACACTGTTTCTCCATCGTTTACGGACGAGGACAAAGTCGATTTGAGAAAAATGGCCTTTTTGTGATCTCCGCGTCCATAGTTTGTTCTTGGGTTTCTGGAAGATGGTGTTACAGACAATCAGTATGTGTTCCTCGATAAAGTCGACTAGATGACAACCATTACGGTTGGTGGTTTTGTGATAAGAGAACTTGTCAGACAGCTGAGCGTTCATGTCTCCACCAATCTGCAGAACGGAATGGAGAGGAATGTCCTGGACAGTATTGCTCAGATTCTGATAGAAGTCGATCACGACGTCTTCAGGCATAGCATTATGCGGGGCGTGACAGGATATCACTGATGTTTTTGCGTTCCCCTTGAAGGTGGCGATTACAATGCGTTCGTTAATCTTCTTGACGGACAGCAGTAGAGGAAGAAGTTCAGAGTTAACTGTGATGGCCACACCTCGGGTGGCGGCACCCTGGTTGTTCCTCACAGCCGACGAAGAGAACAGTGTGCAGGCACCGAGATTGTGAGATACGATTTCCAGATCAGATTCGCTGTGTACGAAACGATGTTCCTGGACGCAGATGATGGAAATCTCGTAGTTGCTCATATGCTTGTTTAGCTCAGCACAAGATGAGGCACTATTAAGAGTTCTACAGTTTAGCTAGCCATTTTGTACAAATGGCCAGGTCTGGAGAGGCCTTTCTTCGGTCGAGGTTTGGAGCAGGCTCGTCCCGATGGATTTGGAACTGGCACGACATGGGATGCAGTAGGCGCATCTTCTGGACACTCGAAGGGCAGAGAATCAAGGGCTTTAACCTTGGTGCTGTATGTGGACTTCATGATACTTTTCTAATAGCTAAATACGTATGCGGTACCCCAGGCCTGTGTACAACTATTTAACCCATAGTTGGGAAATATCTTGGTGAGGTAAGTTTAAAACAGGGCCACCACGCGAAGGTCCCAAGAAACCAGCCCCAAACAGGGTCTGTTTTATGGACTGAAAACCTAGGTATGATAGAAAAAAACCCTGATTATTCCAATAGGCCTAAATTAAGTTAGATCTATTAATTATTTCAATTTATTTAAAAAAAAATCATTTTCAGAAGACAGAATTCTTGAGTCGTGGATATTCGTATTTATATACTTGTGGCCTGAAAAGGAGGGGCCTCTTGACAGACAGGAAAATTACCATAATGTTCCTGCATATTTAATGAACAAGAAAATAGCCAAGTTGTAATTGTTTTGTATAATATTTATATATTGTTTATTGTTTTATTGCATCTTAATTTTCATTTTCATTTTATTCTATAGAGCCAATGACATATAAATAATTTTGTTTCTATGAAATTAAAAGTAGTGTCTCAATTTTTACATGATAAAGGCATGTTGTAAAATTACAACTGTTTAATTTGAAGTAATGCAATATATTATCAAGCTGTTTGTGATATAACAGCAATTGGAACTTTAAAAAATTATATAAACTACACAGAAATTGCATGTTTGATTCACAAAGGACTTATCATTTATCAAAATGGCTACTTTAATCAAGGTGGCATGTTATGGCCACTGTAGTTTTCAGTGTTTGGAAAGGTGCGTCATTGCACATTCCAAACTTCCTTGAATGGGTGCCATGTTAGTTTGGCTTGTGCAAAACAAACCAGGTGAGCTCGGGCAGTGATAAACATGGTGATGTATTGCTGAAAAGAAATGTAATGTGAAAGGTATCAATATATTCCTTAGTTGTCCAACAGTTCAGCAGAAACTCTTATGTGCGTCATTATACCTTCCTCGAGGATATAGCAATATTACATCATTTTTAATTTGTTGGTAAATATGGTTGAATTATACATCAAATTAAAGCTCTTGATGGAAGAAAGACAATGGTGCAAAAATAAATGCCATATTAGCTCTACTGAGTGGAGCGCTGGAACTTCAGTATCCTCCGTACAAGCGCTCCACCATCACTGACACATGTTATGCGTTTTTGTGCAAACCTTTGGGGAGAAAAGGCCCCCACAAAACGGTAAAGAGAGTACCAATGAGTAAAACAGTTACCCTGGACAGATCTACATGTACACATTCATGACATGCCATAAGACCCCTTACATTGTTCCCAACAAGCGGAATTTTGAAAAAAACACAATATATTTTGATAAACTTACCGCTCACAGTTACATGTGTCTACATGTACCGAGTTGTGCCATCCATTTCTTGGATAGATCGTCGAGCACGTGTGTGAGGTCACTATCACTATCACTAAACAAGTTGCGCTGAATCAATGACTGTTGCGTGTAGTGATATGTGCTCCGTGCCAACAGCCCATACTATCATACGGTGCGGGGCACATACACTACACGCAACAGTCATTGATTCAGCGCAACTTGTCTAAGTTTCTTTGATAATGAGGTCACACGCGCTCGACGATCTGTCCAAGAAATAGATGGCACAACTCGGTAGACACAGTAAGTTTATCAGAATATTTTTTTTTTTCAAAATTACCGTTTGTTGGGAACAATTTAAGGGGTCTCATGGCATGTCATGAATGTGTGGGTCTGTCCAGGGTAACTGTTTTGCTCACTTGTGTTTTCTTTACCAGGGGCCTTTTCTCCCCAAGGGTATTCACAAAAATGCGTACCGTGTGTCAGTGATTTAAATGTGTAATCAAAGATGCCGATTCAGTGGAGTGCTTGTACGGAGGGTACGGAAGTTCCAGCGCTCCACTCAGTAGAGCTAATGCCATGTGCTTTCCTTCAGGAGTTATGCCCTCCCAAAGACACCATACTCATGAAACTCCTCTGCCTTCTGGTCGTCATTTGAGTGAACGTCATTGTTTTCTTGGAAATGAACATACTGTTTATTTTTAGTTCCAATTTAGTCAAACTTAAAATCAAATTAAAGCTCTTGATGTGAGAAAGACAATAAATCTTTTGGACAATCGCAATGCATCATGGGAGCGGGAGTCTATGGCGCGGAACGTATGTTCGAGACTTTCACGTTTTTTCTCAAATAGGCCTTCACACATTAAATCTTCACACAATGTTTCTGAAGGTACAAAGAGAATACCTTTTGGTTTGGTAAAAACGTGAGTAATTCAGGGGAAATCAGTGGGGATTCCCTTCCAAATTGGATGACCGTAAAATCTCTCGGTCGGCCGTGTGTGCAGCGTGCGTGTGGCCGGCCGTGCACAGCTAGCCATGGCGCATGCAAGATCTACACACGGTGAACCTTCATTGGAAAGTTTCGATATGAACATGACGAATGATGAAAAACAAGATTTCCCATGATATTATTTTGATCCTGAAAAGAAGTTGGCTGACAAATATCATTTGAATGTGGATGTCTATGGTTGATTTGTTCCTCTTTCTGTAGTTAAAGCTTCTTGAGGACTTTTTGTAAGTTTCTTTATTAAAGGCAAAAGTTACATGTATTTTTAAATGTAAAATGCCCAGATTTGGCTGTTTTTTTTCTGAACTGTTTTTTGTTCATAGGTTTTATCCATTCCATTTTTTTCATCACTTCGATGTATTGTTGGGAATGTACATAATTATGTCCTGTTGGAAGATACTTATAAAATATCATGTCAGTCATTTTTAATACAAACAGTTTGTTTGTTTGTTTTTTTTTCCCGGTGGATTCAGGATACCTCCATATTGCACAAACTGGGGGATTTTGATGGATTCAGGATTGGAAGCCTAGTGGACAGTGGCGTAGCCACCGGGGGGGCGTGGGGGGGGGCAACCGTCCCCCCCATGAAACCTTGTCGCCCCCTCCAGTCGCCCCCCCACTGAGATTTTGAGTTTCTAAAAAAATATCATTGATCTACGTGACGCCATGGGCCCTATTATATTCTACAATGTATCTTTTGCTTAGAAAATATTGGTTAAAGTGGTCATAAATTGCCTCAGATAAACCACAGAGCATTTAGAATCCAAAATTTTTCGGGGCCCTTAAGCGGGCCCCGAACCCCACGCCTATAGCTCAGAATTCTGGTAGCTGATTCAATGACTCCAACCTCGAAAACAATGTTCACAAAATTTTCTCATGCCTTTAGCTGAGAAAACCTCGAAAATTATGTTTAAATTATTATCTTTTGTGCTAAGATAATTATTGGTTAAAGTGGTAAGAAATTGCCTCAGATCACACCACAGAGCATCAAAAATCCAATTTTTTTCGGGCCCTTAAGCGGGCCCCGAACCCCACGCCAATAGCTCAGAATACCGATAGCTGATTCAATGTCTCCAACCTCGAAAACGATGTTCAAATAATTATCTTTTGCCAAGAAAATATTAGTTAAAGCATGGAGGAAAGTTGTAAGAAATTGCTTCAAATCACACCACAGAACATCTAGAATCCATTTTTTTGGGGGCCCTTAAGCGGGCCCCGAACCCCACGCCGTAAGGGCTTCGCGCTTGCATCAGTTATGATCAAGGTATGTCCCTCCCCCCACACTTTTGAGAAGCGATTGACGCCTCTGCTTGATGCCCCCCCCATGAAATGTTCCAGCCCCCCCAGCGCCCCCTCACTGAAAAATTTCTGGCTACGCCACTGCTAGTGGAACTGGCGGATTTTGATGGATTCAGGATACCTCTATTTTGAGCTGTTGGGGGACTTTGATGGATTCAGGATCTCAACAGTTTAACTCTTTTGTAATGTTTGTGGTCAAGTAAATACTGCTGGCAGTAGCCCTGCCAAGTCTGTAACATACTGTACAAACATGTACACATATGTACTGGTTGGACTTGCATGGAGGGTCACGTGCTGGTGGAAAGATACAAATAATGCACAAAAACGTGACGAATGCAACGCCGTTTACGCGCAAAGAGCACCATGTGCATCGCTATTAATTATGTGTGCGTATCGCGTAAATTCTCGGTGCGCATTTTCAGCTTCGCGCGCAATGAGCTACATGTATGTCACGTGCTGGAGGAAAGATGCATTTAGCTCCATTACTTTGCGTTAATTTGTTGCGCGTCTACGAGAGACAACCAAAATGGCGGAGATTTATCGCACAGTGAATGGGCGCGTGTGGACGTGCTGCCGATCTAGTCTTTTCATTCTATATGGTTTACGGGCTGAAACACGCGCTAATGTCTTTCACACAAATTTTGTGCGCGAGATGTATTCACTTCGGTACTCCATGCTGGGGATCACCATGCATTGGTGTATTTTGATGGATCCTATGCAACAACACACATCACAATTTTCATGATAGCATGGTATCCTGAATCCGTCAAAATCCACCACAAATTTAGGTGATGGATTTTGAAGACTCTATGGAAAAACATGCTGTATTTTTTTTTATGCCACCATGGTATCCTGAATCCGCCAGAATCCATCAAGAGTTTTGCTGGTGGACTTTGGCGGATTCAGGATACATGTACCTCCAGTATCTACACTGGGGGATTTTGATGGACTCGGGGATACCAGCATTTTTTGCATGACAAAATTGGTGGATTTTGGCGGATTCAGGATACTTTCTAGTAAAAGAGCTCCAGGAGTTAGGGTTAATTTAGTTTAGTTGTATCTAATGAGTTAATTGATAGCAGATAAATTTCCCCCCCCCCAACATCTTTACCGTTTATATCACTCAAGTACATAACTACACAAAACTAAGAGGGTTAGACTTATTACAGTAGGCACATTGGTGCAACAATTAAAAAAACTGTTTTTCTATACCGAAATTATATCTTCAGACAGAAAACTGTTCATCATCTTGTAGCTTGTTTAGTACCCTTTCAGCTAATATAACACTTGTTATGAAAAGTGTTTCAGAAAGTACAGAAATTTAAGGGTACTACTTAACGGTAAATTATGTAGAAGTACCCCAAAAGCGAAAGACACTCAGATTATGTTCGCTGATACATTTTTACCATCGGCCATAAACAGCCTGGGTAAAATTGTCTATTTTCTTCATAAATTGGTACTCTGATTATTTGGCTACAAATATAATCAACCGGAAAAGTCGCGCAATTCATCATTGTGCCGAAAAAAATCAACTTTGTAAGCAGTACTCGGCTGGGATTTAACGTAAAACGCTGTCGCTGGCGACAAAGTGAACAGCGCCCTCTATTGTTGAGATTTGTCTAGCGTGATTGCTGTGTTGGGCTCGGTGTCAGCAGTTGCACTTCGGAAATTTGTGTAAGAAGGTTCAAATCTTGGGGCTCATGTGGGATTTATAGTTAACCATTATTAACGAAATTGAGCTGTAAACAAAACATACATGTAAGTCTTTCACACAAGCAGTCTTTCCCTAATCTTTTAACAGATTGTCTTAATTTCTTTAAAATGTTTAGTTCATAAGCCAAATCTTGTTTGAGATGGGGGAAAAAACTAAAGGAGAGATTGATTATCATAAATATATAAAACACTGCCACTTTTTTCTTTAAAAAATACAAGAGCTTTTGTAGAACTTTACTGTCCACTAAGTTTGTCCAGAAATAATTTGTGACCCTCTTCAGATATTGATCAAATCAGCCCTCGTCTTTCGGAATTCCACGGAAATCATGATGTCAAGTAAGAGTATCAATACGGCATATCTGTGGCATTTGCAAATAAATCAAAATGCAGAAAGTGTTTAAGGGTCTTACTTACGATATTTATGCAGTAAAAATGTTGATGTAATTAAAGAAAGAATAAGGCAACACATTCATGTATTCAGGTATTTGCCAAATTAAGCTGAAAATTTGAAAAAAATGCTTCTGATATTGTGAACAGCATCTTGCAGTTAGAAAATCAAACAATTTGCAATAAAAATAACTTGCAGGTAGTTGCTAAACATGAACTGCAACTTTGAATTAGGAAAAAATATCAAGAATTCCAGCAGTAAAACAAAGCAGCAAATACCTGGGTAAATTTGGAATAAAAAATGGTGAAGCAGCATAATGAGTAAATGCCTTGTGAAAGAAAAGGAAACCGTATTAAAAATGTATTAAAAATGACTGACATATTTTATTAGTATTTTCCAACAGGACATATACAAAATGTATGCACATTCAAGAATAAAAAAACATCGAAATGATGAAAAAATGAAATGGATAAAACCTATGAACCAAAAAAACAACAACAACAACACAGGCAAATATGGGCATTTAAAAAAAAAATGCATTGCCCTATTAAAAGAAACTTACAAAAAGTCCTCAAGAAGCTGTAAGGAACATCTGGTACATGTAATACAGAAAGAGGAACAAATCAACCATGGACATCAACATTCAAATGATATTTGTCATCCAACTTCTTTTCAGGATCAAATTGATATCATGGGAAATCTTGTTTTTCACCCTTTGTCGTGTTCGTTTAAAAAAATCCCCAATGAAGGTTCACCGTGGCTAGCTGTGCACGGCCGGCCACACGCACGCCGCACACACGGCCGATCGAGGGATTTTACGGTTATCCAATTTGGAAGGGAATCCCCACTGATTCCTCCTGAATTACTCACATGTTTACCAAACCAAAAGGTAGTTATTCTCTTTGTACCTTTACAGAAACAGTGCGTGAAAATTTCATTGCCGAACTCGATCGGGTATTTGAGAAAAAAACGTGAAAAAGTCTCGAACATACGTGCCGCATCATAGACTTGCACATAAATTTCGGGCAATGTTTGTCATCCACTCCCATGATGCGTTGCTAATGTCAAAAAGGTTCCCATCAGGAGTTTTGCCCTCCCGAAGACGCAATACTTCATGAACTCTTCTGGTCGTCATTTCAGTCAACGTGGCTGTTTCCCTTATTAAATTAGCATACTGTTTATTTTAAGTTCAAATAAAGTCAAACTTTACATCATATTAACGCTCTTGATTTGAGAAAGACACTGATACAAACGATACTGCCACAGGTGCTTCGCTTAAGGAGTTATGTCCTCCAAAACGCCTTACTCCATGATTCTTCTGGTTGAAATTTGAGTCAATGTGTCTGTGTCCCTTATTAAATGAGCACACAGTTTATTTTAAGGGAAGAAACAACATTTGCAAACATCAAAAAACAAAATGATCAAATTAATACGAAATGCCTTACTGGTTCAAAAACTTCTCCCAATTTTTCATATTTAGTTGTCTGCATTTTTTTTGCAATTGACTACACACATGTGAAGGAGTACAAGCCTTCCAGACTGATCCTCTGACCTTATATTTCCCCAAAGTCTACAAATTGCTTTGTTTCATCTTAGGGGGTCAGGGAACCAGACTACAAAAACATATTGGCTTTCTTGGTTTTTCCAGCATCCACAAGCCCAAAACGTGAAACAAGTTGGGGTGCTGTGATTAAAGGGGTTACGGTGTTCGACTCGTCTGCCGTGGTACATGTCGAATCCTGAATATGGAAACATGGTGCTTGTGCTCTTGAGCAAGGCACTTTACCATTATTGCTTCCTCCTTCGCATGGGACGTAAAGTCGTAGGTCCCGTGTGTTGTGTAATGCACGTTAAAGATCCCAGTTACTCTTGTTGCGAAGAGAAGGGGTTTGCCCCGATGTTGCTGGCAGTGGCAGCAATATGCGCCGCAGCACCTAGCAAAAAAGGTGCTACATAATGGGTCTCGTACATGTACATGTATGTTCATATATTTAATTTATCTGTCTTTGGTTGCATTCTCCCTGAGCGCTTTGTATCTTTTAGAAAAAGGCGCTATATAAATATGGTTATTATTTTACGTGTAAAGGTACCACTAAGGAGACACTTTATTGTAATTTCTTCACACGATGGGAGACATTGGTCATTAGGGAGACATTTTCATGTCTCCCTAATGTCACAGCCCCCTTTAGAGGCACCATTTTATTGTCGCAGTTAGGTTATACATGCATTTGTTGCTTGTGGTCTTTTTAGTAAACATACCGAAATTTGTGGAAAAGGGACAAGGGAATATTGGGTTAGGCACATTTAAGTTTGACAAATTTTGTGCACAAGTCTTTCGGGATGTCTCCTAAATGTCCAATCCAGGGTAATAAGTAGTAGTATTATTATTATTAACAAGTCAGTTCAACAATACCGTATTTGCTATAACATTCTAATCTTCCATTTATTTCTGGAAACTGCAGCAAAAACTAATGTTGTACATTTCCTTTAAGTTCAAATATACCAGTAGTCAAACTTTGCATCATATTAAAGCTTTTGATGTGAGAAAGACAATGGTGCAATTGATATTGCCATATTCACTCCTGACATTATTTAACACGGAATCATAAGAATCGCTGATCCAGAAAGACTAATCTCATCGGTATAAAAGAAATGGAACACAAACATGTTTTACAACATTTCCATTTTTATAAATAATTACATGCAGGTACGATCCCAAGGGCTGTTATTCAAGGACTTGAATAATACCCTAACCCCACTTCCCACCCCTATCAGTATCACCCCCACCCCACCCATCCTAACCCAACCCAACCCATCTCCACCCTACTTCCACTATCACCCCACCCCTTAACAGCCCACCCCAACACAACCCACCTCCACCCCACTTCCACACCCCTATCAGAATCACCCCACCACATCCCACCCAACCACATCCTACCCCCACACACCCCCACCCCACTTTCACTCACCTATCAGTATCACCCTACCCCACCACCTCAACACAACCCACGTACTTCTACCCCATTCAGTATCATCCCAACCCCACAGACCACACCCCTCCCCGGCCCACCTCGCCCAAACAACCCCACCCCATCTCGCCCAAACAACCCCACCCCATCTCAGACCCCACATCCACACTCCTTGTCACCCCCAGCCCATCCCCCACCTCAACACCCCACCCGACTCACCCCACCCCAAACTTGGTCACCCCACCCCGGCCAACCCGCTTCCCCTATCAATCAGACACTCTAGTATCAGTAGTTCCCATATTGTATTCATTAGGATTTCATTGATTTTTTTTATTAATTAAAAAAAATAATGATGATGATGATCAACTTCCTATATTTGATATCTGTTGGTCATAAATGGACATAAGTTTTATTTATGAAACATCGGTCATGTTGGTATACGTATTATCATAATTAAAGGAACCGCACGTGCGGCTGGCGAATTGCACCTGGTATAATCAGGGCGTCACGGAATGTCAGTTATCATCAATTGTCACTCGCCTTTTCAAACGCTGATTTGGCCCAAGGCACACTCACGCGCAGGAACAAAATCCACATTTTCTTACACAAAAAGAAACAAGAAATCTTATAATATAGGTCTCAAGAAATCCCCTCCCCTCCAATTCTCTGGATCTCTAGCCTCTTACAATGTACAAAATGAGAAATTTACTAAACAATTTTGTCAAAAACGGCAAAACATACATGATTTTTTCATTTCTTGACCGATTTTGATTCAGAAAAAAAAGCTGTGGGGCTTCTCATATCAATAGAGGGTGGTATTTATCAACTTAGAATACACAAGAGGGCAGTATTAATCGAAAGAAGAGATCCATGAAAATTTCAACTTATTTCTCAAGATAGCGCGCGCACGAGAGTCGTGTTGAGGAAAGGCCGTGTTAAAAAAATCTAAATTGGGACTGTATTTTTCACTTGATTATCACTAGATCCAGTTACTGGGGTGCTAGATATGTAAACATGGCGGTACATGTATAAACCGCCACGCAACATAGGTGCGTCTAAACACTTGATCAACATCAGAAATGTTTTATGAGCATCTGCATGTTATGTACTCACATATCTGTAAATCCATGCTTGCACAGGATCTGTCATTCCAAAGAAATTTGAGACAAAAATAGGAATTGATATGGACATGTACAATTTGTGGTTTATCGGATTTCTAAAAAGTCATGCACAGTACCCTGAATCCTTTACTTACAAAATGGTGAGAACCCTCGAGGTAACCGAACGCATGTGCATATGATTATATCTACCAAGGCACCACCGAGATTTGTGCAGGGCACCAGTTGTTCCGAGTTGTTGACAGTTGTTTTATATGTATCATGTCACAGCCAAATAGACGTTTTAGACAAGTTTCCAGTCCTTTCATCGCGCTGCGCCAATAATGGTAAAATCACCAGGGATGGTTAAGTGTACAAGAAATCCTGAACCAAGCTGACAGATGCGCTACTGCATCACAAGCGTTTGGCTGCAGACATGAAACAGCCGTCAACCCGTCGGAACAACATATGTGCATTTGTTTGATGGAGTAAACCCAGTTCAGAGGAATCTTACCATTTTACACGTACAGGACTCGTGGTTTCTTGCCTGACCTTTCAAAAATTCTGATAAACCAAAAATTGTACACCTTCGTATTGGGTCCCATCCCATTTTTTATAAAATTTCTTTATAGTGACATAGACTTGGCCCAAGTCTGGGTTTCGCTTAGTCTATGCAGAAAGTACAATGCATATTTACACACTGCATGCAATTTTTCAAATAGTTGAATATTCAATTAAATCCAAGTTTGAATTATCAAATACTAAATTATTCAAATATGCACACCACAAGACCATACTGATGGTTGTTCCGGAGGTTTGCTGGAGAGCGGCAGCAGTGACACGTCAATCGTGACTTCAATTTAAATATCCCAAGGTGCGATTGTAACATTCCAGGATAACTGAATTTTAATTCTTACATTTTCAGAAGCAAAATGGCAACCCTACCTTGATGCAATAAGCTCGGCTGTAATGCAGTATAGGGACTGTGAGCAAGATTCTTGCACATGTCATGACAGGTATGTACATTAGGGATGCACAGTATTTTGGTAATCCTGAAAAGTCACAGTATTTTTTAATCTTGAACAATACCGAGTGATGTTGCTGCAGTACCTAAATAATGACAGAGTCGGTATGGAATTTTAATCTCTAGGTATTCTCCAAGATTTAGTTTGAATTTCTGTATCCGATTGGATTTTGTGAAGCAGTTATTCAAAACTTATCATTTTGTAGCCATTTGATTTGTCGTAAAAAGGAGGAAACATCGGAATAAATACCCCACATTTCTTTGATTTCAACTGTACCTGCTGCATGCCATCCAATCATTGTGCACAGCACCAACACACTGATCCCCAGTACAATTACCCCAGCAAATGTCCTTGTGGGCAAAACCAAAGTGCCACCTAGTCAATGACCCAGAAATTTTTTTTTTTTTCAAATGGAACCAACATTTTAAACAAATCATGAAGTTCAGTCTCAAAAATTCTTCATTGTCATTAGTTGTTAACTTGTTTCTTCATGCAGGACAAATACCGTATTCTCACAGGTCTGTATTAATCCAAAAGCACCTACCGGTATTCAAGAATTTCAACTCGCCCCCTTATCATTTTCAAATCAACACTACAATAACTTCCGGTCTGATGACGTCATGACTCTGAAACCTTGCAAAGTCCAAAGAATATCTAGGAGCAATTTGAAGAAAAAAAATTGGATAATTAAACTTTAAATTTAAGCAAGTTTAACTGTTTGCTCGTACTCCCTGCCCTGCAAACAGGGTGCTGGGAAGCCTGGAGTATAATATTAAAAAAAAGCTCAGCCAAGTGAACAGCATTGTAACATCACCGCCAACCAAATAGCCCACAACAACTGATATTTAAATGGTAAAGTGCCACGTTCTCCTGATAAGCGACCGAAAGCCAAGCTCCGCCAGAAAGACCCCGCCATCGACCTAATTGGCTTCATCAAATCCTTCTCTGCTAATGAACTTGCGACTGGCATAAATAAAGAACAGGAAATCAACCAAACTGGATAACATTTTCACCAAAGAACTGAAACATCTTGGACCAAACGCCTCAAATTGGTTACTCCAGCTCATCAACACCTGCCTCGCCACACAAACAATACCTAAAGTGTGGCAAAGGTCGAAGGTCATCGCCCTCCTAAAACCCGGGAAAGACCCAATGCATGTCAAAACTTATCGTCCTTAAGTCACACATTCAAGTTGCTGGAATATTTCCTCCTCAACCTTCTTGCCTCTTCATTGAGAAACAACTGATACAGGAACAGGCAGGCAGGCTTCCGTCCCGGCAAATCTACAACGGGACAGCTTCTAAACCTCACTCAGTACATTAAGGACTGCTTCCATCAGAAAAAAATAGATCACCGGCGCTGTCTTTGTTGATCTTACAGCTGCTTTTGACAGTGTTAACCGTTGCTGACTCCTTCAGAAGATCCTGGACATGACGGCAGACCTGACCCTTACCCAGTTTATTCGTGTTCTACTGAATAACCATCGTTTCTTTGTAGTTTTCAAAGGCAGAGTAGAGTACGTCTTCAAAGGAACGGTCCCCCAAGGGAAGACGTTGACCGATGCTCTTGACCAGTCACAGCAGTGCTACACTGTGAATCACCTGAAAGCGATCAACCCTGCTATTAAGACCCAAGTGTGTGCCTCCTGGGTTGACCAGGCTGGTGGCGTCTCCCCCACTACATGAGATGCCAATCAAGCCTGCAGAAGCCTTAGCTACAGGATCCAATGCAGGATGGAAGACCTGGAGGTGCTTAAATCACCTCCACTCTGAGTGGCTCGCACCAAAAGAAGTGGGGATTTTCCTCAACCGACAAACACCCTGTGTGAGTGTGGTACTGCAGAGGACACTTTACAACATTTCATATTTAGATGCCAGGCACTAAAGGGTTGGTCATATTTTGGCCCTAAAAGGGGGGCGGATTTTCCCTCTTTCAACTTTTTCCGCGATACTCTTGAAAAATTATTTATTTCACGGCCTGAGCTGTCCTGACTTTTTAGCCTCGAGTCTTGCACATCTTTTGATACCAAAAACATAAAATTCGAAACACAGGTTGCCGCGCAGCGAAATATTTTCGGCGCTACCCTCCGTCAAAACTGAATTTCCCCATAAACGTAGTGTACACATTTGAATTACCATACGTGCTTATGAATAATTAATTAGCCGTAATTCCAAAACCCTTTAACCCATAGTCATGAAAATTCTTGGGTTTGTTTATGTTATGTTGTTCTATGCATGTACCTAGTGTCATAATTTTTCGTCACTCGATGGCCGAGGTCATGGGGGGGGGCGGAATCTGCGTGAGATGGTCAATACAAGCCAGCCCTTTTCGGGCAAAAGTGACATTTTCCCATGTTTTCTTCAGCAAAACCCATAAATACATTAATAATAACATTTATTATAATGGAGAAACTCTCAACCAAATACAATATGTGCTCACTTGCCTCGAAAATCTTTCCCAAACCCTTCCGAAAGGCAAATTTTAGGTGAAAATGACCCATGAACTTTGACCTCAGGTCAAGGTCACTAAAGGTCAATGGAAAAAATGGCAACATCAATTTTCTTGTTCTCAGGACTCATAAGATTACATTTATAATGGTTGCCATAAATTAACATGAAATTTCGACGGGAACCCAAAAAGTGTACATTGGCCCCCCTACTATATGATTAATGACACTAAGCCTGTTGATGCCAGAGTCACAAATTTGTCGAAGATATGAATTTGTTTTTACCATTTGATAATGTGGATGAAACAACTATCATGCAAAATATACTTGACCGTCTGCAGCATAATAGTCTAACAGCAACATGTTGTTGAATCCGACTACATGTAAGTGCATTTTTATGACTATTTGTTTCCAACGTACTCCTGTTACACTGGTTCTGCACATCGGTAATTCACCTATCAACCAAAGTAATTGTCTTAAACTCCTTGATGTCCATGTCCAAGATAATCTTAAATGGGATGCCCAAGTTAACTCTGCGTGTAAATCAGTTGACCGTAAACTTTTTTTTTTTACGACAACTAAAACGTTGCAATATACTTGTGTGTGACCTTAGAACCGTATTCAGTACATCAGGCCTGTTGTAGAATATGCTTCCCAGGTGTGGTTTTCTGGTCTTAACAGGAACAACTTGAATGTTTAGAGAAAATGCAAAAGAAAGCGTTCTGCATCATCCTTACTTATGATTACTGTATGAACCAAACATACCGTTATGATGAGATTTGCAGTGATTTAGGAATCCCCCATTATCCAAAAGACTGGAGATGTTTACCCTAAATTTAACAATCTCGGAAATTCCCATTTCCTCACAATCCTTAGATGTACCAACAGATACAAAACCAAATTATTAAATCAATAGGCTATCCAGTCGATTCCTGTTGATACAAACTCAGTTTGACCTAGCAATAACGAATTTTGTGTCAAGAGGAGTATCAGTCCAGTTCAATTTGCACATGAATGCACAGTTAGACCGAGGCTTTACAAACAAATGTATGTTAACTATGACCGGAATTCATCTCAGCAAAGTTTGTATTGAAAAGAGCTGACTGTATATATATTTTAAGCGAGTGGTTTAATTCATTATCCAGTGGCTTTTATCCTTGTAGTGTAACTTGTGCTATTTGTTCTTGTCTTTTATTGTCTTTTAATTGTTTGATGCTACTTTTACTTACAAATATGCATATATTTTATATGGTTTGGTTTAGTGGGTTTTTTTTACCCCTCAGCCAAGCGGCTTGAGGGGTATTGTCATCGCCTACAGCGTCCGTCTGTTGTTATATGCAGATAATAACTTGAGTTAGAAATATTGGTTTGGGTTGTAACTTCATTAGGGGATTGCCCTTGGGATTAGGCAAGTTGTAATTGGTTTTGGGGTCAAAAGGTCAAAGTTCAAGGTCAGTGTGGTGAGTTCAAAGGTAAATGGTTTCTGGATGAAAACTTCAGTTAGAAATGAGGTTTGGGTGTCTAACTTCGGTAGGCCCTTGGGTACAGGTAAGTTGGGATTAGTTCGGTCAAAGGTCAAGGTCACGGTGGTGAGTTAAAGGTTGATGACTTGATAACGGATGATAACTTGACTCTGGCTGATGGGGCTGTTATTTCTAATGTTTTATGTTTACGTTTATTTGAATATTTGTTCATTTTGATGTAATTCAACCCTCGGGCTGCCCTAATCTTTTTATCATATTTTGCGAGAACAAATAATTTCACAGGGAGTTTAGTACCATTACTATCTTTAAACTGAGTATACTTTCAACAATAGTTTCGTCAGTTACTTTTTGGATAGCTGCAAATGAGGGACTCTATCAGTAGCTTTAAACGTTTAGCCATTCACAAAGGCTGATGCATACTCGATCATTATGTCTACATACCGGTGTGATTGACATGATAAATCAACAATGGTAGTCATTGAAAAAATGCAATCTAAATTGTGTGTTTCGACAGTAATCAAGTACTGAAGTGCTTTTAAGGTTTTGTATATTAAATAGGTTTGAAAATGTAATGATCGGATGTATCGGATTGAATAAGAAGCACACTTGAGATGTTTCAGCTAGCTAAGAATAGTGTATTGAGTCTAAACAAGATGGCTGCCTACATGGACTACAATCTCACATGGCTATGTGCTCTAGACAATAGAGGGCGCTATGCATAATTATAAGTGGCATAGTTACATCATGAATGCACACATTCATTACATCTCCCCTTTTAAGCCAAATACTTATCTACATGCACTTGATAAAGGAGATTAACTAAAGCTGGTTCAGAGTACGTACAACTTTAAAACAAGTTCTTAATCCTCAACATTTTAACTAAACTTCTGTCTACTTGTTTGTTTTAGAACAGGTTTCTTTTAACTGTTATCTGTTGACCCATCAATCTTTGCTTAGATTCTTTGCATATGACTTTCAAAGAATGGCAATTGAAATGAGATTGCCTTAGAAACAAAACAAAAAAAATTGCCAGAAGAACAAAAAAAAGAAAACAAAAACATTTTAAATTTTTTTTTTTTTTATAGCAAATTTCAAAACATTATTCAATCTCTGTCTTGAATTGTTTGCATATGTTTTGAAAGCACTCTGATTTTACAAGTCACTGGCATTAGTGCTTTGTTTGGTTTAGGCAACAAAGTGTTTCAAGTAAGATGGCAGTTTGATAGTTCGTCCATATCGAGTGGTTGTGGGGGATGAGGCAGTTTGTATTTGCCCTTGATTGTCATTGTTGGAATTCAGAGGTTGGTCAGAGTTCGATGTGTCGTCCGGCTGGTCATGGCGGTAGGATTTGCTGAGATCTCTCCTGTTTCTGCGATATGCGTGTCCATTTGGTTTGGTGACAATATAGGACCGAGGTGCATCCGCGTTGCTGGAGACTACTACTGGTTTCCATGTTTTCTCCTCCCGCACGTGAACTTTGTCTCCTGGACTCAGCTGAGGGAGTGGCTTGGAGCTCTGGTCGTAGTAGTATTTCTGCTTCATCTGGTGCTTGTGCAGCTGTTGTGGTATTCCAGTAAACATGTGCGGTTCCAGTAGTTTTGCAGAGGTAGGGAGTTGGGTTTGTGTTCTGCGACCAAGAAATAATTGTGCTGGAGAGGGGAGCCCGTCACGTGGTGTGTTTCTGTAGTCCAGAAGTGCAAGATGTGGATCAGCTTTATCCACCTTTACTTTTTTTGATGAGATTTTTTGCTGTCTGAACTGCTTTTTCTGCTCTGCCATTGGACTGGGGGTACAGCGGTGATGACGTTGTGTGTTTTATGCCATAGTCCTTGGTGAACTGCCTGAACTCTGCAGATGTAAATTGGGGGCCATTATCGGTAATGAGCTCATCAGGGATCCCATATCGTGAGAACTGTTGCTTGCAGCAAGTGATTACTGCTGAAGACTTGGTGCTGGCAAGTTTGTTGACCTCGATGAAGTTCGAGTAGTAGTCAACCAACACCATGTACTGTTCAGTCCCTATCTCGAACAAATCAGAGCCAACTTTCTGCCATGGTCGGAGAGGAAGCTCGTGTGGTATCATTGGCTCTTTGCGATTTTTGTGTTGGTTAGCACTGCATATCGGGCATCGACTAACCATGTCAGTTATCTGCGCAGACATGTTTGGCCAGAACATGATATCTCGTGCTAACCGCTTCGTTTTCTCGATTCCTTGGTGACTTTGATGTACTTTGGTTAGCATGAGTTTGGTCAGGCTTGCTGGGATGATAACTTTGTCATTTTTGAAGATGAGATCCTCTTCAAGTGTGAGCTGTTCGCGAAAGTCCCAGTAGGGTGCAAGGTTGGCTGATACTTGTGACTTCAGGTCAGGCCAACCCTCACGAATAGTTGCTGCCAACTGCTGCATAACTGGCTCATTTGCGGTTTCACGCTGAAGTTCTGATATCCTTTCAGCTGACATTGGTAGGCAAGTTATCATGCATACCGGGATTTCACAGTTGTCGTCCTCGGGGTCGGGGATGTATGGTGGGAAGTTGCGGCTGAGTGCATCTGCAACTACAAGTTCAGTTCCTTTTCGGTAGCGCACATCCACCTGGTATTTCTGTAGTTTGAGGAGCATGCGTTGAAGTCGTGGCGGCGTTTGTTCCAGCGATTTTTTCATGATCGCCTCGGGCGGTTTATAATCAGTCTCCACGACAAAGCTTCGGCCAAACAAATACTGATGGAATCGCTCACATCCAACAGTAATTGCATACAGCTCCTTTTTGATTTGTGCATAGTGACGCTGAGCTGGGGAGAGGGCTTTTGATGCATATGCCACTGGCTTGTTATCCTGGAGTAGGACAGCCCCTACACCATCTTTGGAGGCATCTGTGTTGACTAGCACTGGTTTAGCAACATCATAATACTGCAAAACTGGTGCTTCACTGACCAGCTTCTTCAGCTTATCAAAGCTGAACTGTTGCTCGGATGTCCAGTGCCATGCAATGTCTTTCTCCAGTAGCTTTCTGAGCGGAGCTGTGATGCCAGCCTAGCCCTGGTGGACTCCCTTTCCTCCCTACGTTACGGAGGGAGTCCTGAGTACACATGTGCTCACAACCGAACGAAAACACCTTGCCAATAATTCTTACCAATGATTTTAATATTTTACCTTGTTGGAGAAGCTAATTTTTACGTCGTAGAATTCTATGTGTCCTTATCTGTTAGTACGCTGGGTTCAGGAATTCCATATGCGATGCTGACTGACGTCAATCGGGAAAATAAACTCGAAAGCATCGTTAAACTTGTACGTGTTTAGTCTCTTTTCATCAGTTTCTCACCGCCGAGTCTATTCTAGTCGTACATCATGTACGTCTGTACTGTGCAGCGTGTAGTCTGGTTCCCTAGACCGGACAATTATTCTCGACGCTCATATCACATCTGGTCCGGGGGACAGACTATGCCGCATGAATATGCAGTGCGCACGCGCGATTTGCTTGGTAACCACCCTCATACGCACGCGCACTTACTTGAAGGTGCGGTCGCTAATCCAATGACCGAGCGTGTTTTTGCGCCAGTTACCAGAAACACGTTTCGGCTTTGGTCATTGGTTGAGCGTTTTCCTGACATCGGTTGGCTGGAGTGACGTCACGGTTCCAACCAAAACTAAACAAATGAGGGCGCTTAGCGTGCGTGCGCGCTTTCGGATTGTACGCACGTACATTTGTACATATCATGTACATTGTACATGACGTACGGCTCTGGGAATAAACTGATGAAAAGCGACTACAAACACGTACAAGTTTAACGTTGCTTTGGAGTTTATTTTCCTGATTAACGTCAGTCAGCATCGCATATGGAATTCCTGAACCCAGTGGCCAATAGATAAGGATACATAGAGTATGTTGGCGTGAAATAAGCTTCTATAACAAGGTAAAACATAACAAAACTCTGGTAAAAATGTTGGGGTGGTTTCATGTAGAAAAGTCTTGTCCTGGACGTTAGTCGTATTGCAATGAAGACTTCGTCCAACCTGGGCTAATGCCAGCCATGTTGGGTACAAACTTTCCAAGGTAATTAATCATACCCAGGAATTGCTGCAGTTCAGTTTTGTTGGATGGTTCTTGCAGGCTCGTGATTGCTCGTATTTTCTGCTTGTCTGGTTTCAGCCCTTCTGGGGTGAGCGTATGGCCAATGTATGTGACATTCGCGACTTTGAAGCGACATTTGCGAGGATTGAGCTTCATGTTTCTCTCCGCAACGAGCTGCAGTACGTGTTCCAGTCGTTCATCATGCTGTGTCTCGTTTTCACCCCATACTAGAATGTCGTCCATGATGACCTCCACACCTTCAAAGCCTTCAAAGATCTGATTCATTGCTCGCTGAAAAATCTCTGGGGCTGTATTGATGCCAAAGGGCATGCGTAGGTAACGGTAACGACCATACGGTATATTGAAGGTGCATAGCTTGTAACTCTCTTCATCCAGTTGAATTTGCCAATAGCCGCAATTGGCATCAAGTGTGCTGAATACTTTTGCATTTGGCATTCTTGCAGCAACTTCTTCGACTGTTTTCATTGGATAGTGTTCTCTGCGTAGTGCGTCATTCAAATCTTTGGGTCTAAGCATATGCGTACCTTGTCAGTTCCTTTCTTATGGACCACCACCATGCTATTGACCCACTGGGTAGGCTGCTATTCTTTCACGATCATGCCCAGTTTGTCCATTCTTTTTAGTTCATCCTGGACTTTGTCACGCATAGCCACTGGCACTTTTCTGGATGCATGAATGACTGGTGATGCTTTAGGTCTCACATGGAGATGCTGCTTGCCCTCAAGGCATCCCAGACCCTCAAATACATCATATTTGTTGAGCATGTCAGGGCCAGTATTGTTCTCAAGTGTTTCAATGCGCTTGATCAATCCCAGTCGTTCGCATGTGGTCAGCCCGAGAATTGGTTGCACTCTTCCACGAAGAACTTGAAACTCTACGTCAAACATTTTGTCTTTGTGTTCGCAGAGCATGGTGCATTTCCCACTGGGTTTCATTATGTCACCAGAGAAGGAAATCAAGCGTTCACGTGAGCGTTGTAGCTTGGTGCATAGCTTGTGATGCACACTCTCAGGTATGACATTGCACTGTGCACCGGTGTCTAGTTTGAACCGTACAGTGCGACTCGCGACTTGCAAGTGTGTGGTGATCTTGTAATTTCACCATATCTATGAAGAATTCATCTTCTGTATCAGAGTCAAAGTCAGAATGTTCAATTCCATGCACTGTCTTGGATGCATGTTTTCTGCCAGGTGTGCGTTCTTGGGACATGCCAACATCAGCAAAGTGGTTTTGTTTACCACACTTATTACATGTCTGTCCATATGCCGGACAATGTCCTCGTTCATGTTGCCTGCCACAGTATTTACATGCTTTCGATCCATATCTATCATGTCTATCAGGCCTCGTTGCTCTGTGAGTTTGGTTTGGTTTGCGAATTGCATGGACTGTGCTCTGTGCCCCTCCAGATGTTATTTGCCCAAGCTGTGACTTGCTTGCTTCGGCAGCTCTGCAAATTTCTATCGCTCTTTGCAGATTCAAATCTTTCTCACGAAGAAGTCTGGCTCTAGTTGCATCATCATGGATGCCAACGACAATTCTGTCCTTGATAAGGCTATCAAGTAATGTCCCAAACTCACATGTCTGTGCCTTTTTCTTTAGGTCGGTGACAAACTGATCATATGACTCGCCTGGAGCTTGAAAGCGTGTATTAAACACATGTCTCTCATAGGTCACATTCCTTTGTGGCTCAAAGTATTCAGTGAATTTCTTGAGGAGGATTTCTAGCTTGTCTCTATCCTCATCACTGTCAAATGTGAAGGTATTGTACACTTCAAGTGCTTCTTCTCCAATGACATGCAGCAAGGTGCAGCACTGCACATGCATCGATTTCTTCTCCATACCTGATGCAGTCATATACAGCTGAAATCTCTGCTTCCATTTCCTCCAATTTTCAGCATTATGTCCATCCATTCTGAGTCCATCTGGGGGCCTGATGTTATCCATGCTTAATGAGGTTTGTCAAACTTTACTTTTGACACCATGTAATGATCGGATGTATCGGATTGAATAAGAAGCACACTTGAGATGTTTCAGCTAGCTAAGAATAGTGTATTGAGTCTAAACAAGATGGCTGCCTACATGGACTACAATCTCACATGGCTATGTGCTCTAGACAATAGAGGGCGCTATGCATAATTATAAGTGGCATAGTTACATCATGAATGCACACATTCATTACAGAAAACATCGTTCATTATTTGTGTTATGTAGCATTAACTCAAAGAAAGACTGTGTGAACGGTAAATGCAGGTCCCTTTCTTATTATTCGGGTTTTCTTTAAACATTTAATGTAAAATTTGTAACTGGATTTAGAATTGTTTTCGCTCTAACGTGTAAACGTCACATCCTTAGACCAAAGCATTCTGCGCCGCATTGCTCTAATAATCACTTTCGACATATTAAATATGGCGTTATGTGCACGACAAATCTCAGCCATGCTTTACACAATTTCCTTATCACATTGACTTAGCTGTATCAATACAAATACAATACTTTTAAAGAAATATCACCTGATCATTTAACCATGACTTCAAACCAGGCACACCTGCTGAACAAATTGGTTTTCTCTTTCCTTTTTTCTTCACACCAACTTTGGCTTCTACGTTAGTGAAAGCTACCAGTATGTTATTCATTGACAAGTGTGGACAAATTTTAAATAAAATATTAAATAAAGCATCCAGTTTGGTTTACTGTAATATTAGACAAACATAGAATGAAAATCTTAAGTTTTTGCACTGATTGTATCACTTGTAAAAATGGCCATTTTGTACTTAGTTCTGTGCGCACTCAAAGACCTGCCCTCCATTGTAAATGGTGGATCAAAGCAGGATCGAGATCGAGTATACGCAGCATACATGTCTTTTGCTTCCCTGTGGTTTTGTTACATTTGCAGGACCTGATCCCCATTGCCTAATTAAGTGCAAACACAGTGTGCATGACCTTGAGCTGGTAATGTTTTATGTTCTCACTGGTTAGTCGCTGTGCAATGTGTATGGGGTTAGAGATAATGCTACCGTAATTGGCTACATTTTTTGACCCGGGAAGTTTGAACTCCTTGTGTTCCAAGCTCAATGGTGTGAATAATAGTCTGATTTAAATGTTCATTTACTGTTTCTTTCAGGGTGATTGAGAAGGATTTGTCAATTTGGAGAGAAAAGGGTGGCATCACACAAGAGCAGTTCAAAAAAGCCCTTGGAAGAGGAATAGGTAATCACTACCAGATCATCAATCACAAACTCTATCGCAGCAAGAGATGCATGTTTGCAGCAAGGTAAGCCTATTAAGCATAGATGTACAATCCACATGAACATTTGCATGCTTACCCATTGGCAGAGAAGGTGGTCAGCCATGCTGGCCATTTGAACTATCTACCGGTATTGTGACCCACATCACAGATCTTTTTTTTCATTTTTAAAGTGTTAATCGTTTCATTGATTGACCCTGAAGTGTAGATAGCCAAAGTGGAATTAATTCAAAAACCCCATTTTTTGTCCATCACCCAAAAATTAATGCAAGACTAATTTGCAAAGTTTTTTGTGCAAGACCAAAAAAATTTACCAGATTTACTGGTAATTTATTACACAAGCATGGCTTGTAACCAATATTTTAACATGTACACAGGCATGAAACTCTTCAATTTTTAAAAAAAAAAGAGGAAATTGTTCGACCTGAAACTGCGAGCGCGTAGCGCGAAGCCTTTACGGCAGGGGTCAGGGCCCGCCTTAGGGCCCCGCAAAAATGTTTAAATTATAAATGCTCTGTGGTGCATTCTAAGCAGTTTTTGACCACTTGGATGGAAAGCTGACTGACACATTTCCAGCTTTTTTGATGGCATATTTTTCATTGAAAAATACACAAAATTCTTCAAGTTTGTGATTCTTTTTTACCTTTTTTTTGGTGAAGTATAAAACATAGTTGTGACCTCGATATCTCCAACTAATGAATTCTTCGAGATGTTTTCAGCTTCTCCATGTGAGTTAGTCTGGCCTTCTTGGCAACCTTGGCAGCAACCTCTAGCGTCCTTTTTTTCGAAGCTGGGGGCTTGGCATGTTGAAGTGGGTGCTTGGCAGATGCTCTTTGCTCAGCAAGATGTCTGTGCGATTCTGCTCTTGCCTTCCGCATGTTGGCTACAAGAGATTTGTTGACTGACTCATGAAGAAAGTCCTTCTTCAAAAATTGGGCAAGAGATGGTTTGTGGCTAGTTAGTATGGAGTATTTAATGGTTTGCAGAGCACTGAAGGTTTCTACTTGAAACCTTGAAGACTTGGATTGCATGATATTGCTCATTACACTAAATGAACTGTCCACCTGAGGGCCACTGAATATACTCAGTGCAGCCATAACCATTTTGCTGAGCACGTTGTACTTGCCAGAGGCCTGAACTTTTGCCCACCAGTGATCTATACGTTGTCTTTCACTCAGTGGGGGCAGCGATCCATCTGCATGGAACTTTCTGACGTCTTTTTCATATTCATCCAGCTCCTGATCAGAGAGCACATTCTTCAAAGCACCAGACAGTTCCTTCATGTATGACAAGGTATGCATGGTTCCCTTTGTCTCAGGATCAATTGCTGACAACAGTCGGAGACATTTGTTCCTCAGAGGCATCTTGTTCAGTCCACATATGTCATGTATGCCTCAAGCACATTCCTCCTGAACAAGGTGCCATCCTGAACAAGGTGCCATCCTCTTGAGTGAGGCCTTTCAGAATTGCTTCTGTGTTCCTCCCAAGAAAATCATCTTTAGGGGGAGGTGGCTGCTCGTTTGATCAATTTTCAGCTTGGTTACTAATGTATCAGTGAAGGCCTCAGGCTTTGAGAAGCAAGACAGAAACTCTCTCACAAGCTGCTTCTGTTTCTCATGCATCTTGTGAACCAGTGGATCTTTGGTTTGAAACAGTACTGTGTAGGATTTCAGCATGGGCAGGACGGAGATGTACATATTCATGATGAGTTTCATGTTTTTGGACCGGTAGAACAGCTTCTCACAGATTTGTTGCTCTTTTTTTACCGTCATCTGTCAATTTTTTGGATTGGAGAACGGCATGAATCTCACCAATGCGCTTCTTTGCTGAGGCATTGACAGAGCGCTGCTTGTAGATGTTGGTGATGAAATCTAGGTACAACTTCTTATCTTCTCCCTTTAGAAACCCATAATACATCACCAGCAAGGGGTCCATCATGCGTTTGCCATCAACAGTGATGTTGTATATCGACAGCTAGCGATGAGAGGCATACTCTTGAGGCATGGTGTATTTCACACCAAGTATTATGCATAGTTCTTCTAGATGCTTCCTCAGGTCAGCTGAATACTGCAGATCATTATGGATGTCCCGGAAGAGATGCTCCACTTCATTGTTGAAGTGCGAACAGAACTTCTTTGCAGCATTATGCGCGTGATGACAAGAATCACCGTCCACATCAAGCAGATGTGGGGCTTTCTCCCTGAGACGAACCTCAACACCAGTCTTGCTGCCCCTCATCACTGCACAGGAATCCATCAAGACGGAGACAAGATTCTTCCATGGGATGTTTTTTCTTGTGAAGATATCGTCATTTGCCAGACAGATGGATTCACTGTTGACTTTCACAAGTGAAACTGACGGAAGGTGTTTCACAACAACTTTTTTCCTGTGATGATGAGTAGTAGCTCACAAGGATACTGAGCACACGATGGAATGTCTTGCTAGTCGCTTCATCAATGTTCAAAGAAAAGTATGCAGACTGGAGATCTGAAATGATTTCTTCTTCCATAGTTTTGGTGACTCCAAACTCTATCTGATATGCAGCGGTGGTTCTGCTCATTTTCAGATTATCTAGCACCTTCTTGTCTCGGCTTATTTCTTTTGCAAACTGGCACAGCTTGGGGGCCATTGTGAAAGGTAAGTTGTTTTCTGCCATGAAGGCAACAACAGTATCAGATGTGGCAGCAACCCGATCACTCAGCGGCGTGTGCGGCTGTGGCATCTTCGCAACAGATGTGGCCGGAGAAACAACATTCTTGAAAAATGGATGCAGACCATAAGGCGACTTTGATGCAGCATTGGCTATTTCTGCAAAGAAGTGAAAGGAAAAAATCAAATAAATGTATAAGGAAAAGGTAAGGGACGTGTGGAGTGATAGTTATTTAGGCCTATTCTTTAAAAAAAAAAATTTAAAAAAAATGTTGCAACCTGACGCCACTTCAGCGATTGTGTACAAAGTCTATGGAGTGTCAGGAAATATAACTCGGTCCTAAATTCATGTTTCATCATCATTTTTAAGCCTGTCTGTTAATGGTTTTGACTGGAACTGGGTACCCTTTCCCGGTCAAGGTCGGGTACCTGGGTACCCGTTAACCCCCCCCAAAAAAAAAACGGAAGTAAGTGTTTTGATTTATAACGCCAACCCGGAAGTAAGTGCTTTCGTTTCTAAACACTCGATTGTGTTCTGTAATGCTTTCTGTGCAGGTATACCGATTTGCAAATGGTCGATTTGTCAGTAAAAAATAGGAATTGCAAATTCAATGTCTATTATATACAGCACCTGAGTTTATGAAATAAAAGAAACGTGAGGTGATTAATAAAGAGTTTAAAGACATCGATGACAAAGTCGGCGAACTTCCAAGAGCTCCCCGCTGTGTATTCTTCAGTGAGTCCATCCAGCCGTCACCTCAGCCCAGGTTGCCCACACTGACTGCAGCGCTGGTTGTAGCATGCATGCAGCGCGCGCAGTGTGGTCGGCTTACTCGGCTAGGCATGCGTACGACGACCGGTGTCATATGAAAATCAGACTCGTATGAACATCGGACTCTTTTTCCCTTTTATTGGTTAAACCCTTTCACGTGACCAGTCCCTCTCCTAATTATCTATGCATAAGCATGCGCAATACCACCAATGAGTCCGTATTTCATAAACCTAAATTCATGCTACACCGGCACGGCAGTCAGTACTAACGGTAAGTGAAAGCACGTGCACAAATGGTGTCGTGCTTTATCATAGGGACCCGGCGCATGCGTCTTGTACTACGCTAATCGCTAGTCAAGTTGCACTTCTTACGTGCATTGTGATTGGCCAGTTCCGCAGAAAATATTGGCGCGCGGTTATTTTTTTTATTATATCATTTGTTGTTAAAGGTATATTTTTTATCTACCCTTTGTTCGATCATAGGAAATTATAAATGCCCTTAAAACTTTCTCAGGCTTTGAGACATCGTACATCGAAAAAAATCGGGTTAAAGAAAAACAATTAATTAACAAACAGTTTTGACTTTTTCTCAAAATGTGACCAAACGTGGCTACTTCCTGAACGTGGCATGATGATCACCGGACAGCAAGGTTATGAGACAGGGAATGTCAGGGACAAGAAATAATCACACAGACACAGCAAAGTAACTTGGGCTTACATTTTGTCATCTTTTTTTATTGTTCGTGACTGCAATTAAAACGCCAATCACTTAGACTACGTTTGTTTATTCCGCCATCTGCGGTGCATCAAAGAAGATCATTTCCTGGCGGCCCGCTACGAGAAACTTATTAAAAACATGATGTGTTAACTTTCGTGCTTCTGGAGACACATCAATTCAAACTTCAAAGATAGTCAACAAAACTGAATACAAACTAAAAACCGCAAGATGGAGTTTTCAGTGAATGATCGGTAATTCACTTTGAACTTTGTAAATCTTAGGTTACGGACTTGTTATGGGTACTACCCGCCATCTGCGGCGCATCAAAGAATATGATTTCCTGGCTAGCGGCTACAAGAAGCTTTATTACAAACACAAACAATGGGTTGATACTATCGTGTTTCGCCACTTTCGGGCTTCTGGAGACACATCAAAGATAGTCTAAATAAAACTGAAAACAAAATATAAACCGCAAAATGGAGTTTTGGAATCGTCGGTAAACTCACTCTGAACTTTGTAAATCTTCTGTTGGTGATATTTGAATGCACGTACTTGTGTTTTTTTTGTCTCGGACGTTGCATCGAAATTTATAAATTCGGTTACGGGTACCCGACCTGATAAAATGGAACAGGTTCTTGGCCTCCGCGGGCGACCCGGGTACCCGCAACAGGCTTAATAATTTTTGCAATGAATGACCTTCATTGAGATGATATATGAAGAAAAAAGTGGCGTCAGGTTGCAGCATTTCTTCCAAAAATAACTAAAAGATAGGCCCTAAAAAAAATTTGAAATGATAAAACAACACCATTATTTTGTTCTGAAACTGAATCAGCCAAAAACTTAAAACATAGCACATGAAAACATCAACAAAACATTTGTACAAAAAAAGTCCCCCTTATCCCTATTAAAAAAAATCACAATTCACAATCACAGTCACATAAACAAAATCAAACTCAAAATTTACCAAAAATATATTTTTTTAATGTAAATTTGGGCCGATAATATTCCATATCTTACCTTGGAGACTGTAGTTGGTTTTTCGTAGCTGATTTAGTTCACGATGTTTCGTCACTTTTCAGTGGTCAGTCAGCGTTACTTATCCGTGTCTGCCGTAATTCATCTCCTTCTTGCACACCAAACAATACGCCATGCCTGGCCGATCAAGTTTTCAGACAGCTTCGGCAAGAGGAACTCAATCCACTTCTCTTTCCAACCAGTCCCATTTCCAAGAATTTTTGATGCCTTCATCAACAGTTTTGATATGCTCTTGTCCTTTTTCTCGTTCGATGATGTCCTTCCTTTTTGAAGTCATTTTGACACACGTACGTACATTTAATATTTTGACCGATGTTCCAAATTTCCAATACGTTTTTCCAACGTGTTTATATTCAGCGCGTGCAGTAGTATAGTATCCGTATCCCTACGCGTTCATTAACGTGAGAAAAAAATACGGAACCAGACTATCAGCTTAAAATCGATAGAGGGCGCTACAGTGCGACATGCTGTATAACGCGCACGGGTATGGAGTCTGTGTCCTGCACTTTTTTCGTTCCATTATACGTACACAAATCGCGTGGCCAGACGATATACTTCAAAATTATTTTTGTGCGCGAGCGAAGTCGCGATATCGGGAAGATTCCGCAGGCGCTGCAGACTGAAACAAGGCGAAAATGCGGATATTTATTTTTTCACGGCCGGATTTTAAAAAAAAACGTGGAAATCCGCGAATCCGCGGAAAAGTTGCATGCCTGTATACAGTAAACTCCGGCTAAACCGACATCGTACAAACGGGCGGAAACCGTCATATCGCTTAAATCGGCCGTCTGACAAAAGTCCAGATTGTCTCTAATGTATTTCCGTTGACATTTTCATTTCTAAGCCGGCCTTTGTAAGCCGCCATTTCGCCTATATCGGCGTGTTACTTTCAGTCCCATTTCCTCAAAACCACACAAATTCTTCTGTATAAGTCGGCATCGTGCTCTGCGGTTTGCAAGAAGTGTCGAGTCAAAAGTCCCACATACTGCTAACTGACATGCACGTCCCGTGATTGATGCATAGGCCAGCACGTACTATACATGTACGTGTACACTGTTTCATGCACAGTCAGTACGTGTGCGTCGGTCGGTTTTCCCGATAGCACATCAATACCACTACCCCCTCTCGACTGCACGCATGCGCTCTTTTCATTTTGGGGGTCCCTTTATTATACCAGTACCATGCACATGACTGTACACGTACGCGTGTGCTCGATGTACACTACATGTACATGGACGTACAGTATGCAAGCGATCTGTATACATGTATTGTGCCGGCCGCGCTGTCCTTGCTTCGTACGTACGTACGTACACGTACATGCATGACTTTCTGTGATCAATACCACAGCCTGTTTGTGATGATAAACATTGAGGATATATTTGCTGGAATCAACCATGGATGTAGAAATAAACCAGGGTAAATCAAAGCCTTTGAATTTTAGCCATGAACCTTGTTTGCATGATCCAGATACAGATGCGCATAGGCCATTAATTCAATCTACATTTTTTTTCACTCCGTGATTCAATTTGTGTATCTGTGTAAGTCGGCAAAATGACGTCTTTCAGCAGAAGCCGACATTCGCGTAAGCCGTCACAAATCCTGTGGTCCCAAGAGTGCCGTCTTAGCCGGAGTTTACTGTAATTAAGAAAACCCAGCTGCATCTATTTTTTTCTCTGTGGTCGGTATAATGTACCAGGGTTTATCCAGTCAGGATTTATTCAGTTTTATCTCTGCCCCTTTCATCAAATTCCGGTATCGTGTCAACTTGTGTCCCATTTTATTTAGGCTACACATCACTGGCAACCGTTTTGCATTAGTAACAGCCTATGTTCACCTTTCGGCGTGTTTTGCAATTGGCAATCTTTAGGTCTGGCTGTAATCCAGTAAAAATTGACAAGGACCCTGACATTTTAAGCCGTGTCCGCACTGGACTTTTTTTTCTAAGGTGTTACCGAGACGATGGTAAAATGAAAAATGGTCAAATGTGACCACTGTCCGCACTTGGACGTTCGACACATGAAATTTTACCAAGACCGCGTGGTAGAAGTGACCGAGCTGTCAGTATAATGAGTCACACAGGAAATAAAATGCCGATCACATTTATTCAGCCCCTGATATGCACAGTATAATATTACACACACCATTAAAATCCTCAGTATAATCATTACATACGATATTATTTCATCTTGACACGATAAATCTTGACGAAAATGCCTATATTTCTGACGCATTTGTGATGGACGACATGGAAGCCATGCGGCCGTACGATGTTCCGTGCGGCAGCAGCAGTTCCATCGGTAATCGCTGGTTCCCACCGCATGCTAACAGAATCAAAGCTATGATGTACAATGTAGGACCAGAACCAGTGACTGCAGCCTACGTACGGTGCCATGCAGACTACACGGCATAACAGGACGAATTTGGATTGTAAAAAATACCAAACAAACATCGGTGGACAAAAAGAATAACTCATCGGGTCAAAGCAGAAAGGACTTATAAGCCCTATTCAGCATTTTACAGTATTTCAAGATAATCGAGTTTGAAGATTCACACTGCTTTGAAAATTGCAAAAAGTTATTTAAATAGTTTAAATTATGCATATTGTTGTGGTGAGTGCGGAGTAGCGCCGTGGGGCTTGAGTCTCGTTGGGGGCGAGTTGACAAACACACAAGTTAAGTTTCACCGGAGAATCACTGATTATTTATTCATTCATTTGTTCATTCGTCTTCATTGGTTGCTCAGAGTTGAAGGGAAGGAGGAAGTCGCTGCACCAGGCTAAGCACGGGAAACAGTAGCTTTCATCATGATTTCCAGTGGTATTCGGGGGAATTATCTCTCTATTTTCCCCAATTTGGAGGCCATTTCTCTCGACTCTCCCCGTGACTGACACAGATTTCTATCCTTCTCGTTTGTCATTAGTATAGTTCCGGAGCACTGCCCCGCGAAGCCTGTTTACCGCTGTCTGGGTTACCTCTCCCTTCTCTTAGAATAACCAGCTTTTGTATCACTCTAAAGAACCGTAGTAATATTCAAAGAGGATACTTAACTACCAAATTATGTAAGACACAGTCTTTTATAAGCACCAAGCAATAATTAATGAGGCCCTATATTATCTTACTCGACACCGAATGCCAGTCTTTGCAGACATATCCCTGCGCTGCATGGATACATGTTCTATTATTAGAATATTGTGCACACACCTGGGCAGGCCAGCTTATTGGCAATTTAACGGTGAGTAGGCGAGCGCCCTCTGTTTGCCAAATTTGTGAATGATCAACAACAAATCACTATCATAAATCATTTCTCCACATTGTTAAAGGGGGTTCTTTAACTTAACAGTTAAGTATTACTTGCCATTTTTTGTAACTTAATTATTTAATTACAGCTAATTAAAAAAATAAGACCTTTTGGTGCTTCCCAATATTACACTGAAAGAAATGACAAATGGACAAAAGGGTGCGTGCAAAAAGGTCCTACAAGCTCTTAAGCCCTTTTTGCATTTCCCAACATTATCAGTTATTTCAAACAGAAGGTCTTTGCCTTACTGATTGTATTAGTTTTTAAGGCCCTGTAATGACTGCCTGTTTAAGGGAGGAGATCAAAAGGATTTTTCCCGTTCCGATGCGAGCGCAGAGGAGGAACGGGCCTATTCCTAATCCCCCGGGCGCCTGCGTTCGCCCGGGCCCCGTTCCGACCACGGGATCACGCCTGAAATTGCCTAACAATAGCACAATGAAATGGTCACGCTGGGTGCCCACAGCTCGGTAGTACAATAGACCTGTGCGGTGACGAAGGTGGATAATGGTAACTGCTCAAATAATATCCGAAGAAACATCGGCCACACTGAAATTTAAAAGGAGACTTTGGAAATGTTGCGATAAAATAATGTTTGTTGTTTTCTCATCTCTTGCAGGCGATGTATAGTTGAAGATGGATAGAGATTTAACTTGTTGAAATGCTCAACAAATCGAGAAGACGTCTCGGAAATTAAATGTACCGTACATGTTTGATAATTTTGTGTATTTGAAGGGAAATGTGCAACATTTTACAACAGTGATGTCTGATGGAGTGACTGAAGGAAATATTCCTGAATAAACGATCCCAGCCGGACCCGCCAACCAACCCATGCATGTCCCGGCCCCGGGCCACCACGTGGTTGATCTCAGGAAAGACGTACTGCTTAAACTATGTCACGCACAGCTGGCCACTGGTTATCTACTGTCAGATCAGCGAGGCTGGCTACATTTATTATATACAATTGTAACAATCGTCAATCGTTAGTTGGCATATTTTTTTCGTTGATGTCGCATAACCAAAACCATTTTTCGGTGTGGATATTGAAAAGCATGAGCAGGTATAAACCAATAGCCCCAACGGTAACATTATCAACTACCCAATAAAGAAGTTAATAATACTTCACATTTGTTTGCATTCTTTTGAGCCTTTATTATTGGGCCATCTAAAATATTGTTTCGACGGACATCCCCGTGAAGAAATTGCACCATCCTACTTTCACTTCCCTGTAACTGAAAACAACAACAATCATATTAAAATTGAATTCATAAAAAAGAAAACGAATCCGTGGAAAGGTTTTGCGTGGTGGCAATGGAGTTTCATCAAGATGAATATTATAGCCCCATTTCCCTTATATTTCCTTTAATACTTGTTTCTTTTCATGTGTTTACGTCGCCGTATTTCACATACCTCTGCCGTTGCTGGCGGCCGTGCACGCGGGAGAACGGGACATTAACATGACAAAGGACGCACACAATGGGACTTTTAATGAGCTCGGGTACTCTGCTGGGCGCCTGGTAAGCCGGGCGTTCTACCCCGGGAGAACGGGCCTATTGTTGGGTTTAGTTAATCCCCGTTCAGAACGGGAGGAACGCGGGCGCTCGCGTCAGAACGGGAAGAATCCTTTAGATCTTCTCCCTAAAGGAAAAAAAGGCCTTTTTGCTCCCAGTTGTATGCCAAGATCAGTATAAATCCTTTTAAAATTTCTTAATTACTCCTTAATTGGATGAATAATTAACATAAAACCTCTTTGGGATAAAGACTGTACTTGAGAGTAAACAGTTACCATCAAAAAAACAAAAATTGACCTAAAGCATGGTATAAGCCCTTTCTGCTTTGACCCAACGAACTACAAAGTAATTCCCAGAACATGATCTTGATCTTTCCTGTGTATGTATTTGCCGTTAAAATATATTTATAACAAGATTTTACCGCTCGGACTTGACACACCGCAGCATACCTGTTTCCACAAAATGTTCGGCCACATCACGTGTGGATCGTGCGGTCTTTGTATACATGATACTCGTGCTCAGGCCGGATGTACGCTTACCTGAGCCGCTTTTACTGTCTTGCACTGTCCACACTGGACTTATCATCTCGGAAAAAGTGACTTGATCAGATTTCCTGGGCGCCTGGTCAGTTTTTCTGGGCAGCAGTTGGCCAGTAGAAGTAACCACTGGACTCAGTAAAAGTAACTGAGAGGAAAAGTCCTAGGCTGTCTGCACTGGACTTAAAATGGGAAAAGTACCCATAGTCTTGGTAAGTTTTACCAAAAAAAGTCATGTGCGGACATGGCTTTAGTTAACAGGCAAATTTTGGTGGCAGTATGTATATTAGGACTCCAGCCACGTACCTCCCATAAAAATTCAATTAAAATCAACCTCGGGGAAATATGTTAATCAACTAAAAAAAAGGCTAGGACCCAAGGAGTCAGAACCCTTGGGTGATTTACATTTTGACCATTAACATTCCAATCCCTCGGGAATGTCCATAGCATGCAAGCGGCCTTTGAACACGATGATCGTCGCTGCCTTTTTAGTTGGTAACCAACAACCTCCCTATATGCTGCATGATAAGTCATGTCACGTCGCTGCTCTTTTTTGAAAAATATACTTTTAGACAAAATAGGTTTTAACAACTGCGCAGTTGGTATATGGGAGTTATGAATTCAAGTTATTGATGTGCAGTTGTTAGTCCTTGAAAGCACTATCTGTCACTGTAATTTGAAGATAACTTGGATTTTTTCCCCAGATAAGTTATCATGTCTTTTCTGACATTTTAATTGGCAATATGTCATTTATGAAATTTGATTTTTTAGGGGGAAATTTCACAAGTTTTCATACTAAATGTATAGAGCATTTTGTTTGTCATGAAATGATTGTTTCAGTGATGTTGACCACATTGATATACAGTATCATTTAACTGCAAACAAACACTTCAAAGTCATTCATTTTTGGCGATGTATGACAACTGTGCATTCGTATTTACCATGGTACTGTCTACAAAGCAAGGCAAACTCTTCTAGCATTAGGGAGCGCAGATCTCTATAATGTAGAGATTAGCGTAGTGAGCAACTAAACAAGCTGGCCGCCAGGTGCTTTCTTTTGTTGCTTCGAGTGCGGCGACCATCCTTTTACTTTTGAAATCTTGGAGTTTGAACTCCTTGGGTCCTAACTCTACACAGTATAATTAAACCCAGTGCTGTGCTAAAACCTCAAGTGTCCCTATTATAAAGGATGAGTTTGATCATTTTTTTTGTAAAGGAATAAATATGTGCTTGGGAGATGTGAAACAATCTTTCTAAGACCGGTTGGTGTCTACTTGCTGATAATTATCCAAGCCAAATATTCATTTGACCGAATATTCAAAAGTGGCCGATCATGGGCTTTACATGAAACCCACTCAAAGGATGGGAACAATGAACCGCCGAGGACTTGCCACTGACAAAAAGTGGTATCTGGTAGTCAGGCATGCAACTTTTCCTCGGATCAGCTGATTTCCTCTTTTTTTACTTCCCATGTGTGCCATTAAAAATAGAAAAACACTGTACAAAGTCTGGGAAAAATTTGAATTTCCTCTTTTTTTGTGATTTCCCAGTTGCATGCCTGGGTAGTGCAGTATATAACCATATAGTCAAGTTTTTGTTTTTGTTTAATGAAGATTACAGACGAAATCAGAACAGAATTCACTTTTTTTGGGATGGGTAGTACGCAAGGTTTGGGTTATGGGTCATTCCGTGTCAAATCACCCAATTTCTTTTTAAAATTTGCACCCCACCCCCTTCAAATTGGTTCATATTTAGTTTATTGGGTAAGTTGGGCTGAAAAAGCTAAAATTTATAGTTTTAGAGCCGTCGGACAAACGGTTTTTGCGCTACCGCCCGCCATTGTTTGGCAATTTTGGTCAAAATGGGCGTGGCTGCCAATTTTCAAATGACCATATCTCCATAATCTGTGGGCCAAATTTGTTAATCTTGGTTTCTTTTGAAAGATAACATCATAAGGAATCCAAATTTACCATTATTTTTCATGTCGGGGTGATTTGAAGTATAATGACCTTTTGACCTTGAATTTGACCTTGAATTTGACCTTGTGGATCACGTGAGCTTGAGACGAACTTGGATGAAAATTAAACCCCAACATGTTTTCTACAAAATATCCAAAAATTGGGGGTATAATATTTTTTGTTTGGTTTCTATCTCATGTCAAAGTTGGCATACGTGTTGCAAAATGTGATATCCCTATGCAGTGTACTAGTGGATTTAAATCATAGGGGCTTTTTGTCCCTGAAATGTCTTAATGTATAGGGATATCACATTTTGGAACACATATTAAATATGAGCAAATTTTAAGGGGGTGGGGTTTAACCCATTGGGTGATTTGACACGGAATGACCCTTATTTATTTGAAAACTTTATTTGTTTAGAGTGGAATGATCAGAAAGAGAAATGGAGATAGCGATCAATTCCTTGTTTGCAGGGGACGCATTAAGTCTTGAACCCCAAACGTGACGGGTGGCATTAACCAATGTGACTCTCCGACCCTTAACTCACGAAAGGAATCGAGAATAAATAATAAGAGATGCTTCTTAAAGTCTACAAAAACAGTACACTTTCTACTCACAGTGTTCAAGTTAAAAAATTAAGTTTTGTTAAAAGTTTTGTAACCAACATTTGAACAGGTGGTTTTATATCATTTCAAATATCCTTATTTACAACCAAAAACTCGGTGAAACAATTCATATATTAAGAATGGTGAGTATGGGCGCAGCAGCTTGATCATAAAAGTGCTGGCATTAGGGGGTAATTGGCAGAGAAAAAACTTTTCCGGTTTTATTCGAAAATCTGATTTTCCAACAAAATTTCCGATTTTTGGCGAGCTACGGAGCAGATGCGGCCTATGTAATACAAATTTCTGTCCGCCTGTCGTGCCGGGTGTCCGTCCGGTGTACGTCTGTCAGGCCGTCCGCTTTCAGATGAAACTGTTAAGTTCTTTTTGCTTTTTGCTGGTTAAATTTGGAACTTACATAATTCAGTTTGACAACCTCAAATTAGAGTAGTTAACTTTCTGATTTTAATGCGGAAAATTAATTTTAAAATGTTACAGTTTTTATTATTGTACATCACTTTGCATGTACATATGCAAGTGTAATTACAAGAACAAAACTTTGCATGGGGGTGCACATGTACATTTTGATTGAACATGTTTTACCACTGTACCATCCATTGTTGTTAACCTTACCAAACCTCTATTAAAATTGATTTTGTTTTGCTTTAGTTTTATATCAAAGGGGAACGGGTTATACATGTATGCATGGGTGGTTCTTTTGTATAGATCGAAACATATACCATTCATGTGTATACGTGTATGTACCATATAAAGTACATTTATTAGATGCTGACTGCCCTACAACCATACTGTCACCCCTTTTCTCCCTACATCTTCTGGAATAGGGGTATGATGGAATTGGGGTTGGATGGCCGGAGTGAGGTGGGGTTGGATGTGGGGGATGGAGTGGGATGGTAAGGTGATGCGATGCGATGATGGGTGGGGGGGGTATTGGATGGGATGATAATTGGTTGGGGATATGTGGTAGGATGATAGGGTGGGGAATATTGGGTAGGTGGGAGGTGTGGTGATGTTGATGATGTGTTATAAGGTCATTTGGTTTAGTGGCGTACCCGGGGGCCTCTGGGGCTTGAGGCCCCCCGAGGAGGTACATTTTTTTGTTTTTCTAGTCGCACGATTTGACTGTGGTGATATGCATGTAGCCTATTTTTGGAATTTTTTTTACAGTTAAAAAAAAAAATTGATTTGGTAACCGTTACCTTGATGTTGACATATAAATAGCTAACACACTCCACCCTGATACACTTTTACCATACCCATTCCCATGCCAAATTTTTCCAATTTTTTTTTTTTTTTATATTAAAATGATGGAATTGGGCTCAGGTTGTGATTATACCTGGCACGATATGAGACAGAACGGTGTCCCCCATCTTTCTATACCCTATACAAACCATAGACTATTGCTACCTAACACATCCCCCAGATACCTCAAAAGAATTCCTGAGATTCTGGTAACACCTTGACCAACACAAAGGGGGGGGGGGGGTGTTTCCTTCGGCCACATATCATGTGGTGGAGATGGGGTGGGGCTGATTTTTGGTTTAATGCATGAGGAACTTCTCACATGTACCGTTCATTGATCTTAAAAATTTAAACACAGGTGTACTAATGCATTTGAGCAGATCTACAAACCGTTATTTTCCACTGGGTCCACATCCCATGGGCATTCCACACTCCTTTTATACCTAGTCCGTTGTACTTTGCCTTCCCTTAATGCTTCCTTTGTGTTCTTTTGCCTGTTATAGTACATGTAGGGATTATTGAACTATTTATTCGTACTACTTAATGCATGCACTTCCACTGCACATATGGACAACTCTACTTTTAATTCCCCCTGCCCGCAAACTTGCAAGAAGATCTAGTCAAAAGGAATTGTATTTACTGACGATAGAGGACGACAGTGGCATGCACAGACACGTCATACAGCACACAAATGTTTATGTCTGTGTTACAGGGACCCCTAGCCTACCAACGTTCATTAGAAATTATGCTTCAAATTTCGTAATTTTTTTTTCAGATGTTAGTTTAAATTTTGTGATGGGCGCTCTTAAACTGATTACAAGGGCCCATTGGATAAACACTCTAGTTGCTATAGCTTCTGATTCCAATGGTTCTAATGCTACTTAATGGCCAGTGGATGTGGTTTAACCCGAACTGATGTCACACTAATGAACCCCATGTACATTTGTATGTAACTGTAGGCAAATTAGTTTTTATTTTCTGGACATGCTATCTTTAAATAATCATAACTTGAAAACTTTAATTTGAGCGCCCATCACAAAATTTTCCAAGATTGTTGCTTACATTATAAACTAACATCCGAAAAAAAATCATGAAATTTGAAGCATATTGTTTTTTGTAATTCAAGGTCAAAGCTCAATTTGTTACTAATAATAATAATAATAATTTGGGAGGCTAATCATCCTTACTAGCAGCTGGTATGCTGAATTGCGAAGGACGAGGCTACAACGTGGTCGGGCCGCTGGCACGTAAAGGCGCCTATGGCTGTCGGCCACATCGACCCATACACGCGTATATGACCAAGGAGCACAGCCTGAGATCGAAAGTGTTTGATTTTTCCGGAGGGAAGAAAACCGGAGGGCCCGGAGAAAAACCATTGTGGCACAGGAGAGAACCAACGCACAACTCTACTCACATGTGATCCGCGGCCAGGATTCGAACCGTGGTCGCCTTGGTGAGAGGCGAGCGCTTTACGCACAAGCCACCCATGCCACCTTTTTTTCTGTGCTTCACGGTACGATTTTGGTTTAATGTGTTAACTGTGTTATCTGACTTGGGACATCTTCCATTGGTGTATCTGGGAAGAAGTACAACTTTCCGCTTCCCACATTCCGGGTGATCAGAACGAGATCCCAGACGCCCTGTCCAGGGGTTTGATAATTCCAACAGAATGGACACTCAACAAAGAGATTGTCCGTCTCCTCTTCACCAATATCGACAGACCCCACATAGACCTCTTCGCAACAGCCATCAATGTTCAAGTCCCAGTACTTTGCTCACGACGCCCAGACCCAAAAGCATGGGCAGTGGACACACTAGCGATAAAATGGAACGGGATGTTCGCGTACGCTTTCCCATCAATATCCCTGCTTCCAAAAGGTCCTAAACAAGTTGGAAAACGAGACGTGCAGAATGTTGTTAGTAGCCCCATTGTGCCCACGCCAGCCCTGGTTTCTGAGGCTGATCAGACTGCTAGTTTGCACTCTGTGGATACTACCTCAGAGAGCAGACATAATATTCCAACCACAGTCCCTTCATCTTCATCCAGTCCCCGGCACCCTCCATTTATATTGTTGGCCTCTGTACAACAGTCGTTCAGAGCAGCAGGCCTTTCTCAAGATGCTGCCACTCTCACAGCACACAGCCACCGAGCCTCTACAAGAAAAATTTACGACCCCAGACTTTGGCATAATTACAAATGGTGTGGACGGCAATTGGTTGATCCAACCTCAGCTCCTCTGACGTTGATCGGGGATTTTTTTTACTGTACCTTTATCAGATTTCCCTTAACTTTTTCCTTTACTGGCCGGCCGGGCCAGTAAACCAGAGTTTTCACTGGCCCGCAACCTTTTTCACTAGCCCACATGTTTTAATAGTAACTTTCAATCAAATCACCATAAGCATTTTTGATAACATTTTTGATAATAAATTATGCAATATGAATACAATCGGCAATTATCTTAATCATGTACATAATATTGCATGTAGTTCCTTTTTAAGTGATGTCAGTGTTTCTTTAATCGTCCATGCTTTAACACAGAGCAAGGCTTTAAATAACAGGAATCAAATAGGTGGAGAAGTTATAATCAAAATTTATGCAGTGTGCTTCGTTCCGAACTTAAGGCTTTAGGTGTTCTATTTCCGACATGTTTTGATAAAACACGAACTAAAGAAGCGTTATCTAGAGGAACAAGAAAACATTGCACACAGTCGTGGTATTAATGGGAGTTTACCAAGTTAGTAACTGAACTGTTTTAACTTGTTTGAAAATGAGTGAGAAGGCCACTATTTTCAAAAAAACATCTCTCGCCCGCGCCATGCATTTCTATGCCTCCTACTTCTGAATCACTGAGAGGCAAACTCAACGAAAATATTCCAACTTTTGACTTCATATCAACCGATTGAATGTTCCTGAAGCATAACAGGCACCAAAATATAGCTGGAGTCCCCGAAGTCAGGGCCTAAAAGTAAAATGTCATTGAGCCAAAGACGAAGCCAAAGCCAATCATTTCGAAAATGAAACTTCATTCAACAGGCATGTGCATTACTTTTGACCTATCAGTCTCGTCCACTAACATACTTTTGTTATCATTAAAATAAATTAAATTAAAATTTGTTAACATGTTTTCTGAAGAACAAAAAAATAACACAATATACTCAAGAATTTTTGTTTGTCAATTTTATTTTTCAATTTCATTTTAAAATCGTAAAATAAAGTTTAAGTTTGTTTGTGCTCCAGATCTACCTTTGAGCTTTTCAGCAAGTTGGCTGGCATGTGCAATTTTGCACATTTTGTTTACACAACATCGCATGCATAGATTACTTCTGCTCTGTCATTTAAAACGCAATTTGTTCCAATATCGCTTTTGAAAAAGATTATGGCTTCAAATTATTCAAGCCCGAATCCTGACAGGAATTATCGAAGTTAACTTTCACTTCAAATGAAAATGGAGGTCATAAGCACAGCTGATCGTGATCGTCTTGGAAAGAGAACTTCCCTGTTGTTGTACGGCCCTACTTTTACTTGTGGTTGTGCTGGCATTGCTGCTGCAGCACAGCTAATCCTCACATAATATTAACATAAACAAATTTAAAACTTTTTAAAATCATTCACAGTTATGACTTTTAATTTTTATTCATTTTTTTAAGCAAGAGTTACGTATATAACTAAAATAAGGAAGAGCATAACGTTCAATAAGGCAGGTTTAGACTGTAATGACCCCCGCGTTACGTTAGGGAAGCCAAAGGGAGGGCAAATATTACCAACCTGTACAGAGAGACCACCTGTCTATAAAGACCACTTTTACCATTTCCCTTGAGCGGTCTTTCTGTACAGGTTGTACATGTACATGTATGTGGGAAAGACATGCATTATTGTAGCATATGTAGCTTGTATTGTAGTCCAGTTTGTTTCCAGTTACCTGTTTGGTCTCTATGTTTTTGCAGATGCTCAGGAGTTGAACATTTCATCCTCAAAATCATTAAAAAGCTACCAGACATGGAGTTCATATTGAATGAGCGTGACTGGCCACAGAGCCCAAAGTTTGCTGATCCACTGCCAGTTCTATCATTCAGTAAAGTAAGTGCAAGTTTTGTATTTAAGTACCGGTACATATGTATCCATGGTATCTTTCTATATATACAGCAAAATTACAGGGTCACACACAGAACAAAGTTTCCCGGGTGAGACACAAGATTTTCTCCACTGCTCTCAGTCGCATGCGTGGTCCTATTTTCCAAACAACTCTCATCAGTTCGGCTGCGGTACACACACATTGCACACATTGCATCCACAGGTGTTCAAGCCTACGACCTGCATAATTTTTCAACAGTGGGCTTTCAGCGGGCTAATCTGAAGTGGGTAACCTTCATGTACAATGTACCGTGTAATGTGTATAACGGAGCACCATATGCATGGGGACAATGAAGTTAGACTTAAAGCATGCGTCAAATCAGGGTGCCGTGGAAATGGAGTGGGATATCAGGTTCATTTTGTCTTAATACATGCCACGAGCGTCGGTTACGAATTGCGACAACGAAATAAACCTACTTGTGTTCAAGACTACGCAACTGCATGCATGTGCATGGTATTATCTATCTGCGTGCAACAAACATGACTGCCTGCACGTATGGAAAGCGCAAGTTAAGAGTTCAATTTGTTTTCTATCAAAAACGACTGAAATTTCTGAGTAAACTTCATGAATAACAGGAGTCATTACACCTACGTCAAGACAAAAGTTAGTGTTTTTTAGAGCGAGCTGATACTTATTATTACCGTTTAGAATGGACTAGTTTTACGTGTTTCCAGGTGAATTTCCTATTCCCTATGGGAATGCCAGTGGGCCGTGTTGTTGCAAAGGTACTGTATACGGACTGCAGCTGCATTCCGCCATCAGTGAACTGGACACTCGTTATGTTTTTTATTGAATGGAAAATCAATATTTTAAGATCGAAAATTGGGGTGGGTGGATGGGTCAAAACAATTTGGAAAAAAATCCAAATTTAAAACCGTTGAAAATTTTGAATGGCCCCTAACATGTTGAAAATGCTATCAATAGAAAGAGCTGCACATGCTGGATTTGAATGAACTGGATAACGTCTCGCTGTCCTCAAGATCATGTAATTGCAATTTTGCTCTAGATCTGAAATGAAAAACGAATACATAAGATTAATTTAATATACGAGTGTAAAGGAAAAAAAACAAGGTTTCAAGGTTTCTTTGTTAGAGTATTAGCTCATGTTTAGAAGTTAATCAATAACTGAGCGTTCAGCTCTTCACCAGAGTAATCAGGTGTTGGGCCTTCAGCCCAACACCTATTGTTATTGTATGAATTTACTATAATTTTTTTTTTATTCTTCAAGACACATTCTTCTCCAGAACTGTTTGTCAAAATGAAAACATATGAACTTCGATTGTCAATACATGAATGCACAACCCACTGAAGATGTGCTTTTTGCAATAACGTCATCATGATGTCATCATGGGTCACGTGACGTCACTTCAAAAAATAATAAATTTAATCTTTGAAATTCAATATAAAATCAACCGTGAGAGACCAGAGCTTGAATTTTGCGGGAATCGACATGATAGTATATGAGCTGCTTTTTATCTTGTGTGCGTCAAATCACGTGACCCTTCCTTCCGGTCGAAACCGGAAGTGCCTAATAATTTGAAAGCGGAAAAAGATATGAACTTGCTGTCAACGATGTTAGTCAAAAAAATATGATCGGTGACGCCATGAAGTTTTCAAGCGCCCTCTAGCAGCAGGTTAAAAAATGTCCAAAACGCATTTTCAGTTGATGTCTGCGGGAAAATTTGCTGTAATCACTTCAGAATTAATATATATGATTACCTCAATGCAGACAAAAGACCTGTGCGCGAAAAAAAAAACGATTACGTCATCCATCCGGTAAGTAGACTAATAAAAAACCTCTTTTCCTTTGAAAATTCCTGAAAAATCAGCCCTGACAGATTTAATCTCGATTTGTGCTTTAACTCTTTCGCTACGGAATTAAATTTACCTTTTTTGTCCCAACTGGACATAATTAAAAGCTGAAAATTCAACCGAGCGTCGATGTGGGCGCCGCCATCTTTGAATGTATCTCCGTAAACAAACTGCTCACAATAACAAAAAGCGCACCCCGGCCAGACGGAGAGCCGCTGGCAGCGGCTCAAACTAGGGTCAGAGGTTATACGATATAAATTATGTAGATATGGGCCACGTCATGGGGACATCCTGTTTATGCATAGCGACGCAACCGAGCCGCTGCCAGCGGTTCTCCGTACGACCTGTACAATTTGTATGTGCCGCTGTCAGCGGCTCGCCGTAGCGAAAGAGTTAAATGGCGTACGCCTTGAAACGTTCATTTAATGCCACATTCATTGTGTGTACAGAAAATGGGGATGATTGCGTACAAAGGGAAATTCCCGAAAAACAGTGTGCCATTAATGATTGTGTACAAAAGGGAGTTCCCCGCGTTCGCTTCTTGAGTTTCTGGTTTATGTTAACAATTGAGCTGCATGTAACGGCTGTTTGATGGACCAATGTATTTTAAGTGTTTACCAGTGTTTTGTAATAATAATAATAATAATAATATTGGACATTTATAAAGCGCAAACATATCCACCGTGAGGTGCTCAAGGCGCTATACATAATTGTAAACAAGCAAAACAGCAGCAAAAATAGGTAAACAAAATCAATATGAATTAATAAACAAACTAAACAAATTAAGGTAAGCAACGGAAGAGCAGAAAAAAACAAAAGAAACATAAATTCAAGGGATTAATTGAAAGCTAACGACATGAGGTGAGTTTTGAGAGCTGTTTTGAAGGACTGGATGGTTTCTGAGGTTTTGATGTGAATAGGTAGCCGATTCCACAGACGAGGTGCTCCTACAGAGAATGACCTGTCTCCCCAAATACGGTGTGATTTTGGCTCATGTAGTAGATGCTTGTTACTGGATCGGAGAGTGCGGGAGGGTCTGTAAGTGGAAAGTATGTCCATGATGTATGAGGGGGCTTTGCCATTTAGAGCTTTGTAAACCAACAACATCATTTTATAGATTATCCGAGAGGAGACTGGTAACCAGTGTAGATTTTTCAGGATTGGGGTGATGTGGGAGGATTTTCTGGTTAATGTGACCACACGTGCAGCAGTGTTCTGAATACGTTTGAGCCTGGTAAGTTGTTCTTGCGGAAGACCAAACAAAAGGGAATTCCCCATGTTTAGCCTCGACGTAACAAAAGAATGTATGATTTGTTCAGTTGAGTTGCGGTTGAGATATTTTCTGATTTTACTGATGTTGCGAATATGAAATGAGGCTGAACGAACAATGTTGGAGATTTGACTTTTGTGTGACAATGAAGAATCAAAAATAACACCCAGATTACGGGCTTGGCCAACTGGAGTGATATGAGAATCACCTATACTAATGAAGGGAATATTGACTTTTGAAAGTTGTGGGAGCCAATCATCATAAATTCTGTTTTATCATCATTTAACTTCAAGAAATTATCTTGCATCCACTGGCGAATTTCACAAATGCTAGTTTCTATTTGGGAGATGCTAGAATCGGCTTGTTGTTGTGAGGGTTCAAAAGTCAGATATAATTGTGTGTCATCAGCATACATATGATAGTGTAATTTGTGGCGCAAGATGATTTCTCTCAGCGGATAAATGTACAAAGTGAACCATTGCGGGCCTAGAACAGAACCTTGTGGTACAAAAAAATTGACAGAGACGGAATTAGAAGTAGCGTTACCTACACGCACATACTGCTGCCTGCTCACAAGATAAGACTGGCACCACTGAAGAGTTTAACCCCGCAGGCCAACAATATCATGGAGCCTAGACAGCAGTATGGTGTGGTCCACAGTGTCGAAAGCTGCACTTAAATCAAGGAGGACAAGAGCAGTGATCTTTTGCTGATCTAATGCATTCAAGAGATCATTTTGAACATGCAACAGGGCAGTCTCAGTGCTGTGATTAGGCCTATAAGCAGATTGAAAAGTATCCAAGAGATCATTGTTCCGCATCACAGCAGACAATCTTGAGGACACAATTCTTTCGATTGTCTTACCCAAAAATGATAGGTTTGAAACTTTGTCTAAGCCAGCTTTTTTCAACAGAGGACGAACACAGGAAACCTTAAGAGACTCGGGAAAGGTACCAGTGGTGAAGGACTTATTTACTATATTGGTGATAACGGGAACAATTTCATCAATACAATCCTTTAACAGACTAGTTGGGATAGGGTCGAGCTCACAAAACTTGGATGGGGAATTCAAAACTAACTTTTTAACCTCAGTCTCACTGGCAGACTGAAAAACAGTAAGACGTGCCTCGTGCGAATAACACAGAGGGTCATTACTAAGTTGTGGAGAAAAACAATTACGTATGGTAAGAATTTTGTTGACGAAATATTTAGAAAAGTGTGTCGCTAGAGTGGCTTCTGATTCAGAAGATGGTAATATGGGCTTTTTACTCTTACTCAACAATTTATTAACAATGCAAAACAGTTTTCTCTGATTTCCTGAGCACTCATTGATTTGAGAAGAATAAAAATCAGATTTTGCTGTACTGATTGACTCAGTCACAATGCGTTTCTGAATACTGTAATTCTGCCTGTGGATTTCGAGCTTGGAACGACGCCATCTTTGTTCAAGTTGTCGTCGAGTGCATCTGGCAGCACGAATGTCCTCATTGAACCACGGTTTGTCTGTTCATACTCGAACACGTCGGGTGCGAAGGGGGGCATGCTTGTCCAGCAAACCGCCAAGTGCTGACTGATATTTACCAACACAGGAATCAAGGTCGACACTCTCGAGGTTGATGTGAGTAAATGCCGATGCCACGTCATGGCGAAAGTCTTTGATGTTAATCGACTTCAATCGACGGGTGGATATTACTGTGGTGGGAGAAGCTGGTTGATTAAGTTGAAGTTTAGCCACAATAGCAAAGTGGTCAGAGAGACCCGGATGAAGGTGAAGGTGAAGGTGATCACGCGTGATCAGCAGATCTAAGCAGTGACCATGGCGATGAGTGGGCTCGCTGATATGTTGAACTAGACCGTATGACGTGATGAGGGTGTTGAACCGATCTGCAGCAGAATCTTGAGGGTTGTCAACATGAATGTTGAAATCACCTGTAATTATGATGTCGGATGGGTGCAAAAGATACAACTCAATCATGTTCTCGAACTCATGAAGGAATGAGGTTACACTGATGTGGCGACCAGATGCATCTTTTCCAGGGTGATAAATGTTCACAAGCCGAACTGATCTGGAGTTAGATGTGATTTCAGCGTGAAGGGATTCAAATGTAATATATTCTCCCATGTCAAATTTTAAAGTTACAGATAGGCTGGACTTCAAGAGAAGTCCGACCCCTTTTTTGTGAGGTCTTGGGACGTGTTGAAAAGTGTAACCAGCTGGTGTTAACTCGGCGATAGCCATATCATCCCCAGATTTCAACCAAGTTTCGGAGATAGCGACAATGTCCAAATTGTTTTCAAGAACAAATTCCACAAAGTCAGTAGCTTTATTTCGGATGGACTGGACATTCAGAGAAGAGAACTGTAGGTTTGATTCGATGTGGGGCGCCAAGTTTCTCAGATTTGCCAAACAGACTCCATTTTTCTCAGTGGAAGGTTGCTTCCGCCGTTCAACTGAGCACACCTGTATTTTTTGTTGTTTCCTTCTGCCACCACGAACACCTCTATGGGTAGGGGGTCGCCTATTAACTCTAGGTGTACCAGATTTTTCCATAAATCAAGAGGTAAAGCACCTATTTTGGTGTTTTTGCCACTGAGTAGTTGGGATATGTCATATTGGTGAGCAGTTTCAGTTTGGTTGGGTTGAAATTCTCTGTGCGCATGGTTGACATCCCGATCAGGACCGGGATTAGAACTAACGTCGCCAGAAGACAGTAACTCAATATTAAAGGTGGCCAATGTATTGCAATAATGGGTAACTCTGATCTTCAAGTAACCCCTGGATTGCCACTGCAGGTTGAGTCTGTAACTGGACTTCAAATCACTAAGTGAGACGTTCTGCGAGTTCAGGCAAACACAGACACAAAGGCCAAGTAGGAGGAACAGTTTGCGCAAAGCCATTGTTCGAGAAGTCACTGTTACCTAATAGTTATTGTGAGACAGGTATCATCCCTTTGTTAACAAATCGGCGGACAGTAGCATCTTGTGGATCCCATTGTCCAATGACAGTCCAGATGGACAGAGTCAATGGTGGATCCGTGTATCTGCTCAGTGCAATGTACATGGAGTCAAATCAAGAACCAAGAAATGACGAAAAAAGTTAAATTACTGGCATCGGCGATCTTCATTATCCAGTAGAATCCATGGTATATGCATAAACAGTTGGATTTAGAGGAAGAGCAGAATCATGTGGCAATCATGGTAAAAAATGAGAAATTAATTGGAGCACAAATTTCGTGTGTGGCAGCCTGTTAGGCGCTCACATTGTACATGTTTATATGACAACTGCTTAACGCCAGCACGTTTTTGACTCCTGATGACGTCATATGATACTCAAAAATTGGGCTGGCAAAAGCACCCAACTGGGCACTTTTTTTAAATTGGGCGCCTTTTTCTGAAAACATGCACATTGGGGTAAAGAGGGTATGTCGAGCAATATCTTGTATTGCGCCAATGGTGTGCGACCTTTACTTTAAGAGATATGAGCTATTTAATGGGTTTTTGTAGCAATTGTACTGGATAAGTTTACAATACAGTACAGCAGCATACGGGCGTGCAGATCCTCACCTGACTCTTTTTAACTATCCTGTATATAATTACCACATGCGCAATTGTTCAACCCTCAACCATCAACAATCAACAATTAACATCAACAATCAACGTCAACATCAACAATGACCCAAGTTGGACCGTGTGGTTGTTCCTACAACCTCTAGTTTTTATTAACACAATAACTGCAAAATAGAATTTCAAGCATAAAGAAATAAATAGTGTCCTAGTAGTAGGCAAATATACCTGTCCATGTATGAACATAAAGACTTACCAGTTGTATAGTGCACAAAGTCATGACAAATAGCTTGAGAGTGTTGACTGTTGACAATTCTTGACAGCGATCTTTCCATAGACTTCCATCCAGATATTGGTCCAGTATACAAGTATTGTGCATGTCATGTACAGGTTAAGTGTGTACATGAACAATAAATTATTTCCAAAGGCCATGTCAGCGAGTATTTCCACAATTTTGACCCAGTTTTATACAGTTTTTGTATGGAGGTGGTTCCCCATCCCCCACGGATTGATGCCCATGATAATTAAGTTACAGTATTGGAATAAAACAAACGTAAACTTGAACTTCTTACAATTTTTGCGAGACCTGCAAGGAAAAAGTCGATTCAATCAAGTTCGTTAAACCATAATCAATAATGCAAGGCCAAACAGCCAACAACCGCCAATGGAATTCGTTATTCCAACCTAATGTAGTTCAACTTAAGATTGCGATATTTGAAGCAATGCATCGATCCTTCGTTGATCCCAAAACATGCCCCCGAAATTATAAGGCAACACTGGATTATACGCGGCAAGCAGCAAACTCACAACACTCTATCATGTCACACCCTTGTACATGTACTTAACATAGCGAGACTCCACCATAGACCCAAAGTATTCATGGCACTAGGCGCAGGGGCGGCAAGCAAAGCATAGGAAACAATAGGGACACTTGGTGGCCATGCACCATGGAGAGAAAATGTTTTGCCAAGGTCACCCCAGACTACTGTTTGGTGAACGCTGTTGTACAACAGGCAAGTAGAACACGTAAACGGAGCCCCTACATTTAAGCCGCTGACCATGCACAGTCTTGATTCGAAAAAAAGCCAACACTGAGGGCGGCCAGGCAGTCAACGTGAAAGCGCACACGATGGCAATACCTGTGCAAAAACGCAGTCATGAAAAATCGATGGAATGGTAAGATCTCGGCCATCGAGTGACGAAAAATGTTAAAACTCGGCACATGCATAGAGCAACTCTTCCTAAACATACCCAAGAAATTTCATGACTATAGGTCAAAGGGTTTTGGAATTATGGCTAATTAATTATTCATATGTACGAATGGCAATTCTGCTCTGTGTACACGACGTATATGAGAAAATTCAGTTTTGACAGCGCGTAGCGCCGGAAAATTTTTCGCTACACGGCAACCCGTGGTCCGATTTTTATGTTTTTGGTATCAAAAGATGCGCAAAGCTCGAGGCAAAAAAGTCATAACAGCTCACGTTGCGAAAACAATTTTTTTTAGAGGCTATCACGGAAAATGTTGAGGGGGGGCGGATTCCGCCCCCCCCCCCAGCCCCTTTAGGGTTAAAGGATGTTGTGCTAGCAGAGGTTTTTTGCCAACAACCAATCACATCCATGTAAATAATTTTGGTGTTTATACCTTGGTCAAATGACAAATTAATGTGGTTTGTGTATTCCTAAACCCTGCAGGTTTATTCCCAACACTGGGATATCATGTATCCTGCATGGACATTCTGGGAGGGTGGACCTGCTGTCTGGCCGTTATTTCCTACTGGTTTGGGTCGGTGGGACCTCTTCAGAGAATCACTTGACAAGTGAGTACACAATGTATTGATGTACATGTTTTAAACTTTGAAAGAATTCTGTTCAAATTATTTATGTACTGTTCACATTTGTAAATATTTTTATCTAGTATTTATTTGAGGTCTTTTAAAAATGTAAACAAATTTGCTACTTTGACAGAAAAGAATGGTTTGTCTCTAATGATGCTGAGAATAAAGGTTTAGGGGTACTGATGTGTTATGTTTAGGATGTAGTGTCAAATAAGGTCACCAAGGGGTCGCTTGAAGTCACAATTGAAAAACAAAATGTGTAGTTAGTTTAAAAGTTGGTATATACTTGCTTCTGGGGTGTGGTACCATAACAAAAAATAGATTGAATTGATAAATTTCTAGCATAACATTAGTAACGACAAGTAATCAATTAATTCATTTCAACTTTTGAATTAAGAGTGGGACATTCCTAATTCATTCTGAAGCTATGCGCATGCGTTCTTGCGACAAGCTGTGCGCCGTCTTGCTGTTGTTTGCCTTAAAAAGACCAGCGCTTGTCCGATGCAGGCTCTGAACGGTGTTACCATTACCGTTTGCCACTTAATAGGGCAAGTACTGGACCAATTCCGACTCTGTGGTGTCTGTACCGTCAACACGGAACAATTTTGGCGCAATTGAGCCAGCATTGGCCCGCTTCTGGTCATGTACCCTTTAAACTGTAATAGACTGTAACAAACCCATAATTAGCTGGTATCGGCCCAATACCGTCCTGTTTACTGGGTCAATGCCATCTTTGAACCTCGGCAGGTAGAAATCTCTGGCACTACAGTGATGTGATACAACTCTTCGTCTCCACAACTACATGCAACTGAACCACTTTTGTAGCTCCATTGGATTAAGGCGGGTCTGTGATCGGCTAGTCCTGCTTCTCAAGTGGCTGATAGTTTTCCATTGAACCCATGTCGATGTAGCACCTGTTGGGAGGTTTTCCGTCGTTGTTATAGTATAACTGTGATAATCGGTGGGCATTTGCTATCAGTCTTTGCTTCCAGTGTTGGAGTCTTGCCACCTCCCTGGATGTTGTGAAGGAGTGGACATGGCTGAGGAAGCTTTTCTTGACTTCAGCCTTTTGTGCCCAAGCTTGCCGTCCCTGGAGGAGGCGACACTCGTCATTTATCAATATTTGGACAACTTAGCTGGGCTGGCCACTTCCCTTCAGAAATCCGAAGAGGAAATGCCAGCAAGGAGGTGCAAATTACTTGTGTTGGTGGGTTTCAAGCATCCAGTGATCAAACTGCATGTTGTTTAAGGCTGGGTCAGGTTTCATGATATGGGCTGATCTCTCTCAGACATGGCACGCATACTCTGCTGAAGAATGGCACGGAGTCAAAACGGTTCATCCTATAGGGTGTGTGGTTTGGCTCCCTTTCGGAGGTTGTTCCATTTCTTTATGATGTTGTTACGGGGAACTAAATTTGGATAACTTGAATAACAGGATGCGATGGAGGGTCACCCTTAGGTAGACGGGATGGCTACAAGGGGCCAATGGTGTTCCGGACCATTTGATGCTAAGGGGTCGGTTGGCTTCGCAGTTAACGTTCCTGAGATGGAACGAGCAGACTTGGGTCTTAGCGAGATTGGCAAGGAGGTGGTTGCGCTCATAGTATAGAGACGGCTAAGTTCTGAGGTAAGTTTTGCTTCTATGCATGCGAACGGAATCTTTTGAGATGTAACACAAAGATTGTCTGCGTCTAGATGAAACGTTCAGTGTCCTGGTCTATTAAATTGTGATTTGTTTTGTGTAGATGTTATACAGCAACGAAGCTAGCACAGTGCCCTGATGTAGGCCGTTTTCTTGCCGTCGACAGCATTTTTGTTTTGTTCAGAACACCAAAGAAGCATCTGTCTTTGTGAAGGGCTCCAATATGATCCGTAAATGCGAGGTATTGGGTCAACTCCAAGATCTTTTTTAGGAGGTGGCAGTGGTTTACAGTATTACATGTGACCGAAAGATCCACAAAAATAGCTCCACTTATTTGTCGTTTTGAAACCCATCCTCAGCTTGCTGTGCCAGGTTAAGAGTTGGCTTGTTGTTGACTTGCAATGTCGCAATCCAGGTTGCTGAGGGATAAGGGATGTTTCAGAAACAGGGACAAGCCTGTTGAGGATCAGGCACTCGAACATGAACAAAAACAGTAATGGGTTCCTGTCTTGACCATGTTACGTGGCCTCCAAAGCCTGCAGTGAACTACTTAATGTGGCTTCAAGAATCACAGTGTATGCGGTGCAAGACGTGCATGCAGCACCTTGCTCAGTGCAATAAACTCTGCGGTTGCAGCTGTGAGAATTAAGGCGAGCACTTTTAAACTGTAAAGTTTTGTGAGTGATGACATTTATTCTCACAAAATGTTGTTTTACTTATACTTCATACAGTATTTTCGGTGACTGCAGTATATATCAACGGTTTTCTGTTATTCTGAGATTTTATCTTCAGTTTGACTATTTTTTGTGTATAACTAAAATCATCTTGGTCTCTTCTGAATAAAAGAGTCAAATTTCCTGACCCTGAAAATGTATGTTTTGACACCTAGACTGTGATTTGATAAGGGGTAGTAGCTGAGATATCAGTAAATGCAATTATTATCTGGCGGCCATCTTTTAAATCAAAGATGGCCAATTTTGACATTGTCATAAATGGTATAGTTGCATTCCTTGACCCTGAAAATGTATGTTTGGACGCCAACATTTTAATCCTTAGTGGCTTAGAAGAACAGATATTGGTATAGGTTTTCAATGGTGGCCATCTTTAAAATGCAAGATGGCCACCGCAATGTATCTGGACAAATTAACCATTTAGCACTAACCCAAATGGTTCAGTTGCGTTCTTTGACCCTGAAAATATATGTTTTAGACACTAAGATTTCATTGTTAAGTGGCTTAAAGATGCAATACATGTAGTTTTCAATGCCGGCAGCCATCTTCAAAAATAAGATGGCAATATTTTTGTATCTGGACAAACAAACCATTTGACACTATCCCAAACGGTACAGTTGCATTCCATGACCCTGAAAATGTACATGTATGTTAAGACACTGTAGTAATTAGTTATACTGTCCTACTTTAACTCCGAGTTTATTGCAAGTTAATTGACTCACCAAGTTGAAGTGTATAAACAGCCAAAACTGGGCCGAGTCCATGCACAACGCAATGCGAACGGGGCAACTGCCCGCGCCGTGAATGCGGGGGGAGTTGGTTGTAACTCACGTGGTGAATATGCACACACAGTTCTGTCAATAAACACTCACAAAAATCCACGAGAGAAGCTTGGATTGCTCACTGGAATAGCTCTGCCGATGTTTAATAAATCATGTAAAGAATAGCGTTGATTCTAGCTTGTAACTTCCAAGCGAAAGTATAGGAAATGCACTGTAAATATTGCGTTATGTGACAGAAAACTAGTATAGACAAACGATAACGAAACGAAAATGAATGCATGAAGGTTGAACCTCTGAACTACATGTAACATATATACAAGATGCGTTAAAGGCGCAGTGCAGTGTAACTTAAAGTGAACGGTACATCAGCCCCCCTCTAGATCGCAAAATGGTATTGAAGCAAGCGATAAGTGTTCAGGTTAAATCAACCACAGTCAAAGTCTGTGTACTTGGATGGCCAATGAACATGCTGGCCAGAACGCGTGTGCCGTGGAGCTGCTGGGGTTGCTGTGTGTTGGTCAGCAACAGTGTGCGTAGGGATGGCAGGAGATGGCTGTACACGCTTAAGCTCTAGGGTAGATGGCTGGGAAGGGATGGTATCTGTATCGAGGTTACCGATCTAAGCTGACTGTGTCCTGCCTTCCATCCAGGTCGAGTGTGAAGTACTTGTCTGTCCGGCTGAGTACTCGGTATGGACCTTTGTAGGGTGTTTGGAGGGGTTTCTGCACATGATCGCAACGGACACATACATGCGTGCACAACATCAAATCCTTGTGAATTTGTGTAGTTCTGTCTCGCGACCGAGGCGGTGTGGGTCTGATGTGCTGCATCGTGTGTCGCAGTCTGTGAACATAGTCTGCAGGGTCGGTGAGATTACCAGTATCGTTGGGGGTGCAACAAACTGTCCTGGAAGTCTCAGGGTGGTGCCAAACACCAACTCGGCGGTGGAGCAACCAAGATCCTGCTTTACCACCGTTTGGATCCCGAGGAGGATGAGTGGTAATGCTTCAGTCCAACTTTGAGGGTTAGTACTCGATTTGAGAGAGGCTTTGAGCTGTCTATGCAGGCGTTCAACCATACCGTTTGCTATGGGGTGGTACGATGTTGTTCGCATGCGTCTGGTACCTAGGAGAACCATCAAAGCTTGGAACAGGGCCGACTCAAACTGTCGTCCGCGGTCTGTGGTTATCGTAGACGGAGCACCGAAGGTGGAGACCCATCTGTTCACAAAGGCCTTGGCGACTGTTTCAGCGGTGCAGTCGGGTATAGGTATTGCTTCTGGCCAGCGTGTAAACCTGTCAATGCATGTGAGTAGATAGCAATATCCCTGGGAAGGGGGGAGTGGTCCCACGATGTCTATGTGCACATGATCGAAACGTGCATCTGGAGATGCGAAGGTTCCAAACGGAGTCTTGGTGTGGCTGTGGACCTTGGACTTCTGGCACTTGACACAGGCCTTGGCCCATGCTCTGATGTCTGAGTTCATGCGTGGCCAGACGTAGCGTGAACCAACCAGTTTCAGTGTTGCTCGAATGCCAGGGTGAGACAGATTGTGCAAGGAATCGAACACACTCCGTCTGTGGTTTTGGGGTACGAAAGGGTGTTCATGACCTGTCGACACGTCGCACCAGATAGATGTACTTGAGTTCGGTATCGGAACTTGCTTGATGTCCAGGAATGTGGGTGATTCCAGGAGTCCGTGGAGTTCCTGGTCATGTGTCTGATCCATGGCCATCTACTTGAAGTCAATCTGGGTCGATGTTGTCAAGGCACTGATGTGAGATCGGGAAAGCGCATCCGCTTCAACATTCTCTGTGCCCTTGATGTGACGAATGTCAGATGTAAACTGAGATACATAGTCCAGGTGACGAACTTCTCTGGGTGAATGCCGGTCAGGTTTGGAGTTGAGAGCATACACCAACGGTTTGTGGTCAGTGTAAATGCAGAACTCTCGTCCTTCGATGAAGTGTCGAAAGTGTCTGACTGACAAGTACATGGCCAGTAGTTCGGGCCCGAAGGTGCTATAGCGACTCTCTGCAGGTTTAAGACGCTGAGAGAAGAAGGCCAGGGGGTGCCATACTCCTTCGGAAAGTTGCTGAAGCACACCGCCAACTGCTGTGTCCGAGGCGTCCACCATCATGGTAGTTGGTAGTACCGAAGAAGGGTGAGCGAGAAGTGTGGTGTCAGCAAGTGATTGCTTGATCTGCAGGAACGCTCTCTGGCATTCAGGTGTCCAATTCAGTTTGGTTGATTTGCATGACTGGTTGGGTCTTTTTTGCAGCTGGTCTGTCAGCGGGGCGATCACGCTTGCGCAGTTTGGCACGAAACGACGGTAAAAGTTTACCAGTCCCAAAAATCTGCGCAGTTGACGGGTGGAGGTGGGCTGAGGGATATCTGCAATCGCGTCGACTCTGTCTCTCATGGGACGGATACCATCAGCGTCGATTCTGTGTCCCAGAAAAACGAGGGTGGGAACCCCGAACTGGCATTTGGATGGGTTGATGATAATGCCATATTCGGAAAGTCTGCTGAAGAGAAGACGCAAGTACTCAAGATGGTCCTCCTCTGTCTCACTCGCGACCAGGATGACATTGATGTAGGCGTACACGAAAGGTAAGTCTGAGCGGCGTTCCGCAGGCTGAAGGGCATGCGAAGGAAGTGGAACAGACCGAAAGGTGTTGTGATGGCGGTCTTGTGGATGTCGTCAGGATGGACTGGAATTTGGTGGTAAGCGCGTACTAAGTCGATCTTTGAGAACAGGCGTTTACCCTCCAGATTGGCTGTAAAGTCATGCAGATGGGGTATCGGATAGCGGTCGGGTACTGTAACACGGTTGAGGGCACGGTAGTCTCCGCACGGCCTCCAGTCACATGACTTCTTGGCCACCATATGTAATGGCGACGACCATGCTCCGTCCGAAGCTTCAATGATGCCAAGATCAAGCATATGATTGAACTCGTCTTTCGCCGTGATGAACTTGTCGGGTGCCAGGCGTCTTGGGCGTGCTGACACTGGGGGACCCTTAGTCACAATGTGATGCGTTATAGAGTGCTTGACGTCCTTGGCAGTGTAAGTCGGACGTGTCAGTTTTCGAAATCGTCCGAGAATCACTTCATAGGGCGACTCACTCAGCTTGGCAACGGTTGGACTGATGGGAATGGCATCTGAACCAATTCCACCTACGGTGAGGCTTGTAGTGGAGTCGATGAGTTTGCGACGCTGAACGTCGACTAGCAGAACGAAGTGTTGGAGAAAATCTGCTCCAATTATTGGGTTCGGCAGGTCCGCGATAATAAATACCCAACGGAAGACTCGACGCAACCCGACATCCCTGTTGTTGTCGGGGTTTGAAGCTGCATGGGGACACACATGTGATGGGCTGCGACTGCGAGATGGGCGTCGATTGGGTGGGGTTGTGTCACGCTTCCTCGATCTCCCACGGGGCTGACCGGTGAGTTGGCATGTGAGAGCGCTGACATGTTGGGTTAGTTGGGTTAGTAGTGTTGGCTTGTAGTGTGAACATATCTGAACTTGGCATGGTTGTTGTAGGCGACGAACTGCCCGGCTGGCTGGATGAAACTGCCCCCACATGTACAGTAGGCGAGACAGAAACTTCAACAATCTTGTCTGCAAGTTCTGCGAGTTGCTCAATGGGTGTCGTTTTAGATGTTGATGCCAGGATTAGTTGGGCGTTGGTCGGTAATCTTTGAAGAAACAGTTGCTTCGGTATGTTTTCTTCGAGCGTGTTGTCTCCTAACAACTGCCGCATACGACGTAGTAATTGTGAAGGCTTGCGGTCCCCCAGCTCCTCCGATACTAGCAACTGGTGCAGTCTTTTCTGCTCTGATACGGAGGTTCGAAGGATGAGGGCGGTCTTCAGGCTGTCATAGGCATTATGCTCAGGGGGCGAAATGAGGATGTCCCTCACTTCAGTTGCAAACTCTGGCTGCAAGGAACCAACCACGTATGCGAACTTGGTGTGTTGCTGAGTGATGTTACGGGTTAGAAATTGCGCTTCAACTTGCGCAAACCAAAGCGCAGGGTCACTGGGCCAAAATGGAGGCAACTTCAAAGTCACTGCAGCTGATGTTGTGGGTGCAGATGGAGATGAACTAGCAGTAGCACCTTTGGATGTGCCCGGTTTGGAATCAGCATGATCAGAGTCAGATTTGGTTTCCATGTTGTTTGGCTCAGGTCAGGGTCACCAATGTAGTAATTAGTTATACTGTCCTACTTTAACTCCGAGTTTATTGCGAGTTAATTGACTCACCAAGTTGAAGTGTATAAACAGCCAAAACTGGGCCGAGTCCATGCACAATGCAACGCGAAACGGGGCAACTGCCCGCGCAGTGAATGCGGGGCGAGTTGGTTGTAACTCACGTGGTGAATATGCACACACAGTTCTGTCAATAAACACTCACAAAAATCCACGAGAGAAGCTTGGATTGCTCACTGGAATAGCTCTGCCGATGTTTAATAAATCATGTAAAGAATAGCGTTGATTCTAGCTTGTAACTTCCAAGCGAAAGTATAGGAAATGCACTGTAAATATTGCGTGTGTGACAGAAAACTAGTATAGACTAGTATGAAGGTTGACCTCTGAACTACATGTAACATATATACAAGATGCGTTAAAGGCGCAGTGCAGTGTAACTTAAAGTGAACGCCACAACACCAAAACTTTAATCCTAAGTGGCCTAGAAGATGAGATATGGGTAAAAATAGGTGTCTACATCACTCTACTTACCTGTAGAGCGATTTGGCAGGCAATTTGTTAAGAGTTTTACACAATAGGGCCCTCACGTGTCCTACCCACGACGCCCTGTGACATGCGCACTACGTTAGCGTCCTCTTTTTCTCTTAGCCGCAGGCGAGGTATATCGTGAAATTTCGATCGACCTGAATTTCACTGTTTTATTTATGCCTCTTTGCTGGGAGAAAGCTATTTATCAGATATAAAGAAAGTGTTTATTGTAGGGTTATCATAGTGAGTTATTCTAAGTGAAGTGAGTTAGAAAAATGAGTAAATCTAGAAAGTTGGGGAGGACTGGGTGTGTCGATAATGGAGGGACGTACATCCCACCAGACAAGCCCGAGTTCTCAGGGGACTGCACCGGTGATGGTACGTCACCGCAGCAGCAGTCCCCTAGTCGGCCCCTTCAGCCACTGCCGGCTGTCGGAGCTGACGGACCCGTTGACCAGGCGGGGGGCCGTACAACCCCACCGTCTTCGGTCAATATTCACGGGTCCGCCCAACTGAAGGGGAAACGCACCGGCAAGACAAGGAAATTGTCTGACACCGGGGCAGTACCCAAAAAGGAACGTACGGCAAAAGGTGGCCCTGCTACGGGGCGCACCGTGCCTGTCCCTGGCCTGTCTACGGGGCACACGCAGCCGGAGGAAGTACTCCTCCGTGGCTCAGTGCACCCAGGCCCACCCTGCCCCGTGATTACCACGATGCCTGGGGATGGGCTGTTATATGGCCGTCTAATCGACCGTACAGCACCCGCCTATGTTACCGGCGTGGGGGCGCTGTCGGCTGCCCGGGCTATTGATCGCATAGAGCCGAATCCCTGGGATTCCCCCGGAGCGTTAACGGGAGCATTAATGCTACGCTCGGAGGGCCATGCCTCTACATCGGATTTTATTCCTTGTTCGGGCATCCCCGTGTCCCCGCAATCCTCGGCAACTACTCGGAGACCTTTATGCCCCCGGACATCTTTGTCCCGGGCATCAAGTCTTTTTCGAACGAGACAAACGACAAACTTTGGTGCCCAGTTCGAGCACTTAAATGATATGTCAACCGTACGAAGTCACTTCGTACGGGACACGACAAATTGTTCATTACAACGACCCCGCCCCATGGGCCGGCGTCCTGCGATACAATCACTCGCTGGATCGTGACAGCTATCCGTTCCGTACCGGGCGGCTGGCCAGCGACCCAGGGACCCATTCGAGCGCATGAGGTCAGGGGAGTGTCCATCTTGTGGGCCTTTTTTAAGGGTGTCCCCCTAGGTGACATCATCAAGGCAGCCTGCTGGAAGAACCCTAACACGTTCTCTGAATGCTACCTGAAGGATGTCCTCCAGGCAGATGGCAAGGCTGGAAGAGAAGTGCTACTGGCGGCCAGTCGAGCCTCACGGAAGCACTAACGGGTGAGCATATAAATATACATGTATATATTTCTATGGGCATTAAGTTTAATGAGGTGTACCTATCATGTGTTCATCCCCATAATGGTTACACCTCCCTGACCTTTTGCGCAGGAGCTCTTGGGTTCCACTTACGAGGCATCTGGGGTGTTAGGTTTTTTGTTTGGTGTTGTTTGCCTTTGGCCACGCCTCATGTCCTACACCCCTGTAGACATACGGTAATTCGCGTATACCCACCGCCTTACTCGGTGCGAGTCTATGCATATGTAGTATTCGCTCTACAGGTAAGTAGAGTGATGTAGACTCCCCCCCCCCCCCCCACAGTAGTGTGGTTGGGGTCTACGAGGGAATACTTACCTGTAGAGCACCCCTCTCTCCTTCCCCACTATACTCGATTCCTTGAGTGCTTACGCAAGTAACGCTTGAGAAAAAGAGGACTCTAACGTAGTGCGCATGTCACAGGGCGTCGTGGGTAGGACACGTGAGGGCGCTATTGTGTAAAACTCTTAGCAAATTGCCTGCCGGCATAGGGAACAATGCATATGTAGTATTCGCTGTACAGGTAAGTATTCGCTCGTAGACCCCAACCACACTACTGTGGGGGGGGGGGGGGGTGAACTGCACCTGGCATGTACCGCGCCTGGCATGTACGTGCACATGTACATGTATGTACTGCTATATTGTGGGGTTCTTTTACAATAAATCTAAAGGGAACGGACTCACCAATTTGTTGCGAGAGACTTGTCATTTGGGGGCTGACATCTTGAACTGCCCTTTATTGCATACTGGCTTTGTAACGTGTAGTTTGTGTCACGACCATACATAGATCAATCATTACAACTTTTCCCTCTTTTCTGAAAAAGGAATGAAATGTTACATGTAAAACATGCTAAAAGAACCAAACTTGAAAGTGAATGCCTGTTTTTTTAAACATGTTAAAGTGTGAAGTATAGTGTAGTGTGTTTTGTAACCAATTAAGTTCAAGGCTCTTTTGGGGTGTGTTCTTCAGATTGAATTTAGAGTCCAATGCCAAAAATGCAGGTTCTTAGAGTCCATGAATGAAAATACTTTTTCGAAAATTATCCAATGCGATGTGAAATTGTTTGAGATGCAGTTGGGTCATTCCATGTCAGACCAACGCACTTTTTTACCTCATGTCTTCTGATTTTGATAAAAATTGCTGTGCTTGTAGGTCATGATGAGCAATGAATGCACACCAATTTTTAGCCCGATCCGACCTACCATGTGGTCAGGGCAGAAACCACAAAAAAACGGACATTTTTAGAGTAAAATACCACCCTTTTGGCAGAAATATGTCAAAACCATGTCAATTTTCATCGAATATATGCGAATTTGGTATCAAAGTTATAAGAATTGCATGCTCAAAGCAACTCTTTTGTCAAAATTAAATTTTGTGAAAAGGAGGTCACGTGACCTTTTATATGTTATCTTGACCTTTGACCCAATTTATGTACTAATGTATCATCCCGAAAATCAACGAAAATAAAATTACTTGATAGAGCATGTCTTCCTCTATTAGAATCCACTAAAAATCAATTGGGGTCTTCAAAATTTACAACTTTATGACTATTTTTGTACAGTTGGTAGGTTACAAATTAGTCAGTTTATAGACTTTACATGAGAAATCCACCAACACAACTTACTATTCTGTTTCTAAAGGTACTTAAATTAATCTTGGTTTGGGAATTTCTCATGTTTAGGGTTGATGAGGTCAAACCAGACTCATAATATAAATTATCAGCAGTGGCGCACTCAGGATTTTGCTTTTTTGTGTGTGGGGGGGGGGGGCTCATAATTTGTTTGTTTTCAAATTTCTGTAGAAGATTGAAAAACAAAAATTACCCACCCCGGGGTGCCACTGATAATTAGTTATCCCACGAGCGCACTTGGAATATGAAACAATGCAATGCTGCTGTGACCCATATGCCACCCGACGCACTACATTATTCCGTGTTCCACGAGCGCAAGTGGGCTAACGAATTTATCTTCAAGCAAACTTGACGTCGAATGCTTGAGAGTCGATTGTCATCAGCAGTTACTGTTTAGGGTACGCAACAGCTCTATGCTTTCTACCCGGACCCAGTACAGTGGACAAACATCCAGGTGAAATTTGCCTCGAAGGAAAAAATTGCCAAGTCTGTGAGACTCATGAAGCGCAGTGATGAATGAGTAAGGTAACTTTGATTGCGATATTGAGTATTATCTTCAAACTTGAAGATTAAACATTTTAGCAAGATTAGCAAGTATTAGCAAACTTGAATCCTAGACCCTGATTAGTCCATCTATAGCAACAGTGTGATTTGATATAATATTGCACAGCTATATTGCACCCCAGATATCGAATGTGCATGTACATGTATGTATTTGTTCTTTTTTATTTGCTGCTGAACGGTCCGATACACTATGCACCTACATCCCTCACCGCGTGCAATGTACACATTCGACGTAAAGTTTGCTTGAAGATAAATGCGTTATATGGCTCTTGGAACACGGAATAATGTAGTGCGTCGGGTGGCATATGGGTCACAGCAGCATTTCATTGTTTCATATTCCCATATTCCAAGCGCGCTCGTGGGATAAGTAATTATCAGTGGCGAGGGGGGAGGGGCTTGAACCCACCCCCTCCAAGGTTGTCAATTTGTTTGTTCATTTTTTTTTTCAATCTCCAGAAATTTTACAACAAAAAGCTATGAGCCCCTTCCCCCCCCCCCCACAAAAAAGCAAAATCCTGGGTGCGCCACTGCTGATAATTTATATTATGAGTCTGGTTATACCTCATCAGCTCTAAACATGACAAATTCCCAAACCAAGATTATTTTAAGTAGCTTTAGAAACAGAATAGTAAGTTGTGTGGGTGAATTTCTCATGTAAAGTCTATAAATTGACTCATTTGTAACCCACCAAGTGTACAAAAATAGTCATAAAGTTGTGAATTTTGAAGACCCCAATTGATTTTTAGTAGATTCTGATAGAGGAAGACATGCTCTATCGAGTCATTTTCATTTCGTTGATTTTCGGAATGATTCATTATTACATAAATGGGGTCAAAGGTCACGATAACATATTAAAAGTCACGTGACCTCCTTTTCACAAAATTTAATTTTGACAAAAGAGTTGCTTTGAGCATGCAATTCTTATTATTTTGGTACCAAATTTGCATATATTCGATGAAAATTAACATGGTTTTGACATATTTCTACCAAAAGGGTGGTATTTTACTCTAAAAATGTCCGTTTTTTTGTGGTTTCTGCCCTGACCACATGGTAGGTCGGATCGGGCTAAAAATTGGTGTGCATTCATTGCTCATCATGACCTACAAGCACAGCAATTTTTTATCAAAATTGGAAGACATGAGGTAAAAAAGTACGTTGGTCTGACATGGAATGACCCAGTTGAGTACTTTTGGTGGTGATAAGTGAGGAATGGGAACAGTTGAGAGAGTTCAGTGTTCTTTAGTAAATGACATAGTTCTGATGCCACGCTGGTGGATGTTCTGTGCGCTGAGGTCAACCGGTTAGTGTAGGTTGTGGTGGTTGAGGGTGACGTTTGGGGTCTGGATATCGTAGACGGGTTCTGGATCAGGCTTAGGAACAAGCATGAGCTGATGCCGATTTCTGAGGTACTCTGCACCTTTGATGTTGAGGACATAGGAACGGGGTGGACCAGCCTTCCGGATAACATTGCTTATCGAACTCCATCCAGATTTAGTGCGGACCCTGATGTCATCACCTGGTCTCAGCTCGTCCAGTTATTTCGCACCATGTCTCCGATTAAGTAGAGTGCCCTCTTGGCTTTGCTCGATTCGTCTGCCTTCTGATTAGTTTTGTTCATTTCACTTGAACTTGTATGTAACAATAGTGGGATAGTCATATTTTTTGTGTGCTCATTACATGTAGTTGATATTTTGAGGTCATGTCCACTTTGCCATGGAATTGCCCACATGCATACATTCCCAACAATTTTGCATCACTTTTTTGTACACTATCATTGTTTTAGTGTACATGTTAAAGGGAATGTACATCGTTGGCTTTTGCTGTAATTTTCAGAAATTAACTTAATGAGGGGTTAATATAATAAATCAAATATTGTTACACTGACATGTTTGAAGTTTTGTGTTCGAAATGCTGGAAAAACCAGGAAACACAAAAATGTTCAAGTAGTCTGGTTCCCTGACTCCACTAAAGATGAAATGGATCAATTTATAGATGCCGGAAAATTGTATGGTAAAGGAACCAGTTTAGCTGGCCTGCACCCGTTCATGAACAAATAACCAATAGCAAACAAAATTTGGACTGAAAAAAAATGGTAAATTGGAGCAGTAGTTGAAAAATAGTCAGGTTTTTCCAATGGTTGTCGGCCGACCACCGTTCGAATTTTATACAAAAATACCACTTTTCTTGAAAACGACTTCACACCAGGTGCTTTAATTTTACAGGATGCTTTAGAATGTCATTTACTAACATCCTAGTAAGGTATTTTGTAAAAATTTGGTAGTTTTGTTTTTAGATGTTCGCAAATGTTGTATATTCCCTTTAAGTATGGTATGGTATCAACCACATTACCACTGGGTGGGGAGAGCTTGTGCTCTTGACTGGTTCCTGGTCCTTTTATTGTCACTCTGACTATTATCCTTATCATGGCCCAACTCTCAGAGCAAAGAGAACAATGGTACCCCTGTAGGTTTGTTAAGGACATTCTAAGCAATGCAATTGCCCAACAAGGATATGAGTATTTCCTTTCCATGATATCAGCACATATTTGCAAGACCTAAGAATAAGTGTGTTATTAAGTATATATTATTTTGATTGTTCTCTTACAGGGAAGCAAAAAAATTTACATGGGACAAAAAGGAAACCAAGGCATTCTTCAGGGGGTCAAGGTTTGTATCTTTAAATCTTCCTTGTAATTATACCAATTTGAGTTTGACCTTTAAAGTCCACATCAAAACTTTAGTGCACAGATAAACTTTTGATCCTTTACCAACCAGTTTGATAGTAAATTTATAAACGGATTTAAAATAAATAGACTTATGTTTGTGGACAAACACAGGGCTGTTTCGGTAACTTTTTTGTGACATGTAAAGTTTCAAGTATAAGTTCCATCCAGAAAGGATGCGTAGCTCTGTTAATAATAAATGGTGGCATATAAAGATGTGATAACATTCTCGTAGAGCTTTGTTTTACGACGTCACATGTCACATGATGACGTCATGATGACGTCACATCAATTTTCATCTATAATTAGCCAGAGCATATATTGTAGAAAGCAAGTTCACATCTTTTACCAATTCTAATTGTAAATTACCGGTACAAGGCACTTCCGGTTTCATCCTGAAGGAAGGGTCATGTGATTTTGCACGTAATATCAAAAATGAAGACCCTGGATTATTGTATCAACAAGCTGATTTAACCGATCATAGATCGGGTATATAGGGCGTAGTGTTGGGGATGAAAATGTGGGCAGTTAAATGTAAATGGGGGATCATTGAGGAGACATGCAGTTATAGAAAAGCAATTTTTGTGGTTTGATCTGAGGCAATTTCTGACCACTGAAACCAATTTGGCAAAAGATCATCTTTTAAACATCATTTTCGAGCTTGGGGTAATTGAATCAGCTACACGGTATTCTGAGCAATAGAATCATTATAGTAGGCTACAATTTTTATTCAGGGAAGGAAAAGGGGGGGGGGGACCAAACAATGTCCCCGCTTTAAAATGTAGGGGGGGTCCCCCTGTTCCCCACCGATTTACGCACATGATAATTATGTACCCTGATAACTGTCTGTAAATGTTCCCGTTGGTCTGTGAAATTGGCATTTTGTGAGGCAGTCGCATTGCCGGAAGAACGTAGTGAAAAGGTTACTGTAGTACACAGGCGAAGGCTGATTGTACAGTTTTGACACTAAATCATAATGTAATCAAACGTGAAGTTGTCATTTGCAATGAAAATGTTGAGTGTTACCATAAAATTACAAACCGTGTGAATGATGGAGGAAGGTCATAATTAAGTTTCAGTATTGGACTCTTCAACAAACGTAAACTTGAACTTCTTACAATTTGCGAGACCGTCTGCGAGGAAAAAGTCGATTCAACTTTTATTCAAGTTGGTCAACCATCTATATAAGAGCAAGTTTTACTCGGCCTCCGAGAAATGTTCGCTCCTGAAAGGTTCCAAGACCGCGGTCTCCCGCGACGCCAAAGTGGCTCCACGTCCATAGAAAAATACGGAGAATTTCTTCCGCCAAATAAAGCACTTCAGGTTCGTCCTAATTTTTCCATACAGACCGGCGATCCGTTTTGTCTATTTTTTTGTGACTGCGTTCAAGATCGCAATATTTGAAGCAATGCATCGACCCTTCGTTGATCCCAAACAGGCCCCCGAAATTATAACGCGACACTGACTGTGACGTGGCGGGCCGGGCAGCGAACTCACAACGCTCAGCCTTGGTGGAAGCATAGAGCTCGTGGAAGCATGGAGCTGTAAACACATTATGGAAGCAACAGCACTCTATCACGCGACGTCACATGCTTGTGCAATACCGAGAACCGTAGACCCAACCTCGTTTCCAGGGTGTGCAGCAGGCTGCAGTACGCGTTGCCATCGACGGTTTTACGCATAGCCGGGAAGTACCACGCAGTGTAGACTTTCGATTGGTCAGACCGCGCAAGGCATACTAATGTGTAGTCCTTCTGAGTATTTGTTGCACTCGGCGCATGGGCGGCAAGCAAAGCACAGGAAAGATTGGAACACTTGGTGGCCACGCACCATGGACAAAAAATATTTTGCCAAGGTCACCCCAAACTGACGTTTGGTGAACGCTTTTGCAGCACGGTCAAGTAGAACACGTAAACGAAACCCCTACGTTGACCTCGCTGACCTCGCACAGTCTAGACACGCAGAAAAGCCAGCACAGGGGGGGGGGGCCAGGCAGTCAACGTGAAAGCGCACACGACGGCAAATTCCTGCGCAAAACGCAGTCACGAAAAATCGACGAAACGGATCGCCGGTCCGTACGGGAAAATCAGGACGACCCGAAGTGTCTGACCCGGCGGAAGACACCCTCCGCATTTTCCACGGACGTGGAGCGCCCGGTCTCGGATCCTTTCATGAGCAAACATCGTCTCGGAGGCCGAGTTAAACTCTCTCTTATATATATAGATTCCTGCAAGCGTCAAGTTCAGGTCTCTCACGGTTGATTTTATATTGATTTTCAAAGATTACCTCTATTAATCTTTAACGTGACGTCACTTTAATTTTCATCTATAACACATCCCGGTCTAGGACATACCAACTTTCAACCCAACTGGACCTGTAGTTCTGAAGATACAGGCCTTCAAAATATGCACATTTAGTATGACCTCACATGCCATGTGATGATGTCATCGTGACATCACTTCACTTTTCATCTATAACACATCCCGGTCTAGATACATACCAGGTTTCAATCAAATCGGGCCTGTAGTTCTGGAGATATAGACCTTCAAAATTTGCACATATATTGTGACATCACTTGACTCTTGATGACATCATAATAGTCTGGTCATCTTACGTTTTGACTTAGAACAAATTGCAATAGAAACCATTCAAGCGTCAATTATCTTCAGATAAATGCACTGTAAACAACATGTGAAAAATCTAATTTTTTCTATGGAGTGGAAAGGTGTTTTTTCAAGCTCTTTTTGAAGATTAAAATTTGAGTTTTTGTACTTGAACTATGGAGGGCGCCTCTTAATTCGTCTGTTGACTGTCCTCGATGTACGTACATTTTAACAGCTAATGCTCAGGATTTATGAGCACATACGATTGCGGCAGACGACGCACCGACGGTAGCTTGGAAAAGTATCATTTCACGTGATACTGAGTTTATTTTTGCTGTCTAAAAGTATTAAGAGTTAATTATTCTCAGACTGATATAAAACACACAACACACAATCATTTTTGTTTGTATGTAATTTGCCACAGCTATTTATTCAACACAACATTGCCAGATACCATGGGCAAACTGGCAAAGAAATACAATATAGTGGGATACACCAGATCCCCTGGGTTGACCAGACCCAGCCATGAAAAGGGCACACCAGGCCCACCAAATATAGGTCACACAAAATCCTGAAATTATGGCACACCAGGCCTATCATATATAGGTCACACCATACCTAGGTCACACAATATCCTGAAATTCGGGAAATTAAACCAGACCCTGGTACATAGGGCACCAGACCCAGCCATGAATAGGGCACACCAGGCCCACCATATATAAGTCACACCAGACCCTAATAAAGAGGGCACACCAGACCTAGTTACATAATGGAAGAAAATCTTGAATACAAATACCAAAATTGAACTATTAATAAACAATTCAGGCACAGGATGTTCCCCCGCTTAACGCAAGGAGCTACGGGAGGAATGGCCCCTAGTGAACCTCCAGAGAGCCATTACAGTGCCTGTCACAACAAATGTAAACTGTCATAGTATATTTACATTGTATGATAGGGCAATTAATAGTGAATGTAATAATATTAGTGAAAGTTATTGGCCGTTATGATAGGGCAATGAAAATGTTTAACCTGTGTCTGTCTAATTCCCGCCAGAAAATCTTCCCCCAACTGAACCAACGGGAGGAATAATCACCTCTTGGTACACATCCAAGAAAGGCATAAGACGTTTATTCCTACTGCAACAGCAGAAAAGCTAAAAAAGATTTTTGTCCCACACGAGTACCCTACGAATGGAGGTGATGGGTTGGAGGTGGGCAATTTGAAAGAAAATTATACTCATTGGCATCACACAATGGGCTGTGACAAAGTGAGCCTAATGTTGCACTTTCTTTTCCCACCAAAGTCAACCAGTAATATAAGAAGCTGCCCCATTGGCTAAAAGTTTGATGTAACATGAGTTCTCATTGGTCTAATCCTTCTGTTTTGATTGGCTGACACAGTATGCATAAATTAACACAGGATCCTGTTTACAAACCTGTGTTTTTCACAAAAAGTAAAATGGCATTTTAAGTAGGAAATCCTAAACCAAATCTAAATATACATGCATGGAAAGAAAGCTGTTAAAAAGTACTTTACATACATGAGAAAAGTTTTCCACTTGAGAAGCTGATACTGTGCAGAATCTTTTATTTTCCATCCCATTTGTAATGTCATTTGTGCAAGTCAACATATTTACCCATCCCCACACTCTGTCCTTTACAGAATTGCTACAAATTTATTGATCTTTCAGTGAGGCAAAAACACACAGCTAAAGATACAGTGGTTTTCTGTGTCACAAAGTGCAATGTCCTTTTATAAGTGGAACTTCACTCCAGGCCTTGAATTTGGGAATTTTTAGGGCAAGGCCACTTTGGCCTTGAATGGAGCAAAATTATAGAGGGCACCAAGGCCAGTTGGGAGGGCACCAAGGCCAAACTAATATCTGCAGAAGGGGCACAGAGGCCGGCAAAAAAAATGTGAATTTATATCAGCGATCATGTAGTTTATGGCCCCTCTTTAGTTTCGATCAAATTTGAGTCAAAGGTGTTTTTATCATTCAAAAAATTACCTTTTCAACCTAAAGCAGACTTCTTTTCAGCTTATATGGCACCTGTTTTGTAACTTTGAACACTTTTGGGGGATACAAATTACGTTTTTTGTAAGCGGTTTTAATGGTTGGTGACGTGCGCTCGCCATCTCTATTTTCGTGTTGCGTTTTTTCATTTTTTCGTTTTCCCTCCAAATTCCCCTTAAAAATTTGAAAACCTTCCCTCTATCTATAACCTACCTGCATGTTCTTAATGTGGCTTAAAAGTTGATTTTGTTCTCTTGGGGAATCGGGCCCATAATTAATACACGATCGCCATTTACAATGTCTGCTTTTGACAATCGGAATTCGGAACGCCATGTGCAAGCGTGTTTTTACTATGCCCCGAGCTCGTTTGCCTTGTACACGAACATCAATGTGTTCTGTATGTACCGCGCATGCAAGCACTGAGAAAAAGAAAGTCTGTTGACTGCACGTAAGATCTGCCATACTTACTCCTGCTGGTATGTGTGTGTACGAATACAGACATACATTTTTGCGGCGGGGGTGTCGCTACTTGAAGTATCGGCACATACAGGAACTGGAGATTCAGTTGTTAGTGTACGTGTACAGTGTGTGTACATCATGTACATTGTACATACAGTAGGGAATCGCCGGCGTTTGGCCGGCCGGCCACGGCCGTACTGATATTAAGACAACTGATCGGGCTGGCATGGTATCGAAATACATTGTCAATGTATGGAAAAACAACTGGAATCAAGGATTGTAGTGGTTTTAATAGGCTGATGGATTTTTTTGCAAAAAGGGCACGACGGCCAAGGTAAATATGGGGCAAGGCAAAACTGGCCGTGAAGACAGGGATTTTTTTGTGGGGCACCTCGGCCAGTAAGAAGGCAACGACGGCACTGGCCGTCGTGGCCGTCGTTCAATTCAAGCCCACATTCTGGAATTTGTATTCCTGTGGAGACATTTCTTTGTTCTCGTGTAGTAAAGTTTTCGAGTGTGAAATTGAAGTTTCAAAATGCTCTTATTTTAACCAGAATTAATTTCCTGGGCTGAAATTTGGACTAAATATCCCTTTTCTAAAACTCTTCCATTTGCGACAGATCAACCTACCTTGGAAATTCCTAGTTTTTGAGTAAAATCCATATATCTATTTCGTGAAATTCTTGTGGAGACGTATCCATCTATAGAAATGTTCTTCTGGAGACGTATACAATCTTTTGTTCCCTATTGTGTTCATGTCTCCGTAAGGTAGTAAATTCCAGAACCCTGTTTCACTCAAAGCTTAACACACACACACACACACACAGCCTACAAGTAGAAATGCATATTCATGAAAAAGTTTGCCAACTCAGCAGCTGATTGGCTGCTCAAGATAGCTCACTATCCTGTGTTGCCACAAGGTTTGCAATGGCATTTTGTGCAGTAAATCTTTACCCAGATATATGCATTCATGCATGCATGCATGCATGCATGCCTGCACAGTGTGTTTCCAAATAGTGGAATTCTACTGTGGGACTTCGATAGCAAAGATAATTAGTAAATCGTACATGTATGTAACACAGCTGATTTCTTATTGTGAATGGCATGTACACAGCAGTTAATTAATTTGATGTGTGATATACAAGTGTGCTTCTGTGGCAATTTCCTAAGCATTTTGTCACACATGTGTAAGTAAAAAACACCAACTGAGAAATTCTGATAATAAAGCATTTGATCGTTTATTCAAATGATAAAATGTCTTACATATTGAAAGCAGTATTGTGTTAGCCCAGGTTGGACGAAGTCTTCATTGCAATACGACTAACGTCCAGGGCAAGAATTCTCTACATGAAACCACCCAACATTTTTACCAGAGTTTTGTTATGTTTTACCTCGTTATAAAAGCTTATTTCACGCCTACATACTCTATGTATCCTTATCTATTGGCCGCTGGGTTCAGGAATTCCATATGCGATGCTGACTGACGTTAATCAGGAAAATAAACTCCAAAGCAACGTTAAACTTGTACGTGTTTGTAGTCTCTTTTCATCAGTTTATTCCCAGAGTCGTACGTCATGTACAATGTACATGTACATGTACATGATATGTACAAATGTACGTGCATACGATCCGAAAGCGCACACGTACACTAGCGCCCTCATTTGTTTAGTTTTGGTTGGAACCGTGACGTCACTCCAGCCAACCGATGTCACGAAAACGCTCAACCAATGACCAAAGCCGAAACGTGTTTCTGGTAACTGGCAGAAAAAAAGGTTGGTCATTGGATTAGCGACCTCGCCTTCAAGTAAGTGCGCGTGCGTACGAGGGTGGTTACTAAGCAAATCGCGCGTGCGCACTGCATATTCATGTGGCATAGTCTGTCCCCCGGACCAGATGTGATATGAGCGTCGAGAATAATTGTCCGGTCTAGGGAACCAGACTACACGCTGCACAGACGTACTGTACATGATGTACGACTAGAATAGACTCGGCGGTGAGAAACTGATGAAAAGAGACTAAAAACACGTACAAGTTTAACGTTGCTTTCGAGTTTATTTTCCTGATTGACGTCAGTCAGCATCGCATATGGAATTCCTGAACCCAGCGGCCCAACAGATAAGGACACATAGAATACTACTACTTTACTACGACGTAAAAATTAGCTTCCCCACAAGGTAAAAAATATTGAAATTATTGGTCAGAAATGTTTTCGTTCGGTTGTGAGCACTGTTTACCCAGGACTCCCTCCGTAACGTAGGGAGGAAAGGGAGTCCACCAGGGCTAAGTATTGTGTGTGATTTGGTTAATATTTAGGCCTTTGACGGGAATTAATCTGTTCTTAATCAGAATTTCACATCGTTGCAAGGCCGGGCAGCTAATGTGTGTATGATCATGTAGCGGTAGTGTGCATGTAAATTGTCACGGACACCACGAGTTGACACCCGGTGGTCAGCGTTGCAGAAATACAAATCGGAGAAAAACGCTTTTAAAGGTTTGACACGAATTTACTCAGTAAAATAACCCGTCTATCTTTGAGGTTTTAGTATCACTCAACGTAAAAATGCTTTCACTACTCAATTATAAACGTTATATTATAAAAATATGCTAAGTTAATTAGCAATTAAATGATTAAGGCGGGTGTCAGTTCGTGAAAACGAAAATTTATGTGTTTTGGAGAGTGTACGCATGCAATAGCGTCAGTTCGTGAAAACAAAAATTGACATGTTTTGGGAGAGTGCGTGCGCACACTGCGCATGCGTGCGCGCACTCTCCAAAAACACGTCAATTTTCGTTTACACGAACTGACACTCCCTGACGACTCTCCGAAAACACGTACATTTTTGTTTTCATTAACTGACACCCTGTGCAGTGTCACTTCGTGGTAACAAAAAAACACCAGAATTGACCAATTTCTTGAAAATTCGTTAGTAACATTTGCTTATTTTAGATGATTTCAGTAATTTTAACTTCGTCATGTTAAACTTCATGATACAAACTGCTAATATCGGCAAAAAAAGAAAATTTGAAATTTTAAAAATGTTTGTACACATGTAATGCAGAGGGTGTCAGTTTGTGGTGTTGATGACGAAATGCGCACATAGCTATAGACGAACTGCTTGCATGTTAACAGAACATGTATGCCATGGATATAAAAGTAGGGCTAGCGGCCCGGCCAGCACAGGAAGATTCACTTATATGTGTTAAGGGCAGGCCAAAGTGTCCTTACTGAATTTCACTGCAAGAACTGCAATCTGATTTGTAAAGAAAGCTTCAATAAAAATAGAGCTGATGAGAGGGGATATCAAGTGACTGCCATGTGTTCAAGTCTGACAGTGCTGATGCCAGATCAATCCAGCACCTGGCCAGGGAGCTGCTTGTAGTAACCCAATGTAGTTGCATGATGGGAAGCAACAAACAGTGACAAAACAAGGTTTGGAGTGTTCCTCAGAATGTGCAGGCTTCGAATCAAAGGTAGCTGTTCCAATGTGACATTGCCTGATGAGGATGGACAGGAAGGATCAACTGAATTTTGAACAAAATCGCGCAGAGCTGCACGTCACCAACACCCTAATTGAATTTTAATTGAATTTTACACCCTAATTTTAAATTATAGGCGCATGTCGAAAAATGCAAAACATAGGCGTCAACACTTTGATTTTTTTTTCTAAGGAGCAAACTTTTAGGATTTGTTTGCCCCCCCCCCAAAAAAAGAGACCAAACTTGGGAACAAGTGAAGAAGCAACACTATAATTTTCATTTTCTCTACAAGATTTTTTTCCTGAGGGGTAAACTTTGAAGATTTGCTCTCTTTTTTCCTTCCCTTTTTTTTCCTGTAAAAACAACATTGGATACAAGTTAAACAGGTTGCAACAGTTTTCTCTAAAAGTTTTAATTTTAATTTCCGTTAAAGTTTTTCCCCGAGGAGCAAACTTTGCAGATTTGATCTTTTTCTCTTTTTGTCTTTTGTCTTGCTGTACAAAACTGGGGAACAAGATGATAAATTGTAACATTTTTATTTTTATTGATTGATTTGAACTTTTTTTTTCCATAGGAGAAATTTTTTTTGGCACCCCCAAAAAAAGAAAACAAAACCCAAACTGGTAACAAGTTTTGAGTTTGCAACGTTTTCATTTTCATTTCTCTGAATTTTTTTCCCAATGAGTAAACTTGGCAGATTTGTTCCTTTTCTTCTGTTTTTTTTTTTTTTTTGCTGTAACTGGGAGACAAGAGGTCACAATATTTTTAGTTTTCTTTCTCTGAAATGTTATTTCTTTCCTTAGAAAAAAACTTGGGAAATGTGTTAAAGGGAATATACATCATTTGCTTTTGCTGTAATTATCAGAAATGGATGGAATTGGGGGGTTGGAAATATATAGCAAATTTAGTTACACTGACTTTTTTGAGGTTTTGGGTTCGAAAATGCTATAAAAACCAAGAAAAACAATCATTTTCCTGTAGTCTGGTTCCCTGACTCCATTTAAGAAGAAACAGAGCAGTTTACATATATTGGGGAATTGTAAGGTCAGGGAACCAGTCTAGCTGGCTTGTTCCCGTTCATAGGTGTGTAATCGATTGCAAACAAGTGCGATGGTCAACTGGGGCCAGTATTTGAAAAAAAAAGCCAGTTTTTTCCAACGTTGATCAGCCGATCAGCGTTGGAATTGATACAAAAATAGCACTTTTCTTGAAAATGACAGTATACCAGGTGCCATGATTTTACAGGATGCTTTACACTGTCATTCACTAACAGTCCAGCAAGGTATTTCAAAATGATTTGGTAGTTTTATTTTTTGATGGTTGCAAATGTTGTATTTTTCCTTTAAGACATGAGCAAACTTTGAAGATTGTTCCTTTAATTGTTCACTTTTTGCTCAAAAAGAAAAAAGAAATGGAACAAGTAAAGAGGCATGTATATTCGAACCGTAACCTTACCTCAGACTAGATGGATCGGGAGAGGGGTGATTCAAAGCCTAAATTTACCATTCCTTGAGATTGTTTTTTTTTAACTAGAGGATTTTTTTTTTTTACATTGTCTTTCTTCTTTTAATTTATTATGAGATGGAATTTCTTTTAAATTATTATAAGATGGAATTCTTTTAAATTACTTTTTTCGAAAGGTCCTCTGTTCAGCGAACATTTCACTGCTCGATCAACATAATTTAATCCAATTAAATTTATCTTTATTTTGGGTTTTAAGGTCATGGGCGGATCCGGGGGGGGGGGGTGGGTGCCAACTAGGGCCATAGCCCCATTTTTTTTAAGTGATGGAGGCAGGCACTGCGTAGGCCTACACCACCATCTTTTCATTAAAAAAAAATGTCAAAGCGGTCAGAAATTGCCTTACATCGCACCACAGAGCATCTAGAATCCAAAACTTTTCGGGCCCCATGAGCGGGCACCGAACCACATGCCGTTATTTTTGGGACCCACCTTTTGGGACCCACCTTTTGGGGGATAACAATTTTGTTGCCTCCCAAAAATATTTTGTTCTGGATCCGCCCCTAATTGTTTAAGGTTAAAACAATTTCTAACAATTTTAGGTTGTGCCAATGACCTTACCTTTTTTCTATGCAAAACCGCTTGACCTTTACTTTCGGTGTTACCGGAAGTGCAATAAAAACTTAATATAACTCAAAAGCGGAAGCATTTTACTACAGACATATATATTATGAAAGTGTTTACTGAGGAATGCAAGACGCAAAAAAACAGTGTGATGACGTCATCATCCGAAAGGGCGCCCTCTATCGGCACATAAAATAGAGTTTCCCTTCTTTTATTGTAAAACCATCTGTCCAAATTTTACCAAATCGCCCCTTGACATTCTCTGATTAGCCACAGATAATTTGGCAAGGTTTCAAATTCATGACGTCATCTCTAATGCTGTGACGTCATCAGTTAGGTGTTATCAATGCGTCATCAAACCGGAAGTTAGGTGTTATTAATACAAACAATTATGTTTCCTATATTTTCATACGTTATTTTAACTTTACAATGAGAAATTATCCTCTCCGAACTTTATCAGTATTCACTCACCATTTTTGACTGATGACGTCATCAAACCATAACTTTTTGTGCACATAGAATGTTTACTGAAATTTATTTCACCGTTAAAGATACCTTTTTGAAACATTGATTGTACTTGAAGGGATTTAATTTCCTGATCCTTTTTTTCTACATAAACATATATTCTTAACTTAACTGGGCAGTGTATAATGAAAAGGCTGTCCGCCCGACCACTCTGCGTTTGTAACTAAACAAACGCGAAACTCTAGTTGGATTTGTTGTGATTAATCTCTTCTTTTTTTTTTTTCCGTACAGCACGTTTCCGCGGGTTTTCTCTTAAACGGTATATGATATGAACTTGTAGCTAATTAGCATATATTGACCCTCATTCCGAGTAGTGCATATTACACTGACGTCATCGTGACGTCATCGGGTGTCAAATTACAAGCGATTTTCGTTGAAAAAATGACGATCTTCTTTCATCTATAACTCTTCAACAAACTGATCAATTATGCTCCAACCTTGTAATCAGATAGACCATAAATTGATAAACATTTTTTGTCGTGTACGTAAACTCGCTTGACCTTTACTTCTGGGTCTACCAGAAGGTCAAAGTTAGGTGAATTCAAAATGAAGACATTAGCCTGAAATCGAAACAAAGCACAATTTCTTCCGAACTGTTTACGGTATGATCATAAAACCTAGTGTGAACTTGTACCATGTTACGAAGATGTTATAAATGTTGTTACGTCATCATGACGTCATCAGGTATCGAATTACAAGCGATTTGATTGCATGATTTGACAAAATAGTTTGACCTATATCTCTTGAACTAAATAGAGTATTGTGTTCGTTTTTTCGTGAGGTTGTAGACAGTGCCTAGAGCAACATTTCTTATTCCCGGGCACAAAACTGCTTGACCTTTGTCACCTTTATTTCCGGTGTTACCGGAAGTGCAATAGAAACTGAGTCTTACTCTAAAACGGAAGCATTTTACTACAGACAAATATATTATGGAAGTGTTAAGTGAGGAATGCCAATCACAAAAACATAATTTTGATGTCATCCCACTAAAAGGCGCCCTCTAGCGGCACATCGAAAACCATTTAATCTTTTTAAATGTTACAGCCCTAAATCAAATTTTTATGATATGTTGCCCCTATATATCCCCTTATGCAACCACAAATGAATTTGCAAGGTTTCATAATCATGACATCATCAGACCGGAAGTTACTGTAGGGAATATTCAACAATGATCATTTTATTTTGAATTTAAATCCACCATTTGATCCCTGTCTCATGACTTTGTTTTTTGCCCCCCCCCCTCCAAAAAATGACATCTGTTACACTTAATATTGACCTTTTGCTTCCAAATACTGTGACGTCATCAGACTGGAAGTTATCTGTTATTACATACACTAAATTTCCATATTTCCATGCGTTATTTTTACTAAATAATAAAATAGTGTCCTCCCTTCCCTTTTTTGACTGATGACGCCATCAAACCGGAAATAACTTGTACGTGTACCCAAGGGCGGATCCAGGGGGGGCCAAAGGGTGCCATGGCCCCCCCCCCAAACGAAACCAATTTGTTTGTTTTTTAATGTGACATCGCAATAAAGGCAGGCAATGAGTACACCACCATCTTTTCCTCCCAAAAACATTGGTTAAAGTAGTCAGAAATTGCCTCAGATCGCACCACAGAGTATCTAGAATCCAAAAAATTTTCGGGGCCCTTAAGCGGGCCCCGAACCCCACGCCGTAATTTTTTTAACCCACTTTCTGGGGACCAAAATTTTTTTGGCCCCCCCCCAAAAAAAATTGTGTTCTGGATCCGCCCTTGCGTGTACCTAACTGTTTACTGAAATTTATCATGCCTTAAAAGGCACATTCTTTTTGTACAAAATAATTGGTACTGGAAATGTTGAAGTTCTTGGTCCTTCTGACATAAACATATTCATAACTTAATTGGACAATTTCCAATAAAGTGGTTGTCTACCTGACCACTCTGCGTATGTAACAACAAGCGCGAACCTCTAGTTTTTTTTGTTTTTGTTTTTTTTCTCAAGCAGACCCTGTGGCATCTCTGATACCAACTTTCAACCCAATTGGACCTTTGGTTCTGTAGATATAGGCCTTCAAAATATGCACTTTTAATTTGACGACACTACCATGTTCGGGGCACAACTGCAGGTGCTGGTCTAAGTGTGTGCCAAGCGTAAAGGAAATCGGATTGATTTTAGTGGCCAAAGTGGCCTGGACAAACAAACATGTACAAATGCTTTGGGCAAAATGACTGAAAAAGAAAGAAAATAAATCAAAGGCTGTTTCGACAAGTTTGCTTAAACAGCCAAAAATGCAATTAAAAGGAAAAAGTGGGGAATAGTGTTAAGACTGCACGTGGGCAGCTAGTGTAAATGGTCAATATCCGGTCAATTTACGTTTTGACCTAAAAACAAATGGCGATAGACTAAAAGCATTCAAGTGTCAAACAACTTCAAATAGATACACAAACAATTGGTAAACTAGAGTTTGGCGTTTGTTTAGTTACCAATGCAGAGTGGTCGGGCAGGCAATTTTTTCTTTAAACACTGCTGAGTTAAGTGAAATGTTAATGTAACAACAAAGGATCACGAAATTAAATCCTTTCCCTCACAATCAATTAGTTTGTTTAAAAATGCATCTTAAACGTTGTGAAAAATTTCCGCAAACATTCCATGTACATATACAAGTTATTCGGGGTTGATGACGTCATTATTAAAAAAACAGGAAGTGAATACTGATTTAGTTCGGAGTGGATCAATGTTGATTGTGAAGTCAAACAACGTATGAAAATATAAGTGTATGTAGTATTCATAACACCTAACTTTCCGGTTTGATGACGTCATTAGTATTTGGAGGCAAATGGTGAACATTGTAATGGATATTGTAACAATTTCAGCATTTGCACCAGGTGATGTCCTATAGCAGTGTTTGGCATTTTTCTAAGTTCCTTTAAATCTATAGTCCATCATTTGCAGCTATCCGAAAAGTAGCTGGCGTAATTATTGTTGAAAAATATACTTGGTTGAAAGATGGTAAGGGGACTAAACTCCCTGTGAAATTATTCTTTCTGGCAAGCTGTCATTTTGAAGTAATCAACGAAAGAAGGCCTTTCCAACGGTGCTTCTTAAGACGCACCGTAGGAAAATTTATATTAGTAGTTCGTTTTGTTATTCGGTGAAGCGCGCCCAATCATTGGCACGACGCACACGCGAGCGGCTGCTATAATTCGTCGGATCGCTGCGCAACATCGCGTAGCTGCGATCGGCTCAGCGAGAACGTGTCTCGGACGCTGAATTCAGGCGCAATTCAAAACATGATTCAGCAACTGTTGATTTGAAATTGAGATCCTAGAATGCTGTTTTTCTCGGAATATACAGCTGAAGCTGAGCTGCCACTTCATTAGGTTAGTTGTTCAGTACCCTTCTTTAGATTTTGAGCACTTTTGTTGCTTCAAACGAACAAAATGCACAAATTACAAATGATGGACTATAGCTTTAAGTTCCTTGTATGACCTCACCCAGAAGGGCCCCTGGTTGGGACCATGCATGGATTAACATTGTTGCATACATTAAACAGATAAAGAGTCAGTAGGCCCCCCCCCCCCCTCCCTAACTGGGTTGGGATCTATTCTTTATACTTGGCCATTTATTTTAGGAATTTCTTTGTTCAACACTTTCCTATAAGAACCTGGTGTGCCTTCATCCAGTGTGGATTCTGTGACTGGCCATTTCAGTTCTTGCTGTTTTTAGTAGTCATGTGGTCATGTGGTCTTTATTTTGAATTCACCTAACATTGACATTCCGGTTGACCCAGAAGTAAAGGTCAAGCGAGTTCACATACACGACAAAAAATGTTTATCAACTAATGGTTTATCTGATTACAAAGTTGGAACATAATTGATCTTTTTTGTTTAAGAGTTACAGGTGAAAGTAATTGGCCACTTTTTCCTCTAATATCGCTTATAATTTGACACCCGATGACGTCATCATGAAGTCAGAGTAATATACGGCTTGGGATGAGGGTTGAAATATATTGAAAGTTACAAGTTCATGTCATAAACCTTCTAGGAGTAAACCCACGGAGAAGTATTGTCCGGGAAAAAAAAGAAAGAGAGAAAGAAAGATTAATCGTAACAACACCAAAGAGTGGTTGGGTTGTGCCCGACCACTTAAAAACCTAATTGTTTCTGTGAAGTGGAAAGGTGTTTTTTCAAGCATTTTTCAAACATAATGTCACCCATTATGGGTGAGAAATGATCCACCATCATGTCAAAAGTGTGACAACAGGCCGGCACGTCACCAGGGGCACGGTGTATCAGATCATATGCAAGTATATATGGGTTTTACTCAAAAACTAGGAATTTCCAAGGTGTGTTTATTTGTCGCAGATGGAAGAGTTTTAGAAAAGGGATATTAATTCCAAATTTCAGCCCAGGAAACTTATTCTGGTTAAAATAAGAGCATTTTGAAAATTCACTTTCAAAATTGAACACTTTACTACACGGGAACAAAGAAATGTCTCCAGAAGGATACAAATTTTGGAAGGGGTGTGTGTGTGGGTGGGTGTGTGTGTGTGCGTGTGCATTTGGTTCCACAGCGATATCTGGATTGTATGTCCATGTATGTCTTGAACCTTGATACAGTGAAGGTAGCTTGCTACCGGTAGTATGGTAGTAGTTTTTTTTTTACCAAACCAGTGTACATGTGCAAATGTAATCACTCGCTAAAATATTAGGGGGCCTGTACCCTGTTTACATGTTTTTGTATAATCAATGTGGCTTCTCCATCCTATTTTTTCTAAGACGGTCATATTTTTAATTGAAACAACAGAAAACAAACACATATACATGTTACATTTTCTGCTCTAGCCTGCTGCTTGGAAACAACTCTTTGGTCACTCACTCCCGACAGGGATTTATCAAGTCAAGTCAAAGTTTAATCTGAAAAATACAACAAACAAAATATCTCCTTATACACAAAATACAGGTACATTTTAAAAAAGTGACACTTTTCAAAGTGACACTTTTCAAAGTGACACTTTCCCCAGCTCTACAGTTTATCTGGTTGATCTGACAGCTGCAAAGCTTGACATCTAGTCACACACAATACAAAGCACGTCTACTCATATGATGAACGCAGTCATAATATGTACACAAAACATTCTGGAAATCAGCTACATGCAAATCCCGCAACGAACCATGCTTTGACCTTTTGACCCTAAGGCGCGCGAAACAATATTTTGTATCAACTACTGGGCAACAACTTTAGCATACTTTACATACATGTACATGTATTACTAAAACTTGAGACTTGCACAGTAGTACATGTACATGTACATGTATATGCAGCTCTGTAGGTTGTTAAGTCACTTTCGGACCCCATAGGCTAACTGTTCTCATTATTAAAAAGACCAAAGAAATGATGTCATGATGATAACTTAAGCTTATTCAAATAACCATATTTTCTTTTGATTATTTAAAAATTCTTATTTCCATGTAGGCGTTCAAAGGATTATGCTAAAAGATTTGCCTTTGAGAAGTGTCTTGCTTAAGACTGAAAATATCCAGTCAGTTTGCTTAAATCACATACAATGACTTCCCAACAGAAAAGCAAAAAAAAACAAACTAGAAGGACGTTGTGTTTGTAGGTAAACAAACACCGAGCTGTTTCGGTGTTTTTTCTGTCTTTGAATGAAAAAGATTGACGTGGCCATCGGCGGCTATCGAATCCGGAACCTTTGTGTGGGGATTCCAAGTTTTTGCCGTGTGTGCCAAGTGTGTGAAGTCGATTTATGTCGGACGTCCTAAATCCACGTGGTTCAATGTGTGCGCAGTCCTCTTTTCTTAGCGTTTGGGAACAGGTGCGCGTGCAAAGCGTAGGTGGGTGATTCCATAAATTTAGGGTCCAATTTTGGTGTCCGAGTTACATCTGACTTGTGTAAGATTTTGTAAGTCAGGACACATGTCTCTGATTCTAAGAGTGATTATGTAAAGCAAACTACCTGGTAAACAAATGAAAAATAGTGTGAAGTCATTTTTATTGACACTTGAATTGCAAATTAACAGGTCCGGTGTAACAGGGACACCAAAAATGTCACACTTTTGGACCCCTTATTTATGGACATACCCAGGTGCGCAGATGATGATAGCGGGTCGAGGATAGATTTAGGAAAGTGTCAAAGTGTACCTGTATTAAGCAACTTATTTCTGGTGTCTATATTTGAAGTAGGAAAAATGAAATGTGTTCAACCATAACTGTGTACATTAATGGTTAAAGTTGGTAATTACTATCACAATTCTTTTTAAAATTGTAAAATGCAAATAAAATAAATGAATTGAAGTGAATTGCACTTTTCGTGTCTGTATGCTTATATATTCCTTTTTACAAATCATTTTATGTCGTACATGTCTTTAAATACTTTTGATTTCCATGTACTTTCTCAGAAGGAATTGACACATGACCTCTAAAAATGAATTTCAGATCCTCTGGAAAGACATTTCAGCCAAATAAAAAGTGTCCCTTATATATCACATTTCTTGACTGAAAACAAGGATGATTTTTTTCCCACATGGTAGGCAATGGACATGGTTGTGCAATTGGGGGGGGGGGCTTCTATGTGAATATTGTATTCTTTACATGTAGTTTACTAAGCACCTCTGATTTTTTTAAAAACGTTATCAGCCTACATGTATATGACTGCCCAAATCATCACTTGGTATCCAGTTTTGCCCTTCTCTGATGATATCCTTTTATCCCCGCCCCCTGCATTCGTCACATGACTGTCTCCTTTTAACTGCACACATTGACTCCTCAGATTGTATGTAATTTTGCCCCTCGAAATATTATCCTGACAATCTCGAACGTTTCATTATAGGTAGATCATTTAAAACACTAGAGGCAGCAAACAACTTTAACAGTGCCACAGTTGTGTGCGAGGTCTGACAAGAATACAACCAAATTCAAAGAGAAAAAAGCGAAAAGAACATTTCATGACATCATTATCAAATTTCTTAATTTTTTGTGTATCTTACATCCTGGTATACAATGTAGGCGTACTTACATGTTTATCGCAGGTCAAAACCCAATCCGACGTATAGTTCAGACATTATTGGCCTCAGAAAAAAGTGTCCCTTTAATGTGACATCACTTCCAACGAGTTGACAGTATGATGTCAGTTGAATTTTAATCTATACCACACCCCGATTTTGGTACATATCAAGCAACAACCAAATCAGATGGAAATCCACCATTTTAACGACACGTCACGCGACATGTAATCAAATCATGGAGATATCGCAGAAAAAAGGCACCACCAAAATTGGACCTATTGTTCTATAGCTATACGTCTCAGACATAACCCCCTTTAATGTGACCTCAGATGATATGTAACGATGTCATGACGTCATCTTGACCTATATTCTGGTATACAGTGTACAGTATAACTCATCCAAGTTTGTGTGAATACAAAGTTTCAACCAAATCGTAAGCATACATCTGGAGCCATGGGGATGGAAATGATGCAAAGTCAGGGTGCCCTCACATGACAGCAAATAAAGTCACTGATTTCACCCATATTATCAAATATAACAGATCCCAATATCAACCCTATGAAAAGAGCTGTTTCGGCTGAATTGCCGAAACAGCTAGAGACATAAAAGATTATGAATATTATTTAATTGTTGTTGTTGTTGTTGTTGTTTTTTTGTGTACATTTTCCTCCAGTATAGCCTATGCCCAGTGCCGTCTCATTTTGACAGAACAAAGAATTTGTACATAATGCTGCACCTAATAGGGTGAAATTTACATTACAATAATAGATGAACACATCAATATTTCATAATAGTATTGACATTCACATGCACACACACAAAAAATGTTTGATAACAATAATAACAATAAAGGGTATTTATAATTATTATAACAATTATTAACCACAATTATTGGTACTCAAGGGTGGGAATGGTTTTATTGAAACAACACCTTAGAACCGGTGTTTCACATTATGAAAAAAAAGCTATTGCTATATAATGAGAAGAAGGAATTTAAAAAAAGTGCAAATCATATGATAGAATTTAGTCATATAATAAAAATTATTCATATTCTTATGATGTTAGGACGAGTGCCGAACGGGACCCTCTAATTCTTCTGTCCCGAGATGATAAAGACCTTGTTGATGCACAGTACACCAAGAACCAGGCATGGAAATCCGATGCAGTAAGTTATATATCTCAGCTGTAATCCCCCAATCAAACACTTTTGGCATCTACTGCACTCATCTTACCAGTAGAGTCACTACTACTGCATTTTTCCAGGGAGGGTGCAATCCACTTGCTAAGAGTTCACAATGCATACACTGAGAGCTGGATATGGTTTTATCAAAATTTTGGGAACAGATCCCCTGATTGTCTTAAAGCATAGTATCATCGACCCTGATCACAGAATGGCCAGTCTTAAGTTCCGCTAGATCAGACATAGGCCCATTGGCGCCATGCCAAAGGTGGCCAATTTTGCATTTAATCAAAATTTTGAGAACAAGAAAAAAAACGGTATCATTTGATAGCTTGGAACTTGTAATTTATGGAAATATCACGACAACAAACTATTTCAACAGGTTGAATTGAAACTTTACAGAAGCACGACAGATATTGGGGAGTCCTGTCATTACAGATATCAACGTTTGCTTAAAATAATGGGAAATTATGCGAAAGCACAGGTAGCAGTAGCTGGCGAATTAAAACAAATTATAATGCACATACACTGTACATGTATAAGTTTTCAGATTTGAAGCTAGATATTGAATTGAATCTTAAGGAGCAGTGGGTGGGCTGACAGGGCTGTTAAGGTCAAATATCGTAACCAGTTGTGCACTTTGAGCCTATAAATGCATACAACTTTGCACGTTGGTTCTTCATACAATGAATATAATGATCGGATATGAGAAAATTTTACATTTGTCCTGTGGTGACTTCGAAAGGTCTATTAACGGTGTATACCCTATTTATTGCTATTTTAAATTGCTATTTATAATTGATCTTGAACTTACTCGCTTGGGCATAAATGTGTGTGCTCTCAGCGAGACCTGGCTTACCGGTAGTGGCTCAGTCCGCGAGGCTAGCTTCTCATTCTTTTGGTCCGGTCACCCCGACACTGCAAGACTTATGCATGGAGTTGGCCTGGCAATTCAGAACTCGCTTCTCCCATGTATCCAACAAACTGTCTCCCACTCACCCCGTCTCATGTCCATGCAAATTAGCCTGAGGAGTGGTCTGGTCACTGTCATCTCGGCATACGCTCCTACTCTGATGGCTACTTCTGAGGAGAAGGATGAATTCTACCAACTCCTAGACAATACTTTGCTCAGCATTCCAGCTGGGGATAACATTGTGCTTGCCAGAGACTTCAATGCACGCAGCGGATCTGATTACAGGTCATGGAGTGGTGTAATGGGCCCCCACGGTGTGGGCAAAATGAATGACAACGGACAGCGCCTCCTCGAGTGCTGTGCTGGCCACGATTTGTGTCTCACCAGCACCTTTTTCGCAGGCTCTCCCCGCTCCAAAGCCACCTGGATGCATCCACGCTCACACCGATGGCACCAACTCGACCACATTATCGTCAGGAAACGACAGCTGTGCGGTGTCAAACAATGTCGTAGCATGCACTCAGCAGACTGTAACACTGACCATGCCCTTGTCCGTAGCAAGCTCAGAATGCATCCCAAACAATTTCACACAGCTCAGCCGAAGCCAATCCCTGCAGTTAACACCTCTGCTACCCGTGACATCAACCGCGTCATCAAGTTTCGTGAGCTCCTTACCGATCGTTTTGGCTCATCTCCCACACCTGAGAAGTCTGGTCCCGCATGGTCTAGATTCAAGTCTTCAGTCACGGACTGCGCTCTTACCGCCTTTGGTCGACGTACCCGATCACAACCCGACTGGTTCCGTGATAGTGCTGACATCCTGCTCCCGGCTATAGAGGCCAAACGAACTGCCAGAATCAAAGCCACCGAAATGCGTACCCGCTCTTCGGCGTCTGTGCTCCGTGCTGCAAAGAGTAACATTCAACGCCTTGTCCGTACCGCCCTCTGCCGTTACTGGTCTGGTCTCAGTACCCGCATCCAACACTGCGCTGACTCTGGGGATCTTCGTGGCCTGTACAATGGTATTAAAGAGGCCATCGGTCCTACCCCAAAGAAGAGTGCCCCACTGCTGTCAGCTTCTGGCACAGCTATTACTGATCCATCAGCACAGCTTGACCACTGGGCAGAGCACTACAGCTCTCTCTTCGCTAGCGATGTTGAAGTGTGCTCCGATGTATTAGCCTTTCTGCCACAACTTCCTGTCCTGAATGAGCTTGACTGTGCCATTACCTTGTTTGGAGTAAAGCGTGCAATCAGTGGTCTTAAAAACAACAAGTCCCCTGGTGCAGACGGCATTCCTCCTGAAGTCTTGAAGTGCGGTGGTGCTGCCCTGTCAACTGAGCTTCTTAACGTATTCCAACTCTGCTGGCACGCACGCTGTCTACCACAAGACCTAAAGAATGCAAATATCATTACTCTCTTCAAAAACAAAGGTAGCAGACAAGATTGCAACAACTACAGAGGCATTTCTTTGTTGAGCATAGCCGGCAAGGTTCTCGCCCGTGTCCTACTTCCCAGGTTACAGGTCATCGGTGATAGAGTCCTCCCAGAGAGCCAGTGTGGGTTTCGTGCCTCCCGCTCAACTACCGATATGGTTTTCTCCCTTAGACAGCTACAGGAGAAGTGCATTGAGCAACTACGCCCGCTCTACGTCGTATTTATCGACCTGACGAAGGCTTTTGACTCTGTAAGTCGCTCAGGCCTGTTCTCCATCTTGAAGCGCCTGGGCTGTCCAGACACACTACTATCCATCCTCGTAGCTTTCCATGACGACATGCAAGCCACAGTTCAATTCAATGGCTCCAAATCTGGAAAGTTCCCGATCCTGAGCGGTGTCAAACAAGGATGTGTGCTCGCTCCCACCTTGTTCAGGATCTTCTTCTCGGCTCTACTTCTGCGCGCCTTTCCTGATCCTTCTGGCGTTTTGCTACATTCCCGCAGCTCAGGAAAGCTATTTAACCTCACTCGTCTCCGTGCCAGGACTAAAATTAGACGTGTTCTCATTAGAGAACTCCTGTACGCAGATGATGCTGCTCTTGTCACCCACAGTGAATCCGACCTTCAATCCCTGTGTAATTCCTTTGCCAAAGCCTGCTCAGAGTTTGGCATGCGGATCAGCCTCGGCAAGACAGTTGTCCTCTCGCAACGTTCCATAGCTCCTCCCCTGATTTCCATCAACGGGTCTAGCCTCAGCGTCGTTGATGAGTTCGCATACCTCGGCTCAATCATCTCCAGCAACAATTCTCTTGATGCTGAACTTGACTCCCGCATCGGTAAAGCTGCAACCACATTCGGCCGTCTCCGCCAACGTGTTTGGAGCAACAAAAACCTCTCCATCAAACTGAAGATCAGCGTCTACGTTGCCTGTGTACTGAGTGTCCTGCTGTACTGCAGTGAATCATGGACCACGTACCGTCGCCAAGAACGTCGTCTCAACTCCTTCCACTTCCGATGCCTTCGTTCCATTCTTGGCATCTCCTGGCGTGATCATATCCCAAACGCTTCCATTCTGCAGCTCACCAAAACTACCGATATGTTCTCCATGCTGAGACAGCGCCGCCTTCGGTGGGTCGGTCATGTGCACAGGCAGGCAGATGGACGAATCCCCAAGGATCTCCTCTACGGAGAACTTGCCGACGCTCCTCGCCCCCGCGGTCGACCTAGACTGCGATACAAAGACGTCCTGAAACGCGACCTTGCCTCTTTTGGGATACCACTTACTACTTGGGAGTCAACTGCCAGCAACCGTCTCCATTGGCGCTCTGCTGTCCACAACGGTTTATCCTCCTCAAGACAACTTTACATAGATGATTGTGAGAGACGTCGTCTCCATCGTCGTTCGCGACGGGATGGGCCATGATGATGATGATGATGAAAGGGAATATACAACATTTGCAAACATCGAAAAATAAAACTACCAAGTTTTTACGAAATACCTTACTAGGATGTTGGTAAATGACAGTCTCGAGCATCTTGTAAAATTATGGCACCTGGTGTGAAGTCATTTTCAAGAAAATGGTATTTTTGTATACATTTCCAACGGTGGTCGGCCGACCAGCGTTGGAAAAACCTAACGATTTTTCAACTACTGCTCCAAATTAACCATTTTTTCAGTCCAAATTTTGTTTGCTATTGGTTACATGTTTCATGAACGGGTGCAGGCCAGCTGGACTGGTTCCCGTGCCTTACAATTTTCCATCATCTATAACTTGATCCATTTTATCTTTTGTGGAGTCGGGAACCAGACTACTTAAACATTTTTGTTTTTCTTGGTTATTCCAACCTTTTCGAACACAAAACTTCAAAAATGTCAGTGTAACAATATTTGATCTATATACTAACCCCTCAAATAGTTCATTTTTGAAAATTACATCAAAAACCAATGATGTACATTCCCTTTAAAGAACCAACCCTACTTTTCCACGACCCACATCTAAAACTCTCGATGTGAATTCTTGCCATTACATGAAGTTCCAAATGTAGGGAAAGTTCATATCTGAACCATGGTGACGTTTTGAGGTCAGCGAGCTTCATGTACCTATTTTCCACTATTACCTTAAAATGCCAACTGTTCATGTCCCAAGACTAGATAATGAATAGAAGTTAATTTTTACTCTGTTGTTCTTTACATGATGTCACAAATTCAGATGCAGAGATGATTTCTTTTCTTTAGAGCATCTGATGCCCATGTCGTCTGTTTTCATGCAGGTGCAACAGAATAGAATTTTAAGAGGCAAGCCAGACAAACATGACAACAGTGCACCAGCGACTTTGGTAAAAGGGTTACAAAATGTTGCTGGTTATCGCGAACGAGAAATAATGTTTTGGAGCGCTGTGGTCCAATGGTTACGGTGTTCGGCTCACTTGCCACGGTACGTGGGTTCGAACCGGAATGGGGGACATGGTGCTTGTGTTCTTGGGCAAGACACTTTACTACAATTGCCTCTGTCCATCCCAGGAGTATAAATGGGTACCCGTGAAGGTAGAGACCAGATTGCACTGATCTTGAACTGCTGCAGAAACTGGTCTCATGGCCTGATGAACAGGGGTAATAATTGTGAAGTGCTTTGAGACCTTTGGTATAAAAGACTATATAAGCACTATATTATTATGGTTGGGTAAAGCGCTTTGGCTACTTTAATTCCGTACAAAGATCATAAATCAGTCACAATCTGTTGCTTGTAGTTTCCCTACATTTGGAACTTCATGTAATGGCAAGAATTCACATCGAGAGTTTAGATGTGGGTCGTGGAAAAGTAGGGTTTGGTTCTTTAAAGAGAATGTACATCATTGGTTTTTGATGTAATTTTCAAAAATGAACTATTTGAGGGGTTAGTATATATAGATCAAATATTGTTACACTGACATGTTTGAAGTTTTGTGTTCGAAAAGGTTGGAATAACCAAGGAAAACAAAAATGTTTAAGTAGTCTGGTTCCCTGACTCTACAAAAGATAAAATGGATCAATTTATATATGATGGAAAATTGTAAGGCACGGGAACCAGTCTAGCTGGCCTGCACCCGTTCATGAATCATGTAACCAATAGCAAACAAAATTTGGACTGAAAAAATGGTTAATTTGGAGCAGTAGTTGAAAAATCGTTAGGTTTTTCCAACGCTGGTCAGCTGACCACCGTTGGAAATGTATACAAATATACCATTTTCTTGAAAATGACTTCACACCAGGTGCCATAATTTTACAAGATGCTCGAGACTGTCATTTACCAACATCCTAAACTTGGTAGTTTTATTTTTCGATGTTTGCAAATGTTGTATATTCCCTTTAAAATAGCAATAAATAGGGTATACACCGTTAATAGACCTTTCGAAGTCACCACAGGACAAATGTAAAATTTTCTCATATCCGATCATTATATTCATTGCATGAAGAACCAACGTGCAAAGTTTTTATGCCTTTATAGGCTCAAAGTGCACAACTGGTTACGATATTTGACCTTAACAGCCCTGTCAGCCCACCCACTGCTCCTTAAGATTCAATTCAATATCTAGCTTCAAATCTGAAAACTTATACATGTACAGTGTATGTGCATTATAATTTGTTTTAATTCGCCAGCTACTGCTACCTGTGCTTTCGCATAATTTCCCATTATTTTAAGCAAACGTTGATATCTGTAATGACAGGACTCCCCAATATCTGTCGTGCTTCTGTAAAGTTTCAATTCAACCTGTTGAAATAGTTTGTTGTCGTGATTATTTAAAGTCGGCACTTTCGTGCGCCTTCCGATGTACGTTATGTACGGTGGCCCACAACTGTCACGGCAAGCGCAAAAGCGCCGCGGCAAGCGCAACAGCGCCGCAGCAAGCGCAAAAGCGCCACGGCAAAAGAAAAAGCGCCACGGCAAAAGAAAAAGCGCCACGGCAAAAGAAAAAGCGCCACGGCAAAACAAAAAGCGCCGCGGCAAGCGCAAAAGCGCCACGGCAAGCGCAAAAGCGCCACGGCAAGCGCAAAAGCTCCACGGCGAAAGCAAAAGCGCCAGGGTTTATTGGGAAGGGGCGTAATCATACATGCCGCTACTACATCAAAAAATAAAATGGGAAGGAGAATGGCCGCCACCAGGAATTCTTATTAAGCACAGAATTTAATTCTTTGAGAAGTGATTTTATGGCTGAGAAAATAGCAAGGCCAAGGAAGACCGGTCAGTGCAAGCAACGTTCAGGAAATAAATCGTCGATATTAATTTGTTGTAGGATAATTCCAAGATTATTCCAAGAGAGTTGCCATGAATCAGAGTTTATAAAGGAGTGGGACTCACTATCAGCACCATCAGGGCCGTTCCTCATTTCTTTACATTTCGTGGGATGCAAAACAATTACGAGGACGGGAGGCTCTGCGAGCTGATGCATTTTTTGAAGAGTTTTCTTCCCTTCCGACTAGCATGCAGAGAAGATTTCCGTTAATTTGAGACTTAGTTCACCCATGGGCGTCGCGAGGGGGGGGGGGCCAAGGGGGCGCTTCCCCCCCCCCTGGAATAGCACACAAAAAAGGAAGGGAAAAAAAGAGAAAAAAAGAAAAGAAAAAGAGGCGCGAAGTCATAGTGGTGTAAATTTAATGAGTTGGGGGGGGGGCAAAATGTCCCTGCCCCCGGTTTAAACTGAGAAATCGAGAATTTGTTCAGAAATACAAGATTTTTTTGGGAAAAATATGTTTTGCCCCCCTCTGAGAAAAAATCCTGGCGACGCCCATGAGTTCACCGGTGTGTATACCAGTGTAGACACACAATTGAGCTGCCCAGAGTTTGGATATAGAATAAGAAAGAAAGAAATTAACTTAGAACCTAGAACTCATTTGCCCACCCACCCCGGCTCAAGAAACCAAGAAGCCGAACAAGACCTGTTGATGCTTAGCGATATGGGATAGCGATGATGAGTTGCCCTGTGGACAGTCTTCCACATCATCGCAGAATCAGCCTGCAGGGCAGAAAGAGGGCTTGTTTCCGGCATCAAATAGTTCTGTATTCACTCGAAACAAAGCAAACGGCTCTTTTCAGAGCCACCAAATTTTCATAGAAGAGCTTAGAACAGACTGTGCATCTGAACGATAACACTTCTCCTTTGTTTAGTGTCTCTCCCTTAGGCCAAAAAAAAATATTCATTCTCTGGTCAGACCAAAGTTCCGGAATTGACGCGGCGAAGCGGCTTTTTTTTTTCTTTCTTCAAGGTTGGATTGTACAGACAAGGAGGGGTACTATTTTGCTTTTTTGGTGTCCTCATGGACATTGGTGTCTTCCATAATTTGCCTTGGTGCTCTCGATCATTTGCTTCGGTGCAATTTCCCATTCCTTGGTGCTCTTTGGTAGAAAAAATTGAGGAGGTGCAGCAATAGAGGGCGCTGTTGGAGCTACCGCGGAACATTTTGGAAAAAAAAGATTGATGCGCATGATTAAAATCAACGCGCGCGCTGACCAGAGACCAACTTTTTTTTTTTTTGGCCTTACCCCCCCCCTTTTTTTTTTTTAAAAGTAAATTAATTTCTTTCTTATTCTATATCCAAAGTCTTCGCCTGTGTTACGTTCCTTACATGAAATCCACAGTGTAATCTCCTCTGTCGAAAGCGTTGCAACTGTCTAATAGAACGATCCATTTCTCGATTTGTGAGTTCTCTTCAACTCAGTCGTGTTTATTGGGAAGGGGCGTAATCATACATGCCGCCACTACATCTAAAATTAAATGGAAAGGAGTATGGCCGCCACCATGAATTCTTTTAATCAGAGACTTTAATTCTTTGAGAAGTGATTTTTATGGCTGAGAAAATAGCAAGGAAAACCGGTCAGTGCAAGCAACGTTCCTAGACTTCCTAGATGTGTATGATATACTGAAATAGAAAAAAAACTTAACTCATACACTCTGGGCAGCTCACTTGTGTGCCTACACTGGTATACACACCGGTGAACTAAGGCTCAAATTAACGGAACTCTTCTCTGCATGCTATTCGGAAGGGGAAAAAAAACTCTTCAAAAAAATGCATCAGCTCACAGAGCCTCCCGTCCTCGTAATTGTTTGCATCCCACGAAATGTAAAGAAATAAGGAACGGCCCTGATGGTGCTGATAGCGAGTCCTACTTTCCCTATCCTTTATAAACTCTGATTCACGGCAGCAACTCTCTTGGAATAATCTTGGAATTATCCTACGACAAATTAATATCGACGATTTATTCCCTGAACGTTGCTTCACTGACCGGTTTTCTTTGCTGATTTTATGGCTGAGAAAATATTCTCAGCCATAAAATCACTTCTCAAAGAATTAAAGTCTGTGATTAATAGAAGTCCTGGTGGCGGCCATTCTCCTTCCCATTTAATTTTTTGATGAAGTAGCGGCATGTATGATTACGCCCCTTCCCAATAAACCCGTGGCGCTTTTGCTTTCGCCGTGTCGCTTTTGCGCTTGCCGTGGCGCTTTTGCTTTTGCCGCGGCGCTTGCCGCGGCGCTTTTGCGCTTGCCACGGCGCTTTTGCGCTTGCCGCGGCGCTTTTGCACTTGCCGTGACAGTTGTGGGCCACCGTAGTTATTGGCTTACATGCTCCATGAACATGTAATGGAAAGTTAGCATTTAAGCCCATACCTGTTTTGATATTTGGACATTTTGTGACGAAGGTATGCTCTATTTTCATAACCTTAGTGTCAAAATAACAGCAAGACATGGAACATCTGTCAGAGAAACTTGGCAGAATTGAATTAGTGCATTGCGACGATATGAGCTAAAGTGTACATGGAGGGGGTTGCAGCCCCGCCCCCTCCACACTTCTCGCACCGCACTTAAGTTAACTATTCTGACCAAAAATCACTCTTAAATTATATTTTCATGTTCCACATTGTGCCAAGGCATCAATAAAAATTGTTTCATTTTCTCATTTTTAATCTGAAGTACATTTGCACAGCTTCTATATGATCTGTTAGTTTGGCACTCTGATGCATGCTTTCATTTGCATGTACTTTTCAATGGGAAAAGTTAACATTTGGACATTTTGTGATGAAGGTATGCCACATTTTCATAAACCTGGTGTCAAAATAACCGCAAGGCATCTGAACAACTGTCAAAGAAACTTGGCAGGATTTAAGAAATGCTTTGCGACGATAGGAGCCAAAATGTACACGGAGGGGGGTGAGGCCCCGCCCCTTTCTGGCTTTTCCTGCTGGTCTTAAGGTCATTAGTCTGACCTAAAAGCCCTCTTAAGTAATATTTTTATGTTCCACAAGTGCCAAGGCATCAACAGAAACTGCTTTCATTTTCTTCTCTACCGTTGCGTTGCAACGGTATCAGTAAAAAGGAAAAAGAGAGGTTGACGGCCACGCCCACCCTACGCGCTTTTCAGGCCGCTCTTTTCAGGCCCTTCTTAAGTTAATTAGTCTGATCTACAATCGCTCTTACTGGCCCAATTCTCCCAAAGGAGACACGGAATTAAGTCAAGTAAGTTAAGACAATCGCTCTTAAGTTATATTTCCATAATCTACAAGGTCCAAGCTATCAAATGATACTGGTTTTGTTCTTGTTCTCAAAATTTTGATTAAATGCAAAATTGGCCACATTTGGCATGGCGCCAATGGGCCTACAATGTATGCCTGATCTAGCGAAACTTAAGACTGGCCATTCTGTGATCAGGGTCGATGATACTATGCTTTAAGACAATCAGGGGATTTGTTCCCAAAATTTTGATTAAACACTATCCAGCTCTCAGTTAAACAGGGTGGATAAAAACCCCGAGATATTATTGCTAATTGGAACAGAAGTAGGGCACATGTGAATCAAAGGGGGGTAACCTCTGTTAGGGTTGAATCTTTTCTTTAACATGTAATGACACATTACATTCACGGTTGACTGAGCAGTGACCAATTTTATGAAAGGGTGGATTTAGAGACTTGTGCCACTTTTTATGGGAAAATCTCTTTTTTTTTCCCAACCTACCTTGCGTGGGAACCATAGCCTTTCACTCTGTGACAAATGACACCACAAAAAACACAATTGAAAAGTGGGGCAAGTCACTAAATAGACCCTTTCATAAAATTGGTCACTGCTCAGTCAACCATGACTTTTTTTCAACGTCATTGGCACTGTTTTTCTGTAGTCTCAAATAAATCTCGTAAAATCTCGTGTACGCTTTTGGGCCATGCGTGCTTGGGATGAGAAACTAAGGTCAAACAGGGCTGTGTGCGTGACACGGCTTCTGACTGTAATGATGAACTTGTTTGAAAGTAGAAACTGATGACAGGTTACATTTAGGACTGATCTATTTTTATTACGAGCATGGGCAAAACAAATTTGACTAAAAATGGAGTTGAATCTGCAACCTTGAACACACCATGCCAGTGCTTGTTAACTAAGTTACAGTAATTATATGTAGGTTGAAAACAAGTTGTTAATCTTTACCTTAATTGTTCTTTTTTTATTTAGGATACTCTGTATATGCCACCAGCCACTGAAGTCAGTCTTGAAGAGCACTGCAGGTTTAAGTAAGAATTTCCCACTCTTTCTGATAACATGCCCATTTCAAGGTACAGTTATTAATCAGCAGATTCTACTGTGCACATATTACGCATAGAGCCTTACCAGTTCTGCGTTTTTCCATGAGGACACCCTTGCGGCACACCATCCATGACACTCCCCCTCTTTTCTCTTAACACGTGCTAAGCGAAAGCCGAGTTTTTCAAAGCTCCAACTTTTGCTCAATTTCTGCAATCTTTCCTCAGCCATTCCTGTACCCTACTTAGTATTGTAGTCATTTGTTTTATTCCTGCAAGTCTTCTTTAAATGTCTTTAGAATGGATTGGTGTAAAAAAAATAGGCAAGTCCCTCACTCCCTACTTTACGCTGATCGGCAGAGTGATACTTTGTCCCCGCAAAAGTTCTTCACAACTGCCTGTGTTTACCGGCTAACTTGATATGTCCTCTCAGCAAGTCCCCCACTCCCTACCTTTTTCCCAGCCAAAAGAGCTATACTTCGTCCTCTCGGCAAGACACTCAATCCCTTTGAAATGACCAATCACGCTGTGGCTACACAACATCGAGCCTCGAGGTGACCCACATTTTCCGCCTTGATCCAAGGAATGAAACATAGCATTATCGATGCAAGTCACCCTCTCTTGATTACAGATTATAATATGATACAATATAAGCAGCTACGCTTTGCCCACGTTTTGCCTACGCTTTGCCCAGAACTGATCCTCACTTCGCATTGGGGTCAGTCAGTATAATAATTTCGAAGGAGACCGATTTTCAGTCATGGCCCTAGAATGTTTTGGCGAACTCGAGAACGTTCATGTACCTAGGTGCAGTGCTGAAATGCCTTTTTTTTGCAGCGACCACATTGATCAGCACCATGCACACATGTGATTTTGAATGTACATGTACCGTAATCGCCACTTTGTTTACAGACTCACTGTATACAAGTGACCTTAATTTAGTCTGCCTAGCTTGCACAAAGCGTAGGCCTAGCCCATGACTTTTTTCTGTCTGTGCTGTACACACACGTGTACGATGATTGCTCTACAATTGTTCTTACCGCTGATCTGCTGATGTTTTATTTACACATATTAAATAAATCTGAACTACTGCTACGCCAAATGCATTAAGGCCTTGTGCTTGAAATTGAAACTGGACTGCATTATAAAACCAAGAAAATTTCGGGAAAAATGTGATGGCCCAAATACTTGCACATTACATACAAAAAGGGAGGGAGAAAATCAGAGGACTGCAAGATTAAATGAGAATGAGATGGCTAAAACTTACATTTTAGCTGTGGAGGTGCAATGTACATGTAGGCATAATAACTCCCTGTTTTAGTTTTAGATTGATTAAATTACAATGAGGTCAAACTTGAATTCAATGAATAGTTACATTTCAATGAATAGTTACATAAATGTTCAAGCGATTTGTTCTTGCAGTTAATATTGATAAACTTTTGACAAAACATTGAGGAACTAATAGGTTAAAACATCAGAAACACCCTTGGAACCATTTACAAATTATGTACATGTTCTCAACTTGGAATACAGAAGAAACTTTATAACTTAGTTGTGCGCATGCGCGGATGTGAGTGAACCCGTCTTTCTGAGGGCTCCGACCAGAGCAAAAATTATGTCCTCATTTGGACGTTTTTTTAAGACCTTTCTTGTATAGCAAGTCATCCTAGTCAACTGTGCAGCCACATAGACAAAAATGCCTAGAACAAGGAGAGCTTCACCTAACCCACAAGAGCGAAATAAGGGAAAGTCGTCATCTTCAGCTCATGACAACGTGCCAACGTGCCAAGATGGCGCCGTCCATGTATTGCATGATACAGATTCGACAGAGGCGCATTCTCAAAACCGGCAGCACTGTGATTGTAGCAGCAAATTAGTCTCCATCGTAAAGAAACTGGAAAAGTTAGATCTACTAGAAGTTCTGGCAACAAGAGTCTATAAGGTAGAGGGGAATATTGGCAACCTAAACAAAGATATGGAAGAAACGAAGGAAGGAATGAATTTCATTGATGAAGTGCTGGGCGGCAAAGCAGAAAGTAAAGAAGTCCGAGAGCTCACAAGACAAGTGGAAGATCTTTCCAACCGTCTCCGTAGAAACAACCTCGTGTTTCTTCATGTTCCAAAAGGGAGTGAGAATGAACATGATTTGTGTACCTCAATTCATCAAGAGTTTTCTTGGAGACCAGATGAAGCTGACAAATGTTGCCGATATTCAGATAGAAAGGGCTTACAGAACACCGGCTGTTCCAACGCGGTTCCACTCCATGTGGCTTCCTTCCGTTACTCAGAAAAGCAGATGATATTGTGAGGGCTGCTCCCAAGAATCTGAAGGAAAACCCCTACAAGAACCAGAATGTCTTCGTGTCGGAGGACTTCACAGAACAGAAGTACAGAAGAAGAGACGGGAGATATACACTTCAAGAGACTTCTCCTGCAGGAAAATCCAGCTAGGCTAGTATACCTATCTTACCCCGCTAAGCTGAAAATGCAGGAGGGAGACAGCTGGAGAACGTTTGACAGATGAGGTAGATAGCATAAAGTACTTGTACCAGAACTTTGGCGGCGGCCGGAGTCCATGTGGATTTTGTCAAGAAACGTCCTTGTTCCAACCCCCAAAAATTGAGTAATTTGCCGAACAATTTGAATGTATTTGTTTCATGGTTTTTTTTTTTGGTTGTGTGTGTGGTTTCAATGTTTCTGTGGTTTTGCTGTTGATGCTGTTATCACCTAGATGCCTGATATTAGCAATGATTTTTAAAGATACATGTTGTTTTTCCTCGAAGATTTTAAATGGGTAAAATTAATACTTGTTCTCTTAATGTCAGAGGAATGAGTAGTAACCTCAAACGCAGACAACACTGTTAAAAAACACTGTTAAGAAACATTTGATTGATTTCTGTGGGAGATTTATTATTAAGGTTGATGGCGAGGTGTTTACGTTAGTTAATCTTTATACATATAATGAAGACCAGCCTGAATTTTTTTATTTGATTGTTTACAAAAATGTCAGAGTTTGACTGTGGGAATATCATTATGGGAGGAGACTTTAATGCGGTGAGAAATGTTACTTTTTTTAAGAAGGTAGGTGGCTTTACTTATTTAAAGTTTAAAGTGCAGGATAAATCAATGGATTCTTAATTTTATTTGATGTTGTTTGGAGAGAACAACATTTCAGTCACACATTCAAATTGAAATCAAACCATTCCTGCTGATTCTTTGCAGATTTTTTTATTTTTTTATCTTTGACTCTTCTTGATTTTCTACTGATTTTGACACATTATTCCCAGTTATAAAACGGATCCATCTATGATTACGTTGTGTCTCAACAATGCTGAGATTTTTTGTTTTTTTTTGGAAATTGATTGATCCACCTCGCTTTATACAGAACAATTTTAAATTTTTTTTTAAAATTGAGAAACGCACACCTCGGCTAACCCTAGTACTTAATGGGAAGTTATTAAAAGTGAAATTAAGGGTGAAACGTTCAAGTATGCTCCCAGGAAAAAAATGCACAGAAGCTTGAAATTTCTTCTCTTAAATCTGAAATTTTGCAGTTGGAGAAATCTGACTTTGAGACTCCTTCGGTCCTCTTAAAATATCAGCAGAACAAGCTGGAGACTATTTTTGAAAGTATTGTGGGGAGAGGGAGGGGGGTTATTGTGAGATCTAGGACACGGTGGACTGAGTTTGTTGAAAAGAATAGCAAGTACTTTCTTAATTTAGAAAAATGGAATTTTAAATTCTAAGCTTGTCTGTGAGAACAGGATGTCATCACTGATCAGTCGGACCTTTTGAAGCAGGAGTTCAATTTTGCTAAACATTTTATCACTCTGATTCCACAGAGCAGTTCCGATTTGATGAGTTCCTTTCTAGCAATTTTGAGAATAAGTTGACCGAAGATGACCAGTTTGTGTGTGATGGTTCTCTGGAAGAAAAAAGTGTCTATCAGCTCTTAAAGAAATGAGCAGTATAAGACCCCTGGTTGTGATGGCATCCCAGCTGAATTTTATAAAGTCTTTGGGTCTGATATTAAACAGCTTTCAACTTTTCTTTCAACTGTGGTCAAATGTCTGTAGATCAGAGGAGAGGGATAATTAATTTAATTCCCAAACCAGGTTAAAATCCTAGTGATTTGAACAATTGGCGTCCTATCTCTCTCTTTAATTTTGATTATAAGATTTGTGCCAAAGTACTTGCAAACAGACGTAAAATTATTAATGGTGATCGAACTTGTTCTATGAAAAATCGATTTACATGTATTGGTGATAATATTCGACTTGTGCTTGACACTGTTAAATTTACCTCAGAAAATGCTACTCCTGGTATGGTTCTTTCTTTTTTGGGGGGGATTTTGAGAAAAGCTTTCGATTAATTAGATTGGTCCTTCGCAGAAAAAAAAAGTTTGAAGTATTTTAATTTTGGGAAAGATTTCATCAGGTGGAACTCAACCCTCTATTGTAATGTTTCTAGTTGCATTATCGATAACGGTCATGTTTCAGATTCATTTAATGTTACCAGAGGGGTTCGCCAAGGATGTGCATCGAGCCCATATTTTAGCTGTTTCGGTGTACACACCGAAACAGCTCTTGTTTTCAAATTATTATTTTTTTCTTTTTTTTATAGCTGTTTCGGTGTACACACCGAAACAGCTCTTGTTTCGTTGAGATTTTTTTTTCTTTTTAGCTGTTCCCAATTTCAATCGGGAACAGCTTTGTTTTCGTTAAAGTTTTTTTTCCCTTTTTTTTTGTTGGCTTTTTCAGCCTTTCTTTTTGTTATGATTTTTTTTCTTTCTTCCTCTTCCTCTTCCACTTCTTTTTTGCACACCAAAATGTGCATTGAGAAGGGTCTTAAGGATGACGTCATTGCAGGGCAAGTGACATCATTTTATCTTGGCTTTCAATTCCGGGTTCAGGTTTTGTAGAAAGTCAGTTTGATACTGTTATCTTGACATGTTAATGACATATTGGGGTCGAGGATGCACAACTGTTCCCTTACGTGTTAATAGGGAGGTTTCGCAAGCGAACGGATACGCTTACACTTACGTTTAGCTATCCGTATCCGTTTTTTACTTACGTGTAGCGAGCGATGTGTCGTCTGCCCGTGACGTATCGACGCCACTCCACCACTATAACGTGCTCTCGCTCGCTACACGTAAGTAAAAAACGGATACGGATAGCTAAGCGTTTGTGTAAGCGTACCCGTTCGCTTGCGAAACCTCTATAATGCAATAACGCATGCTACATGTATGTTGCAATTAAATCGCACAATGGGTGGCAAGCAAACAAAACCTGGCCAATTACTGACTTGAATTCAAGCCTAGGTTGAATTACTCAGTCACCAAATTCTCTTAACATACGGATTTAATATTAAATTCTCATTTAACCCCTTCATTTATAATGCGGCTTGTGAAAATATTGTTTACAAATGCTTTTCCATATGTATTTATTCGTTTTCCAGGTATTTGTTCAATTTTCGTGGTGTAGCTGCAAGTTTCCGGCTAAAACATCTTTTTCTATGCGAGTCGTTAGTTTTTCATGTCGGGGATGAATGGATGGAGTTCTTCTACCTAGCACTTAAGCCATGGGTGCACTATATACCAGTGGCTCAGGATCTGAAAGAAACAAGGTAAATATGTGCTTTTTCTAATTTTGGGGATTTATATATATATTTTTGGTGTGTGGGCTTGTTTGCATGTGTGCTTTTTTTTAAATCTTTTGATTTTTGGATATTTTTATTTCGTTTTTATGCCCCGCGGCGAAGCCGAAGGGGCATACTGTTTCCGCCATGTCCTTCCGTAGGTGAGTGGGTGTGGGGGTGGGTGGGTGTGTGTGTGTGTGTGTGTACAAACACTGCCTTGTGGGCAGTTCGTAAGTCGAACGTCATCGCCCTCCTAAATCTCACTGCAGGCAAAAAGGTATCGTCCCAAATTCCTATGAAATCCCCACATTTAAGTTGCTGGAACGTCTCCTCAACCGTCTTGCACCCCTTCATTGAGAAAAACTGATAAAGGAACATGCCAGGCAGGCTTCCGTCCCAGCTAATCTACAACGGGACAACTTCAATAAACCTCACTCAGTAAATAAGGGACGGCTTCCACCAGAAACAAAATCACCGGCACTATCTTTGATGAACTTACAGCTGCTTATGACACTGTTAACCACTGCCGACTCCTTCAGAAGATCCTGGATATGACAGCAGACCTGACCCTTACTCAGTTTATTGGTGTTGTATCGAAAAATAGGTAGTATTTATTTCTTTTTTTTTTAGAATTCAATGGCAAAAGAGAAGAGTACATCTGAGAAGAGTACATCTTAAACGGAACGGTCTCCCTTAAAGGGAGTGTGCTTGCACCTCTCATGTACAAACATCTACACAAACTATACCAACCGACAGTCTTGCTCGCAAAGCGCTTCATATGTATGTGGACGACCTGTGTATAGCATATCAACACACATTGCTTTACCGCAATAGAGAAGACATTGATGCTCTTGACCAGTTACAGCAGTGCTACACTGCGAACCACCTAAAAGTGAACCCTGCTATTAAGACCCAAGTGTGTGCCTCCTGGGTCAGCCAGAGTCTCGAACACTGTAGTCCGAGAGCCCAGCGAGGTTTAATTAGAATATCGCGCACAAAGGGTTTGATGGTGGCAGTGAGTAGGTGGGGGTGTCCAACCTTCGAACCGTCACGTAAGTGTCACACCCCGTGCGTTTGGGAGGGGGCACCGCCTAAAGACCCCCCAAAATTGACTTTTAATTAGAATGTTGTGCACAAGCACGATTCCAACGCGAAAAGATAGTATTCGATGAACTTATCAATGACCAATAGTTTAAGAATGAGAAATCCTGTGCATTCCTTGCTTAAGAATGGCCTAATTAGTGCTAATTATTCTCCTTTTTTACGATGTAGAAAAGCCTGCCCAGCACATGAATGGACTCGGGAAATCATACCCAATCATGACGGATCCTGAATTATTATATTACGAAGAACCGCATCGAAGGTCTGAATCAAGCACAGGATTTAGGATCTGACGAACACTTTAGCGATCCTAAGGGCCATTATCTCCCCAGATTGATGGTAGTTCTTTTCGACATAAAAAAAATGAAACAAAATGATCGGGGGTGATGATTTTTCCATTTAAAACTCCTATCAAATTGGATACACCAACTTTAGAAGCGCAAACTAATACTAAACGAGCATGTTTCGCACTCATCCGAAAACATAGATCCCTGCTGTCCGAATAAAGTCATGTGCATGTTTTACACATTTTTACAGTTGTCCATGGAGAGTGTTTAACTTTTCCAACCAAAGGTGCACAGTTTCTTTTTAAAAAAAGTGGGGGGAAAAGTACTAAAAAAGTGGGGGGGAAAACAGTATTTCATATTATTATCAGTTCGATACATCCAAGTTCTTTAATTTTGATCAAAATAAATTTGAATGGGCCGGTTATGAATGTGTACCGGTACTTTTTTAGTGGTTGGAGGGGAACACCTATCGTGTATAATTATTTGTTTTAAATAGCTTGTTGAACTAAATAATAAATGACGCAAAAAGTACTTGTTATGGCTGATACATTTAACATCAATCAGAACCGCTAACAGTGCACTGCGAGATACAATTTCTAACTGGTTTCCTTCTTAGTTAGGGCCTTTAAAATCAGGGAATGGAAGTGTTTCTATGGTTCCAAAGGCTTTTTTTTTTACCAGATTTTTTTTTCGTTATATGTCGGCTGGTGACTGCAAATGGTGCCCGACTAAACTTAGTGGAAATATAGTGGACATCATCTTTCATTGAAAAAAAACACATTTTGCCGACGTGCATGGCTACGGCGACGCGCGCGCATATCAGAAACCAGAGACTTTTTATTTTGGCCTAAAGGAGCCCATCAACAAGACCACAGCCAGCATCCGCCCGAAATTGACATCATCGCGCAATGGGCAGCAGCACCACAATTGCTGATATAGACTGCCTTGTCCCTCTCCTACTCAGCTGCATAGTATGCCTGTCCTGTCTGGGCCTGGGCACGATATCAACACACACAAAGACCCTTGATCCTGCCCTTGTTGAAATCTGTCGCATCACCACCGGCTGCCTCAAGCTCACCAACATCAACTCACTCTACTTGCTGGCCAGCATCACCCCTCCCAATATCCGGATAGAGGCCATCAGCCTGAGTCAGGTCTGCGATCCAAGTTGCATGCTGTTTGATCACCAAGCCCCGTGTTGACTCAAATCAAGAAATAGCTTCTTGCATTCAACCACACCTCTGGACCAGCCAATCGAACCATCAAGGCTGCATGCAAAGTTTTTGTGTCGTCTCCCCCACTACCTTGAGCATGCAGAAGCCTTACCTACCCGATCTAATGCAGGATAGAAGACCTGGAGGTGCTTAAATCGACTCTGGAGTGGCTCACATTAAAAGCACCATGAAAGGGTGGGGCTTTCCCCCAACCAACAAACACCCTGTGTGAGTGCGGTGCTGCAATATTTGGATGTACATGTAAGGCACTAAAGAGTTGGTGATATTTTTTGCGTTTAAATAAATACAGGTCCTAAAAATCAACATTAGCCCTAAAAGTGCGTAGGGGGGCGGAATCCCCCCCCCCCAAAAAAAAGCTTTTTCTGCAAAACCCTTAAACTTTTTTTTTTTTTTTTTGCGACCCGAGCTGTTTTGACTTTTTGAGCCTCGAGTCTTGCGCATCTATTGATACCAAAAACATACAATTCGGACCAGGGGTTGCTGCGCAACGAAACACATCCGGCGCGTAAATCTGAATTTCCCATATACGTAGTGCACACATTTGAATTACATTTGTGCATATGAATAATTAATTATTAATCAGGTCAAGGTCACTAAAGGTCAACGGAAAAAATGGCAACAGCAATTTTCTTGTTCTCAAGACTCATTACAATTACACTATAATGGTTGACATCAATTAACATGAAATCTCCACGGAAACCCAAATCTATACATTGGCCCCATACTAATATTTTCCCTTTTGTTTTCGTTCAGCGTTCAGTTGACCACCTTGGACTCTAAACCACTTTTTTTATATTTCAGTTTCATTATTTAGCCAGACTGCCAAAATGCTCTGATAAAAATCTTGTTGTTTTTCCCCATACAGAACTCTGATAGAGTTTGCGAAGTCAAATGATCAAGTTGCCAAGGATATTGCTAAAAGGTATATTTACGCTTACATCACCCCGACGCAAAAATTCCATCTTTTGAATATAGACAGAGCTGGATAGGGTTTAGTCAAAATCTCGGGAACAAATCCCCTGATTGTGTTATAAAGCATCGACCCTGATCTCAGAATGGCCAGTCTTAAGTTTCGCAAGATCAGACAAAGGCCCATTTGCCAAACGTGGCAAATTTTGCATTTAATCAAAATTTTGAGAACAAGAACAACACCAGTATCATTTGATAGCTTGGTGGAACTTGTAGATTATGGAAATATAACTTGAGAGCGATTGTAGATCAGACTTATTAACTTAAGAGCGGCCCAAAAAGCGTGGAGGGTGGGCGTGGCCTTCACCCCCTCTTTTTCCTTTTCGCTGATACCATTGCAGCACAACGGTAGAGGAGAAATTGCAAGCAGTTTGTGTTGATGCCTTGGCACTTGCGGAACATTAAAATATTAATTAAGGTTGCTTTTAGATCAGGCGGAAAAAAAACAGAAATGGGCGGGGCCCAATGTATATTTTGGCTCCTGTCGTCGCAACGCATTTCTTAAATCCTGCCAAGATTCTTTGACAGTTGTTCAGATGTCTTGCGGTTATTTGAACACCAGGTTTATGAAAATGTTGCATACCTTCGTCACAAAATGTCCATTTCCTAACAGGTAGACCAAATCTCAACTTTTCCCATTGAAAAGCACATGCACATGAAAGCGTGCATCGAGTGCCGACTAGACTAACAGATCAAATAGAAGCTGTGCAAATATACTTCAAATTAAAATGGGAAAACGAAACAATTTTTATTGATGCCTTGGCACATGTGGACATAAAGAATATATTTTGAGAGTTCACTAGTCTGACTAGTCAGGGTCAGCTTTAAGACAATCAGGAGATTTGTTCCCGAAATTTTCATTAAACCCTATCCAGCCAGCTCTCAGTCGAATAGTAAATACGTTGCCCGCTGCTGTGTACATCTGATTCGAATCAGCCAACCGATCTCGTTAGCTCGGTGGTCGAGTGGTAAGACCCACCCGAGTGACTTGTCTCCAACTTTCATTGGGGAGGTAAAACTATATACGGTGGACAAAAAAATAATTACTAATTAGTTATTGACGATCAAGTTGTGTCACTAATTCAATGTTATATAAATACAACTGGGCTTGATTGGAGTAAGCAGTACTGAGAAATCATCTTAACGTAAAGTGGAGGGAGTTATTCAAAACCAGCCAACACTAGTTATTATTCACAATTTTCTTAAAACAAACCTTGTTACATTTGATATAATTACTCGTAGCTTCATTAGAAAAAATGCTTATAATAATTGGTGTGCCATGAAAGCTACCCATAATCCAAATTGTGGGATTCTTCTTTCGTGGTACTTCTGGCATTTTTTCATGTGCAAGATAGCTGCTTCCTGTAATGTGTCAGAACATCGACCTAGAATTTGTTGAGCTCATAAATATGTACTGTTCAATGCTCCTTTAAAATGTTATTTCAATTATTTAAAAAGTAAAAGGTTATTTAAATTATTTGTGTTATTTCAAATAATTTGTGTTATTTTTTTATTATTGTGAAACAGAGGGAGGGACTTCATATGGAATCACCTTCAAATGGAGGATATATCTTGTTATTGGAAAAAACTGCTGAGGGAATATTCCAAGCTCATCAAGTATAAAGTGGTAAGAAACAAAGACTTGCATCAGGTACTACCATAGGAAGAGGAAGACCAAAAAAATGTAAACACTTGTCACTCAAAGGTAGAAAACATAATTAAGCATCACCTGATTTGTTGAATTGTTTGATCTGCAGTTAGGAAACATGCCCATAAAGTTAAACAAGCTATTAAATGTATAAACAACGGTTGTTTCAACCGTAGACTGATAAGTGTCGAAGGTGTCTTGGCGGTATCTGCTTGACCATGGATTGAAATGGTGTCTGTAGTAAAGACGTCAGTTGTGATTTGGTGGTGGGGTTTTTTTTTCAGGGGGGAGGTGGGTTAATATTTTTGTAAATTTGCGTAGTTTGCACCAAAGGTATGCATCAAATTTCTTGTGCAGCTGCGCACAATAAACGTACGATTGATTTCACGAAAAGTTGGTGAAGCTGCCTAATATTTTAAATAATCTAAGCATCTTGGACGAGGATAATAACTACGCTCAGTAGATATTTAGTTTATGAAAAGAACTTGTCCAGCTTATTATCCACTTTCGCTTAGTAGTTTTTAGTAGATCAGAACAGTCCTGCTTTAAGTTCTAAAAGAACTCGTCTTTGTGTGTATGACGGCTGGATTTGTGTATTTGCGAAACAGTGAATCACCACAGTCCTCCGTCTTTAAAACAATTTGACTTTGACTTTGTTTGACTTTCTTCAGAATTGTGCTGAATAATTTTGTCACAAGTTACACTAAAATTTGTAACGGGCCGAGCAGGCTGGGGCGTGGCGGCCACTAATTAAAACAACAACCAAAGAAAACACAGTGAGCAAGACAGAATTCGGGGGCGCCTCCCAGATTTTAGTTTGATAATATACGCAATAACTATTTACAAAGATAAACCAAGAGTAAATTAATAAAAGCAGATAAATATAATATTGGGTGAAACTTACAAACTATAAGACCAGTGCAGTGGCGTGGCTGGAGGAGAGCGCACAGCAAACGGAACCTCAACGTAACAGTGTGATAAAGGAAATCAAAGAATGACCAATGCCCAATTGCGCGCACCGGTCTTATATACCCGTAAGGTGCACCCGACCAGAAAAGGTATTAAAGGAATGCAAGATATGTTTGGAGCTTAAATAGCAATTCATATATACCTCAAAGTTGTGTGTCTTGTAACCTTGGTAAAATGTTCAATGACAGGCTCCAATGACGATCACAATTTCCTTAGGTCATTTTCAGTCTTTGTGCCACAACTTACTCCACCTAACATGATTGCGCAAGTTATAATGCCGCAGTCTTTCGCACTATGAGAGTTTCGTGAAATGTTTCATAATTGAAATGTTGCGCAATTTACGCAAGATATTCATTGAATAAGGTTCCGTGAAATCGGCTGCTTTTGAATATTGTCATGTTTTTCTAGTCACTTTTTGTGTTTTGTACAATTGTTAATAGCGAATATTGCCCTCTACTTTATCTATGGTAAAATATTGCTTGAACAGCTAGCACTTGCAATTTGCTTGCAGATTCGGGTGTTTATTTATCCAAAGCCACTGCACCTTGACCTCGGTGCAGATTCTGGCCATTCAGCGAGGACCACGCGACGTCTCATGATCAATGAGATAAGGAAAGCTGACGGTTTGTCCTGACCGATCAGGATGAGCTTTGGCTTCTTTTCTGCTCTAAACGAGGCTGGTGTGCGAGGTCGCATAAGAAATGCAATGCACATATAATCATAATATTTTATGATTATATAATGACAAACATGCTTAAATGTTTGTGTTAGTGTAGCTTAAATATACGAACGGTGCAAGAACTGGAAAGTTGAACTTTTACAAGACATTGAGGTTGCATCCGAATTAACAGTCTTGAGCTAGGTCTAGGTCTTCGCCTATCGAAAATACGTGGGGACAGGCTGACAATAGAAGCTCTGTTCTGACCATACCCAACTTGTGGGGTGATGTTCTTTTCATCACACATCACCCCACTATTTTAACAAAAGAAAACATCACCCCAGAAGAGAATCTTTAGAAAAAGGGACAATGGGAACACAATGCTATCACCCCACAATGGCCGGAGTGCCTGAAAGCACACGGCCCGAGGCGCTCGCTGGACGTCACGTTTGGCAGCCATGCATTGCATGGCCTTAAGGGATACTTACCCAAGCACTGGCTCGGCGAGTCGGCCAGGCTGAGTAAGCGCGAGAAGTCACGTGAGAGGTAAATCGAACGCTGTCGCGCTTGCACGAGTAAGCGCGGGGTAATAATCAATCACGTTCAAATGACCCCAATACCAGGCTGAGAGCGCAGGTACGGTAGTGGTGTGTGCGAACTGCTCGACACCCTGGGAACAAGGTTGGATTATGAGGGTTTTTGCCAAAATCATAACGATTTCCCTCACCATCAAAAAGTCATTGCCTACGAGTGATTAAAGGAGAGGTATAAAGGACCGTCCAATAAATTACATCAGCTCGAAATGCCGACTTTTTTGTCAATCCCACTCCCCCTGAGCTGTACGCACGGCCATTAGTTAAGTGTGAACCCCCTCTGCTGTAATCAAATGTAATAAACTCTATAGGCAATTGGCACTTAAAAAATAATCGAAATGCCGAGGGTTGAAGAGAACGGTTTTAAAATTTTCGATGCATAAAAGGTGGTCCTTGGAGGTATTTAATGTGAGAAAGTGCATTGTTTTCGTAACAATTTAGTGAAGGAATACCGTCACTCTGAGTATGTTCACATTGGCTTGGACCTTCCCCCCCCCGTATGTATGGTGTATGCCATGTTTAATCTCCCCACACCCTTTCGTGCGTACGGACTTTATGGACGTACTCGTTTCTTGAAGTTGTATCGCATTTGTACTAAAAAAAAAATTCTGATTAGCCCTTTCTTGAACTTTTTGGGCAGTGCAAATGTTGCAAATGCTTTAATGATGCCGTTTTAAGTCCATTGACAATTCCCCCAATCGCCCCCAACAAAAAAGGCAAACCATAAGACCGAGGGCCATTCTTACCCACGAATGACGCGTTACCGAGCGGCACTTTCCGACTTAAACTCCACCCGTGACGTCCCCTATTGTTTCCAGCGCGCCATTATTTTGGACAAATGGAGCGATTTTGTTTCATACAAAGACTTGTCCTTTGTCCTATTGCGTAACTGTAGACTGTATTAGTATCAATGGAATTATACAGAATTGTACTGCGAATAAGAATAAGTTCTTACGTAACCAATACAATGCTGGATTCTAGACGCGCTTGGAATAAATGCTAAACCCCACCCAGGCACCATGCATTCGTTCTTGAATAGCGTGCTTAATAACACACAGTGTTCAGTCTCAATACGTTGAGGAAATAGTGCCGTACAGTTGAATTATAGCCATTGCACAAACGTCCTTTGCAATAGATAACAACCGTCATTGATAGGTGGTGAAACTAGCTCCATGGACATATCGAATGATAATTTACTGGCCGCTTCAAACCCTGCCTGGGACATATAAAAGACCATTTCGACACTCCAAATATTGAGTGTAAAGGTAAGAAGTTACCCTTTTTGTCAAGTAAAAATAACAGCTATAATAAAATCCAAAATTAAAATGTTGTATTTTGAGCATGATAATGTCAGATACATTGAAGCAATATTGTTTAAAGCCCGGTTCATACTTCACGCGAAAGCGAAGCGAAATTCGTGACGTCAACAATACATTCGAAGCACGTCCATCATTTTGTCGACATGAATTTCGCTTCGCACTAGCCCCATAAATGTGGCCTATTTATTTACTGGACTGCCTCCGTAAACATAGGCCACACATCCACATGTACTAAAATCGTGTCGACTTTGCCAAATTTTGATTTTCACATTTAGGCTTAGTTTGAAGGGTTTTTTTTTTACTTTAGAAGCATACTCACCCTCTTTATAGGCTAATCAGAAAGTGCTGCCTTTTTCAGTTGTCTAATTGTTGTGAAATTTCATGTTGAAATTTTGATACGCAAACTTTCTGATTAGCCTATAAAGAGGGTGAGTATGCTTCTAAAGCAAAAAAAACAAACTAAGCCTAAATGCGAAAATCAAAAATTTGGCAAAGTGCGACACGTTTGTGTACATGTGGATGTGTGGCCTATGTTTACGGAGGCAGTCCAGTAAATAGGCCACATTTATGGGGCTAGCTTCGCACATGCTTTCGCATGAAGTATGAACCGGACTTAATTCGTTATCCGATGAAGTTTATTTAGAAATCGTGTTTGCACTAAGACTGTTCTAATTCGAAGCTTTCTGTGTCGTCACTTTGCAATTGTCAAAACTACCCTGTGCCTTTTACGGCTTTGTAAGACTTCAGTGGATTTACAGGAATACGACCTTATGCTTCCGTCTAATTGTTTGAACCCAAAAACTACTCTTCTGATTTTGTTTTCTTTTAATTCTGGCTATACAGACTGTGGATAGTGTCATGAAGAGGGTCAAAACTATAGCAGTCTCCAGTTAGACTACTTCGTATCCAACGCAACTTGAGACTAAAACTACTCATCATTAGACAAGGAAGGACGAGCTAAAACCACTCAAAATTGCAAGATTAAGATTTTGGTGCATTTTTTAAGCAAAACAGCTGCAAGTCTTCCAGGCCGGGTTTACACTGCACGAACTTGTGATTTACGTTCAACTGTCTTTGGACACCATGGAAAAGACCTACACATTTTTTACAGGATGTTGAGTTCTTGCCGATCAAGAATTTCTAGGACTGCATTTCTAGGCATTGAAACCCAGGAACAAGATTGAGATATAAATTGTACTGCGAAACTTGTCAAAACTGTGAAACATTTATATCGTTGAAACGTTCATATTGTTGCAGAAAAAAATGGTTCTTGACTTCCGCCTTAACACTGTAAGAAATTATTTAAGAAAAAAATCCATTTGAGAAACGGCGTAGCATGCTATATAAGAAACATAAATGGTTCCTAAATCTCATGTAATCGCACGAATGATGCATAAAATTCCATTTGAGAAACGGTGTAGGACTTACGAGAACATTCTGTGCGAGAAAAAAAATTATCATTGAGAAACGGTGTAGTAAAGTTGCAACTGTGCAAAACTATTATTGTCATTTTTGGTGTTTCTTTATTTCCCGCTCCATTATTTTGTAGGAATGGAGTGATGGAGGCCTACCTTCCAAAAGGATTACCTTCCAAAAAAATGGAGAGGTATCGCCTCCAACGCTCCATTCGTGCACAATAATGGAGCGCTAGGACAATAGGGTGACGTCACGGGTGAAGTTTTAGTATATGGGTAGACCGGGATACAGTCATGATATCGTCATCTTGCGATTTTATATGACTTTTTATTTTGTTGACCTTTCATAAAATTGGAGGATTCAGGGTGTTAAGCCATATCTCATCAACGGAACATTCAAAATTCTTTTGGTACTATGTTTGTTAAATGTGGGAGTCATGATGACGTCAATCAAAATGCGGTTTTGTGGTTTTTTTTTTAACCCTGCGCAGCGTTTACAAAATATCAAGTCATTAACTCACCAACGGCTTCCCTTTTGGCAGCAGGTACTTTCCCACGCTACGCAAGACCCTGTTCATAGCAATACAACAAAAAGCAGTGTGCCAGACAGTGTCCAGACAGTGGCCTGGAAAGATAATTGACTGGCGGCTGATGGCTGTGTCAAGTTACAGGTGTTTGTATATGTTTCAATGAGACTTTGGCAGGAGGCCTGGCTGCAAAGTTCATTGAACCAGCTGATTTGGCAAGGGTTGAATGAAGGTTAGATATGAGATGAACGTTATTGGCCCTCAATTTTGTTTTTGTTTTTTCAAAAAAATTGGGGAAAAAAACTAAAGCCCAAAAGGCATCAGATCACTCTGCGCAATATGTTGGAAGGTTCGATCGTCATGAAACTTGTTGGTAGGTAGATTATGGTACTAGTATTCAGTGTTGTAGTATTCGTACTCGTACGCGAGGTTTTTTTCCCTATTCGTACAATTTACTTTTGAATTCCGCGTTTCTGATTAATTATCACAGTGTCGCGGGATCGAAAAAGGCAATTCAGGCTTCCGCCAGTAGCGTACAACGTTTTCAGTCTAAACAAATCTGCGCCAGATTACAGAGCCAACTCACAGTACCCTAGTTCACGACGTGAACATGTACATGTCCAAAGTCCATGTCATACTTTGGGGGGGGGGGAATAAACTAAGACATACTGGGGTCAACATAAAATCGCCTTATGTAAATGCCTTTATAAATGTTGCCTGTTTGGAGCAACATTTTTACGGTGTTATTTTCTTTACTTCAACCAATTGGTTTTTTTAGTTTTTTTTAATATATACATTTTCATTTACAAAGGTATTTTTTTTAACACCAGGCGACGCTCGATCAATGAATGTTGGCTTGTCACTGACCGGAAATCTCGATCTTATCCAATCTCAGCGAAATGTTTACATGTTATCTTTGGCTCCCAGGAGAATTTCATGCATTGAGGCTAGCCCATTGCTTGCCCAGCAAATGTTAACTTAAACCGCCTCCATGTTTATTACCCCTGATGTGTTTTACCAAGATTATGTAATCGGACAGGAGCAAATACAAACTCCGTGCGTTCGATTGCTTCCCCCGCGTTTCTCGTACAAAGCGCAAAAGCGTTTGATTTACCCCTGACATGACTTCTGGCGCTTATTCGATCCTGGTCCAAGTAACTGACTCGCCGAACCGGTTACTTGGTTAAGTATCCCATAAGGCTACGCAACGTCCGGCGGGCGCCTCAGGCCGTGTCCAAAACGGGCTTCCACGGGGCATAGAGCTACAAACCTTATGCAGCGCTATGATATTTTGCCTTGCAAACCAGGGGAAAAAAGAGTTGTTTGTTAATCGGCCTAATGAGTGAACGAGCGAAAGAAATTCTCTTAATTATTTGAAGGAAATATTTTGACATTTTTATTTGACATAATGATTGCAAGCATATTTGAATATTTTTTTGCTGGGAGATTTTTTCGAACTTATTCAAGTCTTCCACGTTAGGCCTAATTTAAGTCAAGTTGACGGACACCCAGCAAATTTGGTGCCTGTTTTTGAATTACCTTACAACTGACCTAAGCTCAGCTTCAGCTAAATATTTCGACAAAAACAACATTCTGGGATCTCGATTTCCAATTAAAAGTTGCGGTCTCATGCTTTTGAATTGGGCCTGAATTTCAGCGTCAAAGACACTTTTTCGCTTTTCAAGCGACGCGATGTCTTGGACTGATCCAAAGAATTATTGCAACCGTGCGACGCTGTGTGCGTCGTGTCAACGCTTGCGGCGCGCTTTGCCGAGTAAAAAAAGTCATACTAACGGAAATGTCCAACGGTACCCGTCTGGCGCACAGTATACAAATATTGACATGGTTTGAGGTTGGACAGTCGATATTCGCTCCCCTCGGTTTTGGAAGTTTTTCGTTGAAGTATGCAGTTCACTAAAAGAATCGTATTGCTCAACTTAGCTAGTTCAATTCGTTTACAATACAGTGCAGCTGTAAATACAGTAGTTTGTGTAAAACATTCTTTTGTAAAGGAGGCATCTTTATTGTCCATAAATATTCTCTAGTTTGGCATCATTGAGCTCGAGAAAATAACGCACCGTGCAACTTTCTCTTCGTGTGAAGCTCGTTTGGGCGATGCGACGAATGCTTTGCGACGAATGCTTTGTAAAGTGCATGCGTAGTAGACCGTCTTCACGAGTAACCCGTGCGACAGTCTATTACGCATGCGTATTAACCCTGTGCGTGAATCCTCGCGCATGCGATTGGTAAACAGCAAAAATAACATCTGGTACGTGTGGTGAATTTACCAATGAGCGTTCGGCTACATATTCATATATGTATGAGGTAATAGTAATTGAAATGCCTTCTTTCGTTGATTTCTTCACAATGACAACGTGCCAGAAGGATTAATTTTACAGGGATTTTAAGTCCCCCTACTTATTTTTCAACAATATGTTTTCCAACAATAATTACGTCAATTACTTTTTGGATAGCTGCAAATGATGGACTGTAGCTTGAAATATCACAGTTTTAGTTGCGCCATTAAGCAACTCGGTGAATTTGAAGCTCATCAATACTGAGGTTTGACAGGACTACTTGTTTTTCTATGGACAATTTTGTGTATAATGTATATTATCATGTTAAATGTTCAGTAATTGTTTAGTTAAAGTAATTAAGTATATTTTGAGCTATGTTGAATGCCTCAAAGAAGAAAAAAAACATTGTGTATAATGATTTTTTGATGTTGATTTATCACAGTACTTTTGCAAAACACTTGTAACAATAATTGCATACAATTAATGTGGACTGTTCATTACAAGGCATTATTGTACACATAGAAGGAATCCTTCAAAACTTGCAGGTTCAAAATCCGCTCCAAGTCAGTTTTTGTCGTTGACATTTTAATGCATCCAGTAATATGAATTTATATTTTGAGCGCCATATTGTACGTGACTGCATCTCTTAATGTGTCAAAATTTCGACTGGTTGTTGGTTGTAAATCTTACCAAGCGTTTGGTATTTCTGATGTCCCTGGGACCATTTCATAAATGCATAAATAGTTTCTTATTCGTTAACAAACAAACATGGGCTGATCTTCGTTACATATTAAACTAAAAAAAAAAATTATGTATCTTTTATTGTATATTTTGGATTATTCTTTAAGTTAATTTATTACACACAAATGAGGGAAAATGTAACGCATGCAGAGGACATTGTTGGTTCACTTAAATACATACATCGTAAACAATTTAAGCTGCTTTTTTTTCAGTTTGGAACACTGTTTTGTTATTTAATTGTATATTTTTCTATTCTTAGATTTATTTGAACCAAGTGCAGTTAGCAGATACATAATTATGATCTTAGATGATTATGATTTTAGAATGTTATATCTTAGATAAATGAGGCCATGTCATTAAAACCATTTTCCTATAGCGTGAAACGGACCAAAGTGGCATTTGCAGTTAAAATTTAAAATTTTTAAGAAGTAGAAAAAAAGTCATGTTTAAACGGGTAGCAGAATAATTTAAAGGAGCTATATTTTATGTCTTTCAGTGGTATGTGGGTATCAGAAGAGTGTTATTTTGCTAAACTTGTTCGTTTTGTTTGTATTCGGAGGAAATCAGATAGGTAATATGAATATAATATCTACCTTGGTCCAGTGCCTTATTTGTAAATTACTGACTCTTTGAAGATTTTGCTTCACTGCTTTGAATGAGGACGATTTCTGTAGTGCCAAGATTTAATTAAACAAACAAAAAATTGGTTTCAGATTTCTAATGGTCATTTCTTAAAAATGTTCATTTTCAATATCGAAAAGTTTGCCCCAACTTTTATAATTTTTTTTTAATCCAGAGAAAATCAGATTAGTAACACGGATATAATTTCTACCACGGTCAAGTGCCTGAATTTGCAAATTACTGATTCTTTTGAAATATAAATTGTTCACTGCTCAATTGAGGAATTATTCAAACTTCTGTAGGTACCAAGATTCAATTATGTAGCCAATAATATATTGTTTTGAGATTTGTATGGTAATTTCCTGAAATTTGGCAATTAAACAGTTATCTAAGTTTGTCCCACCTCTCTTACATACGGCTTTCGCTATATTTGATGACACCTTTGTAGTCTCGAGCACTTCCATAAAATGCCCCCTCAATTTCCGCAAATGCCACTAAAACACCCCTAAACTCTAAATCTCACCAAATTCACCAAACTGACAACAAATGCAACCAAATGGAGCAAATGGGTCCCATGAATGACCCCAAATACTTTCTAATAGAAGCAAATGTTGCCAAATGTCCCATACAGCACACAAAGGTTCGCAATTACCCCGAATGCTCCCAAATGTGAGCAAAGGCATCGAAATGACAATAAATCCACTCTAATACTCCTTAATCCTGTCAAATGGCAATTAATCCCCAAAGTGACCTGAAAATGCACCTAAATGCTCTGTAAAAGGCAATAAATGACCCGGGGGGAACCAAATGCACTCAAATGGCAATATATGCCTCGCATAAACGCCAGCTAATGTTTCCAAACTACTTTCAAATGACAATAAATGTGCCATATGACGCCAAATACAACCAACGAATCCAACTTGGTCTCAAATGGCTAAAGTTTTCGCACATACACCCAAATGGCAATAAATGCCACCAAATGCTTTCAAATAACTTCCAAGTGGCAAAAAACATACGTTGCCAAATAACCAAAGTCCTTTAATACCCCCAAACAACCAAAATTTCTCAAATGTCCGCAAATGCACCCAAATGAACTCAAATACACAAGCATATGCACTCAAATGTTCATATTCAAATGGTCAAATGTTCATATTAACTGAAATGCACCTACATGCACTCAAATGCAACCAAATAAATCAAAATGTCATTAAATGTCCCCAAACGCTCACAAATGCATTAACTATCTTCAAATGCACATAAATGCAGGAAAACGAACTCAAATACACGCAAATGCACTCAAATGTTCATATGAACTGAAATGCACCTCAATGTTCTCAAATGCAACCAAATGCACATAAAATGTCTTAAAAGACCCCCCCTGCTAAGAAATGAACCAAAATGCATACTAATGCACCCAAACTTCCCAAATGAACTAAAATGCACCTAAATGCAACCAAATATATTTAAACGAACTCATATGCACCAAAATGTCCTTAAATGTTCCCAAATGCTCCCAAATGTCTTAAAAGACCCCCCCCATGCTAAGAAATGAACTAAAATGCATACAAATGCACAAAAATGTCCCAAATGAACTCCAATGCACCTAAATGCAACCAAATACATTTAAACGAACTCATATGCACCAAAATGTACTTAAATGTTCCCAAATGCACCCAAATCTCTCCAAAGACCCCCAAATGCTAACAAATGAACCAAAATGCATACAAATACACGCAAATGTCTCAAATGCACTTAAATGTCTATAAATACACAGAAATGTTCCAAATGAACTCCAATGCGTCAAAACGAACTCAAATGCACATAAATGTCCTTAAATGGCCCCAAATGAACCAAAATGCATACTAATGCACCCAAATGTCCCAAATGAACTTAAATGCTCCTAAATGCAGCCAAATACATTTAAACGAACTCATATGCACCCAAATGTCTTAAAAGACCCCCAAATGGCCCCAAATGAACCAAAATGCATACTAATGCACCCAAATGTCCCTGAACTGAACATATGAACTGAAATGCACCTCAATGTTCTCAAATGCAACCAAATGCACATAAAAGTCCTTAAATGACACCCAAATGCTTTCAAATGAACCAAAATGCATTCGAATGCACCCAAATGTCTCGGACGAACTCAAATACACGCAAATGCACCCAAACGAACAGATATGCGCTCACATGCAACCTTATGTCCCAAATGAACTTGAAATGCACAGAAATGTTTCAAATGCAACCAAATGCATGAAAACTGAAATGCACATAAATGTCCTTAAATGGCCCCAAATGCTCTCAAATGAACCACAATGCATACGAATGCACCCAAATGCACCTAAATGCATCCAAACGAATTCATTTGTACCCAAATGTCCCTAAATGTTCCCAAATGCACCCAAATGTCCCAAATGAACTCAAATGCACTATAATAAAACCAAATGCATCCAAACGAACACATATGCATCCAAATGTCCTTAAATGTTCCCAAATGCTTATCAAATGCACTCAAATGTCTTAAAGACCCCCAAATGCTAACAAATGAACCAAAATGCATAAAATTCTTAAATGTCAACAAACGAACTCAAATACACGCAAATGCACCCCAACTCACAGGAATGCACTAAAATGTCTCAAGTTACACTTAAATGTCCATAAATGCACAGAAATGTTCTAAATCAACTCAAATGCACCCAAATGAACTCAAATACACAAGCATATGCACTCAAATGTTCATATTCAAATGGTCAAATGTTCATATTAACTGAAATGCACCTACATGCACTCAAATGCAACCAAATAAATCAAAATGTCCTTAAATGACCCCCAAGTGCTCTCAAATGACCCAAAATGCATACAAATGCACCCAAATGTCCCAAATGAACTAAAATGCAACCAAATGCATCCAAACGCACAGAAATGCACCCAAATATCCTTAAACGTTCCCAAATGTACTAAAATGCACTCAAATCAAACGAACTCAAATGCACGCAAATGTCTCGAATGCACTTAAATGTCTATTAATACACAGAAATGTTCCAAATGAATTCAAATGCATCAAAACGAAATCAAATCCACCCAAATGTCCCCAAATGAACTCAAATACACGCAAATGCACCCAAACGAACAGAAATGCACTTACATGCAACCTTATGTCCCAAATGAACTGAAATGCACAGAAATGTCTCAAATGCAACCAAAAGGATGAAAACGGACTCAAATGAACATAAATGTCCTTAAATGGCCCCAAATGCTCTCAAATGAACCAAAATGCATACGAATGCACCCAAATGTCCCAAATGAACTCGAATGCATCCAAAGGCACAGAAATGCACGCAAATGTCTCAAATGCACTTAGATGAATATAAATACACAGAAATGTTCCAAATGAACTCAAATGCGTCAAAACGAACTCAATTGCACATAAATGTCCTTAAATGGCCCCAAATAAACCAAAATGCATACTAATGCACCCAAATGTCCCAAATGAACTTAAATGCTCCTAAATGCAACCAAATGCATTAAAACGAACTCATATGCACCAAAATGTCCTTAAATGTTCCCAAATGCACCCAAATGTCTTAAAAGACCCCCAAATGCTAACAAATGAACCAAAATGCATACTAATGCACCCAAATGTCACAAATGAACTAAAATGCACCTAAATGCAACCAAATACATTTAAACAAACTCATATGCACCAAAATGTACTTAAATGTTCCCAAATGCACCCGAATGTCTTAAAAGACCCCCAAATGCTAACAATTGAACCAAAATGCATACTAATGCACCTAAACTTCCCAAATGAACTAAAATGCACCTAAATGCAACCAAATATATTTAAACGAACTCATATGCACCAAAATGTCCTTAAATGTTCCCAAATGCACCCAAATGTCTGAAAAGACGCCCAAATGCTAACAAATGAACCAAAATGCATACTAATGCACCCAAATGTCACAAATGAACTAAAATGCACCTAAATGCAACCAACTACATTTAAACAAACTCATATGCACCAAAATGTACTTAAATGTTCCCAAATGCACCCGAATGTCTTAAAAGACCCCCAAATGCTAACAATTGAACCAAAATGCATACTAATGCACCTAAACTTCCCAAATGAACTAAAATGCACCTAAATGCAACCAAATATATTTAAACAAACTCATATGCACCAAAATGTCCTTAAATGTTCCCAAATGCTCCCAAATGTCTTAAAAGACCCCCCCCCATGCTAAGAAATGAACTAAAATGCATACAAATACACGCAAATGTCTCAAATGCACTTAAATGTCTATAAATACACAGATATGTTCCAAATGAACTCAAATGCGTCAAAACGAACTGAAATGCACATAAATGTCCTTAAATGGCCTCAAATGTACCAAAATGCATACTAATGCACCTAAATGTCCCAAATGAACTTAAATGCTCCTAAATGCAGCCAAATACATTTAAACGAACTCATATGCACCCAAATGTCTTAAAAGACCCCCAAATGGCCCGAAATGAACCAAAATGCATACTAATGCACCCAAATGTCCCAAATGAACTCCAATGCACCTAAATGCAACCAAATACATTTAAACGAACTCATATGCACCCAAATGTACTTAAATGTTCCCAAATGCACCCAAATCTCTCCAAAGACCCCCAAATGCTAACAAATGAACCAAAATGCATACAAATGCACCCAAATGTCCCAAATGAACTCAAATGCAACCAAATGCATCCAAACGCACAGAAATGCACGCAAATGTCTCAAATGCACTTAAATGCCTATAAATACACAGAAATGTTCCAAATGAACTCAAATGCGTCAAAACGAATTCAAATGCACATAAATGTCCTTAAATGGCCCCAAATGAACAAAAATGCATACTAATGCATCAAATGTCCCAAATGAACTTAAATGCTCCTAAATGCAGCCAAATACATTTAAACGAACTCATATGCACCCAAATGTCTTAAAAGACCCCCAAATGGCCCCAAATGAACCAAAATGCATACTAATGCACCCAAATGTCCCAAATGAACTCCAATGCACCTAAATGCAACCAAATACATTTAAACGAACTCATATGCACCCAAATGTACTTAAATGTTCCCAAATGCACCCAAATCTCTCCAAAGACACCCAAATGCTAACAAATCAACCAAAATGCATACTAATGCACCCAAATGTCCCAAATGAACTCCAATGCACCTAAATGCAACCAAAAACATTTACACGAACTCATATGCACCCAAATGTACTTAAATGTTCCCAAATGCACCCAAATCTCTCCAAAGACCCCCAAATGCTAACAAATGAACCAAAATGCATACAAATGCACCCAAATGTCCCAAATGAACTCAAATGCAACCAAATGCATCCAAACGCACAGAAATGCACGCAAATGTCTCAAATGCACTTAAATGTCTATAAATACACAGAAATGTTCCAAATGAACTCAAATGCGTCAAAACGAACTGAAATGCACATAAATGTCCTTAAATGGCCCCAAATGAACCAAAATGCATACTAATGCACCCAAATGAACTCCAATGCACCTAAATGCAACCAAATACATTTAAACGAACTCATATGCACCAAAATGTACTTAAATGTTCCCAAATGCACCCAAATCTCTCCAAAGACCCCCAAATGCTAACAAATGAACCAAAATGCATACAAATGCACCCAAATGTCCCAAATGAACTCAAATGCAAAAAAAATGGCACAAATGCACATAAATGTCCTTAAATGGCCCCAAATGAACCAAAATGCATACTAATGCATCAAATGTCCCAAATGAACTTAAATGCTCCTAAATGCAGCCAAATACATTTAAACGAACTCATATGCACCCAAATGTCTTAAAAGACCCCCAAATGGCCCCAAATGAACCAAAATGCATACTAATGCACCCAAATGTCCCAAATGAACTCCAATGCACCTAAATGCAACCAAATACATTTAAACGAACTCATATGCACCAAAATGTACTTAAATGTTCCCAAATGCACCCAAATCTCTCCAAAGACACCCAAATGCTAACAAATCAACCAAAATGCATACTAATGCACCCAAATGTCCCAAATGAACTCCAATGCACCTAAATGCAACCAAATACATTGAAATGAACGCAAATGTCTCAAATGCACTTAAATGTCTCTAAATAAACAGAAATCTCTCCAAAGAACCCAAATGCTAACAAATGAACCAAAATGCATACAAATGCACCTAAATGTCCCAAATGAACTCAAATGCACCTAATTGCAACCAAATACAATTAAACGAACTCATATGCACCAAAATGTACTTAAATGTTCCCAAATGCACCCAAATCTCTCCAAAGACACCCAAATGCTAACAAATCAACCAAAATGCATACTAATGCACCCAAATGTCCCAAATGAACTCCAATGCACCTTAATGCAACCAAATACATTTAAACGAACTCATATGCACCCAAATGTACTTAAATGTTCCCAAATGCACCCAAATCTCTCCAAAGACCCCCAAATGCTAACAAATGAACCAAAATGCATACAAATGCACCTAAATGTCCCAAATGAACTCAAATGCACCTAATTGCAACCAAATACAATTAAACGAACTCATATGCACCAAAATGTCCTTAAATGTTCCCAAATGCACCCAAATGCGTCAAAACGAACTCAATTGCACATAAATGTCCTTAAATGGCCCCAAATAAACCAAAATGCATACTAATGCACCCAAATGTCCCAAATGAACTAAAATGCTCCTAAATGCAACCAAATACATTTAAACGAACTCATATGCACCAAAAATGTACTTAAATGTTCCCAAATGCACCCAAATGTGTTAAAAGACCCCCCATGCTAAGAAATGAACCAAAATGCATACTAATACACCCAAACTTCCCAAATGAACTAAAATGCACCTAAATGCAACCAAATATATTTAAACGAACCCATATGCACCAAAATGTCCTTAAATGTTCCCAAATGCACCCAAATGTCTTAAAAGACCCCCAAATGCTAAGAAATGAACCAAAATGCATACAAATGCACCCAAACGTCCCAAATGAACTAAAATGCACCTAAATGCAACCAAATATATTTAAACGAACCCATATGCACCAAAATGTCCTTAAATGTTCCCAAATACACCCAAATGTCTTAAAAGACCCCCCCATGCTAAGAAATGAACCAAAATGCATACAAATGCAACCAAATGCAACCAAATACATTTAAACGAACTCATATGCACCAAAATGTCCTTAAATGTTCCCAAATGCACCCAAATGTCTTAAAAGACCCCCAAATGCTAAGAAATGAACCAAAATGCATACAAATGCACCCAAACGTCCCAAATGAACTAAAATGCACCTAAATGCAACCAAATATATTTAAACGAACCCATATGCACCAAAATGTCCTTAAATGTTCCCAAATACACCCAAATGTCTTAAAAGACCCCCATGCTAAGAAATGAACCAAAATGCATACAAATGCACCCAAATGCAACCAAATATATTTAAGCGAACTCATACGCACCAAAATGTCCTTAAATGTTCCCAAATGCACCCAAATGTCTTAAAAGACCCCCCATGCTAAGAAATGAACCAAAATGCATACAAATGCACCCAAATGTCCTAAATGAACTAAAATGCACCTAAATGCAACCAAATATATTTAAACGAACCCATATGCACCAAAATGTCCTTAAATGTTCCCAAATGCACTCAAATTTCTTAAAAGACCCCCCCATGCTAAGAAATGAACCAAAATGCATACAAATACATTTAAACGAACTCATATGCACCAAAATGTACTTAAATGTTCCCAAATGCACCCAAATGTCTTAAAAGACCCCCAAATGCTAACAAATGAACCAAAATGCATACAAATGCACCCAAACGTCCCAAATGAACCAAAATGCATACAAATGCACCCAAATGCAACCAAATATATTTAAACGAACTCATATGCACCAAAATGGCCTTAAATGTTCCCAAATGCACCCAAATGTCTTAAAAGACCCCCAAATGCTAAGAAATGAACCAAAATGCATACAAATGCACCCAAATGAACTCCAATGCACCTAAATGCAACCAAATACATTTAAACGAACTCATATGCACCAAAATATACTTAAATGTTCCTAAATGTACTTAAATGTTCCCAAATGCACCCAAAAGCATTTCAGTGCACTCACAAATACATTGAAATGTCCTCAAGTCCCAAATGCTCTCCAAAGCATCCCAATGAACTCAAATGCTCTCCAATGCGCCCAAAGGAATTGAAATGTCCCTAAATGCCCACGAATGCATCGAAATACACCTCAATGCTCCTTAAATGTCCTTAAAATTCCCCATTTGTTCTTAAAGGCACCCAAATGTCCCCAAATGCTCCCAAATACATCCAAATGTCCTCATCCAAAGAACCCAAATGCATGCAAATGCAGTCCATTGCACTCAATGCACGCAAATGTCACAAAATGTCCTTAAATTTACTCAAAAGCCCCTAATGCACCCAAATCAACTTAAATGAGAGCAAATGCACCCCAGCCACTCGAACGTCCCGAAATGCTCTCAGATGACCCCAAATGCAATGAACTCAAATGCACTAAAATGTCCCAAATGAACCTCAAATTCAGAGTAATGCACTCAAATGCACTCTCGAGATTGTCTGAAATACCAAATACACGCAAATGCACCCAAATGTCCATAAATACTCACAAATGAAGCCAAACGCATTCAATTTCTTCCAAATGCAATAAATACTCTCAAATGCACCAAAATGTCTCAATTAACCGAATGCAAATGCATCCAAATGCTCCCAAATGCGTGCCAAGTCTTCTGAATATCTTTAAATTATCACAAAAACCACAGTTGCACCTTAAACGACCCCAAATGCATGCAAATGCAGTCTAATTGGAATTCGTTTGAATTCGTTTGACATTTGGTTTCCAATTAATAGTTGCATTTGGGAGCATTTGGATGCGTCTGGGTTCATTTGTGAGTATTTATGGACATTTGGGTGCATTTGCGTGTATTTGGTATTTCAGACAATCTCGAGAGTGCATTTGAGTGCATTACTCTGAATTTGAGGTTCATTTGGGACATTCTAGTGCATTTGAGTTCAATTGGGTGCATTTAATTGGAGCAATTAGAGATCGTTCGGATGCATTTGAGAGCACTCAAATGCGCGCAAATGTCCTGAAAATTTCCATTTGGGTGCATTTGTATGCATTTTGGTTCATTTGTTAGCATTTAGGGGGCTTTTAAGAGATTTGGGTGCATTTGGGAACATTTAAGTACATTTTGGTGCATATGAGTTCCTTTAAATGTATTTGGCTGCATTTAGGTGCATTGGAGTTCATTTGGGACATTTGGGTGCATTTGTATGCATTTTGGTTCATTTGTTAGCATTTAGGGGGCTTTGGAGAGATTTGGGTGCATTTGGGAACATTTAAGTACATTTTGGTGCATATGAGTTCGTTTAAATGTATTTGGCTGCATTTAGGAGCATTTAAGTTCATTTGGGACATTTGGGTGCATTAGTATGCATTTTGGTTCATTTGGGGCCATTTAAGGACATTTATGTGCATTTGAGTTCGTTTTGACGCATTTGAGTTCATTTGGAACATTTCTGTGTATTTATAGACATTTAAGTGCATTTGAGACATTTGCGTGTATTTCTGTGCGTTTGGATGCATTTGGCTGCATTTGAGTTTATTTGGGACATTTGGGTGCATTTGTATGCATTTTGGTTCATTTGTTAGCTTTTGGGGGTCTTTTAAGATATTTGGGTGCATTTGGGAACATTTAAGTACATTCTTGTGCATATGAGTTTGTTTAAATGTATTTGGCTGCATTTAGGAGCATTTAAGTTCATTTGGGACATTTGGGTGCATTAGTATGCATTTTGGTTCATTTGGGGCCATTTAAGGACATTTATGTGCATTTCAGTTCGTTTTGACGCATTTGAGTTCATTTGGAACATTTCTGTGTATTTATAGACATTTAAGTGCATTTGAGACATTTGGGTGCATTAGTATGCATTTTGGTTCATTTGGGGCCATTTAAGGACATTTATGTGCATTTGAGTTCGTTTTGATGCATTTGAGTTCATTTGGAACATTTCTGTGTATTTATAGACATTTAAGTGCATTTGAGACATTTGCGTGCATTTCTGTGCGTTTGGATGCATTTGGCTGCATTGGAGTTCATTTGGGACATTTGGGTGCATTTGTATGCATTTTGGTTCATTTGTTAGCATTTGGGAGTCTTTTAAGACATTTGGGTGCATTTGGGAACATTTAAGTACATTTTGGTGCATATGAGTTCGTTTAAATGTATTTGGCTGCATTAAGGAGCATTTAAGTTCATTTGGGACATTTGGGTGCATTAGTATGCATTTTGGTTCATTTGGGGCCATTTAAGGACATTTATGTGCATTTCAGTTCGTTTTGACGCATTTGAGTTCATTTGGAACATTTCTGTGTATTTATAGACATTTAAGTGCATTTGAGACATTTGGGTGCATTAGTATGCATTTTGGTTCATTTGGGGCCATTTAAGGACATTTATGTGCATTTCAGTTCGTTTTGACGCATTTGAGTTCATTTGGAACATTTCTGTGTATTTATAGACATTTAAGTGCATTTGAGACATTTGCGTGTATTTCTGTGCGTTTGGATGCATTTGGCTGCATTTGAGTTTATTTGGGACATTTGGGTGCATTTGTATGCATTTTGGTTCATTTGTTAGCTTTTGGGGGTCTTTTAAGACATTTGAGTGCATTTGGGAACATTTAAGTACATTTTGGTGCATATGAGTTCGTTTAGATGTATTTGGTTGCATTTAGGAGCATTTTAGTTCATTTGAGACATTTGGGTGCATTAGTATGCATTTTGGTTCATTTGGGGCCATTTAATGACTTTTATGTGCATTTGAGTTCGTTTTGACGCATTTTTAGTTCATTTGGAACATTTCTGTGTATTTATAGACATTTAAGTGCATTTGAGACATTTGCGTGTATTTCTGTGCGTTTGGATGCATTTGGCTGCATTTGAGTTTGCTAAAATGCTCCTAAATGCAACCAAATACATTTAAACGAACTCATATGCACCAAAATGTCCTTACATTTTGGTGCATATGAGTTCGTTTAAATGTATTTGGTTGCATTTAAGAGCATTTTAGTTCATTTGGGACATTTGGGTGCATTAGTATGCATTTTGGTTCATTTGGGGCCATTTAAGGACATTTATGTGCATTTGAGTTCGTTTTGACGCATTTGAGTTCATTTGGAACATTTCTGTGTATTTATAGACATTTAAGTGCATTTGAGACATTTGCGTGTATTTCTGTGCGTTTGGATGCATTTGGTTGCATTTGAGTTTATTTGGGACATTTGGGTGCATTTGTATGCATTTTGGTTCATTTGTTAGCTTTTGGGGGTCTTTTAAGACATTTGGGTGCATTTGGGAACATTTAAGTACATTTTGGTGCATATGAGTTCGTTTAAATGTATTTGGTTGCATTTAGGTGCATTGGAGTTCATTTGGGACATTTGGGTGCATTTGTATGCATTTTGGTTCATTTGTTAGCATTTGGGGGTCTTTTAAGACATTTGGGAACATTTAAGTACATTCTTGTGCATATGAGTTCGTTTAAATGTATTTGGCTGCATTTAGGAGCATTTAAGTTCATTTGGGACATTTGGGTGCATTAGTATGCATTTTGGTTCATTTGGGGCCATTTAAGGACATTTATGTGCATTTGAGTTCGTTTTGACGCATTTTGAGTTCATTTGGAACATTTCTGTGTATTTATAGACATTGAAATGCATTTGAGACATTTGCGTGCATTTCTGTGCGTTTGGATGCATTTGGTTGCATTTGAGTTCATTTGGGACATTTGGGTGCTTTTTTATGCATTTTGGTTCATTTGTTAGCATTTGGGGGTCTTTTAAGACATATGGGTGCATTTGGGAACATTTAAGTACATTTTGGTGCATATGAGTTCGTTTAAATGTATTTGGTTGCATTTAGGTGCATTGGAGTTCATTTGGGACATTTGGGTGCATTTGTATGCATTTTGGTTCATTTCTTAGCATGGGGGGGGTCTTTTAAGAAATTTGAGTGCATTTGGGAACATTTAAGGACATTTTGGTGCATATGAGTTCGTTTAAATGTATTTGGTTGCATTTAGGAGCATTTTAGTTCATTTGGGACATTTGGGTGCATTAGTATGCATTTTGGTTTATTTGGGGCCATTTAAGGACATTTATGTGCAATTGAGTTCGTTTTGACGCATTTAGGTGAATTTGGGAACATTTCTGTGTATTTTTTAGACATTTAAGTGCATTTGAGACATTTGCGTGTATTTCTGTGCGTTTGGATGCATTTGGCTGCATTTGAGTTTATTTGGGACATTTGGGTGCATTTGTATGCATTTTGGTTCATTTGTTAGCTTTTGGGAGTCTTTTAAGACATTTGGGTGCATTTGGGAACATTTAAGTACATTTTGGTGCATATGAGTTCCTTTAAATGTATTTAGTTGCATTTAGGTGCATTGGAGTTCATTTGGGACATTTGGGTGCATTTGTATGCATTTTGGTTCATTTCTTAGCATGGGGGGGTCTTTTAAGAAATTTGAGTGCATTTGGGAACATTTAAGGACATTTTGGTGCATATGAGTTCGTTTAAATGTATTTGGTTGCATTTAGGAGCATTTTAGTTCATTTGGGACATTTGGGTGCATTAGTATGCATTTTGGTTCATTTGGGGCCATTTAAGGACATTTATGTGCATTTGAGTTCGTTTTGACGCATTTGAGTTCATTTGGAACATTTCTGTGTATTTATAGACATTTAAGTGCATTTGAGACATTTGCGTGCATTTCTGTGCGTTTGGATGCATTTGGTTGCATTTGAGTTTATTTGGGACATTTGGGTGCATTTGTATGCATTTTGGTTCATTTGTTAGCTTTTGGGGTTCTTTTAAGACATTTGGGTGCATTTGGGAACATTTAAGTACATTTTGGTTCATTTGTTAGCATTTGGGGGTCTTTGGAGAGATTTGGGTGCATTTGGGAACATTTAAGTACATTTTGGTGCATATGAGTTCGTTTAAATGTATTTGGTTGCATTTAGGTGCATTGGAGTTCATTTGGGACATTTGGGTGCATTTGTATGCATTTTGGTTCATTTGTTAGCATTTGGGGGTCTTTTAAGACATATGGGTGCATATGAGTTCGTTTAAATGTATTTGGCTGCATTTAGGAGCATTTAAGTTCATTTGGGACATTTGGGTGCATTAGTATGCATTTTGGTTCATTTGGGGCCATTTAAGGACATTTATGTGCATTTGAGTTCGTTTTGACGCATTTTGAGTTCATTTGGAACATTTCTGTGTATTTATAGACATTTAAGTGCATTTGAGACATTTGCGTGCATTTCTGTGCGTTTGGATGCATTTGGTTGCATTTGAGTTCATTTGGGACATTTGGGTGCATTTGTATGCATTTTGGTTCATTTGTTAGCATTTGAGGGTCTTAGTTGGGGGGTTTGTTAGCATTTGGGGGACTTGAGGACATTTAAATGTATTTGAGAGCATTTGAGTGCATTGAAATGCATTTGGGTGCATTTGAGAGCCTTTGGGTGCATTTGAGAGCCTTCGAGTGCATTTGGCAGACATTTGAGTGGGTTTGGGTGCATTTGGGGGCATTTGAGTTCATTCTGGTGTATTCGTGGACTTTTAAGGGCATTTCAGCACATTTGGATGTATTTGAGAGCATTTGGGGACATTTAGGTGCCTTTAGAACAAATGGGGAAATTTAAGGACATTTAGGGAGCATTTGGGTGTATTTCGACGCATTTGTGGGCATTTAGGGACATTTCAATTCATTTGGGCGCATTGGACTGCATTTGAGTTCATTGGACTGCTTTGGAGAGCATTTGAAAGCATTTGGGACTTGAGGACATTTAAATGAATTTGAGAGCATTTGAGTGCATTGAAATGCATTTGGGTGCATTTGAGAGCCCTCGAGTGCATTTGGCAGACATTTAAGTGGATTTAGGTGCAATGGAGCATTTGAGTTCATACTGGTGTATTTGTGGGCTTTAAAGGGCATTTCAGGACATTTGGATGTATTGGAGAGCATTTGGGGACAATTGGATGGTCTTTAAGAACAAATGGGGAATTTTAAGGAATTTAAGGAGCATTTGGGTGTATTTCGATGCATTTGTGGGCATTAAGGGACATTTGAATTCATTTGGGCGCATTGGAGAGCATTTGAGTTCATTGGACTGCTTTGGAGAGCATTTGGGACTTGAGGACATTTAAAGGTATTTGAGAGCATTCTGGGACATTTGAGTGGATTGGAGAGCCTTTGATTGCATTTGGCAGACATTTGAGTGGATTCGGGTGCATTGGGGCATTTGAGTTCATTCTGGTGTATTTGTGGACTTTTAAGGGCATTTTAGGACATTTGGAAGCATTTGCGGGCATTTGGGGCCATTTTGGGTACTTTGAGTGCATATGGGGGAGTTTTAGAGCATTTGGGCTATTTCGGGCATTTAGGTGCATTTCAGTTCGTTTTGTTGACATTTATGGACATGTGGGAGCATTAATTTTGACACATTTGCGCCTATTGAGTGCAATTGGGTGCATTGGACTGAATTTGCATGCATTTGGGGTCATTTTGGGAGCAATTGTGGACATTTGAAGACATTTGTGGTTTTTGGGGGAATTTAATGCATTTGAGGAATATCAGGACATTTGCTCGCATTTCTGTGCATTTCAGTTCGTTTTGTGGACATTTAAGTTAATTTTGGACATTGTGCTGCATATGCTTGTGTTTGGGATATTTTAGTACTTTTGTGGACATTTGAGTTCATTTGGATGTAATTGAGAGTATTTAAGGGAGCATTTGGGTGCCCTTAAAGACATACGGGGAAATTTAAGGACATTGAGGGACTTTGTGCACATTTGGGGACTTTGTGCATTTGCCTGCATGTGAGCGCATTTGAGCTCATTTGGATGCATTAGAGAAGATTTTAGTTCATTTGGGGGCATTTGAAAGCATTTTGGGACAATTGAAGACATTAGTATGTATTTGAGAGCATTTTAGGACACTTGGATGTATTTGAGAGCATTTAAGGAGCATTTGGGTGCCTTAAAAAAATATGGGAAATTTAAGGACATTATAGGAGCATTTGGGTGCATTTGTTGCAGTGCATTTTTAGTTCATTTGGGAAAAATTAAGGACACCTGGGTGCATTGGAGAGCATTCTTGGTGCATTGGAGAGCATTTGGGGACGTTCGAGTGGATTTGAGTGCATTTCCTCACATTTGAGTGGATTTGGGTGCATTTATGAAATTTAAAGACATTTTGGGTCACTTGCGTGCATTGAGTGCAATTTGGTGCCTTGAACTGCATGTACCCAAGTACATTGGAAAGCATTTGGGGTCATTTTGGGTGCATTTAAAGACATTTGGAGTGCATTTGGGGGAATATTGAAGTATTTGGGAAATTTCAGAACATTTGGAGACTTTGCTCGCATTTGGGTGCAGATGCTTTGGAGAGCATTTCAGTTCATTTGGAGGCATTTAAAAGCATTTTAGAACATTTGGATGCAATTGAGAGCCTTCGAGTGCATTTGGGAGACATTTGAGTTGATTTGGGTGCATTTTTGCTGCATAATTGAACTGCATATGCTCTCATTTGGGTGCATTTCAGGACACTTTGGTTCATTTGGAGACGTGTTAGAAGATTTGAGTGCATTTGGGTGTATTTTGAGGGTATTTGGGTGCACTTTTGTGACATTTGGGTACATCTGGGTGTATTCCAGTTCATTTGTGGCCATTAAATGGCATTTGGGTGGATTTGGGATCATCTGGGGGAAATTTATGGACATTTGTGCGCATTTGAGTGCAGTTGGTTGCATTGGACTTCATTTGCATGTATTTGGGGACATTTGGGGCATTTGAGAGCATTTGAATGGATTTTGGTGATTAAAATTGGGGGACATTTCAGTGGATTTGAGGATTTGGGTGCATTTTGATGTATTTCGTTGCATTTGAGCTTATTTGAATGTATTTGGGAGCATTTTGGGTGCATGTGAGAGAATTTAGAGTAATGTAAAGGACATTTGAGGACATTTACGCGCATGCGAGTACATTTGAGTGTTTATGGGTGCATAATTGGACTGCATTTGCGAGCATTTGGGGACATCTGGGTGCATTGGCTCACATTTGGGTGCATTTCAGTTCATTTGGGTACAGTTAAGGACATTTGAGTGGATTTAGGTACATTTAAGTGGATTTGGGTGGTTTTGGGGACATTAAAGTGGATTTCAGTTCATTTTGGCGTATTTGTGGACTTTTAAGGGCATTTAAGGACAATTGCGTGCATTTAAGTTCATTTGGGGACATGTAAGGCATTTGGGTGCATTTTTGGAGCATTTGAGTACATCTTGATGTATTTCAGTTCATTTGGGAACATTTGGGGACATTTCATGACATTTGATGGCCATTTATATGAAGAACTAATTAAAACGGTGTAAATGAAAGTGCTCACCAGTTATTGCTTTGCAGAGCTAAACGGAGCTAAACCACCAGTCTTATGATGTGTACTCTTGATGTAATATTCTTTTGCTAAACTGAACTAGGGAGTCTAGTTTAGGGTGTGAGACATGAAAACTTTTTCGTGAAATCTAATTGGAAGAATACAATTTTAAGCAATGTGTGATATATTTTGTATGTAATGTAGCCGTGTGGATCATCCTATTGTACAGTTAAGACCAGAAGATTAAAGATAATTATTTTGTGAAGTGAGCTTGATGTTTTAATTTCAGCGAGATCAAGGTGCATATTTTTGTTGGTAAAAATAAATAAACTGATGTTCTTTCGTATTTTGTCGGAAGTTGCGTCATGACACGATGCTTTTAATGTCTGGTAAAGATGTTTTAGACAAACATGCATATGAAATGCCTATAAAAGTGATTATGAAACGCACAAGGCCATGAAAGGTTTATGAAACGCACAAGGTAAATTTAAACAGAATGACAAAACACAAATCTACCAATTTATTTTCTTATTTAATGCAATAAAATGCAATTCTAACAAGTCAGCCTCAAATCAAGTAAAAAGATATTTAAATGGCCATGTCTTTGTTTATTGATCATGGGTATAACTTGTGACGAGATTTTGTAAATGATTTGTGGTTCAGTTTCGATGGACTCTAACACCCCCCCCCAAAAAAAAAATATCAAATGCACCCCTATTCATTCTACAGGGTGAACCCCCCCCCCCTAAAAAAGGCCTCAAATTGGTGGATTTTTTTATCAGACTGAGGGCTTTTTTTAATGCTGAAAAAAAAATCATGAAACACACACTTTGGGTAACCGAGAAATTGCCGATTATGTAAAGTAGTCATTTTTCATCATGTACACAAACAAATGACCGCAGTGAGGGTTTTTCAATGTACCCTATTTGTGTATGTCCTTCTCCTTACACACAGCACATAATACAACGAGTACAAATGAATTTGACGGAAATACCTTTTATTTTCTCTTCCCTTTTAGTCCTATATCCTTTTCAGCATCAAAATATCAAAAAAAATATACAATTCAAGGAGATTTGCACAGCAGGCTAAAGGTACTTGTGAACAGGATGAAAAAAAAATGACTACTTTTAAAAATAAACGGCATTTTCTCAGCAACCCAAAGTGCTATTTTCATGATGTTTTCAGTACCATCTCATTAAAATGTTACTTCCTTAGTAAATAATAGAGCTAGAAAGATTTTCAAACTTTGTTCCCCTGAAAAAAATAAATCTCAGCTTTAATCTGATACCCCAAACATAAAAATCCACCAATCCCCTTTTTTTTTAAGGCAATGCAAGGGTTGCATTTTTGAGGGCCTCAATGAATAAGAAAACTCTTTTATCAAATATCCCATCAGTGGTTGTTTATCTTTTGTCCGATGACACCTGTTTATAGACTTTTGTTGGTGGGGTGCCGAGATGTGGCAGTTGTTGGCATCTTCATTAGCTGCTACTCCGTCTCTCTTTTTTTTTTAATTTGTTCGTCAGGCGCATGATTGTTAATATTTACTCTAACGCTACTTAACAATTTTTTTAAACCAATATATCCCTCTTGCATGATTATAATTGCATAAAACTATCTCATTAAAATGTTACTTCCTTAGTAATTAATAGAGCTAGAAAGATTTTCCAACTTTATTCCCCTTCAAAAAAAAATAATATAGATAAAAATATAATGATGTATGTACCATGTGATATCAGGATTGTCGCTGATATGAGATGTTTCCATATTACATGTAATAAGATAATGTGGCAGATCATAAAATACATAATTAATGTAATTATTTACAAGTGTGACTTATTGTACCAGGGAATCAGCTGTGACTTATTGTACCCGGGAATCAAGTGTGACTTATTGTACCAGTTGGAACTAGGTGATTGCCCACTGTGCTGATTTCAGTGGTCAATCAAATCACCTAATGGAGTTTCCATACGAGCTGCTAAGCAACTTCCATCTGCTGACACGACAACTTGTTGTTCAGCAGTGGTGTAACCTGCTTTTTGTTTATCATTGACTCTACAATCCTGACCAAATCTCGCTGGGCCCCCAACATAATTATGTACCAGATAGTGCATTGTGATGGTGTTGAATTTCTAAGACCTTACATAAGACCTGGTCCCAGATGCTGCCTTCACCTGCAAGGTAAAAAAGACACACACAAAGCTTGAATTAACGAGGCTGTTACGCAAAATACGACCTTTTGACATAGAAAACTGGCAGTCTTAAACTAGATTCTCACTTTCACAAAATACACAGCGAAACCCTTCTTTGATTTGGCAATAGCAAAGCACAGGAGACACGAGACAGGAGACACGAGTTCACCGTTTATTGAATGATTAGGGACTTGCACATCTGTACATTTGGAAAGTTAATACAACTTGATAATCTGTATGAATTGCAGCTGCTACGTCAACATTGTGCAACCGTAGTCAGTACGATTTGACTACCATCCTTTTTTAAAACATTCCTCCGTAGGATTTCAACCTATGACTGGCCACGACTTTTATACAAAAAAAATACGATGCTCTGTATTATATTAATATAATTGCCAAAACTCTCACTGAATAATCCCAATCTTCATGCTTTAATAGCTTTTACTATTTAACTCAAACGCTTCATCGGAGAAGTCGACGTCCAGGCAAAAAAAAAAAACAGAGATAAAATTGTAAAATGCTCTGAAAAACCTTCACCCTAACATAATTATACAAGTACTCACAATTTTCCAAACTATTAAAATCAAAATTTCCCCAAAATTAAAGTCTGTGCGCCTCGTGTGGAGCACTTTGCTTGGGCCCATTTAATGCTGTATGTTATTGGTGCAATAACGCGATGAGAAACCCCCGAATCGAGGAGCTCCGTTAGATACACTGCGATGAGAATTGGCTGGGCTGGTAATGAGGTGCATCTGCTCCTGGCACAAAAACTCTGCCATTTCTTGAAACTCCCGATGTATTTATTGACCGTAGCGTCACTCATGGAAGACATCAAGTGTTGACACATCCAGTTAACTATTTTGTCATCCACCACTCCCGCTGTCTCCAAAGCTGCTGAGACGTTATACCTCAATCCTATCTCTGTTAGAAAAATTCAAAATCAGCATTAACATTCCCTCCAGCAATTACAATGAAACTGGAAATTCAGAAAACAAGCTTCAAAGCGATCAGCTTGAATTTTAATGGGTCATCTGAAAATATGCCATTACCTCCTATACCTTCAAGGATAACCTGTTGTTGTGGTAGTATTCTTTATTATAAATGGCTTGAAATCTTCACTTTCCGTTACCTTCCATCTTCAACAATACTCTCCGAATTAACCTGGGTGGGGGTACTAACCAATTAACTTCATTTGCCCACATCTGACCAAAAGCGTCTACTCCTTCGGTTCCTGGACACCACTATCTTAGAGTTGAACCTTTTGCACTGGTTATTCAAATTGGATGCAAATCTATCCACGATATGTGGTCCCCATTCTTTATCAAAAAAATCTATAGACCCATGATTGTATTTTCCAATCATCGCTGTCCCTGGTCCTTCTCAACAAATCTGCTTTGGTGTTGTTATTTCTTTGGATCCACTCTGGTTTGAGAATTATAGATTTCTTTTCAGCACCTGTTCAGCAACATTTTTGTTATCGTTTAAACATCGAACTCTCTTATTCTTTAACAAAATCTCATTACTTTTGAGAACTCTTTACTGCCTCCATCTCTCTCCAATTGGAGCTACTCTGGGACTCTTCTTTGTCCCATGACCCTACTACCTCACTGCCCTCGACTAACTGGACCTCATCTAAGGAAATTGCCTTACACTCCCGACATCAATGGAAACGCCTTTGCCTTCTTGTCAAGGTTCCCGCACTAAGGGATTTCATACTACATGTACCACATCCAATAGCAGATGAATCACTGCCTTTAGTTAAGGCTCCCGCACAAAGGCAATCAACATAAATGTCTTCAGTCTTAACTCCCGCACAAAGGGACACATACCCACCATATCCCTACAGCGGATGCATCAGTGAACACTTGTATCTCACATGTATCTTCGCTTTTGAAACCTTAATTGCTTATCATTTAAAACCTAACCAAGTCACCTGTCGTGAAGGTTTCCATTCACATTTCTCATGAGCAATCAAAAACCCCAGTTCTTGCATGCAAAGTCATTCTGACAGTGTTACTCAACTGATTGGCTTGCTCAAAGCTGTGGCTTCCTCCTAATCCGTCATCTAAATACATGATGACCTTATAGCCCTTGTGATCTCCAGTAACTCACAATAAATCTCGTTACTTTTTGTGAATATGTACGGCGCCGTAAGCCAAGCCAAAAGGGAGGACATCAAACTGATGGAAAACCTTTTTCTCTCCATAATTCCATGAGAAGCCTAGATATTTTCTGTGATCTACAAATATATCTATGTGATGGTATGCCCACTTCAAGTAAAAAATGAACAAACAATCCACCCGTTTCAAAAACTTGCTTGGCAACTGCCACATCTTCGTACTTGAATTTGAACTTAGCTAAGTGAGGCTCAATATTTCTACAATCGAGAACCATTCTCGGCTTCCCTTTCCTGTTAAATGCTACCGTTAAAAGGGTTAACGATGTGAGGCTGTGAAGTTGTTTCCGATATGCAACCTTTTCTGAGTAATTTCTGAAACTCTTCAATAACAAATGACTGGTTCTCTTTTGCTAATTTGTTATTATCTGAGTACGTAGCCTCTGGTTAGTACTATACTCTTAATGGGATTTTTCCTTTAATACATTTCTGATCAATAGATTAACGTTTAACTTGTTCCACTGACCTAAGGCTTTCCGTAATCTGCCAACTGGTGAATTTTGAGCCAAATTCTCCTCATTGTTGGAGCCCTTAGCAGATTGCAACTTTGCATCAACATTTCTCATTATCTCTTTATCCTGTGTTACAACTGATAATGTAGTAACCAGCGGATAATGTAACACCAACCGATAATGTCACACCAATTGACCGATATAGTATCACTAACCGATAATGTAACAACAATTGACTGATAGTGTAGTACATTTTTACTACACTATCGGTCAATTTCTGTTACATTATCGGTTAGTGATACAGTATCGGTCAATTTGTGTGACATTATCGGTTGGTGATGAATAATTATCCGCTAATTACTACATTATCAGTTGTAACATCCTGTACAATATGTTGTTATCCATGTCTTTTACCTCAAAATCTGAAAACTTTACAAGATCACTTATCTTATCTGCCTTGGCAGCATCTGCCTTGCTTGCACATTCGTACTTCCAATGACCGGCTTGACCACAGCCAAAACAAAGCCCCGACTTAATTGCCCTTGCCGACTGTGGTTGAGCGAGGTACCGTCGCTGACGAAACCGCCGAAGTACGCTGTTCCGATGACCATGACGAAAATCTGGTGGTTTTTACTGCTCTTCTTTGCCTGTTCTGTCTTGAGCTTTTTAGAGGCCCTGGCTTCAGCCCTGTACATCTTTCGTACTCCTTTGCAATTCTCCATTCTAGCTCTGACGCATCTGCCATTCTGACTAGTTTTTGTCTGTGATTATAATTCGCTCAATACCTTCGGATATGTCTTTTGATGCTTGCTGGATGTCAGCTCCGCCCTCCAGATTTGACTCCGCGTCTCTCACCTTGCTCGCTACCTTAACATTCAACGTAAACTATTCTTCACAACTCTTGCGTTTGAAGGTGTAACCATCGTTGGCCAAGATAATGCCTTGAATCTTTGTGAGCTGGCTATCAGATATTTCTTTTTTACTTACTGTTTATTTTGCTCTCGAAAGTAGAAAGCTTCGACGTTATTAGGCCATCAAGCTTTTTGTAAAAGGGCAGCTTGCGAACCGTCCACGGCCTTGTCTGCCTCGGTCGTCAATGAATTTAGCGCTGGCGTGCGCCTGTAGCTGTTGTTGCTCCATGATGATTGCGTTAACAAAAATTCTGTGTGCCTCGTGTGGAGCGCTTGCTAGAACTGAATTCAATACTCTTTTCTTCTCTATTTAAACCTTCCAACGCTCTATTACGTAACCATTCACCTGCAATGCGTTGCTCGAATTCTTAAGACAATTATTTCCCGCTATACTTCGAAACGCGGGAAGTGTATATTTCACGTACAAAACGTCACACACAATTTTAGGAGATTCGAACTTGTTGCACAAACATGACGGTATTGCCACGTGATTGGACTCCGCGAAATGTAAACAGTAATACTGCTGAAAGTCCTCTGCCTTTTGAGAAGTGTGATACCCTGCTTATTCATTTTCCAAACATGATTAACCTGACCTTTGGCATCCACGCAGCCATGGATGCACGCAGCCATGGATGCACGGATGTAGAATGGAGTGATCCTGTATTCTACAGGGTGTTAAAAAAAAAAAGGAAACCGAGCTTACTTTGTTGATTTCTTGGGTATGACTTATTATTTAGGAAAATGGTAACCACCATCTGTTAAATAACCATGTCGTCAGAGTTTTCACGAAGAGACAATTTTGGCCACGGGGCGTTGAAACATAGTTTTGAGAAAATCGACTTTAAAGTTGAACCCTTTTTAAACTGAAGATTCCGCCTATTTTTAGAGGACATGTTGATTATTTTTTTATACCGATAGTAAGCTGAAATCTCACACTTACATATTGTCCCAATTGCGAATCAATAGACCAATTAATTGCGGAGCAATTAACGTTCATAGTCAATTGTCTCTCTTGAAAAAAACTCAAATTCCACAGGCGATTGGTTTTGGGAAAATTGGCAATGAATTGTCACTTGAAAACTGAAACTCAACTACCATCCACAAACACAACAATCACAAATTCTTCGAAAACTCAAAAAATCGCACACGCGCTTCGTTTTTGCCCGCACGCGTCGTTTTGCTTGCGCGCGCTCGAAAATTGGCTCTCAAATCAAACTCAAATCGCACACGCGCGTTACTTTGTCCCCATAGAACAACGTGCATTTTTGCTTCATTGAAAACGAAAAAAAATTTTGGAAAATTTTTTTTCAATTTTTTCATGATTTCTTGACATCTTTCTGATTTTTTCTGATTTCGACAAAATAAACAATCTGCCAAATCCATGCACACTTAATCGATTAAAAAGAAAGAGCCAAAAAAAAAATTTCGAAATTTTACCTTTTTTTGCTTCGTGAAAACTGTGACGATGTCTTCTTTTTCTTGACACGAACTCCATTTTACCGTCACGGATGACTGAACACCAAGTGATGTTACTGACATGGCAAAAATGGGCCTTGTTCCACATGCACCACCCTGTATAGATGTACCGCAGTGTATATAATAATTGAAAAAGAATTTAATTCTTACTGTTTACATGTTTCTGTTTTAATTGGACACATTTCCTTAATTACTCTTGTTGGAATGTTGGGCTTGGGTCAAGTGGGCAAACTTGAACTAAGTAAATCAATAAATCTAACCTAATTATTTTCATTATGTTTTTTGGGGGGATATAGTTGGGGGGGGGGGTGGGGAAGGGTGTACGCAAGCCTTGCATTATAGTATGTGACAATAGTATATTCCCCCCCCCCTAATTTTAGGTTCAAGTCATCAATTATTTTTTTGTTTTCCTGTTTTCACTAACTTTCTTCCGTGTATAACTTAACTTTAACTTAAACTCCTCGACTTTCCCTTTTCGATTTTACAGTCTAGACTAGGATTTTGAATAGTTGATGCTAAAAAAAATCAATTCTATTGAGGTTTCTCATTCGAATACTGAAATAAGTTTCATAATACATGAAGGAAAGAGGCCTGTCTTTGTTACAGTTTAGATAGATTTTTAGCTGTTCCTAATTACAAAAGAGTGACGTCATGATCACGTCATCATGGGTTACATGATGTCATCTTAAATATGCAAACTTTAAGACCCTATATCTAAAGAACTGTGTGTCGGATTGGCTTGTAACTCGGTACGTAGACCAGGATATGTTATAGATAAAAATTGAAGTGACGGAAGAAACATCTGAAAGAACCCTGGGTGCCACCAGCACACAACATGTACATGAGATTGACCAGGCACCACTTGGGCAAAATGGTCAGAACCAGGTGCTGGGTTTAACCAGGCAGCAAAACCTAATATTGATTTACAATAAAATCAATGTTGCAGCCCACAGGCTGAATACACAAAGATCCGTCTTTACACCAGTTTTGCTAAGAAAGTTTTGCATCTCCCTTTGTAAAACAGGGATTCTTTTTTTTTTTTTTAATTACATGCATTGTTTAATGCCCAAATTTGTTTATGTAGTGATGAACAAATAATTGGAAATCTTAATTAAATCAGGAAAACAGCATGCCTGTTGGAAGCTTAATCGTATCCGTAGTAAAAAGTAAAAAGATTGTCAGCTTTTAAAATTTGTTTTTACAAAACAATTCATCCCTTATCAAATCAGTAATGTTAAAGGGAATATACAACATTTGCTTTTGCTGAAATGTTCAGAAATAGATGGATGGGTGGGGGGGATTAGTTCATAGCAAATTGTTACGCTGACTTGTTTCAAGTTTTGCGTTTGTAGATGCTGGGGGAAAAAATCTGGAAAAATAATAATGTTCTTGTAGTCTGGTTGCCTGACCCCACTTAAAATGAAACGTAAAGGAGCAATTTATAAACTTTGGGGAACTGTAAGGTCAGGGAATCAGTCTAGCTGATTTGTACCCGTTCATAGGTTTCATAGGTGTGTAATGATTGCAAACAAAATGAGGAGTAATTAAATATGGTAAATTGGGGGTAGTATTTGGAGAAAAAAAATGTCCAAGCTGACCAGCATTGGAAATTGATACAAAAATGCAATTGTCTTGAAAATGTCAGTAAACCTGGTGCCATGATTTTACAGGAAGCTTTTGACCTGTCATTCATTATCAGTCCAGCAAGGTATTTCAAAATAAATTGGCACTTTTGTTTTTTTTATGTTTGCAAATGTTGTTTATTCCCTTTAAAAAGTTTGATATTTTAATGTAAATTCATACAACACGACTGCCTATTTACCCACCTTGTTAATTATCTCTGTCTCTGATAAATCTGCCAATTCTGATGCATACACCTCAATGTGTGCTGGTTTGAACATCTCACCACAAATGCCCTTGTGGGTTGCCACCTTGGCTTTTGTCATTGGTTTCACTTCATTACCAACCCTACACACAAATATGTTAATTGAAAAATTACATTCTTTAAAAAACAATTGTTAAAGAATTTGGGAACAAGAGGGGGGAACAAAACAATGTCGATAGTGCAAAAGGTTCAAAATATTATTTTACAGTTGCATTCCCTTCATTCCCAATCAGGGGAAACAGCTGATGACAGTCGCATTTTGCATTTTTAAGCAAATTAATTAATTTATAATTTCTGATTATGTAAGTATTTTTTATCGTTTTTATTATCAAACTCTGACAGCCAAAATGCCAAATTAGGCTTTAATGTATACTTTATTAATTGTAAAAGTTACCACAAAAGTCGTTACAAAACCTTAAAATATAAATTACATGTGTTAGATTTAAAATTACAGTAACGGTTTAAGAGCAACAATGCCTATGCAGCAGTAAGACCAACCCTGGACCATTCCAGCCAAGCAATACTCCCCAATAAAAACCCAACACATGAAATTACAAGTATGCGCTAAAGGAAAAAGGTTTTAGCAAATACAAATTTCAAACACACAAGGAGATAAGTTAGATGACATGCTTTGTCTCGATAACCAATTCCAAACACTGTCAAAGATCAAGTAGGCATGTTAAGTAATTTAGTAAGATAAGGGATGGTACTTTTTCATATATTTCAACTCTGACTTTAGGCTCAATTAAATGTCATTTTTGCCTTAGTTTCACAGCAGTGTTGGAGCAAAGGCTCTGTCATCCAAGGCCAAGGCTTTGACCCTCAAAGCCTTAAGGCTAAGGCAAACTTAACACTCAAGGCCAAGGCCAAAACTGGGTCTATCCTATCCAAAACTCCATAGAGTATGTACTCTATGGAGTATGGGTCCTTAACAATGGGTCTTTCTTTCACTCTTACTGCCAAAGCAGTTGCTTTACGCATGGGGGACCATGGGGTGATAGTGAGCAAACAGCCATTGTGACTAATGAAGAGAACGTGTTTTTGTTCTCCACTTAAATTCTCCAATATTCTTAAGAATAATCAACCTTAAATATATTTCCATATTAATTAACGTAATTTTTTGTGTGAATCTGTGTCAATAACCTTTGTTTAACAAATTAAATAAGTCAAGAATTCTTCCATGGTAGAACGAAGTCAGGCACTCTAGTTGCTCACTAGCAGTTGCTCTCAACATGGAGCTTAATCTTTTTGGGGGAGTTTTACTTGCTCCCGCTAACTTTGAGCCCTGATGCAAGTATAAAAGTCATTCTTACGACATCTAAAACACACCTCAGTGGAAATACAACATGTATGCAAAGTCAGGGAGCTATCAGGAGGACCTTGCAGTCTTCCAGCTCCAGTTTGGTTAGTACGCACAGGTAGACTGATAATTGGTGATTGTTCCAAGAGGCAAATAGTATCAACATGTGGTCAGTCAATCTGCAGAAAAAGTGACTGAGCAATCTGTGGGTGCAGTGCTGGCATTGTTACATCGAATCAGGACAGCTCAGTCCATTACTGATACCTGTAAATATTGGAGAGCGTTGGAAACTGCCAACATCTCGAGTATATTTAGGTGATTCAAGTGGTGTTCAGGGACCAAGCTGCCTGGCGCGGGCGGAGGGCAGCCCCCAAGCCAGAAAGTGACGCATCTGTTGTGACGGTCAGAAATGGCCAGGGCCTGCGAAAGGCTTTTGGGAAGGGTGTCTAATTTGTATAAATCGTTAATACCTACCGTGTATTATATTTATTCCAAAAGTTTTTTATGTACATACTTGGTATGTACCAAAACCGGGAAGTGTTAAAGATGAAAAATGAAGTGACGACACGATGACGTCATCACGTGACATGTGACGTCACATTAAAAGTGCAGATTTTGAAGACCTATATCTACAGAACTACAGGTCCCACTTGGTTGAAAGTTGGTCTGTATCTAGACCGAAATGTGTTATAGATGAAAATTGAAGTGACTTAACAATGACGTCATCATAGGTCACGTGACATCACGCTAAATATTATTAGATTTAATCTTTGAAAATCACTATAAAATCAACCGTGAGCAACCTGAACTTGACGTTTGCGGGAATGGATAGAATAATCCAGGGTTTTCATTTTTTATATTATGAGCAAAATCAAGTGACCCTTCCTTCCGGTTGAAACCGGAAGTGCCTTGTAATTCAAAATTGGTGAAAGATGTAAACTTGCTTTCAACGATGTATGCTCTGGCTAAGTTGTTTTTTACTATAAAATTAGAGTTATACATAAAAATTGATGTGACGTCATCATGTGATGTCATAATTCAAAGCCCTATAACTCGTAATTACATATTATATGCCACCATTTATTATAAACAGAACCAAACATCCTTCTTAATGGAACTTCTACTTGTAACTTTACATGTCACATGTCAAAAAAAAAATTACTGAAACAGCCCTGTGTTTGTCCACAAACATAAATCTAGTTTTTTTCTCCTTTTTTTTATGTGAAAAAGCCTTTGTTTTCGTTCTGATTTTTGTTTTTCCTTCCTCTTTTTGTTCCACGCAAAATCTCATAGACTTGTACACGATTTTAGTACGTCACTTTTGGCACTGAACTTTGTCATACATCATTCAAATTAGGCATATGCATTGTTGTTATGGCAAAGTTGTGTCCCGAAGAGTGAAGTCATGATTACGTAATCAGGGGTCGTGTGACGTCATCACATACGTGCATATTTGAAGTCCTACATGTATATCTAAAGAACTGTAAGTAAGATTCTGTTGAATCTTGGTATGTGGGTAGACCGGGATGTGTTATAGGTAAAAAAAAATGAGGTGACATCATGATGACGTCATCATGCCATTTTATATGAATATTTGAATTTTTGGACCTTGAAGCCATATCTCACGAATGCAACATTAAAAAATTGCAAATTCTTTTTGTATTTGGTTTGTTAGGTTATAGGTATATGCAAAAAAATTTGAAAAGTGTGTGATGTCATCATGACGTCATCAAAACTGTGATTTTTTAAAGTTTATTTTGGGGAATCTTCTCATATCCTCACTTAAATAACATTTTCTTAAGCATATCAGAGACCGGATGATTTTCACAACATAATAAAGATTTTGATCTTTATTAAAGATGGCCACCATTATACCCTAAAGTTGCGCGCATTTACCTTTTCCTCAAGCAGTCTCGCCAAACGTCGGTATTGATCAGCTTCAAATGCACAAAGTTACTTACTGGCACAGTTACCCTAACAAAAAAAAATGGGAAATCAAGTGAAAAATGATAACATCTTGATATTGAGCCCAAACATAAAAAGGGGAAAAAGGAGTAAATTGGGCTGAAAATTAGGCAAAGGATTGCTTAACGAGGAAGATTTGAATAAGTTCAAGGAAATCCCCCCAAATAAGAGATTATTGTTGTTTACAATAATTATGTTTACATCAAAATATTTTCTTACCTAAAATGTTGGGAATTCCTTGAACTTGTTCCAGTCTCCCATGTTAGGCAACCCTTCACCAACTTTTTAGTCCAATTTACGGACACCTCGTTTTCCCCCTGTTTTTGTTTTCTGGGCTAAATATCACATTGTTATTGTTGTTCATATGATTTTCCATTTTTTTAATAGGGTAACTGTGCCCGTAAGTAACTTGATGAATTTGAAGCTCATCAATACTGAGGTTTGGCAAGACTACTTGATGATATCTGGAGACAAGGCAAATGTGCGCAACTTTAGGGTATAACAGTAGCCATTATGGATCGTTACTTTGTCCTCATTTTATTTAGTCACTTATATACTTTGTCACTTAAATTTGTTATTGAAGTAAAGATGTGTGAGTAGAATCACCAATATATCTTTTACAAAAAAAAATTAAAAAATTAAAAATATACCCAAATATGGAGAAAAGTACATATTTCACAGCAGGTATTTACGATTTATGCAAATTAGGCACCCTTCCCAATTTTTTTTCCCCAGGTGTCACCCCTTCTAAATATCTTCTCTGGGGCTATAAGAATCTATCTACCAAGTTTTGGACCGGTCGGTCACGATCAGAACTGTAGTGCGTAACCAAGACTGATTGAATCAAGCACCCACCTGTCGGACATATTAAAGCCCAGGGGCCATATTCATGAAACCTTACTAACTTAGCAGCCAACTAAGTAGGATACTAAAATGCCTAGTAGTCTACTATACTAGGAGAATTTAGTTGCATACGGGACTAACTGGAATTGGGTTCTTTTGGGTGGAGTGGGCATGTATGGAATGTGATGACAACAGATACAATAGTGTGACGGGTGTTGTAGGCTAATCCATGCCCAGCACTTGCATGGATTAGCAAAATATACATGTGGTATAGTGTACTGCATGTGAGTGAATTATCAGACATGGCTACAAAAATGGAAAGGAAGGCAAATTCTTCTAAAGAAGAGAATCTCTTTGTGTCAAGCATGAGGAATTAAAAAAAAAAAATCATGCTAAGCATAAGGATGCAAACACTTACAAGATGCATGGGCAGCTATTCTCAGCCAACACCTTGCAAGATTGCCATTTTCCACAGGTTGAAAGATCTTTGAATGATTTAAATTTTGATTATCCAAATTAAACTCTGAGTCAAAAAAATGCCTGTCAAGTATGAGAAAGTCAAAAAAAGGCAACTGGAAGGGGGAAACCACCTAAGGAGCCAAGTCTGGCACAACAAAATAATGATATAGTTGGTAACTAGTCATTTAGAGTTGCCCTAGATCAACACTACCTTTAGTAAGAAACTTGGAATACAACTAAACGCTAGTAATGTTTCATGAATACCAATTAGTTACCAATTAGGCTTAGTAAGCAACTACATGCCTTTTTAGTAACCAACTTAGTAAGGTTTCATGAATATGGCCCCAGGATCCCGCAAAGTCTCACAGACGGCCTCCTACAGGTCCGACGGCAGGACACTGCCACGAGTCTGGCTAGATAACAGGGGCCAGGCGCCCACGGCCGAGTTGTGCCGTTGTTGTCCGGTGAACGATTGAGACTGTGGTTTGAGGCGCGAATAACAACAAATGGTTTGCTTTTATTCTGTGTTTTGGTCGTTGGGGTTGGCCGCTGCTTGAAATTGATATGCTCAGTAGCCTTTGACCGCTTTGCCTCAGCTTGCATGCGATCCTCAAATTTCCCAGCAAATTTCCTTGCCCGTTAAAGCTATAGTCCATCATTTGCAGCTATCCAAAAAGTAACTGATGTAATTATTGTGGAAAAACTTACTCGGTTGAAAGATAGTAAGGGAACTAAATTCCCTGTGAAATTATCCTTTCTGGCATGCTGTCATTTTGAAGAATTCAACGAAAAAAGGCAGACGCACCGTTGGAAATTTCCGTAAGTAGTTCGTTTGTTTATTCTGTGAAGCACGCGCTGGCATTGACATGATGCACATGCGCATGCAGTTGCTATAATTCGTTGGATCGGTGCGCGACATCGCATAGCTGCAATCCGCTCAGTGAGAACGTGTCTCGGACGCGGAATTCAGGCCCAATTCAAAACATGATTCAGCAACTTTTGATTTCAAATTGAGAACCTATAATGTTGTTTTTCTCAAAATATACAGCTGAAGCTGAGCTGAAACTTCATTAGGTTAGTTGTTCAGCACCCTTCTTTAGATCTGAAGCACTTAAAATGCACAAATTACAAATGATGGACTATACCTTTAAAGGAAAGGTTTTCAACCTCTTGCAGGCACCAAGCGACGCGAGAAAAAGTGCATAGAGCACATGTTTGTTTTGTTGGGCACATTGGGCACTAAAATTAATCTGACCCCAACCCACTAAAATTAATCTGATATACCTGGCACGCACTTAGACCTCCACCCACAGATGTGCTGAACATCACGACGTCATCACGAGTCACGTGACATCACATTAAAAGTTCATATTTTGAATGCCTATATATACAGAACTACAGGTCCGATTGGGTTGAAAGTTGGTATGTACCTAGACTGGGATGTGTTATAGATGAAAAAAAAATTGAAGTGACATCACGATGATGTCATCATGGGTCACGTAACGTCACGTTAAAGATTAATAGACTTAATCTTTGATTAATACGTTAGAAGCAGTCGATCTCTACTTACAACAATCTGGACGCTCTGATGCAAGATGTACATAGTTTCACTTTTGTCATACATGTAGGTTAATGCTGAAATTTATTTCCATCCATAAAATACAGTCCTGCCATTTTCATTACACTAATTGAAATTTAATATAAAATCTGATTTGAGGGAGAAAATCATGAGGGAAAAAATAACCTCCAATTTGTCAAAAACCCCAACCTAAGGATCACTCCGTCCAAGTTACATTAAAATCCATCATATTACGTAGACAAAGAAACATTTGAAGCATACCCCTATTTAAACAATGACTTCTAATGACCTCTGCATTACTTTTGACCTCAGTAAACCTATTAAGAATCGTGTTTTCCCAGCCAAGGGTCACTGCATCTTCACTTCACTGGTACCCCCCGCCCTGCAAACAGGACGCTGGGATACTCTGATGAATTCACGCTCTGATTGGTTGGATTTTGCATGAGCAGTGACCTGCGCGTCATCAAGGTCATGACTCTGCAAGGTTTGAAACAGCCGTTAAGACTGATCCATTACCCTTTTATTCCAGTTAGAGATTTTTTTTTTTCCTCACCGAAAAGCGTAATAATGAAGGAAATTCTGTAAAACTTATCTGTGTTGTAGATTTACAATTTCCATCACTCGCTCAGGCTCTGTTTCGAATCACAAACAGTCGGATTGCATTATGCGACGCTCAAATTTTGTCCACATGGGTCCACAATGAAACAGAAATCACATTCGGTATGGTATGTGCGCAATTCTATGGGAAGTTTTCGGATAGCATTAGCGCACATTGTCTAACTGTGGTCTTGAACAGCTGCAGCTAGATTCTTTATACATAGGTCATAGGCTACTTCCTTCACAGGATTCTGAGAAGCTCATTACAGTATCCAAGCATCCTGTTTGCATGGCGGGGGGTACGAGCGAGCATCTTCACAAGAAGGACTTGTGGGAGTGTTGTCCTTTTATCCCTTTTTCCATAGATTTCACTTGTAGGGTACTGTTCCCTTTATACGAGTACCCCACAAGTGGTCCTCTTCAGTATGGTCATACAGAATTTAGGACTGGTAAGTTACCCCAAAAACTTTGTTTAGATGACACAATACAGAAAACATGCATTTTATAAAGCTCTTGCATCACGTTATAAACAATGTTGGAAAATGCACAATGCATCATACAACATAGATTTTGCCTTGGGCTTGAGCCACTTATGTTCGTTGGTTGGTGGGTGGATGAAATTGATTCTGCATTCATTAAGGGACGTTGAACAATAGAGGAGAATGGGTCCCCAATTCCCAAGAGGTTCCCAATTTGGATTCATGTACAAAACATGTGGGAGGTTTTCCTACAAAGTAATAGTACAAACAAAAGAAGGACAATCGGGGGTCCCCGATTGCTTACAAATATACACTTGAGTGGGTGGATGGGATGGTTGGTGGACACTTTACTCTGCCATATATTGTATTCATACAACTAAAGTATTTCAGCTTTGCATTCAAAGACCCGTTTTGCAAGCACTGTTGCGCATTCCTCATATGTTTGCATATAAGATGGACTCGTTGGTAGTATTGCGCATGCGTAAGTACGATAATATGCTATTTTTAGGATCCTATAAAGGAAAGGTACCTGTCATGTGCGAGGGATTAACCAATAGCAGGGAAAAGGAGTCCGCTTTTCATAGGTGTCTGATTTTCATATGACGCAAATTTTCTTTTCCCAAACTACATCCATATATATGGTTTTTGAGCAAATACCCTCTAAGATACTCTATGATATGTATGCATGAATTTCCAAAATTTGTTGAGCAGTGCGATAGCTCAGTCAGTAGGGTCATGATTTTGTACCGCAAGGGATCCTCCCGATGTGGGTTTGAGTCAGTCAGTCCGCAGCGCACGCGATAATGAGGTCAAATCCCGAACTTTATGTGCACGGGCTACGTCACGAATCAGTCACGAGACTTACACGTGTTATTGCGAGAGTTTGGCAGCTTTTTTTTCATGAACTACACGTTGCAAATGAAGTAGCGGGTCTCCAAGATGGCGTGGTAAGTCGAAAGCGAACGTTTTTCTGAATCGAATGATATAAAATATGTCGAGATTCAGTAAGTTTTTGGCGGAATTTTGTTCACTCGAAGTTGGGGTGTGATTTTGAGGACTATTTTTGTTGTGTTTTTAGTTCCTGCGCCCTGACTGGACTAGGTAATAATGACGAAAATGATCACCACACATCGATTAAGGAAGCAATGAGCTTTCATTTGATATGTATTTTAGCTTGTGGCGACATGTTTGTAGTTTTTTCTGCGACACTTTTCGTGCGCGAGATTTGAAGTTTTTCGGCCATTTCTTTCGGCTTGTACATGCGGATCGTGCACACGAGCACATGTAATTTTTAGGGATTTTGGGCATTTTGGGGCATGTTGGGGGTGGCTGATATAGTCAATTCGTTATGCATGTTAAATTTTTTTATGTACATTTTTCTCATTTTTTTACAATTTAGGCCTATACAATTTTTTTTTTTTTACAATTTTTCAATTCATTACAAAATGGGATCATAAATGTTTGTTCAGCTGCCAAGCTATTTACTCCAAAATCCATTTCTATCAACTTCTATCATGTGTATGGATGTCTACTTTTCATGAAGATAGTTAGTTGCTTTTAAATACTTTACAAATAATGTAAGATTTTTTTTCTTAATGCTACCGAAACGGTTTCTGTTCAGTTAATTTTGGAAAATTCCCTGGGAAAACTATACAACATACGGTGCATTTACGCTATACACTAATTTTCTTTTGGTCATACAAAGAAAAGTCGTGAAGAAAATCCTTTCGATAAATTTACAATTCTCAAATTTTTTCTTTCACTACCAATACAGGAACCTGTTCCAGCCAGTTCAATGCCTCGGTCCTCAGTTGTCGTTGACAGTTTCATCGCCTCCAACACGGGAACTGTCACGTTTACTTCAGTGCCTTGGTTGGCATGGTCCTCATTTTATGTCGTTGACATTGACAATTTATCATCTCTCACACAAGAATGTTTTCTGAGACTCAGATTCATGCAGTATTAAGTTCCTGTGTGCAGATTTTATGATTTTTGTACTTCAGTGTAAAGGCCGGTTCATATACTTGGAAATTTCTCAAGACTACGAATGGAAAGCGACATTGACATCATGAAACCTTCGCTTCAAATTTGCCGGAATTGAAACATGCTTAACTTTTGTGAAATTGCAGTGCCGTGACGTCAACAATTTGAATTTGCATTCGCAGAGTATGATCCGGCCTTTATATGTTCTGCGTTGTGCAAACAACATCATCACCATTTGTTGTTGTCATGTTAAACACGGTTATTTAAAGTCATGCCACAGATACCATGCCAAAGACAGCAACCAAAGATTATCTAAAATTTACTACATGTAAACATTGCTTCATGTACATAATCGTGATTAGTGACACTATGCCAAAACTGTGGTTATTGTTATCATCTTCACTTCACTGTAAATTTTTTAAATTGAACCTGTTACTACCAGATTTTAGCAGTTTTTAGATTGTAGGAGCGTTGATGATATTTTTGCTTTTGATTTTTGTTGACGTTTATTTCTTATCCAAAGACAGATGTTGTCAGACATGTATGCCAAAACTCATTTTTAAAAAATGTTTTCCCTTCCTTATGCAAGCTGATTTTTATTCTGGCTGGAAACATGGGTATTATTAACCCATGTATTTGCAATTTGTGATGTGAGATGTCATTAAAAGAAGTTATCTGAGTTTTCCATGAGTGTTTCAAAGCAAGGATGTGATGGTGTAACAATATTATACAAAACTGATCTAGTATGTTAATGCTTGCAAGTACATGTACATGTAAGTTTGTTTATTTTTCTTTTCTTTATTATAAAAATCTTTGGACAATAATTAAAAATCTATTTAAAAAATAAAAGTAAAGTGTCCTGGTCAAGACAAACGTTTGTAGAAACTGTCATCAAAGATGAGTCAGCCCAATTAAAAATTAAGATTTAGAATAAAAAAAAAATACAACAGGCATTTTATATGGAAATATACAGTTCTTATATAAAACAGTTCATAACATAAATTCAAAGTTCATAGGATTTTTATAAGTTGTGTTTTGAGAATTGTCTTCAATAAATACAGAAAACAAATATCCCTAAATAACTTCAACTTTGTCACATGTACATTTTTTATATTTTGGATTTTATTAAGGGAAAGATTTAGAATAAAAAAAAATACAACAGGCATTTTATATGTAAATATACAGTTCTTATATAAAACAGTTCATAACATAAATTCAAAGTTTATAGGATTTTTATAAGTTGTGTTTTGAGAATTGTCTTCAATAAATACAGAAAACAAATATCCCTAAATAACTTCAACTTTGTCACATGTACATTTTTTATATTTTGGATTTTATAAAGGGAATAACAGTGTGAGGAGCCGGTCTTCACTGCGTGATAATGACCGGGTGTGGGGGTGGCCGTTGTTAATGGACCGAGACGAAGTCGAGGTCCATTAACAGCGGTCACCCCCACACCCGGTCATTATCACGCAGTGAAGACCGGATCCTCACACTGTTATTCCCATTAATAAATACCTTTATAACGAAATAAACAGTTAAAATGCTCTAATTTTGTGACTTTTTCCGGCGATATTTCCAGACTATTTTGTGTTCATGTTCATGGGCCATATTTTAGCTTAACAGCTATAACGACGTAAACTCAACAGAAACTGCTGCCGTAGCGAAACAAATTACAACAATGTTTTCATATCTTTACCTGATGGAGGAAGCTGAAATCTCGTTTACACATTCCTTGTGTCCGGAATTACAAAGATGCTTGGTTTAGGAAAGGTAAATATGTCGGTGGGTGAAGTGTTTCAAAGAAAATAAATCGTTGATCTACGCTTTCGTCGTAAACATCCTCAGTATATACTGCACTGCTGTACGATTTTGTTTCAAAACTTCCTTACGCGCGCGCACGCACGCATCCCTAGCAACGTGTTGCGTACGTGCGCGTCAGTCTCACGCGATGGGGGTTGAGTGCATGTGCAGTGCTAAATTGTTAAAAGTTACCGCAGGACTGTTACTATATTTTGACCAATCATTGGCTTGCATGGGGCTGAACGGGGCTTGATCAATGCTGGTTCAGGGGCCATTTATTCGCTTGATCTTTGAAGCCGGTCCATTATCACCGTTAATGACCGGCCACGTGATCGAGTCTCGACCAATCAGAAACCATCAACTCTCCAAGGTATTTATTAATATTTGATAAAGGGGATACAATTTTGAAGGGAAAAAAACGTCTATAAGTGTTAACTTACATTGGCCCTGGACACATTTAAAAATTTCCGAAGGGTCTACATCGACAACAAAATAGTTCAAAACCTACCATAAGTCCCTGTACAAAATTCCACGTGCGTATTGTAACATGGATACATGAACTACACGTTAGTATGAAATCTTTCGCGATGACGTCATTTTTGACCAATGAGGGCACGGGAAAACGACGCACTGTCATGGCGGGATGTTTCGTTGTTGGGTTTTTGAAGATCGTTAGAATTTTCTGCGCCCTGACTAGACTAGCTAAAGATCAAAGCGAAATCGACAATATTTGGATAAAATATAGCATTATCTCTGACGTTGGTGTGAAATTGAGCTGTGGCCGCTGTCAGAAGATGGAGAATACCGTCGTTTTTTGAAGGCCAATTCCTTGAGATTGGAAGTTTTTTTTCCGTTACAAATTTCTCCCTCTAAATTTCACGTAATTTGCAATCTGAATTGATAATGTAACAGAATGGTTCTCTATCTAAAAGAAAATATACATAATATTGATAGTTGACAAATAAAATGGATATTTCGGACCAAATTCCATGCGTCGTCGACAGCTCATTAAGTATTCAAAATGAGGTCACGCACCGGAATGCCATGCATACAGCGCACATAAAATGAACAGCTTTTCAGTGCGCTGCGGACTGACTGGAGTCAACGTTTTGTACCCACATTTTGTTAATTTTCTATTCAGAGGCTTTGGAGAATTTTTTTTTGAAAGGAAATGAAGTCCAAATTTCATTACCTTCGAATTCATTTCTTTTTTTCTAATTTTATATATTTCTCTCATGTTTTTCAGAGAAGAAAAGTAAAAAATGCCACAGCGTACACCCCATGCCTATGTTGTTTGGGAACCCCAAAATAATTGCACCACGGCCCGGGTGCATGAACGGTGCCGTATGGCCATCTTCACACGTTACCTGGCTGCCCTGGGTTGTACCACTTGGTACTTGCTTTATTGATAATGGTGAGACTGTATTGAGCTTCAAATTTATTTACAGTTGACTACAAGAAAATTAAACTTACCAAGTAATGTATACAAATTTGACTGTACGGATGTCATCTATTTCATCACTGACTCGCAACAATCCATAATACACCAAATCAGTCTTCAACAACTCTGTCAGTCCAGCAAGACCATCAACTCCAGACTTGACCATCAATATTTGTGATTTAGGATTCCCTCCTTCATACCCAGCAAGCAACCAGTTTGTTGGACTGTCATCTGATCTATATGTAACAAAAAAAACAAAAAAAACAAAAAAAAACCAATTTCATCATTATGCATGTATATCATACACAATAAATAATAAAACAAATTTTTAAGGGAGTGTTCAAAGGTCTGCTCCACAAATATAATTTTATTTTATTAGCCATTCTCATAAAAAAAAATTACTTAGTTTCTGCCACAATTGCATCTCTTTCCTTATATATATTCCAGATTAAAAACACATAAACTCATCAGTTCCATTAAAAAAAAATACAAACACAGGGTGAGTCAAAAAAAGCGGAACCCAAACCCCCCAAATCATATTTTATATTTAAAAAAATATGTAGCACCAAAAATCATAATGACTGGAAAGCCAATTTCATAAGCTACTTTTAGATGAAAAAATACTGAAATTGCTCTATCCGTTCAAAGAATATCACCATTAAAACACAATGACTCTAAAACCTGTCTCGTCCAAAAATGCGATTTCAAGAATCGTCGTCACAGTTGTCTCCAAGCATCACCAGCGATAAAACCTCAGTTAAAAAGTAAAAATTTTTCAACAAAGCCCAGTGAAGGCCCGTCTATTAAAAAAAAGTGGATTTTATCAATCATATTGTTTGCCTAACCAGGGTTGTTAGTAAAGATATTATGTACTACTGGTTTTGACAGTTGATGAAACAAGTATTCTGTGTCATTTTCGTTGTTGTTCCAAACAGTCAAAACACAAAATGAATTGCTGTTTTTTTTGATGAGACAGGTTTTAGGGTCATTGCATTTAATTGGTGATATTCTTTGAACAGATTGAGCAATTTCAGTTATTTTTTTTTCATCTAAAAGTAGCCTAGGAAATTGGCTTTCCAGTGATTATTATTTTTGGTGCTACATATTTTTGTAAGTATGAAATATATTGTTGGGGGTTTGGGTTCCGCTTTTTTGACTCACCCTGTACTGAAAATAATTAACAGATTACTAGACCTGTTTCGTTCGATATTATTTTGGAACTCTAAGCAAGAGGAAAAGCACAAACATAAACTAAAAATGAGTTTTTGGACAAACACAAGCTATTTCGAATGTTTGAAATGACTCTATGACGTGATGAGCACATGATGATGTCACTTCAAATTTCATCTAAACACATCACATTTTAGGTTCGGCACATATTATGTTAAATTCAAATCGAACATATAGTTCTGTAGATATAGGCCTTTAATAAAAAAAATGCCCCTTTAATGAACGTCACATAACATTTGATGTCTTGATGACATCACTTGAATTTTCATCCAGATGTGGGTACATACCCAGTTAAAATCCAATCGGCCCTATAGTTCTGCAAATAACCAGTATAGGCCTTAGAAAATTGCCTTTCAAATGTGAAGTCACATGACATGTGATGACGTCATGATCATGTCACCTGTAGCACATCCTTGTGTATGTGCATACCAAGTTTCAACCCCATTGGACTTGTACTTCCGAAGTTATAGTGGTTTGAAAAATGCACATTTAATATGACGTCACGTGACAAATGATGACGTCACTGTTACGAAAATCGACGGGAACCATCTTTGGCTGCTGGTCTAAGTGTCTGCAAAGTCTCAAGTCAATAAGACATATGAAAATGCCAAAGTGTATGGTTTGAAGAAAAACATGTACAAAAACCTATGGAGGAAAACCAACTCTGTCCAAGTCAACTCAGTTCCAAGATTACTTGATTGATTTTGCACAATAGCTACATAGCACTATGGGATGGAAAAACAGGCCTTTTCTCTTCCCACAATGCTGTTAGCCTAAAAAAAAAACTTCTGCTTCTGGTTACCCTACCTACCCTATTTTGACAGCCCAGAACCTAATTATATTAGGGGGGGGGGGGAAGAGAGAAAAAAACCAACCCCACAAATTCATCAATTACTAGGTTTTAACCTTGACTACATGCAGACACCCCACAAAAAATCCCCCCTAAAAATGTACCTACATATCTATCTTTTTTCAAATGCTGTGTAATTAGAAGCAGAACAGAACAGTTTGGCCTTATTACCATTGTTCATGGCCAGGCCCACAAAATGCTCTAATAGCTTCAAATTGGAGGGCATACAAATATTGACTTGGCCCACGCAGGCAGTTTACTAAGAGATGAAACTGGCGTATGGCAAAAAAAATCAGAAAATAGGCCGGACAAAAATAAGTGTCCGAAATCTGGGTGCGCTGCAGTTACATACATGCACATGTAGCATGTACAATACACTTCATGCCCAATTTCCGGACACTGACTCCTCCTTCATTTTCAATTCCAACAAAATTTTACAATGAAAAAAATAATAAGGTCAGTCATCAACAAATAAGTTCACTTCTTACTTGAGGAAGTCGAGGAAAAAGTCCAACAGACAAGGGCACTGTTCATGGTGCTTCAATCATGTCCATGATTCAACTCCACTACTCCTCTTGTGTGGAGAAAAATCACGTATGTGGGGAAAAATCAGGCATTATCGTCTTTCTCTTCCAACAAATGCCAGTGAAATGTTTCACTAATGCTCTCTTCGCTATCCTCGAGATAATCATCATGATTTTTAAAGCATTGCATTTTGTACAAGTAAATCTGAAACCTCCGAAAATTGCACAACATAAATGGATTTTATCCACTGGATCGTTCAGGAGGCGACGCGTTCCTGACCGGCCATGTGCTAGCGGCCGCGGATGGTGCGGTACATATGCTGGTGGTTCCGTTGCATATCATTGTGTGCAGCTGTACATGCACGCATCACACTGTATTACTGTGTGACACAGTGATTTTTCCATGTCACATGTCAATGTTCAACCTTTTGTCCAGCCGAAAAAGGCTCCAATCAGTGATGGCCTGTGTTTCTACCGTTGAAACAGTCCAATAACGACTGGTGAAAGAGATTAAAACTACGTTCCCAATGATTTCAACGTGCCATTTCCATCAACTTTTCATTGACTTTTTTCGAAATTATGATTGAAATAAAATGACATTTTGTGGAAAAATCGTTACAAAATCAAATTTTGTGGGACACATTGTAAGAAAATCTGAAAATTTGCTGGAAAATTCAAAAAGTTGAATTTCGGATTAAAATCAGAAAAGTTTCATCTCTGTTTACTGCTCTGCATCTGATTTATGGTTCTGCACCCTTTGCTAATAATACTGGAAGGATATATGTGAAATAGAAATACATGTAGTCTAGCTTACACTTGTATTCCACAAACAATGATTCACTGAAGTGGATTCTTCCCAGGTGAAAGTCATTTTGGGTCCACACAAAAAAGTCACACAACTTTGCCCCCATCAGTCCCATCTGTCCCATGACTTGAACATAGTAGGCATGGATCTCCTTCAACTTGTACAGCCCTTCTGTATAAAGGCCCTGTCACACTTTCACGTCCATGCATGGCGTTCATGTTATGTTGTTGAAATTCTTAAAAATGTAACAAAATGCCATGAAGGATTCATGGTGCCAGTGGCTTGCAATGCATCTCTGTGAAGTCCACCGAAAGTCTATGACATCCGTGTAGCGTTCTATAACGTCTTAAAGAGGTCTTCATGAGGCATTTTATTTCGAAGAGTCCCTACTGAGGTGTTTCGTTTGCATCGTACACTATACGATCTGCAGAATAACTCAAATGAACACATGATGGATTGATGGTTATGCCAACTGGGTAGATATTATTGTTTGTTTTGTCTGCATATATGCTCTTGCAGCTTCAACTTCCGAGGCAATGCCTTGTGCCATTGCTGCAGTTTGGACCTTCTTCTTTGTTGCTAGCTGCTTTGCCAGTTTTTCCCCATCACCTCTTCTTCCAGTGATGAAGACGGAGGCTGTCACCCAGTTTTCTCTCAACTGATGCCATTTCGGGCATTCACTTTGCTTTCTGGTAAGTTCTTCACACTCATGGCTCTGCTCCAAAGTGACACTGAGGCCATCCAAAAATGCAGTGTCGCTTTGATTCAGTGGACCGTGACAGTACTGAGGAAGACAAGGATACTCTATACGTGGTAAGTCTGGAGCACTGTCAATCTTGTAGTGCACTACTTGATAAACAGTGCGACCACATGCTGGCAGAATCCTTTGCCTACAACACAGGAACACTCGTGTGCCAAGAGCTGAACTGATGATCCAGAAAAGAGAAGAATTTGAGTTTTATGTGGTGGCTCATTCTTCTTCTGTGAACGGAACACTTTCAATCTGACAAGGAATCCAGATGTAACTTTTTTCTCTGAAAGAATTAACACACAAAAAATGTATTGCCATGAATTGAGTCACAATATACGACAGACATTTACTACCCAGGTAGGTCGGGGAACCCCCACCCCGACACACAACAAAGAATTTATACAACAATTATAGTAATAATAATTTCCTACATTTCTACATGTCATAAACAAATCTGACGCCCCCGCCCCCCACAAAAAAACAAAAAACAAAAAAAAAACATTCCTGGTTGCACCCCAGGGAGCAGGAGCAATTAAATTTGGTTCAGTTTTACATGCAAATCCATCATGTCTATTTTCTGGGAAGACTGCAGCATCCCAACTCAACTTTGTTGGTTGACTTATGGTTGTGTACTAAGTCTAAGGACAGTTGAGTGCAATTTCAAAGTAATTTCCATAAATAAAATTGGAAAAATATTTAACTCCTATACTGACTCTCCTACTGTCCTAGAATAATAATAATATTTTGTTCACAATCCCTGACCTTCACTGAGATCACAATTTCACAAATAATCAAAGAAATTGGAGACAGGACGCGACATTCCTGTACAATTTTAACTTATAAGATTTTATAAGATTCTTATAAGAATCTTATAAGAATCTTATAAGAATCTTGTAAATGAGTAAGAATCTTATAAGATTCTTACAAGTGAGTAAGAATATGGTAAGATTCTTATAACATATTTTCAAGTCAGAATTTCTTCTGATAACTTCTTATTGTTCCTAAGGAATTTTTATAAGAGACCAAAGTTTGAGTAAGAATGTTAAAGAATTCTTATAAGAAACCCTTTGAGTAAGAACTTGGTAGGGGGTCTCTATAAGAAACTTTGTCAGGAAGTATTGTGTTACATAAGCTGGCTGCTTATGGGCCACAAGTAGGTCACATGACACAGTGACCTTGCATTCCAGAGATAAACAGTCAGTGTGGGAAATTTGAAATTTGCAGTCAGTATTAAGTGCAGCAGTGTTGAGTACACATACATGTACTGGCTTGCAACCGAGGACAAAAACTGTATAAAACTGGGTCAAAATTGTGGATATATTTCCTGACATGGCCTTTGGACATAATTTTTTGTTCAGGTACTCACTTAACCTGTATATTACATCCAAAATACATGTGTGCTGGACCAATATCTGGATATTTGGAAGTCTCTGGAAATATTGCTGTCAAGAATTGTCAAGAGTCAACGCTCTCAAGCTGTTTGCATGATCATGTTGTGCACTGCAACTGGTAAGTCTTCGTGTACATGTACATGTACATGGGCATGTATAATACATTGTGTACATTAAGGACACTATTTAATTCTTTGTGTTAATACAGTACTGTGCTTTGACTGCATTTACACGAATCAGGTATCTTTCAAATGACAAATTATCTTAAGCATGTTAAGCATGGAAAGAGATTTGAAAAAAATAAAACAACTTGATGCTTAATGCTCAGTTTATTGATTAACTTCTGGTCATGCATAATCTAATACCGGTACTCTAAAAAATTGAAACCTTGTTTTGACATTACATTAAAATTATATATTAATGAATTTTAAGTATTCTGGGTTTTTTTTCAATGCAGATAGAGCGAAATTGTAATAACATGATTGTGGTGGACTACATCCTTAGGCAAAGTCTCGATTCCATCCACGACAAAGGTCTTTAACCATCAAGAAGAAGAAATCAAGACGTCATCAAAGCCTGCATCTCACTGATCTTGACTACGCGGAGGATCCGGCCCTCACGGCTGATCAACTGTGTGATGCTCAAGACCTGTTAACATCTCTTGAGAATGCTGCATCCAAGGTCAGCCTGTTTCTTAGTGCAAAGAAGACCGAGTACATGACCATCAGTAAGGATGAGAGCCACTACCCAAATTACACCAGTGACGGCACCCAACATAGAGAGGTCAGTGATTTCAGGTACCTTGGGTCATAATGTTGCCGACAGTAAGAAGGACTTCTTCACTCGCAAAGGAATAGCTTGGAGTGCCTGTAACAAGCTTCATAACATCTGGCAATCAAGTATAGCACAATCAACAAAGCTGGCCTTCTTCAGAGCCTGTGTGGAGAGCATTCTTCTCTATGGAGATGAAACCTGGACCATGAAGAAGGAGCTTTAAGATCGCCTTGATGGCATATACACCAGGCTTCTTGAGTTTGCAGAACATCTCATGGCATGAGGACAGGACTAAAGAACAGATTTACGGAAACATTCCACCTATCTCTGCAATTGTTGCTCAACAATGAGTTCACTTTTCTGGCCACTACCGTACTGTAAACCAGGTCATATCTGATGGTATTATGTTGGAGACTTCCATGCCCTAATAGAGAACGAAGACCCAGCTTCAACTACATTGATGTGATTGGCAGAGACACACAACAATGCCCAATGTGAAATTGAAGACCTTCCATACACAATGAGGGATAATTTGACACCTGGTGTGGCATTGTGAACAAGATCTCGGTTGCGACCGCTAGATGATGATGATGATGATGAATTTGATATTCAATTGTCAACAAATATCTACATGTACACACATTACCAAGTGTGTATTTGCCTGCAATCAGGGACCCCTATTGTCTCCCTTGTGTTTGTACTCTGACTTTTCAGGGAGAACTATATAGCTCTCACATGTTTTGTACATGATTGTAAATTGGGGACCCTATTGTCCTCTATTGTTCCACATCCCATACTGAATGGAAAAACGAACTAACGTATGCAAGATTCTGCATTTTGGAAGATGTTAAGTACCTTTTTTGGAATGTTTTATAGATCAGATGACTGGTTCTGATCACTTTATTTAACGTGTGGTAAAACCAAACAAAAAGAATTATTGTATTTCAACTTTTCCTCTGCAAGCTGTTAATTATATGATCAGTTTAATGTGTTGTTTTGTCCTGAAACAAACAAACTGCAAGTATTAAATTAACTCTTTTAGCCTACTTTTACTGTCCTGGCATCCATTAATTGTTAGTGTCATTTTTTTAAATATTTATTTCATCAGCAAACACAAGATCGTTTTGTTAGTCATGGGTTTTCATAGATGTTTAGTAACAAGCATGTCTATTTATGATGTAGGTTTTTAAGAAAAGTATTACAATATTTTTACAATTTTATAAGATGTTTAACAATCTTGTAAGATTTTAAAAATTTTATAAGATTTTTATAAGATTCTGTGACTATTCTTATAAGATTCTTATAAGATTCTTATAAGATTCTGATAAGAAAATTTTGTACAAGAATTCTTACAAGAATCTTATAAGAATCTTATAAGAATCTTATAAGAATCTTATAAGATCTTACTAATTTGCATATAAAATAATTATAAGAATCTTAAAAGATTCTTATAAGAAGGTACTCAGATTCTTATAAGATTCTTACAAGATTCTTATAAAATGACGACAGAGTCTGGATCCCAGCTCAGTCGGGCCCAGCGGCGCTAGGCGTGATGTACAGCCTCGCTTCTGACCATCGGCCATGTTACCGTTAAAATGGTGTATTGGACTTCAACTTTTCAAATCAGACAAATTTTTTGAAAATTTAACCAAAATACCACATATTATGCATGTACGGACAGACGCCGCAGGCGATGACAGTACAGGCAGTGTCTGGGCTGAGGGGTAAAAACCCAATCCAATTAGGCTATGCACTCTTTTCAAATGAATCCTTTAATTTTGTTGGTTGTTAATTTGTGTCTCAAAGAAACCCTCACCAGCCAGCCTACTGACCGGAAGGGGGGGGAGGTATTTAGCCCCCAAATATTTTCTAAAGACTGCCCTTTTTCATTGAAATGCCCATTTTCCCTGGCGCTCCCCCCCCCCAAAAATATTTAGTGTGAATAATGGTCGGTTTTCAACAGCGCCTCCACCGACAGTTGGTACCAGCCCCCCCCCCTTTTGATTTTATGGAGACCAAGTGTCCACCAAAAAAAAAAAAAATGCTTACATTTTACCATGGATGTGCAAGTGCTCTTTTAAAAAATATTGACCCTCCCAATCAAAATGACCGTACCTTGCCACTGCTGGCATTCCTAAAGCAATGGGCCCATTCAAAGAATTCCTACCTGTGGCCTATTTATCTACGAAAAAAATTTGTTAGTTAGCTGTCAATCATTGTCTGTTTTTTTTTTCTTCTTCAAATTACTGGAAACATATTTGAAAAGATACTGCAATTTTTCTCCCATGGTTGATTTGATTCCTCTTGTGCTAATAATGCATGCATAAACGTGAAATTACACTAAAGAACTGGAAGTAAATGCAAAATAAAATCTATTTCATAGGACTTTTTGCCTTTTTCTCCCCGGTAATTGTTTTTTATGATAAACCACCTTCAAAACTTTTAAAAGCTCTTAACATTTCCTTATACATTCTAGAGTTGAATGAAATATTCTTGTGCTCTAATTCTTAAATGAAGAAAGAATACTGACCGTTAATTCATCATACATGTACCTCATCAATTAAAGAGACCAGAAAATAAGTTTCAGAAATGTACTTAATAAATTACATTGTCTTACTTTCATAGCAGAATGATTAAATATCTTTCAAATATGTCAAATTCATGAACTCAAAACCAATTCTCCAATAGATTCCAGTGGGAAATTTAACATGATTATTGTCGTGTGTTCCCCTTGTTTTTGAAGAAGTACATTTTAAAATACTCACGGCCTTTAAAGGCAATGTACAACATCTGCTTTTGCTGTAATTTTCAGAAATAAATGGATTCAGGGGAATAGTATGTTAAAGCAAATATTGTTACACTGACTTAGTTGTTCATAGATGCTGGAAAACCAAGAAAACCAATCACGTTCTTGTAGTCTGGTTCTCTGACCCCACTTAGGATGAAACGAAGCAATTTATAGACGTTGTGGAATTATAAGGTCAGAGAATCAGTCTAGCTAGTTTGTATACCTCTTCACAGGTGTGTAATCAACTGCAAAGAAAATGCAGAATAACTAATATGAAAAATTACGAGCAGTTTTAAAAAAAAGGCCAGTTTTCTCCAATGCTGAATAACACTTTACTTTAAAAAAATGTGAGCACACCAGGAGCCATGATTGTACAGGATGCTTTAAGACTGTCATTGCCTAACAGTCCATTAAAAAAAAATCATGGTAATTTGATCATTTTGTTTTTTGATGTTTGCAAATGTTGTACCTTCCCTTTAAGTTTAATATAGTTCTATATTTACTCTAGGTGAAACTATTTTACCGATATATTGCTACTAATGTTTGTTCACTTCCCAAAGAAAACACCCCCCCAAAAAAATATTTTGTCCCTTTTTCCCCCAAGATATTATAAGAAAAGAATGATTATACTTTTAGCCCACAATTTACTGAAAACCTAAACTATTAGCCTGTAGATTGTGAAGTGATTTCAGTACTGTATGGGCGGCCATTAGCGAAAAAAAAAACAACCAAATATAAAACAAAACCACAACATTAAACGAAAAAACAGAGAAATATACGAAACAACTCAGAAATAAACGACCAACTCAGAAATAAATTAACAATTCAGAAATAAACGAACAACTCAGAAATAAACGAACAACTAAAATTCTATTCAATTCAAAGACAGTTATTTCCATTGCACCGATTCACAACAAGCAAAATAAACAAAATATTAAAACATTAGGTAAGCATGCAATAACAGAATAATAATGGTGAAAATGGAGGCAGGCCCTGGTAAGCATGTGCTTGTGTTGGGGAAGCCTTGGACAAAGATTGGACGAAACAGTCAGACAGGACAAAGGAACAAAAATAAACACACAAAGAAACAGATAATTATATGGTTACGATGTAAAACAGTAATGTAATAATAAAGTGTACGTAATAACAGCAAATATATAAGAACGTCGATATTTCTAATTAATTCAACAAATACATTTTAAGTTTACGTTGGAATGAGCCAAGAGAGGGAGAACGCCTAATAATGTCAGGTAGCATATTTCAATTAATGGCTCCGGAATATTGAATGCTACGCTGAAACAGTTGTGTTCTATGGGCGGGGATATGTAGGTTTGTTAAAGATCTAGTGTTGTGGTTATGTACATTATAATTGAATTGAAAGAAAGTTTGGAAGTGGTTGGGAAGTTGTTTGTTGCAGTATTTGGATGTAACCCCAACCCAAAAAAGAGGTCTTGGGTTATAGTGTTTGTGATATTTCAAGTGTGTAACTTGGAGGTTTTGTTGGACTGATCAAGACAGACGAACAGTACTATTGTGGTACAAAATGAATGGCTATGAATACTACATCACTCCCTTTTTTTGGAACATGAAAACAATCAGGAATGCCAAAGTTGTTTGTTTTTGGTAGGCGCTGTGTGCTTGTTCAAACAAAGGAGGTTTAGGTCAAAACAGTGAAAACACGTTATATAAGATCAAAACAGTTACATGAAGCTTACGCAGTTATATCAAAACGGTTACATGTTAAAATCAAAACGGTTACATGTATATACAAGTTCAAACTGTCACGATTGAAACCAAGTGTTCTCTGGTGTTAGTAGTTTGAGTGGCCAAGTTATTTCACAGTATAGTCTTTGAAACGCGCTGGTGGGTGGCGTGCTCGAGGTGGGTTTCTGCGTGGTGCTTGATTGGGTGTTTGGGTAGGTGTATCAGACATGTCATCCAGGTCAGACTCATCTGAGTCATGTGATGGTTGAGGTTGATCATTGATGCGCTTGAAGCGAGAAATGTTGCGAGTCACTCTGTGAGACCCGCGTCGAGCAGTGATCATGGATCCTTGCGTGTCGGTGACGGTGTAGGGTTGAAGGTGATATGGTGTTTGGTCCTTTGCAACCATACCATCGCGGCGGATGAGAACTGTGTCACCCACGGTGATGTTTTTGTGTTTGGCGTGTTCACGCTTGTCCCCGTATGCCTTCATGGCAGCCTTTCGACGTTTGTCTTTGCGTTTGGCGTTGGGATTGGGAGTCGTTCGTGTAGTCTCCGGAAGGCGAGTGCGCATTGGCCTACCAAAGAGAAGTGTTGCAGGAGGGGTGCCTGTGGCCACGTGTGGGGTTGCGCGGTAGTTTCGAAGGAACTGGAAGAGGGTTTGCTTCCACGGCTTGTGGTCAGCAATGGCGGTGCGATAGGTCTTCTTTAGAGTTTGCATAAACCGCTCGACCTCTCCATTTGCGCGTGGCCAACGAGGCGTGACTTTGCGGTGCTTGAAGCCTAGGTAGTCCGCAAAGTTGGTGAACTCTCCACTGTTGAATGGTGGGCCATTGTCCGTGCGTACGACTTGTGGCACACCGAACGTTGCCAATATGCGATCAAGTTTCGGGATGACTGCGCGTGCTGATGTAGATGAGACGATTTCAATCTCTGGCAACCTGCTGTAGTCATCAATGACGACTAGGATGTGCTCACCAGAAGGGAGGTCACAGAAGTCAACACTGACCTCAAGCCATGGACCGTTGGGGAGCGGCGACATTTGTAGTGGAGCGCGTGTAGTGTCCACTGTCGAAGCTTGGCACGGCAGGCAGTCGTGGATGGTTTGGTCAACCAGACGATCAATGCCAGGGAACCATATTTTCTCACGCAGCAGTTGTTTGGTTTTGGTTATTCCCTGGTGTCCCTCATGGGCGATGTTGATGACTGTTTGCTGGAGAGTTTGGGGAACGACAATACGGTGTCTGCGGAGTAGGAGATCGCGATTTGCGGTTGTGGTAAGCTCGGCACGTATCTTGTGTAAGCTTCGCACCGTGTCACTGGCTTGCTGATTGTGTGGTTGGGTGAGAAGTCTGTCCTAACTACCAGTGACCAATGCATTAATGCAGTTCTGGAGAACTGGATCTTGTTGTGTCGCGGTTTGGAGTTCTTCCAGCGTAACAGTTTTGGGCACAGCGTTCTCAGCGATGAAGTTGAGATGTTCTTCCGCGATCTTTTGTTCTCTGCTTGGAGCTCGGGTGTGGGGCTGGGGGTGACGTGACATGTAGTCAGCAGGGTTTAGCTTACCCGGCTGGTATTCAACAGTGTAGTTGTACGAGTGTAGTTGTAGTCGACTACGATCTCTGTCTTCTTGGTTGGGTCGTAGTACGCCATGGTGCAGCATTGCGAAACACGTTCTTGGGCTTGCTTGAGAGCCTGCTGCTGTTCAGGACCCCATGACCAAGGGACTGAGTCTTTGGTCAGTTCGCGTAGGGGTGTGGAGATGGTAGCTAGCAGTAAGTGACTAGTCCGAGGAAGCTGCGAACTTCACTGGCGTTTTGGGGCTCAGACACATCTTGGATAGCCTGAACCTTCTTTGGATCAGGTGAGACCCCGTCATGGCTGAAGATGTGTCCGAAGTATTCAACTCGGCTCTTGCTGAATCGGCACTTGTCTTTATTCAGCGTGAGGTTTCTTTCGCGGAGACGGTTAAGACAGGCTTTGAGTCGCGTGTCATGCTCTTGTTGAGTGCTGCCGAACACGAGAATATCGTCACTGATATTGAGGACTCCCTCAAGCCCCTGCAGCGTAGCGTTGATGATGTTATGGAACACTTCGGCAGCTGAACAAACGCCAAAGTTCAAGCGCTTGTAGTGGTACAGTCCTGCGTGTGTTGAGAAGACTGTAAGATGACGCGACTCTGGGGACAACTCCACCTGGTGGTAGCCTGCGTTAAGATCAAGCTTACTAAACACCATGGAGCCATTGACGTCCGCGATGATGTCATCGATGGTGGGGGTTATGTGTCGTTCGCGCTTCATGGCTTTATTGACATTAAGCATGTCGACGCACATGCGTATCTCCCCGGGCCGTTTGGGTTTCTCGACGACATGGATGGGCGAGACCCATGGAGTGGGCTCGTCATGCACTGGTTCAATGATGTCCAAGGCAAGTAGCTTGCGTAACTCGGCTTCGACTTTTTTTCTGCACTTGGAGCGGTATGTGGCAATGGGGTAGAACGATGAGTTGGACTGACTTGTCCTCATGGAGTCTGCACTGAAAGTCTTTGAGCTTACCAATGCCGATGAAACGATCGGAGTATTGCTCGAGCAACTGATGTATCTGTGGCGAGTCATCCGGTTGGATGTTGTACGCGACATGGATGATGCCAAGTTCTGATGCGATGGCGAAACTGATAAGCGTGTCCCCCTGCTGCTTTGTCACGTAGAAAGTTGACTTGACATCAGACGACTTGTAGGCAACAGTTGCCTCGAATGTGCCTACAATCTCGAGGGGAGTAGTACTGCCGTACGCGAAGATTTGTGTGTTTGTATGTCTCTGCAGTTTCGGAACAGACTGAAGAGTGCCGTAGGTTACAGCTGACATGACACTGACAGACGCACCGGTGTCAATGATCGCTTTGACTGGCGTCTTGTTGATGTGGACCGTAACAACAGGTTGCTTGGATCGGTGTGGTGCTTTCACACCGAACACGTACTCATCTTCGGAGCTGGACTCAGCGTCGTGATCAACGGCATGTACTTTGGCTTTGCCGGGTCGTGGTTTGTCTCGTGTGCCAACGAGACTCAGGCAGTGTTTTGCGAAATGGTTCAGTTTTCCGCAGGTATGACACGTGACACCCTTGGCAGGACACTGTGTCTTGTGTGGGAATGTTCCACCGCAATTGCACGGCAAATGCACGACATGGCACGCTGTGGCGGGGTTTGGCCATGTGCGCAGATTTGCCCGATTGCTGGCTCAAGCTGGACCGGTACTTGGAGCTGTGTACCTTGTGCACTGTCTCTGTACTGGGACTCGGATGTTTTTCCATGCTTTTTGCCTGTGTATCGGAAAGTTCGTAGGCACGTGCAGTTGTAAGCAGCTTCGTGAGAGTGAGATCTGCTTCACGCAGGGTGTAACGATGCAGCTTGGATGAAGAACAACCACGGATGATTTGCCACTTGACCTCGGAGTCCCGGTCATGGAACTCGCAATTTTGTGCCAGCTGTTGGAGCCGGGTGTTTAAATCTCCAACTGTTTCAGTCGGAGACTGTTTCGCTTCTCTGAACACGAATCTCTCATATTCAATATTGCGTCGTGGGGAGAAGTACTTGTCAAGCTGCTCTTTAGCTGTCTTGTAATCTGACCCAGTATCAGCTAGTGTCTCGAAAATGTCCATGACTTCCTGGTCTGCATAGTGCAGTAGGAGTGCCCGCTGTTGTTTATCATCAACAATGTTGAAAGCTACAAAGAGGTTTTCCAGTCTCTTTACATACTTCTGCCATCGCAAGCCAATGGTAGATGGCTCAGTGTGTGGTTGAAAGTTCGGAAAAGATGGCAGATTAGGGCAGTTAGATGCAGCCATGGTAATTAGTGCACTGCTTGTGACGGTACAGTACAGCGTTTATACGACGCACACGGTCGTGTAACAGTGCATGTGATGCATACAGTACACACGTACGATAATGTTCAACAGACGATCTTCCGAAAACTTACTCAGTTTTGAGACCGGAATTTCAGCCAACAAACGACGACAAACTGACAACAACTGACGACAGAATCAATGCTGGGTTCCTCAGCAACGAAAATATCCCATCCTCGTTGCCAGTTGTGATATTTCAAGTGTATAACTTGGAGGTTTTGTTGGACTGATCAAGACAGACGAACAGTACTATTGTGGTGCAGTGCAAGCATGCTTTATTTGACCTTTCCCAGTGACCTTATCTATGGAGCGCCTGGTAGCACAGAATAACACAAGTGATCTTGCAAGTGATGGAATACATTTGATTTGCCCAAAACTCAAAGACACAAATTGATGTCTTGTGATAGAGTTTTGGGTTACACAAGAAAAGATGCACACTTGTGTAATTTAAATTGTAGATTCTAGTCCCCTTTTTTTGGGTGTTTGCATATTAGAGATCTTACTGGACCTACATTTGTGGTTATCTCATGATCAAGTTTTGGAAGTTAGTTTTCAAGTACATGAACAGTTCAGTTTAGGGAAGGAGTTCCTATTTTTGATTTGTGTCTCATGTATGAGACTGAGGAATTTAATTGATCGTGCCTGGTTTTAAGGTCGTTCTAAGTAAATATGTTAGAATTATCATCTGGGAAGTACTAGATGACAAGTTGATATCTTTGATATTTTTCTATGATGAAGAGCTTATCTGTACATGTTAATTAACATTCAAATTTAAGGTTTCCATGTAGAAAGGTCAGCCATTTTGGTCTGACTTCATAGTGTTAGATAATATTAGTAATGTGGCATGGACCACCATGTAACTCTCTGTTTTAGGCTAAAAAGCCTGGACCGTGTCACTTCAAGGGAGAACTAGGCGGAGCCCTCTGTGTGTTCCCCAATCTGCCCTCAAGACACCACATTGCCTGCTCCAGCACTTCCGAGATCCATCGGTATCCCCGGCGTCCGAGACCAACAGCTGTCCAGCACGTCGGTCACCATCATTACCTTTGGCATCCAAGACATTGGAGCGACCCTAGACACAGCCATCAGCCCTACGCTAGACACAGCCACCAGCATCTTCCAAGACTCCGCAAGTATACCTTTTATTTCACTGCACCGTCTAAATGACATGAGTTGTCATTTCCACTACCGTCTTCAATTGAATTTTTCATCTTCAACTGAACCTTTCGTCAACGAGTCTACTTCGTCACATCGTTCTTCAATCATCGTCGAGCTCTTCTACGCTATGTATGGACTCCGAACTACCGCGGATGGACGAATGGCGAGTTTAACCATTTGATAGTTCGGGTGCCCTTTTTTTTTTTGGCTCTAATTTTGTATTTTAAAGTTTACGGGATCCTGTGTTTTCTGTGAATTATATTCAACGTCATTGCATTTTTTTACTTGTATTGCCATTGCTTGAGACCACTTAATTTCGGGCAATAAAAACATATTTCATTGTGTAGGTAAATTCTGAATGGTGTGAAGTCAAGAGTTTTAACCACGGGTTACATGTACATGAATATGTTCTGTTGGTATGTGTTGATATTAACAAAGTTGAGCAGTTTTAAGCAACAATAAAGGGTGCAAAGTACTGTGGTTGGGAATATTTGTTTTAACCTGTAAATGATCCAAAAAAATAAACGAACAACTCTGAAGATGAGATTTGAAGGTTTGCATGGTGGAAAGATACTAAGACAAGGTAAGTTTGCGGTAGCACCACGTGAATAAATCTCTTTTATGAGTATGTGTGGTTCTGAGTATGTGTGGTTCGGAGTCCCTCCGGTTCTTTTCAGAACCACACATACTCAGAAAAGAGATTTATTCACATGGTGCTACCGCAAACTTACCTTGTCTTAGAACAACTCTGAAATATACGAACAACTCAGAAATAAACGAACAACTCAAAAATAAACCATCAACGCAGAAATAAACAATCCACTCAGAATTAAACGATAAACTCAGAAATAAACGATCAATTCCAAAATACAGTAAACTCCGGCTAAACCGACAACGTATAAACCGTCATATCGCTTAAATCGGCCGTCTGACGAAAGTCCCGATTGTCTCTAATGCATTTACATTGACATTTTCGTTTCTAAGCCGGCCTTTGTAAGCCGCCATTTCGCCTATATCGGCGTGTTACTTTCAGTCCCATTTCCTCAAAACCACACAAATTCCTCTGTATAACCCAGCATCGTGCTCTGCGGTTTGCAAGAAGTGTCAAGTGAAAAGTCCCACACACTGCTAACTGACATCTGTTTGTGGCACGGCCCTTGATTGATGCGCGTGCGCGATCAAAAAGGGGTTTTCCACGATAGCACATCAATACCAGTACCCCCTCTCGACTGCACGCATGCGCTCTGTGCATTTTGGGGGTCCCCTTATTGTACCAGTACCATGCACAAATGTACGTGCACAATGTACATGTACACTACATGCACATGGTCGGCCATGGACGTACAGTATGCAAGCGATCTGTATATCGTACCACTGTTAACGCTTTCCGGCCGCGCCGTCCTTGCTTCATACGTACGTACGTACATGTACATGCATGACTTTCTGTGATCAATACCACAGCCTGTTTGTGATGATAAACACTGAGGATATATTTGCTGGAATCAACCATGGATGTAGAAATAAACCAGGGTAAATCAAGCCTTTGAATTTTAGCCATGAATCTTGTTTGCATGATCCAGATACAGATGCACATAGGCCCTAATTCAATCTATTTTTTCCGCTCCGTGATTCAATTTGTGTATTTGTGTAAGTCGGCAAAATGACGACTTGCAGCAGAAGCCGACATTCGCATAAGCCGTCATAAGTTCTCTGGTCCCGAGAGTGCCGCCTTAGCCGGAGTTTACTGTATATACAAACTCAAAAATAAACTCAAAAATAAACGAAGAACTCAGAAATAAACAAACAACATCCCCAGGGTGTTGAGCAGCAGTACGCGCCCACCATGTACCGTGCAGTACAGTGCTACAGACGACATAATGTTTACCGCGGCATCCAAGATGGCGGACACCTTGCATTGCTTCAAGCGATCACGCGATGAACATGTAGAATAAAAACGGAGGGTAAAATGTATTGTTTTTTCGTCGACGACCTCCGAAGCCCAAAAGAAGTCTTTGCAAAAGGTTACCCTGGTTACAGTTTGATTTTTATGATGGAAAACGTCAAATTTAATTGTAAACGTTTACAATATGGCATATCCTGTCATGTCTGTATGTCATGTGTACGGCCGGGTTTGGCAGCAACATGGCAGCTTGTTTCGGCGGATTCTTAATTTCGCTGCAACATGGCCACTGGATAGTCGTGTTCCCTAACGTGGCGCACTTCGAAGCTTACCTAACTCTCCTTGTGTAGTGTTGCCAAACCTCTTTGTTGACAAACCTCCAATTCATGCAGTAAAATACTAGTACTTGTACCTTATTAATGCTTGCTATTTAATCTGTTAACAATTTTGGTTTCATAAAATTTAATCCGAAATTCAAAAACGGTGGCGTCCGGAAATTGGGCACAAATTAGCGGAGTGTTCCCTAACATGGCGCCTTAATAAATCTGGGAACATTTAAGAATTTCTGTAAACTTGATAAATTCTGATAAATAATTATTATCTCTAGTTACATACCCAGCCAGATGTTTGTCAGAATTTTTTTTCATATTTTTCGGGGCACTTTCGAAGGGTTCACTTTGCACCTGAAAATAAAATCGGAAAATCACGCGAAAATAAAGTTTTTTTTCTAATTTTGTAACGGGTAAATAAAATCGCGATTTATGAACGGGAGTGTTTAGAACTTGATAAGATTTCACTTTCTATGAAATTTCAGTAAATGTTTTGCTCTAGCTAGGTACTACAGGCAAAAAATCAAAGTGCGCCACATTGGAGGCCGCGCTACGTTAGGGTACATCAACAATACTGGCGCGCTGGTGCTGTGGGCAGACCACGGACCACTAAATGGTCCGTGGTGCATGGTCCGAGGTGGAAAGATTCCCACATCTGGCCATCGCTATTTTTTTCCTTCAGTGACCTATCATGCATCAGAAAGTGATAATATGTCCTAACAAGTAAAATTTAGCTTGGGAAAATATTGAAGTATTTAGGAAACACTCATGACACTTGGAATAGAAATGTTCAGACCAATCTCATACGGTTTGTGCACAGGGATGGCCAGGGAGTCAGGTTGGCGTAGCGGTACTTTCCTCGCTTTCCACCGCTGTGACCCGGGTTCGAATCCCGCCTGGGCCAATATGTGGATTGGGTTTTCAGTCCCTGCCTGATTCCGTGGGTTTTCCCCAGAATATTCTTCTGGGCTTTTCCTCCCACCTCTAAAACTGTAACTTCTTCTCATTGTCTTCTCTCCACAGGTTTCTTCAGGCTTGCGAGCTACAGTGCCTAAAGGCGCTTTAGAGGAATCCTTGGTTTCATTACCAGAAATGATTAATAATAACAATAATAATAATAATTTGGGAATCTTCCCATCACTAATTGTTCCCTGCAGTGTTAACAGCCATCAGCTGGGGAACATATTGAAGTATTTACCGAGAAAACACTTTTATATTTTTTTTTAGACCATTTTCATAGGGTTTGTGCACATGGGCGTCGCGAGGGGGGGGGGGAGGCAAGGGGGAAGAGCCAAAAAACAAAAAAAGGAAGAAAAAACAAGAAATAAGAAATTTAAGAAAAAGAGGCACGGTCATATTTGTGTAAATTTAATGGGGTGGGGGGCCAAATGTTTTGGGAAAAATATGTTTTGCCCCCATTAGAAATAATCCTGGCGATGCCTATGTTTGTGCATAGGGTCACCGTGGTGACTGTCTTGGTGATTTCCAGGTATACAACTATTTCCGGATAGCTTTATGGTAGATAATTGCATTGTATTTTACTCTACACTGCCAATATCAGTCCCCTGATTACAACTTGATTCACACCTCTGTAGGCCAGGACTTAAATAGTTTGTGATGAGATTTTGGCATCTTTTCATGCTAAACCGTTTCATATATTTTGTCATTTGTCCCAACAGAGTGCAGGATATTATGAACGGTGGTCAAGCTGGCTACATCAATGATCCAGATGGAAAAGCAACAGAAACTCAACTAAAAGAAAGCAACTTTAGTCTTGTCTGATAAGTGCTGTGTTTCACAGCCCATGCCAAGTATGGACTGAAATTCTGGCTGAACTATCAGATCTTACATACAAGTATGTAGACAGCAGCTGGCTACTAGTAGCTGCGGCTCCCTGAATACCTTGTAAAATGGCAAATGCAGTGTTAAAGTTACAGAGATTTTTTATTATAAGACCCCCGAAAATCCACAAATACAGGGTGGTTAAAAAAAAGGACACCCACTTTTGACAGCAATTTTCACCTACTTAATGAACTTATTTAAACTATTTTTTCACATAGTAGTAAAGTATAGGCCGTTAACTATGCATGGTGAAAAAAGCTTAGTGAAAGTCGCACAAATAGTGATATTATGCTAATTTTAATACAAGTCACCAAAATCAGTCTTGTCCACGGATTCTATGTAAATTGGATGTTTTAGTAGTTCATAAAAATTAAAAAACATTCCCACCAAAATGTATTTTGCTCTGGTAACTTTTATTGAAGCTGTCCAATTATTCATGTCAGTGTTAAGATCATTTACTCAATGAGCTGTCGGCTTAAGTTCATTGTTGCATAATGTTAGATAACATATAACAATCAAATGTCATGCCCTTTCAAATAAAGCTCCGATAGCTGAGCTCAGTCAAGCGAAGGGAATGTATACCTCCGTGGACAAACAGGTTTCGCACATGAAATGTTCAAATTAGCATAGCTCAACGGCAAAATGTGCAAATGCAACGATTGTTTCGTCACATTTGCTTAAAGGCCATTACTTTAATAGCTATTCATAAATACCTCAGACAGTATAGCTATTCCTATTGGTCGAGAGCCCGTCATGTGGCCGGTCTTAAACGGATGATAAAGACATGGCTAGCTGGTCTTAAACACTTTTCCAGTGTCACAATAAAATGTGGACTCCTAAAAATCCAGTGCCTCTTACCGTTTCTTTGGTTGAACATTCACAATCCTCACGTAGGCATGCGCAACACTACCAGCGAGTCAGAATTTTATAGTTCTCAATTAAAAACGCAATGCCCAAGGTGCGTTCTGCGCGACATCGCGCAGAACATGCTACGTGCGCGTCAATCTCTATAAAAGGGTTGTTTACATCTTACTCGCCAGCTGAACACTCCATTATTTTGCTGGAGGGATGTTTCAAAAAGCATGAAGTGAACTTGTTGAACAAATTCGGGATTTTCGGAACGAATTATTTGATTTTTTTTACCGAAAAGGTATTTATGAATGGGAATAAATATGTGCTCGGTCGGTATTTATCACTCTGTTTAAGACTGCTTAGAGTCTGGGTGCTGATAATTACCCTCGCCTCCGGCTCGGGTAATTATCAGCACCCAGACTCTAAGCAGTCTTAAACAGAGTGATAAAAACCTCCCGAGCACACATTTATTCCCTTACTAAACGACAGTTAAAAATAATTTTTAAAAATAGGTGAAAATTGCTGTCAAATGTGGGTGTCCTTTTTTTTGAACCAGGGGACCCTGTACATGTATGAGAGAAAGTTCACTCGCAACCACTGATGAGTATCCATGCAGAGGATTCAATTAGTTTGGAACTTGCTGCAACCCCTGTCCAGGTGGTTGTCATTGAGAATTCTGAGTGTTCGATGACTTATTGAGGTGAAAAGTCTGTCAAGGTTGAGAGAGGTGACACTAAAGGAAGTGATTCTAGCCAAAAAGGACTGCAACTTTCCTCTGAAACTGAAGGAATCAAAACCCATGCTGAAGGAGAAATCATGAATAGTTTTACCAAGTGCAGATAGAGATGGCAGTTGTAGGTGTGCCTTGTTGTGACCTTCGAATTTTTACCAATGCCACAGCGATGTGCTCATAGTACATGTTTCATTCATTGAGGACAAAATCCTCCAATTTCATAAAGGTCAGTGTTTTACCATATAGCCCAGGGTTTGGAGATAAAAAGTTAAGGTTGCAACTTTTATCAAGACACCTTGCACAAATTTTATGTTGCAAAACTAGTTAATTGGTCTTGCCATAAATGTGATTGCTCTAGTTCAAAGAGTAAAAGTGCATGTACATGTACATGTTATTAAAATTATACTTTAGACATTAAAATTTTGGTCAACAAATTGCAGACTTTTTAGTCATCTTTAAAAAGCTATACTTTGCAATGAATAGTCAAGTGCAATTTTAAGTGAAATGTATATGCACCTAAGGACAGTTCAAATACATTTTTCTACTAGGCAATTTGTTTTTGTTCTACTGAGCTAAAAATGTCATTAAGAATAGGAGCAACTTAACATGTATCTGTACAAGGATTGAATGTATCTCATCAAGTTTGATTTGGAAACCAACTTCAGAGACTGAATGTTAACTGTTAATTATACGGCGGTCCACATTTTGGAAAGAATTCCATATATGGACGTCACTTGAGACCCTGTATACAACTTTGAGACTGAGCATTTCTGTTATCTCACTAAATGCTTCAATGTTTTCCCTGCTATATTTGACTTTGTACGACATGTTATCGCTTTCTGGTGGCTGGTAGGTCATTGCAAGGAAAAATTATTGAAGTCCGTATGTGGAATTCTTTCCCACATGTTCTTGTTCTGTTTAGTACAAGGATTTGTTAAACAGCATTTTAAGGTTTCCTTCCAATCTTGAGCTTTAATTTATTGCATTGTACTAGGCTCGGGCAAGCATTATTTGTGTGTAACTTAATGAAACTGCCTAAAAGAAGTACAAACCACAGTTCACAAGTTAATTATTAAACCACTGCTTTAATATCTCATCCAAAAACAAATCATATTGTAATGTTAAATTTGCAGTTATATTAATATCACTTGTGTTGTAAACATATTCTTGAGAAGTATACAATTGTGCTTTTCAAAATATCATGTACATGTATGTACATGTATACAAGTTAACTATGCTCAACCTGTAACAGCATTTCATGAGATTACACAAACATTTGAAGAAAATGAACTAAGGCCAAAAAAAAAAAGTCTCCGGTTTCTGGTATGGAGCTTGCCCCAAAAGTGGTGCGGCGACGCGGCTTTTTTTGTTTTTTTACCTTTTTTTTTTTTTTTTTTGGCTTCAAATGTCGGCTGATGACTGCAAATGGTGCCCGACTAAACTTAGTGCAAATATATGGGAGTTCAGAGAGGCCACATAAATCTTATTCTCGATCATAACCCCTTCTAAAAACACGTTAAAATTGTGCAGCAGCAGAATTCCAGTCAAACCAGTGAGTTTGGCGGTTTTGAAACATCATCTTGTATTGAAAAAAAAACTTTTTCATTTTGCCGACGCGCATGGCTACGGCGACGCGCGCTCATACCAGAAACCGGAGACTTTTTTTTTTGGCCTAAAGGTGCACTATTCTTAATTTTGTGCAAACTATGTGGCATATGTGTGAACCTTGGTAACTGTTATTCTAGAGTTCTGATGGTCCCCATGAATATCCTGATATCTGTTTGACAAAGGTGGGGGCAGGGGTGGGGTGGTGTGTGTGTGGGGGGAGGCTGGAGGCACTGGAGGATGGGACATTTGGTGAATAAAATGGGTGGGGGATGAGGGGGGGGGGGAGTGTGAAGTTTAAACTTGTAATTGGCCCCTAACACAACTCTCTGTAAAGTTTACATGAATCTGCCAAAGATTAAAGACGACAATGCTGTACTGCAGATCCAGAAACTTTACTGTGAAGTACAACTTCTCCTGATACAGTTTTGTAGTGGTACATGATGTCAGGCACAGATTGACTACAATAAATTAGAAAATAAAATGTATGTGTTTGTTACAAGAAAATACCCAATGTTTGTGTAACCTTATTCTAACAGAATTAGCTCATGACATATCACTTACATGTTCTAAACACATGCACACACATGTCCAAAGCAATGTTTATGTATTTACATACACATGTAGGCCCCTACAATGTACATGGAGTGAGTGTATCAACTACAATGTACATGGAGTGAGTGGATCAACTACAATGTACATGGAGTGAGTGGATCAACTACATGTATGACCTAAATCCAGTGTCAGTCCAACAATTTGCATTTATACTAGCTACTCCACATTTAAAGAATACTGATGTCTAAATGCAAGAAGGGTTTATGTACACCCTGTACAAATCTTGACCTGCAGTACATGTGCTTTTAACATGTTCCACAATAACGTTACTATGCAACCAACAAATGCATTGAAAATACAACTTTTAGGCTTATAAAACGGTACCAAATATCACACTAATCACTAAATAATTTAGAGAAATTGTTTAACAGTAAACTGTTGTACCAATCATTTAATAAACCTCAGCTGGATTATTGCTTTGGGTGAAGAATTTAACACAAGTTGCAAACTCTAAAACGCTAAAGCCATATTGCTATGGAGCGCTTGGTTACCGTCTTTCTGGTACAGCACCCTCACTAGGCAAAAAGAAGAAATCTGAGTTTGGCCGCTACATTACATGTACAGTCGACTCCTGTTATAGTGAAATCCACGGGACCGGTCAAAATGTTTGTTGTATCTGAATTTCGTAATATCATGTACGAAACGAAAATAAAATAAACATTACGAAGATCTGACGTTTTAATGCTTGATCATCGATGGGGAAGGAGTCAACAGCGGATGACCTGGATCACTTCGATGTTCAAAGTAAGTAATCTCTCCAGCACAAATTGTGTCATGGAGAGACATTTAAATTGTATTGTCCTTTCGTCTTGCAGATTTCAATGTGACAATGTGATAAGCGTTTTCAAGCACATGGCCGAGAGACCTTTGTCAGTTACGTTCCAGATTTTCCGGTCCGTCCGTGATCTGAGTAGATTTTACAAATTGGTAGAGCGCCCTCATAAGTCGGCATCCTAATGAGTGATGATGTCATAATCTTACATTGTGATTGGATATTAACGTCTGACGATTTTAATGTCATGCAAGCGGACGAGCTCATTGGCGTGAACAAGTTCATTTACCCATAACTTTGCATATGTATGCATAATATCCAGCGTTGATGGTGATCAGTTTCTTATTGTCCCAGCTGGTTCCTTTTTACCCTAACTCCCTAGGGGGTGTGCAAAATCGTATTGAATGTGGAGGATTCAGGACTGTTAGGGCTATAGTTACGGATTAGACTTAGAGTGACAATGAAGACTAAAGTACATGTACATGTAGGCTACACAGACAAAAAACTAGGCCTACTTCATTTAGTGAGGGCCGAATATTGTAGCATAGCAGCGCACTTTGAACACTTTGTAGGTTAGGGGTATCTTCTTTCCAAGATAATGTCACTGTTTTCCCATTTACCGTTGAACGGTCGCACTCGCTACTGCAACTTACTCAACCAGCTGATGAGGCTGCATTTGGTCTGCTCCCATGAGAAAATGAGGCATATTAAAGTTGTAGTTTCCGCTTCATGGTTGCTTTTCGGCAGGATCTTGTTTCATCACAGGCTTTGCTTCCATGTTGCTAGAATCGTCCTGAAAACAAATTTTGAGAGTTACAAATTAATCATCATGTTGACATCCTGTTCTGATTACTACCATTACCCTTGTACCCTGTGCAACCAGTGGAACCAAAGAGAACTGATATAAACTGCTGATTTTGTTTAAGTAAATCCAATTCATTTTTTTTTTCTTCATTTGCTCTGCTTTCCTGCTTTCAAACACACAATGCATGATATTTTCTGTGGGTCACCAAAATAATGCAATGTGCACACAGCAGTTCACTGTTTATTTGGGGTTCACTGAGTATTTCAGGCTAAACATAGGGTATAGAAACAGTTAACTAACCATGTCAATGGCTTTTAGTATTTGAGAAGCAGTTCGACTGGTGGCAGAGCAATCGACATATAGCATCAAGATCAACCGATTGCACTCAACATTAATACTAGTAGAACTAGGAGGCTAGGTACGAAAGCCCATTAGCGCCACTGCAAGTATATATGTTACAGATTATGTAATTCGTTATTACGGATTATTAATTCGTTATTACGGATTATTAATTCGTTATTACGGATTATTAATTCGTTATTACGGATTATTTAATTCGTTATTACGGATTATTAATTCGTTATTACGGATTACTAATTCGTTATTACGGATTACTAATTCGTTATTACGGATTATTAATTCGTTATTACGGATTATTAATGCGTTATTACGGATTATATAATTCGTTATTACGGATTATTAATTCGTTATTACGAATTAAGTCTGATGTTCTCACACGTGGAGAGCACGTGACCAGGGGCCTATGTATATAACGCCGCTAGGCGGCGCTATCTTTGCATACAACGTTTGCACTCCTGTGCCATACTTGCCGAGTAATGACTCAGAACGTATGAGTAATTCGTAATAACGAATTAGTAATCCGTAATAACGAATTAATAATCCGTAATAACGAATTAATAATCCGTAATAACGAATTAAATAATCCGTTATAACGAATTAGTAATCCATAATAACGAATTAAATAATCCGTAATAACGAATTAATAATCCGTTATAACGAATTAGTAATCCGTAATAACGAACTAATAATCCGTAATAACGAATTAAATAATCCGCAACATATATACTTGCAGTGGCGCTAATGGGCTTTCGTAGCTAGGGGCCTTTCCCGTTTGTAAAAATTTTTACATAAAGATACTAAAAAAAATTCAACTTGAACTGAAAAATAATGGGTAAAAAGTCTATTTTATCAGAATTATGAATAAAACTTTAGTGTCACGGAAGTCATTTGATCTTTACAGTGGCAAAATGCTCAAAAAAATAAACAAGACATATGGGCCATGCCCGTCCGGGGAAAGAATTCCATAGATGGACGTCACTTGACACCCTGTGTACAAACCCTATGAGTATGAGACTGGTCTGAAAAATTATGTGTTTTCTCACTAAATATTTCAATATTTTCCCTGCTAAAAATATCACTTTTTAGGACATGTTAATACCGCTTTCAATTCTGATGGCTACTAGTATTAAGTCATTGCAGGGAAAAACTAGTGGCGTATGTATATGAATTCTTTCCAGTCTGACCACCGTGGTCATGGCGCAGTGCCACGCCACGCCATCCCAGCCCAATACATGTCATGATGTGGCCAAACCCGGCCGGTATTGGCATACCATTCGTACACATGACGTAAAGACTAGACATGACAGAATGTGATGGTAAACGTTTACAAAGTCAACGTTTTTTATCATAAAAATTAAACTGCAACCCAGGCTTACCTTTCGCATAGACTTCTTTCTGGCTTCGGAGGTCGTTGACGAAAAATCACTACATTTTGCCCCCCGTTTTTTCTACGTGTTCATCGCGTGAAGCGATGCAAGGTGTCTGCCATTTTGGATGCCGTGATAAACATTATGTCGTCTTCACTACTGTACTGTACGGTACATGGTGGGCGCATACTGCTGCTCGCAACCCTGGGCATGTTGTTCGTTTATTTCTGAGTTCTTTGTTTATTTCTGAGTTATGAAGCCCGGGAGGCGACAGGGTGGAAATTTTTTTTTTTTTGTAATTGGCTAATTCGTTCCCACAAATTGCTAACTCGTTCCTATGAATTACAAATTTGTTTGCACGAAATGCTAACTCGTTTGCACGAATTGCTATTTCGTTCGCACGAATTGCTATTTCGTTTGCATGAATTGGCTAATTTGTGAGAACAAATTGCTATTTCGTACGATTTCCTAATTTGTGGGAACGAGTTGGTAATTCATGGGAAAGAATTAGCAATTCGTGGGAACAAATTAGCAATTCGTGCGATTGAATGAGTAATTCGCGAGAACGAATCAGCAAATTACAAAAAAAAAATTCTGGCCTGTCCCTTCCCGGGCTTCACACTGAGTTGTTCGTTTATTTCTGAGTTTGTATATATTTCCGAGTTGATCGTATATTTCTGAGTTGATCGTTTATTTCTGAGTTAATAGTTTTATTATGAGTTGTTCGTCTATTTCTGAATTGGTCGTTTATATCTGAGTAGATTATTTATTTCTGAGTTGTTCGTTTAATTTTGAGTTGTTCGTTTATTTCTAAATTGTTCTTTATTTCTGAGTAGATTGTTTATTTCTACTGTACGGTTCATGGTTTATTTTTGAGTTGATCGTTATTTCTAAGTTGATCGTTTATTTATGAGTTGTTCATTCATTTCTGAGTTGTTCGTTTATTTCTGTGTATTTTCGTTTAATTCTGTGGTTTTGTTTTATTTTTGTTTTTGTCTTTTTTGCCCTAATGGCCGCCCATAGTACTGTGGTGTCACAGCATGATGAAGGGAGTTCGATCTCAAACTAAATTAGGATGAGTGTGTGAATTGGAAGCTGTCCAGGTGAAGTACACAGAATCACCAGTTCAGTTCAATTTCAGCGATTAATAGAGAATTTATTCAATCATCAGCAGAATTAAGTTAATCAGGCATACATCAGCAAATCAGAGTAGAAATCAGCAGAATAACAATGAGTGAATCAGCTGCACTTAATTGACAGCTGTTGATCCCAAGAATTACTTCCCCAGTATGAGCTGTATGATGTGGGGATCCCGGTCATGATGTAAAGAAAGATCCTCAAAGACAAAAGATCCAGTTTCATAAAAAAGATGGGTACAGGAAATAAGGATGCTGTACTAAAAGATCATCATCAGCTCAGGAAAAGATCAAGCTGAAAAAGATCATCAGGAAAAGATCCCCAGGTCTCAGTAGACCGCACCTACATACTGCCTATGGGAAAAAAGACACGTCAACACTGCAGTCAAAATACATGGTGGCTGTGTACACACAATGGCGGTCACACACACACACCGCAACTTCCTACGCTGCTGTGCATATACATGTAAGTACAACGTGTGTGTGTGTGGGAATATGCACGATTGTAGCTATGACGAAGACACTGCAAAATTGGAAAGTTTGTGAGTGAAAGTGTCGCAAAAACACAGGTTTCCCACTAAGTTATAATAAAAAGGACACTCACCACAGATTCTAGAGGCGCCCACGTTCCCACTCAGCGCATGATTGTGCTTACCAAAAGCAAAGAGAAGGTGAAATTTCCGGAGGAATTCTCTGGCTCAAAATTAGATGACTGCCGGATAGGGCTTTCAGCACATTTATGGTCCAAAACCAGAAGGTCATAAGAATAAGCCTGTTCGATTTGACGATATTTTACGATAATTCGATTATGTTTCCATATCGGAAATCATATTGATCTCTTACAAAAACAAAATCGGAATATCATGAAATACAATATGCCAAAAAATATTGCAATATCCTTTTGTAGTACCGCTTCTGTAACCATTGAAGTAACCACTGGAGTGAAAAAAGTGCCAGTAAAGGGCTCCCATGAAAAACCGCAAATTCACTCTTACCGTTAGGTTTTTAGGGGCGGTACCAACTGACTAACGTACGTGTATTGGATTCTGTGTGTCCCATGCGTAAACAAGCAACACAATCCTGACGGTCTTTTAAACCAGATTGTACTGAATTTCGCCCCACTGACCACGTTGTAGACCATTACACCTTGGAGGAATAAATTGTTATTCCTCCATGGTTACACAAAGGGAAAACATAATCACATGCGTCTTCATGGTTACGTCTTTCCATTGAGCTATGCCTCTAATGAATTGAGATCTTTCCATTTGTCGGGGGGGGGGGGGGATCCTGGTAGCCAAATGGAAATAAAGTCTCTGACATTTCATAAAGAAGTTACGGTGCCTATTTCTGTTTTGACAGAAATGTTTCATATGGAACACTGTTTATTCTTTAAATGTGACCTCAGTTCCATCACATTTGTGGCATTGTATGCTGCCCCAGGTTGTACGTAGTCCACCCGAATGTAAATGGAGTCCACTTCATGCATTATGCATGACGTGTGCACGTGTACTGTGTCGCGGTCAAGTGGCTTGCATATTTCTCATCTTGGGAAATTCCCATGAACTTATACGTGTTGAATGGCCGTATTATTCTTTGATGATTGGCATGACTCCATCACGTAATGTTTTAGGTGCAGGTATATTTCTCATGTTGAGAAATTCCCTTCTACATAGCACAAGGTTTATATTTATTTATTGGATCACAGTTTTAGTGACTATAGTAACTGAAACAATCCTGTTATCACAGGGAATTATTCTTTGGTTCTGATCGCCGCTGCTTATGGCTCCAGTATGTGTTTTATGTTTCGTGCGTGCGACAACCAGTGATGTAAAATGGCTTCCAAATGCCCGTTGCACTGTGCATTGCATGCTACCGGTACCATCGTTCTTTCCCCGTGAGATCCATTTCTATTTGCACATTTATTAAACATTTTAAGGTAAATTTTTACGATTTTTGAATGTGCGTTTTTTACTTAGACAAATGAAATAGACGATTTTGTTCAGGACATAATTATTTGGACCATCGGGACTACCTTGATGCATTGGCGACTTCGGTCGTATTTCTTTTAATTATTCCATTGTTCCATCATGGTTCCATGAATGGAAAAATTACGTCATCACGATAATATCACAATATCCGATATTTTTTCATGATATTGCGATTTAAAAAATAAATGAATATTAAACAGGCTAACATAACAATGGCTGAAAATCCCCCCCCCCCCCCACAGTAGTGTGGTTGGGGTCTACGAGCGAATACTTACCTGTAGAGCGAATACTACATATGCATTGTTCCCTATGCCGGCAAGCAATTTGCTAAGAGTTTTACACAATAGCGCCCTCACGTGTCCTACCCACGACGCCCTGTGACATGCACATTACGTTAGCGTCCTCTTTTTCTCAAGCGTTACTTGCAGAAGCACTCAAGGAATCGAGTAAAGTGGGGAAGGAGGGAGGGGTGCTCTACAGGTAAGTATTCGCTCGTAGACCCCAACCACACTACTGTGGGGGGGGGGGGGAGTCTACATCACTCTACTTACCTGTAGAGCGAATACTACATATGCATAGACTCGCACCGAATAAGGCGGTGGGTATACGCGAATTACCGTATGTCTACAGGGGTGTAAGACATGAGGCGTGTCCAAAGGCAAACAACACCAAACCAAAAAACCTACACCCCAGACGCTCTAGGCTTCACCTCGTAAGGGGAACCCAAAGAGCTCGTGCGCAAAAAGTCAGGGGGGTGTAACCATTATGGGAATGAACACATGATAGGTACACCTAATTAAACTTAATGCCCATAAAAATATATACATGTATATTTATATGCTCACCCGTTAGTGCTTCCGTGAGGCTCGACTGGCCGCCAGCAGCACTTCTCTTCCAGCCTTGCCATCTGCCTGGAGGACATCCTTCAGGTAGCATTCGGAGAACGTGTTAGGGTTCTTCCAGCAGGCTGCCTTGACGATGTCACCTAGGGGGACACCCTTAAAAAAAGGCCCACGAGATGGACACTCCCCTGACCTCATGCGCTTGAATGGGTCCCTGGGTCGCTGGCCAGCCGCCCGGTACGGATAGCTGTCACGATCCAGCGAGTGATTGTATCGCGGGACGCCGGCCCATGGGGTGGGGTCGTCATGATGAACAATTTGTCGTGTCCTTTACGAAGTGACTTCGTACGGTTGACATACCACTTAAGTGCTCGAACTGGGCACCAAAGTTTGTCGTTTGTCTCGTTTGAAAAAGACTTGATGTCCGGGACAAAGATGTCCGGGGGCGTAAAGGTCTCCGACTGGTTCTTTGTGAGAAAACCGGCCGTAGGGATCAGGCGGACACCGCCCGTTCCCCACCGGATGTGTCCTGTCTGCATCGATAACGAGTGTAGTTCGCTACGTCATCGGGACGTAGCGACAGCCAATAAAAAAGCTACTTTGATGGAGAGTTGTAACAAAGTTGAGCAATTCATTGGTTCAAAGGGAGCCTTCGCCAGTGTAGATAATACACTGAAGGGGTCCCAAGATGGGATTAATGTGTGTACTGGGGGACGAGTATTAAACATCCCCTTGATCAGTTGGCTAATTGCAGGGTTGCCGGAAACGGAGGAACCGTCCGAAAATCCCTGATGGATCGCGGCAACGGCCGATCGATAATTTGTGACCGTGGCCGTCGTGAGCCCACTGTTAAAAAGGTATAGGAGGAAATCCCCCACTTCCCCTACAGAAGTATTGGGGGGATGAATGGATTGCCGTCTACACCATTTAAAGAAATGGCGTAGTCGGCTATCGTACACCTTTCTGGTTGAGGCTCTACGGGACTGGGCTGCAATTGTTGCAGCTCGTCGCGAAAGGCCTGCTGAGCAGAGGGATCGCATGACAATACCCAGCACGTCATGTGAAGATCCCCCGGAGCTTGGTGACTGATTCCTGAGCTGGGCTGATAAAGGAGATCGGCCCTCCTCGGTAGAATTACCGGGCGGTGAACCAAGAGTCGGACGAGCCGAGGAAACACGGCTGGTGGGGCCAGAAGGGGGCTATGAGGAGAATTCGGCAATCCTCCTGCTCGATCTTGGTCAGCACTCGAGAAACGAGGGAGATGGGTGGGAAGGCGTAGGCCAGTAGGACGCCCCACCGCACCGACAGTGCATCGGTCTGCCACGCGTTGGGATCTGGGCCCCTCGCGCAGTAGATCGGTAGCTGATTGTTCATTCGCGACGCGAATAGGTCCACATGCGGCCGGTCGATTAGTCGGAAGATCGATTGAGCCACCTGTGGGCGCAGTGACCACTCTGTCGAGGCGATCCAGCCTCTGGAGAGAGCGTCGGCTGTGAAGTTCTCTTCGCCCGGGATGTGGACTGCCGACAGTGCTATCCCGTGATGTATGCACCAGAGGGTGAGATCCCACGTTAGTGCACACAGATGGCCTGACCGAGTGCCACCCTGGTGATTGATGTATGCCACCACTGTGGCGTTGTCGCATCGTACCAGGACTGCTTGCCCTCTGACGTCCGACTGGAAATGTTTTAGTGCGTTGGTGACTGCCAGCATTTTCAGGACGTTGATGTGGGATGATTGATGTGCGGGGCCCCATACGCCTGCGACCTGTCGCGGGTGGAGGGTAGCCCCCCAGCCGTACCCAGACGCGTCAGTTGTGATAAGTACCGACGGGCGGGGCGGGCGGAAAACGCAGCCCTGCGTTATATTGGCCTCGACTAGCCACCAACGAAGGTGGGGGACTAGCCAAGACGTAGTGGGCACCGGATGGTCGATCGGGTGCCAGCGGGGTCTGTAGAAAGAAAGCAGGTGAAGTTGAATTGGCCTCATCCTCAGCCTGCAAAAATCCACTAAGTCCACCAGACTGGGCATAAGGCCCAACAGCCTGAGCCAGGCTCGGGCCGGGGCCACTACCGTCGGGAGGAAGAGGGACACGCACTGCCGAAGGTTCAGCAGGCGGTCCTCCGATGGACAGGCCAGTCCCCTGCGAAGATCGAGGGATGCACCTAGAAAGGTGGGAACCTGAGAGGGGACTGGATGGGATTTCTTGGTATTGATGAGAAATCCCAGGTCGGAAGCAAGGTGCCACGTGAGTTGGAGCGCCGCTTCCGTCTCCCCCCGAGAACGACCCCCTATTAGCCAATCGTCGAGGTACATGAATATCATGATCCCTTGTCGCCGCAGTGCTGCCCCAATCGTCTTCACGATCCGGGTGAACACCCGTGGAGAAGTGGACAGCCCGAACGGGAGCACCACAAATTCGTACAGTATATCTTTGTAATGGAAACGTAGGAATTTGCGGTGCTCCGGCCTGATCGGTACGTGAAAGTACGCGTCTTTCAAGTCTATACTGGCCGCCCACGCGGGCGTGATGATCGATTCGAGAATGGTCCGTAACGTTTCCATGCGGAAACGTTTCGGACGTATGAACTTGTTGAGGGGTTTTAAGTTCAATATTGGACGCCACACGCCGGTCTCCTTCTTGGGGGCCAAGAAGAAGGTTGACATGAAACCTGCCCGGTTCCCTTGGGGGACAACACGAACTGCTCTCTTTAGAAGGAGGGCGTCGTTCTCCTCCTCGAGGGAGCGGCGTTTTGCTGTGTCGGGCGGTACGGGCGTTGTCTGAATAAGCATGTCCGATGGGGGGGTTCTCGTAAACTCGAGCGCGTAACCACTGCTGATCGTTTCGAGGACCCACCGGTCGGAAGTTACCTGCACCCAGGACCCCACGAACTCCTGAAGGCGGCCTCCCACGGATCCAGCATAAGTCACTTGCGCCACGCCCCGTTGTACCGGGGAGTGGGCGCACGGAAACTGCGTCCCGACTGGGGACGCTGTTTTCCGGTATGTGGTTGTGAATAACGCGGGCCAACCGTCTTATCGGCGCGCCCACGAAATCCACCACGGGCCGCCCTGACCGGGGGGCGGCGTCGGGAATGACAAAAGAAGGTTGTTTCTTTGTCTTGTCCGCAATTTTCAGCTTGGCCGGTTTCTTGAGATTAATTTTCTCAGTGGCTTTGAGGCGCTTTGCTTCGGCCTCCATGGCCTCCTGGAACTTACCAGAAAATAAGTCCGGGCCTGAAAGCGGAAGTTCGTCGAAACGCTTACATGCTCCTGGTGACGGGAGGAAAAGCGCATCTAGCACATTGGCGTGGCGTGACGATGTTGCTAAGGTCGACACTCTAGCAAACTGGTCGAGAGTGGAGCACAGGCCGCGATCGAGGCAATGGAGAGCAGCCACCATCATGTCGGCTGGTATCACCGAATCTTCTTCATATCCCAGTGCCAGGTACTCTGATAGGAGAAGAAGAAAGGACGTCGCACGCATACCCATGCGTGCCGCCGAGTCCATTCTACGGGTGACATCCTCCAGTTTTCCACGGGTCTTGTCCGTAAAAGGAACTTTGGATGAAGCTGTCCCTCGGTCAGCGGCGAGTTTGTCGATGGCCGAGTCCGGCAGGACTGGAGTTGAGAAATATTTCTCAAAATCCCCTGGGGGAAAATGATAATACGAGTCTACGCGCTTAGCGTAGGCACTCCATGTCTTTGCGTGCATTATCCCGTCGATGTGGTCAACGCACACGCGGTCCAGGGGCATTGTGGGAAACGCCCGGACCGGTTCTGTCGTCGGCCCGATCTCTTCTTGAATGACTGACGCTCAGGAGGAGGAGGAGGTTCGGTCCCAGCAGGAAGATTCAGAACTCTGATCATATCCCGTTGGACCAAGCGGAGTTCGGTCTCAGCCACCGATAGGCGTTGCATGGTGCGGGTCAGTTCGCTCTCGTCCGCCGAATTGTCAGAGTCTGGGGGGCGAGTTGTCACCGGGGAATGGGAACCAGGCCTCGGGGGCGAAGCAGCGCCGTCACGGTGTCCAGGTATCGAGCCCCGCTCGGACTCTAGTGACACCGATGGGTGTAAACTAATACTGGGCGGGGACGCCGGTGCACGTCCCTCCGTGCACGGCATTGTCCGCTGGTTTGTAGTCACCCCACTACGGCCGTGATGACTGGCGTGTGGGGGCTGTCATTTTGGAGGGGACTCCGGCACACGGCTAACCGTGTGCGGTATGTCCCTTTGGCCCGGAGTCGGCTAACTGTGACCGTAATCTCCCTGTCGGCCCGACAATGAGGCCGCGAGGGAGTGAAAAGCCTCCAAAAAATCATCGCGTGAAATCGGGTCGCCACCCTTGTGGCGTTTCCCACGGTGTGATCGACCAGATGACTCACTAGAACTCGTCGAAGAACGGCGAGAACGGCGGTTCTTTTTCGATTTTTTCTTTTTTGAAGAACGACTCCGAGTAGTTGCCGAGGATTGCGGGGACACGGAGATGCCCAAACAACAAATAAAATCCGAATAAAATCTGATGTAGAGGCCCTCTGAACGTAGCGTTAACGCTCTGGGGGAATCCCAGGGATTCGGCTCTATGCTATCAATAGCCCGGGCGGCCGACAGCGCCCCCACGCCGGTAACATAGGCGGGTGCTGTACGGTTGATTAGACGGCCATATAACAGCCCATCCCCAGGCATCGTGGTAATCACGGGGCTGGGTGGGCCTGGGTGCACTGAGCCATGGAGGAGTACTTCCTCCGGCTGTGTGTGCCCCGTAGACGGGCCAGGGACAGGCACGGTGCGCCCCGTAGCGGGGCCACCTTTTGCCGTACGTCTCTTTTTGGGTACTGCCCCGGCATCAGACAATTTCCTTGTCTTGCCGGTGCGTTTCCCCTTCAGTTGGGCGGACCCGTGAATATTGACCGAAGACGGTGGGGTTGTACGGCCCCCCGCTTGGTCAACGGGTCCGTCAGCTCCGACAGCCAGCAGTGGCTGAAGGGGCTGACTAGGGGACTGCTGCCGCGGTGACGTACCATCACCGGTGCAGTCCCCCGAGAACTCGGGCTTGTCTGGTGGGATGTACGTCCCTCCATTATCGACACACCCAGTCCTCCCCAACTTCCTAGATTTACTCATTTCTTACTTCACTTCACTCAGAATAACTCACTATAATAACTCTACAATAAACACTTTCTCTTTATTTCTTCGAAATAGCTTTCTCCAAGCAAAAGAGGTACAAATAAAATAGTGAAATTTAGGTCGATTGAAATTCCACGTTATACCTCGCCTGCGGCTAAGAGAAAAAGAGGACGCTAACGTAGTGCGCATGTCACAGGGCGTCGTGGGTAGGACACGTGAGGGCGCTATTGTGTAAAACTCTTAGCAAATTGCCTGCCGGCATAGGGAACAATGCATATGTAGTATTCGCTCTACAGGTAAGTAGAGTGATGTAGACCTAATGAACAGGGCCCAAAGTACAAGCATCTTACCTCACATCAGCTATTGCATCAGAAACATCAGGCGAAAAAGTTACTGGTGCACCTTGAGAACTCACTGCAGCCATTTTTGTAGTTGTAATTGATTTGCCAGCAATTCTACCTGAAGTATTCTGCAATTGTGTTTGTGTAAAACCTCTTTCCTGTCTACCCTCTATGTCACTTGTTTCCATAACTTTGGATATGGTTCCTGCTGCTTCTTCCAGCTATAAAAAGAAAGGAGAAAATAAAACTTTTAACTGCATGAATATACCGTATGTATTTCAGGCAGAAATATGATTTTGTTTCTGTTTGTGAAAATGTTATTTAAATGCCTACGTACAAGAAAAAAAACAAAACAAGCAAAACAATTGACGGAGGAGAAAATAATTTGTGACAAACTTTTTGAAAGATGGTTCTGAAACTTTTCTCATTTTTTAAAATGGATTTTATGATAACAATTTCAAATGGTCAGGAGTTGCATACCGTTTTCAGTTGCTGCGAAAATTCCTACGATGATATGAAACCTGATTCTCATAATCAAATTGAGTGTTACGTCAGACATGTCAGAGAAAAAAAAATAGCGACAGACAGGCCATGTGGACAACGTGCGCGGTGCCGGCTGCCTTTGTATTTCACAAATAAATACCTCACTTTGTGATATTTAATATACCATGAACCTGTTAGTGAGACATAAGGTAAAAGGAATAACATGTACAGGAAGTATTCGTTTCAAATTCATATCGAAGAGAAATAACTGTTAACCTTTCTGTTCATGGGTGCCACGTGCGGAGAAGTGCGGTTAGCAATGATCACACATGCATGCGAATGTCTGTCCACTCATCTATGGCACTTCTAGCACTTATTGTCTGTAGCAAATTTTTTTAATCCCACGCGTTAATCAACACACATTAATGCATATAACACGCGTGGGTTCCAATTAATTTTAAACTGTATTGTATGGATTTTCCTCAAAAACTAGGAATTTCCAAGGTATACTTATCCGTCGCAAATTAAACTTTTTTATGTAAGGGATATTGGGCCGGAATTTCAAACTGGAAAAGTAATTCTGGTTAAATTAGTAGCATTTAAAAAAAAAAGAGCTTTTTGGTGCTCTGTCTCCACAACCATACAAATTTGAATATGTGTGAAATTTCAATTCAAACAGACTGGCCAACAGATTTGACACTTTCAATAGCATGGCTTACCTTTTGAAGCATCTTTTCTTCAGTGATATCAGAAGTTGAGTCTGCTTCGAGTACCACATGATAAGGTGCCAATTGACTTGCCACAGAATTATATATGACCCCATAACGTCCTCTCTTTGAAAAGGGCACTTCTGTTCCAATCCTGTAATTTGAAAAGTTAATGATGGATAAGTCAACACATTGATAATTGTAAAATGTTTATAAACATGAGGATGAACATCAGCAAGGGGCTTCTAGAAACTGAACATATTGTAGTCTACCGGCATAAATCATGCCAAGTGGAGACTCTCTTCAGTTTCTTATGTAAATCTGGTTCTGAGCACAGTATTTCCAGTATTTAAAAATTTTGAATTTCAATTTCAATTTCAATTTAATTTATTGGTCCTTCTAGGAAATTTGTCTTGTCACATGCAATACATAAATAGATAATTCATTAATATAATCCAGAAAATTTAAATAAGCAAATTACTAAAATAATACTTACTATTACTATGAAAATAAATATTTAAGCATATCAGTCAAAATGACAGATCCTGAAAAACAGTATGAAAATGAAAACCCGACTGTGTTGGAGATTGGAATAATGATAAGATACGTGTAGTTAAAGATGTTTGTTGCATCAGTGCTGATCACTGAGGAGACGTATGGAAAATGGTACAAATGAATTGAGATACTGGTTTGTTCTTGCCCTTACCGACTGAAATCTCCTACCACTACTAAGTATTTTGAAGTACATGTATGTGTTGAGGGGATGCGCACCATTTTCCACCACACTTAGAGCCTTAGTTAGTACCCTCTCCCTGCAGACTTCATCCAAATTTATTCCCATTCCCACAATCTTTGATGCTTGTTTCACAACCCTTTTCAGTTTGTCTTTGTCCATTGTACCAAACTACACAGTCGTGGATGATGACACTTTCTATGACCGAGATGTAAAACAGACTCATAATGACCCTGTCGACCCGAAAAGAACGTAGCTTATGCCAGAAATATAACCTCTGATTTCCCTTTGCTGTGAGGGAGTGTTCACTCCAATCTAGCTTGCTGTCAATGATTGTTCCCAAGTATTTGTAACTTTGTACAATCTCAATGTTAACCCCTGCGATACAAACTGAACTGGTTAAGGGATTATTTGCCTTCTTGTGCCTAAAGTCAAACACCATTTCTTTAGTTTTGTCAGGTTAAGTTCAAGATAATTGTCTATGCACCAAACACTGAATCCCTGTATGGATCGCCTGTACTCATCTTCATCACTTGTATCAATAAGCCTGAAGATGACAGTGTCATCCGTGTATTTCAAAATGTTCACTAAATTATACAAAGAAACACAGTCATTAGTATACATTATAAAGAGACTTGGTGAAAGCACACATCCCTGAGGTGACCCTGTGTTCGTCACAATGGTCTCTGAAAGAGTACCATTCACTTTCACTCGCTGAGTTCTGGCAGAGAGAAAGTTGCATACCCAGAGAATTAGTGAAGGTTTCACCTCTAGGGATGTGAGTTTCTCAATCGAAAGATGTGGTTGTATCGTGTTGAATGCAGATGAAAAGTTGATGAATAGTGCCCTGGCGTAACATTTCTACTTATCTAAATGTTGGTAAATGGCATGACTGAAAGACAAAACCGCATCATGGACTGACTTGTTTGCTTGGTATGCAAATTGGTAAGTGTCAATTCGTTCTTGGATAGGCTGAATGAGATTATGTAAGACAATTCTTTCAAGACATTTCATGACAACCGATGTGAATGCAATTGGCCGAGAGTCATTATTCTCTACAGGACGTGGCTTCTTAGCTACAGGTGTGATGACTGCGGCTTTCCAGCATGAAGGAATGCGCTGTTGGTCGATGGACATCTGGAATAGTGTCCGGTATGGTGTGGCAAGTTGACGAGCACATGCTTTCAACACTCGTCCGCATATTCCGTCTGGCCCGCTCGGTTTTCATGGACAGACTGATTTGAAATGTTTGTAGACTTCCTGCTCATCTACTGAGATTGGTGCATCATGCAATGAGCTCAGTGCGTTCCGTTGTTCCTCTATTTTATTTGAGAAATCTTGAGTATCGAATCGGCAGTTAAACTTGTTTAACTCATCCGCCTTATGTTTTGCATTGTCCGTACCTTGAAAGACGTTGTCTTTACGCTTTTTGTAATCAGTCATCATTTCTAAACAGTTCCATGCTCCTCTTGGATTGTTAGCTTGAAGGCAGCTCTCCAATTTCTCCCGATATCTCTCTTTCACACCTTTTATCTCCTCCTTGAGTTTTTGATTTAACTCCCTTACTTTTGCCACATCGCCCTGTCCAAACGCTTGTCTTTTTTCTTACATGATCGATTTCAGATTATTTGGATAATGCGTAACAGTCTTTGTTTCAATGTGAAGATGCTCACAGAAACCAACATAGCCATTTATTATGTCCGCACGTTCATTTATATCTTTTCTTGAGTTTAAAAGCAGTTGCCAGTCGGTGATCTCAAAAGCTGTTTGAAGCATTTCAATCCAAGCACGTACTGTCTTTCTGGGATGTTTGTCACTCTTTAATCTTTGTCAATATTTAGGCAACAAGTGAACTACATGATAATCAGACTTGCCGAGTCCTGGTCGAATGATGGTCTTGTAGGCATCCTGTAAGGCATCCTGTAATTCCACACATACACTCTAAAAATATGGATAGGAGTATTGGTATTCAAAATTCTTCTTTTTGAAAGGCCAAGACTCGATTTAAAATGTTGACATCAGGCTCAAATACAAGTATTGCTGCAAGAAATATTACTTCAGATGTTGAAGAATTTTGAGATTTTTACAAACTTAGAGTGAAATCTCAATACGTCAACTCTAAAGAGAATGGATACAAATTTCAAGATATCAGAAGTTTGAGTTACATATTAAAAGCATATGTACAATGTACACAATGGCTTTCACTGCTATGAATGTTATTTGGCTCACTCTTGTTCTTTTTAGCGGTTTCAGAGTACAATGCCCCGAAACAGCTCCTGTTTTTTTCCCTTTCCAACCCCCCCTTTTTTCCCCTTTATTTTTTCTTTTTCAGGCTCCTCTCTACATGTTTTGTACATGTTTTTTTTCCCACACATACACTTTTGGCACTTTTGTTAATCCAATCGACTTCAGACTTGGCATACACTTAGGCTCCCACTTAAAGATGTACATGTATGCCAAAGATTTTCATTGCAATGACGTAATCACGTGTCAAGTTACATCACCCTAAAGGTGCAATTTTTCTCCATAGGTTTTGTACACGTTTTCTTCAAACCGTACACTTTGCATTTTCGTATGTGATTGACTTTAGACTTGGCAGACACTTAGACCACCGGCCGAAGATGGTCCCCGATATTTTTGTTGCCATGACGTCACCAGGTGTCAAGTTACATCACATTAAAAGTGCATTTTTCCAAGTGCTATATCTTCCTGCGGCATCTCTGATCCTAAATTGTACTGGCCTCTGCCTTTCTTTGGGACGCGGAGAGGGGGATCCGCTGAATGGGCTACAGCCTTTCCTCCATAGAAATCAGCTCAGGCCTGCGGCCTGGAGAGGACACTCCAGCCTTGCCAAATGGTGTGGATAAAACAGGGGAAGCAACAGTCTACCAGTTACAAGTCTAACTCAATTGGCGCACAGTAAGGCGCTAGGGCTTGCTTCCGATGGTGGGAAAGATCATCGCAGCTCAATGGGCAGCCCCCAGCCAGTTCGGTGCTGTTTCGCCACATTTGCCTGCCTCACTGGGTGTGTGGGGCTCAGGGTTGTAACCAGCCTGACAAGCGGACTATTAAACCCATGCAACAGACAAAAACAAAAGAAAACCAAGGAAAATGCACGCACTCAAGACAGTGTTGTAGTGCCTTGATACTGGGCCTTGGCCTTAAGGCTGCCTTAAGGCTGGATTTTAGGGCCTTGCCCTTGGCCTCGAGGCTTGAGAGCAAAAGCCTTGGCCTTGGCCTTGGCCTTGAGGGTTCAGTGCCTTGCACTTTTGAGTCAAGGCTCATCAAGGCCCATAGATTTGTGCATTTTCCAGATAAATCTGTTTGAAATTTTGCTGAACTACCATTTTAATCGTGTTACCATGGAGGAGGGAAACACCCCATAGATTTTCTGTGCTTATTCCTCCAAGGGCCCACTTTCACTTTTATAGCATCACATTTTGTTACCATTGTAGTACATTTGCTGCAATAATTTTCTGTACACTTTATAAGTACAGCCACGCAAAGTTTTAGTGCGCTACTTTTAACTGATGATCAATATGATTGGTTGAATATGTCTCCCTGATAAGTGCTAAAGATTTGCATGTATATCTGTTTTGGCCATTTAGGTAATGCTAATAATTTCTGACCATGTTGGCCCAGCAAATAAAAAATCTCCAAGTTAGTTTCTTGGATCCCCCTTTTGTTACACTCGGGAGAATTGTGCGTCAATATAGAAGTAAATCATTATTTTGTTTTAGTTAAACCATATTCATTAAGACCTGAACTTATACTTTAATAGATACAATGCAGTCATAAAACATTGTATGTGAGCATTTTCAATTACAATTTAATACAAGTTATTCTTCTTAATGAGCGATTCGTGATGACGTGACTATAATTAGTTCTATATTAGTGGTCATTTTATAAAACAGGGCCTTGGCCTTGGCCTTGGCCTTGGCCTTGGCCTTGTCAGTTAAGCCTTGGCCTTGGCCTCGAGGCTTGAGGATTAATGCCTTGGCTTTGAGGGTCAAAGCCTTGGCCTTGGCCTTGAGGGTCAAAGCCTTTGCTCCAACACTGACTCAAGATTGGGTGCTGGAACGTACCGACCATGACCATTGGACTGACTGAGGACCTGCGGGAGATCAGTGACTTAACAAGAAAAAAGTACTCATACATGTACTCGTAATCAAGGAAAAGTCCTCTTACTCATACTCTTGGAAAGTACTCGACTACAACACTGCTTCCCCATATGTGCTACAAGAGGCCATAACAAGGAGTACTCATTTGAATGCCCCGCAAGAAAGCACTTAGAACATGTTCTGCTTTCGTTATGAATGGGTGCGCTGAGACACAATCACTGGCATACCCAGGAATGCAATTAAATAACAATGGCGTCACTCGTTCGCAGATAATGATGTATAACCAATGCGTGGGTTTGGAACATTTTGGATACTAGATGCTCTGTGGTGCAATCTGAGGCTTCCTGATGGCCACTTTCCGCCAAAATTTTGGGGCAGAAGGTTTTTTAATTATAAGAAGAAATCCCCCCCCCCACAGAAGTGTGGTTGGGGTCTACGAACGAATACTTACCTGTAGAGCAATACTACTTATGCATATTCCCCCTACCAGCAGGTATTTTCCGCTAAGAGTTATATACAATAGCTCCCTCTGGCGCCCTACCCATAATACCCCGCGGCATGCGTGCCTCGTGAGCGTCCTCTTTTCTCGAGAATACAACAAAGTACCCAAGGCATCGAGAAGAGTGGGGTAGGGGGGAGGGGTGCTCTACAGGTAAGTATTCGTTCGTAGACCCCAACCACACTTCTGTGGGGGGGGGGGGGGGGAGTCTACTTCACTCTACTTACCTGTAGAGCAATACTACTTATGCATAGACTAGCACCGTCAACGAGGTGGGTCATGCGAGATGCTATTGTGCTTTCACAGGGGCACGTAACAATACGCGTAAACCCTGGATGGGCCCGTCGCTCCACATGTGGGTGGACAAGGCAGCCCAAAAAGGTCGGCATGATAAAGACATTAGTCATAATGGTAGCCTCAACATGCCAACAGAGATGTGATCCCCGAGTTTGGGAATCACCCGTAATGAATTACAGCCCACCGATACCTACACCTAAGAGTTCGGTGGGGCACACAAAATAAAATTATCATGAAAGGCAAAACATCATGACATGGTACATATAGACACTATAATATGCACATGTACATATACAGAGCTCAATAAAGAACCAGTGTCCTTAGGAGACACCAATGCTGGGGAGGTCTCCGGTCTGAAAATGTCTTGAGAACATGGTGGGGCTCAGTCAGTCGCCCTCAACACTGTTCTCCCATGCTCTGCCTTTAATTTTGCGCATGCGGACCAATCACACGGATTCTGCCGTTGATATGTCCGTGGTTTCATGGATGACAGTAGCCAACCGTCAGGCAATCTTGTCATGAAAGCCTGCAGGTATGGTGGGGTCACCATGATAAATACATGTCATGAAAGGCCTGCCTGTATGACAGGGTCGTCATGACAAAAAACATGTCACGAGAAGCCTGCTTGTATGGCAGGGTTGTCATGACAAATACGTGTCGCGAGAAGCCTGTCGGTATAGCAGGGTTGTCGTGACAAATACATTTGTAACTGCAAGTGACCGATTCAAAGCTACCCAGTGCAGCTAATGTACGACGTTAAAGTCATGATTGGCACCAAAAATTCTCCGCCTGGACAAGAATGATTTGATGCCCGGAACAAAGACGTCCGGAGGCACACAGGGCTCCGACAGTCCTTAGTATAAATCTCTCCTTAGGGAGCAGACATCAAGTCATGATCAGCACCAAAATTCGCTGTCTGAAACGGACAAGAATCATTTGATGCCCAGAGCAAAGACATCCGAAGGCAAAGAGGACTCCGACCGTCTTAGCTCAAAAAACCTTGCTTAGGGATCAGACGCCAAAGTCATGAACGGCACCAACATTTTCTGTCTGGAATGGACAATGATTTGATGCCTAGAGCAAAGTTGTCTGGAGGTAAAGAGGACTCCGACAGTCTTAGTTAAAAAACAAAAATCCTCCCGTAGGGATCGGATGGGCACACTCGGTTCCCACCAGATGTGGTCTGTCTCTATTATACAGAAAACAGTTCTTTACTACATGTATACCAAGAAGTAACAACTGCTTACAAAAAAAAGGCAACCGTAGGAACCAATGAAACAGATGTGAAATTGTTCACTGGTTCACAGAACTCTAAAGATCTCTATAACACTTTTGGATAAGAAGGTGTTGAAGATGTCCTGCAATTCAGGGGTGTTAAAACAATTCCTTAAGTTAACTGACATGGACGTTCAACTGACTCACATTAAGTAATCTACTGTCATGTTCGAAGTCCCTCAAGTGCAGGCTGTAAAAGCCATAGCTTGTTTGAAAAAGGTCTGATGTGAACAGGAGAGCATTACAGCATCCAGTACATCAGGAGAAATTCCTGCGGAGCTGGTTGAAGGAAACCCAAGCTGTGCTGGAACAGAATATTGTTCTGCTCGGAAGAACATTTGTACCTCCAACTGGTGAACCAAGGGAATGGTTATAGCCCTGGAAAACCAATCAATGGGGTGAACATGGAGTTAAGAAGAGGACCTTGTCGTCCTTCTGCTCCAGTTGATTAAGTACCTGAGGGATAAGAGGAAGACGACAGGAAGGTGTATATAAGTAGCCTGTCCGTCTTCATCACCATCGTATTCGTGTGCCATGTGTAGGGGTCAGGAACCCGCAGGCATTAGCCTGAAAATCTGTGACTAGTTCATGAAACAAGTCAGATTGACATGTGGTTAGTTGTCCTTGCTTGGGAGGAGGACCGTCGAAAGCAAGAAGCTATGAGGAAAAACCCCAATGGGGTATTTCTCAAATGAGTTTACACAGGTGTGCAGGCTGCCTGCCCACCTGGTCGTCGATGTAAACTACAACTGTGTCAAAGTCACATCGAACCAGGATCATCTGGCACAACACCGAATATAGAAGTACATGTAACATCGCAGTTTCTCCGAGACTGCCAGCATCTCAAGTATGTTAATGGAACTTGAATGATGCTCACACAGGGCCTCACCAATCTGCCACTAGATGCGTGTGGTGGGCAGTTAACTGGCAGGGTAACATGTCCGCCATGACAGTTAATGAATTAGGCTGCAATCTGTGAGAGGCCCCCCCCCCCTTGTGAGGTTGGCAACGCCGAACCACAGGAGGTACTGCACAATTAAGTCAGGTCATGGCCTGCACTGAATGCAGTGAGGACTGGGCCGATACAAGCAAATAGGTGAATGCCACCAATCTTTGTTTCCACGGCGCAGTCATATCGCCTTTACTATCTGAGCAGAGGCCAGGAGTGAGGCGGAAAAAAGGCTGGATGGAGCCACCATGAAGTTGCAGTGAGAATCTCTGTTTGAAAACCGCGAAATTCTCAGTGCTCTGGCCTGAAAATGAGTTGCAGTTGTGTACCCTTCAGGCCAGGGCTCATTCCCCATGCTGATGTGTTAAGACAGTCGACTAAATCTCATCAACATCTTCCCAAGGGAAATACAAGACGGGCGCAACACTGTGCTGGCCCGATGGTATTGATGTCAGCCTCAAAGTCTCTCTGACGTGCTCCTACGAGACAGATGGGTGGAGGTCGTCATGAGTCAGGTAGGTCACTTATGGAAATCATCAAAACAACTGAAGCCGAATCGAAATCGTTGTTACATTATCCTATGTGGCATGGCGTACAGAAAATGTTGCTAGCACGGCCACACAAAATCATCTGAGCAAACTTCAAGAGGTATGCAGTTGAGAAAACAAACAACTGTTTGTTCTTCACCTGCGCTGGCCCACATGTAGCCGCCATCGACCAATATGGATGTAAACATCGATATCCATCGCAAAAGAAAAGATCTTTGTCCGTTAAAAACTTAAAAGGTGGGACTCGAATCTTTGGCAGGCGCCCTTTGACGGGAGAAACAGTTCATCAATCATGTTACCCCGGCGGGCCAAGATTGCTAGGGTCTGCTCTCGTGTAAAATTATAGAGTACTGAGTGCAGACCGTGAAATTGATAGTGAAAATAGCGGTCAACACGTCCGCTAAGACTGTCGAGTCAAGATTAAAACATTAAACCTAATGTACTTCATGAAGGTAAAGAGGGAGGCTGAACGCGTATCGCCGAGCCCACTTTAATTCTACTGCAAAGTGTATTCAAGCTTCTGCGAGTATTATTTACGAACAGCCGCTTGAATAATGGGGTCCCTCTACTGCTGGCAGCTTGTGCTTAGCTGCATTGAAGAGGGAAGATGTGACAAAAAAATACCGAATTTCGCTAATGGAAAACAGTATTGATCACATTATTGCTTGAAGAGCAGCAGGCAGTTTGAATACAGGCACAATCTTTCGAATATGGTCCACAACTTGCCTGCAAGAGTCGAATAGACCCCGTAAACGAAAACAGTAAAACATATCTGGAGGGACGAGTTGCACACGGCCACAGTCAGTTGTTGAACAACTCCCTCGGAGACAATGGACAGTGTACATACACAAGTAATGCACACATGTACAATGTACATGAAAAATGTAGCGATCTCAGTACAGCAAGAAAGACCGCCGCACGGCTAAGCACAGCGCGGCGTGTCCCATTGTCCTTGAGTCACCCAACCGTGATTATTGTACAGGGCTACAGAGTTCACGGCTCGCAACTGAACTAAGACGGACGTTTCATTAACGTTCCCGCCTGGCAATACATGTACGTGTATAAAACGTATATAGTGGAGCTGCTTAGGTCCATTTTTGGCCCAAATCGTGCACTTTGTGGTAAAAGCATGAGATTTGGCAAATGGGGTCAAAATGGGCTAGAATTCATTTTAAGATCGGGACCCATCCTGGATCTTGCCCATTTTGGGGGCGGAGCTTGATTTTTTTTTAAAAGGGGGTGCAAACAATACAAACTCATAAAAACTGTATTTAACATCCATTTTTCTTGTTTTTCTATGGTTTGAAATAAACTTAAACATAAAATATAACATTCTAGCATTCGAACACCAGTTAATTTCCACCCATTTTGTGGGCGTGGCCTAAATGTACAAAAGAGGCGGTATATATTAGCAGTTTGGTTCTAATATGGAAAACATTATTCGGTTTGGTAGTAAAATCCTGAAAATTGGCAGGTCCAATTAAAATTGGCTGAAAATAATTTTAAGAGTGAACACATCTTGGATCTTGCACAATTTTGGGGGGCGGAGCTTGATTTTTCAAAAAGGGGAGTGCAAAAAATAAAAAAACTCAGAAAAACTGTATTTAACATCCATTTTCCTTTGTTCTTCATGCTTGAAATAAACTTAGACGTGAGAAATAACTTTAGGAGAAATAACACGTTAAAATTGTGCAGCAGCAGGATTCCAGTCGAACCAGTGAGTTTGGTGGTTTGAGACATCATCTTACATTGAAAGACATCATCTTACATTGCCGACGCGCATGGCTATGGCGACGCATACCAGAAACCAGAGCCTTTTTGGCCTAATAATCGTTTACTTCGTATGAATAAAAAGGAGTAAATGCTTCAGATTTCATATATGCACTTGTCATTTACAAGGCTGGGTTGGGGCAACCTTGAAATTATAAAGCAAAATAATTCTGCGCATAAACTACTGCATTTATTAAAGTTCATAAAGTACAAATGATACCATATGTTTGTATGAATAAAGCATGGCATTTGCTTTTTCTACCACTTTCGAAGCATTTACTCGCATCTGTATGAATGAAAATTAAGCAAACACTTTTACTAAAAACCGTTTGCTAAATTCTGAAAATAATTACTTTTTACCTTTAAGCTTTTGCTACACTATAAGCGTTTACTTCGTTTCTTATGAATAAAAAGGAGTAAATGCTTCAGATTTCAAATATTTACTTGTCATATTTCAAGGTTGGGTTGGGGCTACCTTGAAAATATAAAAGCACATAATTCTACGCAAAAATTACTGCATTTATTAATGTTAATCGCGAAAAAGTACAAATAATACCATACGGTAGTTCGTATGAATAAAAACTGGCATTTGCATTACTCCCATCTGTATGAATAAAAATTAAGCAAAGGCTTTTACTAACAACCATTTGCTCTTGAGTAAATGGCCTGCAAAATGTAAAGCTTTACACGTTTATAAGTTTGCAGAAAATAAAACTATCGTAACCGAGACGGAAAGCGGCACTGGGGAGGGTCACGTGCTGGAGGACAGATACAAAAAAGCGCATCAAACGTGACGAACGTAATGCCGTTTACGCGCACAATGCGCTGTGCATCCGCACCCATGGTCTACACGTGGATTGGGTTTTCAGTCCCTACCTGATTCCGTGGGTTTTCCCCAGACTATTCTTCTGGGGTTTTCCTCCCAACTCTAAAACTGTAATTTCTTCTCATTGTCTTCTCTATACGTTTTTTTTTCGGGGTTTGCGAGCTACAGTGCCTGGGGCATGCACTTTTGAGAAATCCTTGGTTTCATTACCAGAAAAAAATTATTTATCGTTTATACTTCGTTTCGTATGAATAAAAAGGAGTAAATGCTTCAGATTTCAAATATGCACTTGTCATTTACAAGGCTGGGTTGGGGAAACCTTGAAATTATAAAGCAAATAATTATATGTTAATCGCGTAAAATTAATATTAACAAAGTTCATAGGGTACAAATGATACCATGTTCGTATGAATAAAACATGGCATTTGCTTTTACTTCCAATTTTGAAGCATTTACTCGCATCTGTATGAATGAAAATTAAGCAAACACTTTTACTCAAAACCATTTGCTAAAATCTGAAAATAATCAGTTTTTACCTTTTAGGTTTTGCTACACTATAAGCGTTTACTAGTATGAATATAAAAGAAGTAAATGCTTCAGATTTCAAATATTTACTTGTCATATTTTTGAAGTCCTTTATCTACAGAACTGTAAGTCCGATTGGGTTGAAACTTGGTATGTGGCCAGACCGGGATGTGTTAAAGGTAAAAAAATGAAGTGACGTCATGATGACGCCATCCTGAGATTTTATATGAATATTTGAATTTTTGGACCGTTTAGCCATATCCCACGAACGCAACATGCAAAGTTAAAAATTCTTTTTTGTATTTGGTTTGTTAGGCAATAGGTATTTGCACAACATTTTTGAAAAACTTGGGTAGGTAGATACTAGTATGCAAAGTCCGAAGTGAGGTCACGATGACGTCATCGTTTGATTTTTTTAATGATTTTTAAAAAATATTTATGATTTTATTCTGCTTCCAAAATTGCACACTTTCTTTCATCGGATTGACATTAAACTTGGTTCAAACCAAGACCACAATGACAAAATGTGTATTGAGAAGGGTTTTAAAGATGACGTCATTGCAGGGCATGTGACGTCATGTGATACAATTATATTTTAGGAATTATTCTAAGCATTTGAACAACCTTTAACTGCATGAAGCACTATGACAAGTGACTGCAAAAGGACCAACGAAACATAAACATCTGTAAAATGCGAAAAGCCCTGTGTTCTGTTTGCAAACGGACATGGTGTCTTTTTTTTTATTTCATCTTTTTATTTTTAATATGACGTCACGTGACATGTGACGCCATATTAAATTGCATATTTTGAAGGCCAATATCTACAGAACCACTGGTCCGATTGGGTTGAAAGTTGTTATGTACCTAGACCGGGATGTGTTATAGATGAAAATTGAAGTGACGTCATGATGACGTCATAATGGGTTACGTGACGTCTTGTTAGAGATTAATAGATTTGATCGACCTGTTTTCGTTTTGCTGACAGAACTTTTAAGACGGTGTTTGTGTTTAAAATTCTGTAACTTGAAAAGTACATAAGTGATTTGAATGATTCTTGTACTAAAACAAAGCTTATAAATTGGGCTTTCATATCTTGATTTTGACAGTGCTTCATGCAGAACTTCATTAAAAAAATTTGTCCTGCCATTTGGGTTTCCTTTTTTTGACTTACCCTGTGTAAGATACTTGTAGACAATCATACCAATTTAGATATGATTTTTTTTATAGCCGCCTACCTTAAAATGTAGCTCCACCCCTAAAGGGCAACAATTAGTCTTGCAACCGTTTAAACTTATCTTTACAGTGTATGGTAAACATAGTTAACCGATGGAAAAGTTGTGTTTTTACCAGCAAAAATGATGATTTTCCCTCGTTTGAATCAAGCTGCTCTAATGTACGGCCTCTTTACATATTTAGGCCACGCCCGCAAAAGGGTGAAAATAACACGTGTTAGAATGTTAGAATTTACATCCACTTTGTTTCAAAGCATGAGAAACAAAGTGGATGTTCTGAGTTTTCTATTTTTGCACTTTTGAAAAATCAAGCTCCGCCCCCCAAATGGGCAAGATCCAAGATGCGTTCACCTCTAAAAATTATGTTCAGCCCATTTCAATTGGACATGCCAATTTTCAGAATTTTACCACCAAACTGAATGATGTTTTCCATATTAGAACCAAACTGCTAAGATATACCGCCTCTTTTACCATTTAGACCACGCCCACAAAATGGGTGGAAAATAACAGGTGTAAGAATGCTACAATGTCTTATTTCATGTTTAAGTTTATTTCAAAGCGTTAAAAAACAAGGAAATTTGATGTTAAATACAGTTTTCATGAGTTTGTATTGTTTGCACCCCCTTTTTTGAAAAATCAAGCTCCGCCCCCAAAATGGGCAAGATCTAGGATGGGTCCCGATCTTAAAATGATTTTTAGCCCATTTTGACCCCACATGCCAAATTTCATGCTTTTACCACAAAGTGCACGATTTTTCGCTTAGCAGCTCCACTAATATGACTGATAATAAAGCCGAGAACAATTGCAAGGCTTGTAATGAGTGGGCCGAAATACCGAGTCCTCATCCCGGTAGCGTATGCCGCGGTGGGATCGGTGCAATAAACTCGCCCGGATTAGAAAAAAAATATCAAAAAAATAATGAAGCCGTTCCCGTCTGAGAAATGGACACCACTTTGTCCGTTGTCGATGTGTTTCACATTTGATCCAACGGAGGTATGGGGAACACCTTGTCATTGTTAGATGTGGAGCCCGTCCTGCGCTTGATTTGAAAATTTTGTGATCGGGCGGAGGGGGCTCATCGGCGGAGGGTAATTTAAGTACATGTGTACCCGTGTAATGTCCCTCTGCAGCAAACGGAATTTCGTTTCCGCGATGGACAGCCATTGTAACCGGTCTGATTCTTCGTCATTATCGGATGAATCAGCCGAATGCGAAGGCCAAAATGACCCCGATGACTGAGAGCCGTCTGGAGGGGCTAGTTGTACAGAACCACGCGGTGGTGGCTGGGCAACACCCTCGGAGATAATAGACATACATTGTACATAATATTATGCAGATGGTGAAGACTAAACACAAGCGGGGATCCTGGCGCACGGCTAACTGTGTGCAGTAGGTCCCGTTGTCACGGCCGGCGAGTGTTCCGCCTGAGTTGACCGGAGAAGGTGACCGAGGTCCCCTTAACTGATCGGCGGAACTGCCAACTCCCCCAGCCGACTGTGGCTGAGGGTGCCGGACGAGAGACTGCTGCCGCGGTAACGACGTAGCGTTAACGGCAGAGTCCCCCGAGAACTCGGTCCGTCCTGTGGGAGAGGAATTCCCCCCGGTTTGTGACAGATCGGCCCTCCCCAAACGCTTCATATTTATGAAATAAATGAAACCAAGAAGATGATGAAACTCTACAAACTAATGATTACTAACTCTTTACTTCTCTAAAACGCAAAAAAGGGTAGTAAATGACGAGGCAAACAGCGAGCTATTTAACGCACGTCCTACCCGACCTGCCGCTAAGAGAAAAGAGGACGCTCACGAGGCACGCATGCCGCGGGGTATTATGGGTAGGGCGTCAGAGGGCGCTATTGTATATAACTCTTAGCGGAAAATACCTGCCGGTAGGGGGAATATGCATAAGTAGTATTGCTCTACAGGTAAGTAGAGTGAAGTAGACCTTTGTTTTACTTTTTTTAAATGTATCCTTGCTCTTATAAAGTTCTTCTGTACATTTTTCAAAAACAAATTATTTAAAGGGATTGTACCAGTATTTAGGTCTTACACTGTATGTCTTAATTTGTATTTTTATTGCAAGGATGCTTTCTGATGTTACAGTTCCCTCAATATTCATTTGTGGTTGCTAGCAGTCGTCGTTGTCGTTACCTTTGTCATTGTCACTCTTGTGGTTTTGCCGTCAGTGTTGCAGTTTTATGTTGCGTTGTCGTCGTCTTTTGTCGTCGATATCATGGGTTGTCATTTTAGTTGTTTTTGTCGTCATCATTGTTTTAATCGGGGTGGTTGTCTTTCACGCCGTCGTTGTAATTGTCGTTGTCTGTTGTCATCGTTTTCACCTTAGTTGTAAGTGAAGTTAGTTCTGAACTTCATGTTCCATGTAACATGTTTGTCTGTCAGTTCCTCTGTGTGCCTGCCAGTGTTCCGACTACCCCTTGTTACATGAATGTAGCTCATAATGCCTCCTTGTGTATAGCAGCGGCACACGAGGAATCGCGAGTCCCAATAGACGAGGTTTTTTAGGAATACTGGGAGCTTTTTAGTCACGGGTATTAACGGTTACGTTATTGTCCACACCTGGTTAAGTCCCGCGATGGTGTTTCCTAAAAGAACTTCCTTAAGCACCCCCCCCCTCCAGGTTCCCGTAGACAACAGCTCCAATCCGCTAGCTCGATTGTGGTCAAGTGTACACCAAATGTATTGTCTGTAGTAAAATGCTTCCATTTTAGAGTTAGATTCAATTTCTCTTGCACTTCCCGTAAAACAGGAAGTGAAGGTCACGTAGATTTGAGCCTGGGAATAAAAAAATTTGCTCAAGGCACCGTCTACAACCTCACGAAAAAATAAACACGTTACTCTATTTATTTCAGAAGATATAGTTCAAAACTATTTTGTCAAATTGTGCCCTTAAATCACCTATAATTTGATATATGATAACATCATGATGACGTAACAAAATTCATAACATCTTCATCACATGGTACAAATTCACACTAGGTTCGGAAGAAATTTTGCTTTGTTTTGATTTCAGGTTTATGTCTTCATTTTGAATAAGTCAGTTTGGTATTTCAATGCCCCAAGGTCAATTCGAGATAACATCACTGACGTGATCTTACGTGATTTTACGCACGCCCATTCTGCTGCTAATTTACATGCGAGCGTCGTGCGCCCACATTCATGTTCCTACGAAACGTTCGATTATCCTGAATGACGCGTGACCCATATCATTATGCACATGTGCAGTTGAAACACTGAACTGGCTCATTCAACTACCGGTAACTTTGACCTTCCGATGGACCCGGAAGTAAACGTCAAGAGAGTTCACGTACACAACAAAAAATGTTAATCAATTAATGGTCCATCTGATTACAAGGTTGGAACATAATTTATAATTTTCTTCAAGAGTTAGGCCTATAGGTGAAAGAAGATGGTCATTTTTTCAATGAAAATCACATGTTATTTGTCAAATGATGACATCATCATGACGTTAGAGTAATATGCACGACTAAGGATGAGGGCTGATATATGTTGAAAGTTACAAGTTCATATCATATACAGGAGAAAACCAACAGAGAATTATTGTCCGGAAAAAAGAAAGCACTAGAGGTTCGCGTTTGTTGTTACAAACGCAGAGAAGTCGGGTAGACAACTATTTTATCATTCAATGTCCAGTTAAGTCATGAACATGTTCATGTCAGAACAAAGGATCACAAAAATTGAACCTTTCCAGTACGACCAATGATTTTGTTTAAAACAAAAATGTATCAAATTTTAGTATACATTTTATGTACATGAACAAGTTATTTCTGGTTTTATGACGTTATCAGTCCGAAAAAAAAAGTGAATACTGATTGAGTTAGGACATGTTTATTATGAATGTAACCCTGACCCAAAAAGAGGTCTTGGGTTACAGTATTTTAATTTTATGACTGTGTTTACTATTTGCATTAACTTCCCTTTTTCTAATATTTTATATTTCATCTTTTCTACTGGTGACTTGTGTTCCAGTAGACCTTTGATCTTTTCCTACTTTTGTTAAAGCCTGTCTTTGATCTTGCCCACTTCCTGGAAGAATAGAGGATGTCTTTTGTGTCCTCTGCCTTTTATTACTGACTGGTGCACCAGTTGTGTACCCTTCCAGGAGCTAAGCAGGATGTAGGGACACTTAATCCCTGGTTGTTGATCACACCTTGCAGAAGCTGTGAACACCACAAACTCTGCTGAGTGTTCATCTGCCTGGTTACTAAATGACCAATCAGTATTAGAGTCTTGTGTGATAATTTGAAGTTTGACCAATGAGCCCGGCTAGTCATGCGATCAGAGCATGGTCTGGGTGCTAGCTGCCCAATTTTTTTTAGCAGAGCTTGGCATTCCTGATTCTGCCACCGTGCTGACTGCATGCCTGCCATTTTCACCAGCCATTTTGCATCATTTTGTTGTTCGATTGGAGGATCCTGATTCCAAGTTCCCTCCTTTTTGCACGAATGTTGGCTCTCAGTTTTAGACCAAGAAGACTGGACCGGCCGTGTAACTTCAAGGGAGACCTAGACGGGACTGTCTGAATGTTCCCCGATCTGCCTGCCTGACACCCTTTTACGTGCTCCAGTGAGTCGGAGACCCGTCACTATCCTTGATGTCCAAGACCAAGACGTCCGAGCGACCAAGCTCCACCCAAGATCCTTGATATCCGAGTGACCAAGTCTTCCAAGAAAACCCAGCTCTACCCTAGACACAGCCACCAGCACTGCCCTAGACACAGCCACATCATCTGTCAAGACTCCGCAAGTATATCTTTGTTTTACTGTACCGACAAATGACGAGAGTCGTCATTTCTACTTCATCTTCAACTGAACCTTTCATCAACTAATCTACTTTGTCACATCGTTCTTCAATTGTCTTCAAGCTACTCTACGCTATGTACTGATGTATGGACTCCGAACTACCGCGGATGGACGAATCGCGAGTTAAACCATTTTATAGTTTTGGCGCCCTTTTTTTCTGAGCTCTAGCTTTGTATTTTTAATCTTACAGGATCCTGTGTTTTCTGTGAATTATATTTAGCTTCATTGCATTTGATTTGTATCGCCATTGCTTGAGACCACTTTATTTCTGGCAATAAAACATATTTCATTGTGTACGTAAATCCTGAATTGTGTGAAGTCAAGAGTTCTTTTTCAAAAGGGAGTTGAATTAATATAAAATTTGGTTCCTGTTATTTTGAAATGTGAACCACGGGTTACATGAAGTTAAAATATTGTAGAAAATATAGAAAATATAAGTGTATGCATAAATAACACCTAACTTCCGGTTTGATGACGACACAGTATTAAAGATCCAAAAGGTCAACATTGTAATGGATATCATTATTTGGGCTACAAAGTCATAAGACGGGGATCAAATGATAGAATTTTTAAAAATTGATCATTTTCAAATTCTCCCTACAGTAACGTCTGGTCTGATGACGTCATAATTTTGAAACCTTGCAAAGTTGTATGTAGTTGATAAAAAAAATAACAAGGGACGGGCGATTTGGTTAAATTTGGATGGATGAGGAAACCCTATTTGATGTACCGCTAGAGGGCGCCCTTTCAAATGATGATGTCATAATGCTTTTTTGTATGCTTTATTCCGTTCTAAACACTTCCTTAATTTATTTGCTTATAGTAAAGAGCTTTCGCTTTCGAGTTATATTCAATTTTTATTGTACCTCCAGTAACTCCGGAAGTGAAGGTCAAGCAGTTTTGTGGCTGAGAATAAGAATAGTTGCCCGAGGCATCATTTACAACCTCAAGCAAAAACAAACACGATACTCTATTTAGTTCTAAAGATATAGCTGAAACTATTTTCAAAATTTTGGCCCTGAAATTGCTAATAACTTGATACCTGATGACGTCATGATGACGTCAGATTTGTTTTTACATCTTCGGACGAGGGCTCAAGTTCATACGATGTTTTATCATAATCCCGTAAATTGTTTGGAAGAAATTCGGTTCCTTTTGCTTTGGAGGCTTCTGTCTGTTTTTAAATCCCCCCCCACAGTCGTGTGGGACAAGTCTACGAGAGAATACTTACCCAAATAGCAACTACATTTGCATATTTCCCTTCGCCGGCAGGCCAATTCGCTAAACATTTAATCGCACAAGAATGCTCCTCTTGGCGCCCACCCATGATGCCATGCGGTGTCGCAGCCCAATTGAATCTGCCTCTTTTCTCGTGCAAGTCAAGAAGGTAACTGGCCGAGCTTAGAGTGTGGGAGGTGGGCGGGATGCTATTTGGGTAAGTATTCTCTCGTACACTCGTCCCACACGACTGTGGGGGGGGGGGGTCTACTTCGTTCATCTTAACCAAATAGCAACTACATTTGCATAGAATAAAACCTATATCTGGAGGAGGGTGCTAGGTGCATATGGGTGCATTGTGTTCTCTCGTAGACTCGTGAACTTTCTTCTAAGAGAATACAAACTCACCACAAGGGAGATACTCCTGATGCGCTAGGAGGTTTCCTCTCTGTGTTGGAGTTGGGTGACACTTTTTGTTGTTGATAATAAAGCCGAATTTGGATGTCAGAGCCCATGTTGACTGGATCGCATGAAGGGTTTCTATTTCTGTGCACCCTATGACTATCCAGACGTCCAGATACATGAAGATTAGGATGTTTCGTTTTCGTAAGCTTGCTGCTACTACTCGTGATATCCTTGTAAAAACCAGTGAGGCTGTGGATAGACCAAATGGGAGAGCGATGAACTCGTATGTGTCCCTTTTGTATCTGAATTGTAAGTATTTCGAATGATGCCTGTAGATTGGGACGTGTAGGTAGGCATCTTTGAGGTCTAGTGATGCTGCCCAGAATGGAACTGGAACTGAATCTAGAACGACTCTTAGAGTTTCCATCCGGAACCGACGTGGTCGAATGAATTTGTTGAGAGGTCTGAGATTTATGATGGGGCACCACGCGCCAGTCTCTTTCTTTGGGATCAGGAAAAATGTTGACAAGAAATTGGTGTCCCATGGCCCTGGAGAGACCTGCTGGATTGCGTTTTTCTCCAGCAGGGATGTTATCTCTTCTTCTAGTGCCTTTCGATTTTCTTTGTTCATTGGCACTGGGTGATGCGAGTGGTTGTTTCCGATGGAGGGGTACTCGTGAATTCGAGCTTGTAACCTCGCGAGATAGTTGCGAGAACCCATCTGTCGGAAGTAATTTCTTGCCAGGACCCTTCGAAAGAACTGAGTCAGCCCCCCACGGGTCCGGGGTTGGGGGCCAACTCGCCAGATGTGTTTGGTAGGTTTGGCGATTCTGGTTGTAAGGGCGTGCTTTAGTGGCCGTTGAACCAGCTGATGCCCCTGTTGTTGCGTTCTTACGAAAAGGTTTGAACGGCTTGAAGGGCTTACAAGAAGGACGGAATGAGGGAGCTGCCTTTTGTTGCTTCCTGGTGTCCTTTTGTGGTTTGGCTGTGACCTTGCGCAAGTCCAATTTCTGAGTGGTTTTGATTCGTTTGGCCTCTGTCTCTAGGATTTCTTGGAATTTCCCATCGAAGAGGTCACTAAGACAGGAGGCCGTGAAATTACTGCCAGGACCGCAGGATTTCCCCCTTGCGTCCTTAGAGGACTGGTTTGATCCATTTGGTGGTACCGTGGGCAATAAGCCAGCAGGTTCCAATGGTGTGCATGAGCTATCCCTGATCTTTTTCTTTGGTTTCGGACAGACGGGAGTTGTTTTAGCGTTTGTCGGTTTCTTTGCCAGAACTTTCCCGCGTTGTTTCCCCATAGCGGCGTCAGTCAGCACGCTCTCCGCTGTGGGCTCCATTTTATCGGGGGGCTGTTCCTAGTGTTTGTTACACGATGCCATAGCAAAGAATACACTGTACTCGGTTGGATGCATCGCAAGAAAACACTAAGAACACAGTGCGCTTTTGTTATGAATGGTGCATTGTGATACAACCACTGCACATACATGTAGGAATGCAATTAAAAATGCAATAGTCAATCGCTCACAGAGCAGACATTGCCTTGACGTAGTCAGACGGCTGTTCTATGAGTAAAAAACTACCGTGGCGAAAACAGACGTACATGTATTCCCATTAGAATAGGCTTACGTATGTACATATGCCACTAGCGGTGTACGGTCGCTCGGAAGGGATTGTCCCTGTTTCTATTTGCTATTGACCAAAGACTACTGCTGCAAAAAGCAGTAAACGCCACGAGGAGAAGATTGTTTCCTCTCACTGTGGGCGGTAGTGGTAATGTGGCTCAAGCCCGGGGTGAGTAACTCGTATCCACCTGATGTGGGCTTCGATAAGTACGGCCTATCGTCGCACTAAAGTCGTATGGTCTCCAGAAGGATTTACTTTGTTCCTGTCTGCTATTGACCAAGCCCACCGTGGCGGGAACGACTGTGCCCCGAGAAGAAGTATTTCACATCGGGCAGGACTACACGTGGTGGCCCCCGGGAGGATTAACTCTGTTCCTATCCGCTATTGACCAAGTCCACCGAAAACACTTTTTCTTCAAAATCCACATATGTGGCTCTTTGTGAAAACACTGACGACATGTACGTAACTTGCTATCCGCTGTATGGATATTTCATTTGTTATGCGTCAGTGTGAAATGCATGGTATTATAGTAACTTTTCCCTATTGTCAGAAGCTGGTAACGGTTCTGATAACTATGCGTCAGCATATACACAATGTGAGACAATTATATGGTTGATGAAAGTATGCGTACACGTATCTTTTCCCATGTGAACCCCTTTCATGCTGAAGTACTCACCAGTGAACACAAACAAATTTAACAGTAGTTGACAGGTCATATGTAGTGGTAAGCTTCGCTAAGACATACATCACTTGGTTGTCTTTCAGTAGCTCACTCATTTGTGAAACATCTGATCCTGCATGTAATGTAAACAAAAGAGAAATGCCGAACTTCCATCAAAAGAATTGGTGGTCGCAGCTGTTTCTTAAGATACAACTTCACAACACTTGGGTCACAATACCTGTTGTCCAATAATCAAAAATAACAGCGTTGCTGTTAAAACCCCTCAGCCAGAGTCAAGTTATCATCCAGAAACCATTAACCTTTAACTCAACATGGTGACCTTGACCTTTGACCCCAGAACCAGTCCCAACAATGGGAAGCCCCCTACCAAAGTTAGACACCAAAATTTCATTTCTAACTCAAGTTATCATTTGGAACCATTGACATTTAACTCACCACAGTGACCTTGACCTTTGAACCCCAAAACCAATCCCAACTTGCCTGTACCCAAGGGCAACCCTCTACCAAAGTAAGACACCAAAATCTCATTTCTAACTCAATTTATCATCCGGAAACCATTTACCTTTAACTCACCATGGTGACCTTGGCCTTTGACCTCTTGACCCCAAAACCAATCCAACTTGCCTACTCCCAAGGGCAACCCTCTACCAAAGTTAGACACCAAAATCTCATTTTTAACTCCAGTTATCATCCGGAAACCATTTACCTTTAACTCACCACGGTGACCTTGACCTTTGACCTTTTGACCTCAAAACCAATCCCAACTTGCCTACTCCCAAGGGCAACCCCCTACTGAAGTTACAACCCCAAACAACATTTCTAACTCAAGTTATCATCCGGAAACTAAGCTGCCCGGCCCGACGGACAGACGCCCTAGGTGATGACAATACCCCTTGAGCCTCTCGGCTGAGGGGTAAAACACAAACAAACATAAATGCAACAAATTTTTAACTTTAGTAATCTTCAGTACTTTACTTAAGTAATCTCCAGTACATGTCAAAGTTAACTGAAAGAGCTGTGTGTAAACAAATTCATGAATGTTAACTCATTGTATCCACTGCTTCAGTCAGGCTGCTGGAACAAAAAATCATGAATGTGCCTTACTGAAAGTGAAGAATGATATTCATAATTATGAAGATCAATAATCAACATGTTACTTTAATCGTACTCTTCGATCTTAGTGTTGCTTTTGATATGGTTGATCACAAATTCTTACTGAACTGCCTTCAGTCTAAAATCAAGATCTTTTGTAAGGGAATAAATGTGTGTTTGGCAGGTGTTAAACACTGTGTGTTTAAGACTGGTTGGAATTTGGATGCTGATAACTACCTGAGCCAAAAGTGTTCTTTTTTGGGGGGGGGGGTGTAAAAAAAAACCCACTTTTGGATCCAAAAGTCAATACAAGTCTACAATTAAAAATTTCCAATGATTTTGTTCAACAATTTTACTTCATATTTTTTGGAAACACCCCTCTTGTAGGGTGTCCAGCTCGTCAGTTATACCCTTTTCCCACTACCGAATCTCCAGGTTATCTCGGGGGTAACGGTGCACCTAAACCCCGAGATACCCCGGGGTGGCGCGAGCGTTCCCACTGCTCTTTTTATGTCCCGGGTTAAGACAAAATAATCGGTCGTTACCCCGGGGTTCGTAAACCCTGCCAGCGACCACGGTTTATGAGTGCAATCTCGGAGTTAACGGCCGAACCCGGGGTACGCATTGTAGTGGGAAAACACAGACATCCACGGGCATTCACGGGCATTTGCTGTTTTCTAAAATCAAAATTCCATTTTCTTAAAATTGGAAATTCCGTTTTCTTCGGGTTAAAAAAACAAACAAACATGCAGTACGCATGCACGATGTAGCCTGGCCTGTTGGCCGCGGGGCATACAGAAAATACATAAATGCATAAATACATACTCGTACATACATTATCCATGGCATACAATGCAATGTCGTTCTGTGATGCATAATTCATGACGGACGGCTTGCCTGTGCACCAATCCGGGACCACTGTGCACGCAGTGAGAGCCGAGTATAGGTCGTTCAGCAGTTGTGATAAAATGCTGGCGATGTGACATGAACTCAGCTGGTTCCTAAATACATGTACGAATCCCCACAGTACTGCCATGTTACCAGTGATGCTGATGGCGCAGCACGTTGTAGTACTTGTAAAATAATTCGTCCCCGTTTTCACGAACACCCACATACTATATTTATTATGTTGATTTTGAAGAAAAGTGTTTTCGAGATAATCGCAAAAGAAGTTTCTCATATTTTAAAACTGCAAGAAATACAACTTTGCAACAACTTTGTGCAGCAAGGAAACCATCACATGATTCTACGAGAGCTGAATTTTTACCTGAACCCGGTAATAAGACTTAATACAGCAGTCAAAGGGTTAAAATTAATTAGTAAATATAATGGCTCAAAATGCAAATTCAGGTTTCCGACATATTGGCCCTTTCTGTTCAACGTGTATTTCAATAGGCGCGCGTGAGTATTTGGCCTACTTTTACCAAATTGGGTGTATATTTTGGCCTAGTCGGGTGCGAGCGTCTGTGTACAGTCGGCTCCCGTTATAACGAGGTCCGATGGACTTTCCCAATACTGTCGTTATAGCCGGAACCTCGCTAAAACCGGAGTGCAGTTTTCCCCATTCGTTGTGCACAAGGTACGGTACATGTGCGTGCGTGTTTTAATCGTGTAACCCACGTCCGAAGACATGAAAAGATGGTCATTTGTTGGTATGTACGTCTGTTATTAATGTATATTAATAAATACCTTGGAGAGTTGATGGTTTCTGATTGGTCGAGACTCGATCACGTGGCCGGTCATTAACGGTGATAATGGACCGGCTTCAAAGATCAAGCGAATAAATGGCCCCTGAACCAGCATTGATCAAGCCCCGTTCAGCCCCATGCAAGCCAATGATTGGTCAAAATATAGTAACAGTCCTGCGGTAGCTTTTAACAATTGAGTACTGCACATGCACTCAACCCCCATCGCGTGAGACTGACGCGCGCATACGCAACACAGTTGCTAGGGATGCATGCGTGCGCGCGTAAGGAAGTTTTGAAAAGACATCGTACAGCAGTGCAGTATATACTGAGGATGTTTACGACGAAAGCGTAGATCTACGATTTATTTTCTTTGAAACACTTCACCCACCTTTCCTAAACCAAGCATCTTTGTAATTCCGGACACAAGGAATGTGTAAACGAGATTTCAGCTTCCTCCATCAGGTAAAGATATGAAAACATTGTTGTAATTTGTTTCGCTACGGCAGCAGTTTCTGTTGAGTTTACGTCGTTATAGCTGTTAAGCTAAAATATGGCCCATGAACATGAACACAAAAAAGTCTGGAAATATCGCCGGAAAAAAGTCACAAAATTGAGGCATTTTTACTGTTTATTTCGTTATAAAGGTATTTATTAATGGGAATAACAGTGTAAGGATCCGGTCTTCACTGCGTGATAATGACCGGGTGTGGGGGTGACCGCTGTTAATGGACCTCGACTTCGTCTCGGTCCATTAACAGCGGTCATCCCCACACCCGGTCATTATCACGCAGTGAAGACCGGCTCTTCACACTGTTATTCCCTTATTAAATATTTAACTGATGGTGATGAATAAATGAAATAAATAAAATACCTTTAAGGGAACATTGTTCAATATTTGAGGACCTGAATCCGGAGGAAAAGGCATCATCGCTGAGAAGAATCAGGCAAGTAGGTCACTCGCACAAATCGTGCCGAGTGACATTTTGCTTTCATTTTGCATTTGCTGGAATCGGGCAAGAGAGGGCGCCAATACATGCATTACTTCCGGGTTTTAATGACTCCTGATCCTTAGATGCCTTTTGGTTGTTGACTTTTCGGAACAGTTGGGTATTATTGTTTCTGAAAGGATTCTTTGAAATTGTAATTATTTCGGTTAACTATAGCGCACATTCGTGCCAAGTGACATTTTGCTTTCGTTTTGCATTTGCTGGAATCGGGCAAGAGAGGGCGTTAATATTACTTCCGGGTTTAAGTGTCTCCATGTGTAATTGAACAGCAATTGGTGATTATTGTTTGTCAGGAGGGTTCCTTTTAAGTTAATAATAATAAATAAACAAAAGTAATAATTTCGGATTAACATTTGTACAATGTATATGTGGTGGGGCGTTTGAAGATCTTGGAAACCTGTTTTCATTGGGATTTTTTTTTCGGCGGGGTCGGAGGGGTTCTTAATTTGTTTAAGATTTTTATTTTTTTATTCTTTTTTGGGGGCGGGAAACACAGTATGTTTTAAACTTTATTTTTTCAAGACAGACTGAATTATCTCTTTTTGGAAGTTATGGTGGCTCTGAAAAGAGCCGTTTGTTTTGTGATGCTGTGTTCTTTACTACGTATTTTTTTTTATAGCCACAAGCCAACAATAGGGAGCAATTAAGCACCCGATGTTCGGGCGGTAGTACTAAAGGCTATTCCTTACAATGTTAACACTTAACTCCTGAGCGCCCCCTATTGTTAGTTTGTAATAATCTAGAAACGTGGTACCGCAGTCATAAGCAAAAAGATCGGCGAGATGAAATAACATTGGGTTGAAGTCTTTACAAAGGTACATTGATGGGTGAAGCTTAAGTGTGTTGCTTGAATTGGAAGACGGGAGCATGATTATACCCGTTTCGGGACAAAAGGTCTGTCGTTGACAAGCTGCAATGCCCGTAGTTTTGAAAAGATGTCGTTGTAAATGGGTTGAGAACAATGCTTTTCCTCGCATTGGGTCAGCCAAAATCGTCGTAATAGTCGAAGTCTCGTTATGTCCGTGCACGTACATGTAATAACCAAATATTTCCCCATAGTAATGTACACAAATTGATCGGGACTGGGAGAATGTGCTCGTTACATCCGGGTTATCGTTATGACCAAGCTCGTTATAACGGGAGTCGACTGTAGTGGGAAACCATCTGCGGTTAACCCGGGGCACACAAGCCCTGGGTTTACTGATACTCCGGGTTAATGAAGCAAATGGGAACAGAACTCAGGGTTAACAAATCCCGAGGTAAGAAAAGCTTAACCCGGGGCAGCAAAACTCAGGGTTAAGCACTTTGTAGTGGGAAAAGGGTATAAGACGTTAACAAATATTTTTATGGAGTTTGGCGTGTGTGTCATACTTACTTCGCAATGACACACAGATGCATTCGAGGCCAGTGCGTTGTGAATTTAGGACTATGAAATACTGATTCTACCTCACTATTATGACATCACTCCAGAGATTACGTGAGATAGCGCTCACCAGCCAGCCTTTGTTGTGCGATCTAGCCGGCTGAAGAACAGACCCAAACTCTGTTCCCTCTTCACGTATGTGAATAGGACAATGCCTATAAATGTATCGTATTATAGATTTAGCACGTCTGCCTGTAGGCCTACTGCTTTAATTAGTGATGGCATACAAAATTCTTGACAGTGTTTTGGACTTCAGGGAGTTTTCAGATTTGTCTCCACACCCAACACAGTCAGGACAGATTTCCGCACCCAAGGACATGATTGATGGAAGATGGCTGAATAACCAATCATTCCGAACCTTTCGAAACAGCAGTTTAAAAACCAATGAAAACTGCGGGGGAAAAGACTTTGAAGGGTAAAGTAAGACAAAATTGTCTAAACATGAACACAATTCCCTTCATGCAACCTCAGTCAGTCAGCCATTTACAGGGCATAGCCGAGCAAGCTAAATAACACCTTAACACAAGCAATGAAAGCAGGGTTTGCACAATTCACAACTGACACAATGACTGAATTCCTGGAGGCAGCTAACAAAGGATATAACAATGAATGCAAGCTGAGTTCCTCGAGCACTTACATGTACATGTGCCCCAGCTGAAAGCCAAACAATTGAAATCAGTCGTGGTTGTTCCTGACTCCGTCACCAACTCAGAGTCTGATGACACAGCTACAGAAACTGAACTCAAATGACTTCTGTTGGAAGGTGAACAAAATAGTTCGTCAAATGACGACCTATTGGGTGACATTCAACAGGAGTACGAAGCAGACGATAAAGCTGGGCCAAAAGTTAAAGACAAGCTCGCTACTCCGACTATAAACAAAATTCTTATGACGAAACTGTCAGATGTGCAATTGGCTGAAATGCAAAAAGCTGTGCGGTGTAGTAGAGGCTGGAGACTCAAAAAAATATTTAGGAAAAGAGTTTACCGTCAAAAATCTCGAAAGCCTCCACAATAAAGAACTTGAAAATCTATACCCAGAGATATGAAGCTAAATTTGGAAGAGAATTTGTCACTACGTTTGGAAACTATATTTTAGGTACGTTTTTGAGACTCGTAGGTCTGGCTACACCTGTCGAGGATACCAGAGTTGCTGACTCGAGTCATGTGACTTGGACTCGAGTCGGACTCGAGTCGCTATTTTTGTGACTTGTGACTTGACTTGTAAATACCAGCTTTGACTTGTGACTTGACTTGGACTTGCAAACAATGACTTGTGACTTGACTTGAGATTGCAAAAAATGACTTGTTACCAACCCAAGTCAGACGCTACTCGAGCGACCCAATACACTTTAATTAAGCTATTATACTTTTAATTAGCTATTCGGTTTACGCCTTACGTGCATTAAAAAACGGACTTTGGCTTGCGCGGTTTCTACTTCGCCCAGCTGCAGCTGTAGATCATATCAGTGAGCTGAGCTGTTACGTTGCGTACGCGCGCGTGATAGTGATTGAAATAAATAGTGACCTCAATATGTCATGATTGACAAGCAAGCATGGCGCCTTCTAGCGGTGTTGTTCCACAGGTGGTGAGTTTCACACGTGTATTCAGTCATGGAGGAATAATTATGAGGCCACACAGAGCAAAGTTGAGTGATACTATGCTATCAAATCTTGTTTATTTGAAGTGTAACAGTTTGTACATGAAATAATATATTTTTTTTTTAAATTGAAGTCGCCCAACACAAGGCCCAAAAAGGCCACTTAAGGTGTTTATAAATGCAGTTTATAGATGCAGCGAGAAAGTTTCATTCCAGAAAACAGACCTCAGTGACTGAATCCAGTAAAATGAATAGTTCCCACTAGTTTCAAAAGTTTTCAGCAAGACTGTCACAACAAACTACAGTTTTCAATGAACAAGTCTCTTGCTTAATGTAATGGTTGAACAAACTTTTAAAGGAACCTTTCATGAAAAGAAAGCAGGCCTTTGTCCATTGCATGTAAAATACCGGAAAGCCTAACCCATTGGTAGGCGTTTAGTATGTACATGAAAATTGAACAATAAAGTGTGATTATACTACATTTTATCGAGTGAGTGAAGTCTTTTTTTCATGTCATCTCAACATTTATTTCTACAATGTAAAGTAAATTTATTAAAGTATACAAAGGGCTAATATCCGACAGATATGTGATAAACTACAAGAATAGTAATTGCAACACATTGAAAAAGGGGAATTAAGGAGGCATGTTCAAAATAACTCGTAAGTTGACGCCAGGTTCTTTTAGCTTATTACAGCTGGACAAAATAATGTGCAACTTGACGTGTTCTTGGACAAAGATACTTGTGACTTGACTTGTTTTTAGACCAAATGACTTGTGACTTGACTTGTGACTGGACCTAATGACTTGTGACTTGACTTGGACTTGCAAAAAATGACTTGCTGCCACCTCTGGAGGATACCACATCACTTAGACTCTGAAGAACTCACCAACAACTTGAGTAACGATCTGATTATAAGCACGAGTATGGCGGTGTGTTGTGCGATTTTTGCTACAAGTACGGGACTTACATATTGTATAGCCCTTGATAGCTACGATAATCACCACAAAACACTTGAAATTCAACAAAGGTTTAAAAAATCCTAATATTATAATTGGATTAACAAGCACCTCAGACAGAGATGCCTCAACCAGCAGAGTCAACAGCAGAAATTCCTAAGTAAAATATTTCTCAATGTGTCACGCTGACAATATTTATATTGTTTCAACAATAGTGACCTTGACCTTTGCAAAAGGCATCTTAAAGTGAATATACATCATTTGCTTTTGCTGTAATTTTCAGAAATGGATGGAATCGGGGGGTTGGAAATATATAGCAAATATAGTTACACTGACTTTTTTGAGGTTTTGGGTTCGAAAATGCTATAAAAACCAAGAAAAACAATCATTTTCCTGTAGTCTGGTTCCCTGACTCCATATAAGAAGAAACAGAGCAGTTTACTTACATTGGGGAATTGTAAGGTCAGGGAACCAGTCTAGCTGGCTTGTCACCCGTTCATAGGTGTGTAGTCGATTGCAAACAAGTGCGATGGTCAATTGGGGCCAGTATTTGAAAAAAAAGCCAGTTTTTTTCCAACGCTGATCGGCCGATCAGCGTTGGAAATTGATACAAAAATAACACTTTTCTTGAAAATGACAGTATATCAGGTGCCATGATTTTACAGGATGCTTTACACTGTCATTCACTAACAGTCCAGCAAGGTATTTCAAAATGATTGGTAGTTTTATTTTTTGATGTTTGCAAATGTTGTATTTTCCCTTTAAGACTACCAAGAACAACCCACAAACCAAATTTCAAATTCCTAAGTAAAGTATTTCTCAATATGCTGTGCTGACAATATTTCTATTGTTTCAGCAATAGTGACCTTGACCTTTGACCTGTTGGCCCCAAAAGCAATAGGATTCTTAAAACTATCAAGATCAAGAACCGTTTTGAACAAAAGACCCAATTCCCGAGGACTGAAAGGATCTGTTGTTCTCCCTTTGTGTGTCTGTCCTTGGGGGTTACATGTATGTAGAACAAGAACATATATACACGTTTGTTTATGGTGAAAATCAAGGATTTTCTGTTGTTCCTCTTCCTTTTCCTTTAACTTTTTTTGCATCAGCTCTCATTGGTTTTGTACACGTTTTCCAACCAAGGAGTCCTCGATTCAGTTTCTGACCTCGATTCACCGATGACATTGCATACGTACTGGTACCAACAGAAGGAATACGCTATCGCAATATCCCCCACCGGCTTACAGCCAGGGAGATTAAAAACTTGACTATAGTCAACTCTGGAAGAACACCAGGCAGTTACATGTAACAGCTTAACTTTTCTACACAAGACCATAAATAGCATGGTACTGGTAGCTTTCCAGGATGACAAACAACCCAAAACATCTAACAGGTCAACTAGGGGATGCACACCTAATTCTACGTTAATTCCACTTCACACCAAACAGGACTGCTTCAAATATTTCCTCATTGCACGAACAATCCCAGAGTGAAACCTTCTTGCACCAGTGTTGTAGTCGAGACCGGACAGTCCGAGACCGAGACCAAGACCGAGACCTGAAGTTTTGAGACTGAGACCGAGACCGAGACCAGCCACTTCAAGGCAGACTGAGACTGAGACCGATATGGTCCGAGACCGAGACTGAGACCGAGACCGCGGATAATAAATAACAAAATAATAATAGGACTGAACATCTACCAAGACTTGTAAACCTGATTTTAAAATATACTGCAAGTGAAACTTGCGGGATCCCCCTGGCATGCTAGCAATTTTTACACAGTCGGTTAGTATAGATACTTGTCAGTGTCCCCCACACAAAATGGAAGATTTCTATTGTTTTAGCACTAGTGACCAAAACTACCGGTATACTCTCGAGGACAATGATTTGTGTTTCCCTTTGTCCCTGTAATATAACACTCTCCCATAGACTATAAGCACACAAACTTACTACAGAGGACCGTTTTGAATAAAAGACCCAACTCCCAAGGACTGAAAGGATCTGTTGTTCTCTCTTTGTGTGTCGTCCTCTGGGGTTATGTAGAACATGTACACATGTTTACGTTACATACGTAACTATAACTATAACTATAACTTACAACATTTATAATGCGCTTTCCACCATATTTCAAAGCGCACAGTTGTTTCTTGTACAATTATCAATTTACTGATCAAAGGCTTGTGAAAAAAGAAAGCTCTTAAGTACTGTCTTAAACGAGTCCAATGAATCAGTTTCACGGATGTGGATGGGAAGAGAGTTCCAGAGTTTCGGGGCTAACACAGAGAAGGCACGGTCGCCATAGCGAGTTTTGGTTTTAGGTCCAGGCAGTAACTGAAGATGGGCTGTTCAATGCGATCGGAGGTGGCGGGATGTAGATGAAATGGCTGTGGACCGGGTAGGTACGAGCTTCTGGAGGTATGATGGGGCAAGGTTGTGAATGATTTTGAAAACAAGGAGAAGTGTTTTGAAGATGATGCGTTCGTGAACCGGAAGCCAATGAAGAGACCGAAGGACTGGTGTAATGTGTTCATGTTTCTTAGTCCGAGTGACCATTCTGGCAGCGGAGTTTTGAATACGTTGTAATGGAGCGATGTTTGACTTGGGCAAACCGGACAACAGGCTGTTACAATAATCAATGTGAGATGTAATGAGTGCATGGACCAGTCTCTCTGTTGAGTAACTGGTCAGATATTTCCTGATTTTGCCGATTTTGACAATTCCCCAGGATGCTGATCGGCAGGTCTTGCGGATATGCTCAGAAAAGGTAAGCTGGTTGTCGATAGTGAAGCCAAGATCTCGGACACACTCCGCTGTATGGTCAAGATTACTGGCCAGATCCAGAGGTGGGAGGACACCAGGATGTGGACGAAATTTGGACGAGATGTGTAGTATTTCAGTCTTGTCCTCGTTTAGCTTCAGGTTATTCTTGGACGACCAGTATTTTATATCTGCTAGGCATGCTCTGATGTGTTCCAGTGATTTGTCCCTATCTAATTGTTCCGGTTTCATGGTGAGATATAGTTGAGTATCATCCGCATACATTGTGTAAGGGATAGAGTGAGCATCCAGTATATCAACAAGAGGGCCCGTATAAAGGATGAATGCCAAGGGACCCACCACGGAGCCTTGAGGGACTCCAGAGTAGAGAGGAAAATGTCTGAATGCAATCCCGTTGATCACAATCCTCTGGCAGCGACCACGAAGGTAGGACTCCATCCAATGAAGAACAGTTCCCTTTATCCCGTAGCGGGTCTCAAACCGGCAAAGTAGAGTCTCGTGGTCCAAGGTGTCAAACGCAGATGAAAAGTCCAGTAGGACAAGTAAAGCCTCCTGCCCCATGTCAACAGCTTTTAACAAATCATTGACAACAGATAATAAGGCGGTTTCTGTAGAATGGAACCGTCGGTAGGCAGACTGATGTATTGGCAAAAGAGAGTGCTCATTTAGGTAGTTAAGCAGTTAAGCAGAGACTATTTTCTCGATCACCTTACTGATAAATGGGATATTGGCAATCGGATGATAGTTTCTCAGATTATTTCTGTCCAAGGAAGGTTTCTTGATGAGTGGAATGATGTTTGCCATCTTAAGAGAACCAGGAACAGTTCCAGACAGCAACATAGGTTGATGATCTGTGTGATAGGCGTAAGTAGCTCTTCGAGACAAAACTTGACCATCCAGGTTGGAAGTGGGTCGAGGCTACTCGACTTGGGAGCAAGAGAATTGATGAGTTTTTCAACCTGGCCGCAAGTAACCGGAGTAAAGGTAGAAAACTCCAGTCCATGGGCTCCGGCAGAGGGAATTCTACCAGTAGGGCTATGATCAGAACAGGATTCCTTAATCTTAGTAACGATCCCGTTTATCTTTTCACAGAAATATTCACCGAAGTTGTTGGTGAGCTCCTGCTTAGACTGGTGATCAGGAAGAACTGCTTCCGTGATAGGGTTAGTCAGTTTCTTCACGATTTCAAAGAGTTGTTTGTCATCAGCCGATGAGATCTCTGCATTCATATACTCTGACTTTGCTCTGGATAGGGATTCAGAGTAGGCAAAACATTGTTCTTGGTATAACTGCTTGTCAACAGTGAGTCCAGATTTAATCATTCGCCTCTCTGCCCGACGTCGGCGCCGCTTGGCCTCCTGCAGATCCTCTGTATACCAAGGTGCTCTGGGTCGAACAGTCACCACCTTGGTCTGGGGAGGCGCGTGCTTGTTGAGCAGATTGGATAGGGTGTCATTATAAACATCAACAGCCTCGGCAACATCATGTGGTGACGAAGACCTCAAGGGGGAGTCTATGATGTCCTGCCGGAAAGATAACAGATCGATACCGCGAAGCTTGCGGTACGTGATCAGCTTTTTGGGGTTCACAGGTTTGATGACATTGAGTGTTGCAATTACTGCAGAATGATCCGACGGCAGACCGGATGAGAGGGTAAAATTGGAGACAATATTGTCCACTTTGCGTGTTAAAACCAAGTCCAATGTGTGGCCCGCCAGATGGGTAGGCCCGGAGACGAGTTGGTTGAACCCTAAGTCCTCCACAGAACTGAGAAAGTTCACGGCGGTGCTATTGTTGAAGTCATCCACATGAATGTTGAAATCGCCAACGCTAATGGGGATATGACCGTCCCCTAGTATAGCTTCGAGGACTGCAGGGAATTCAAGCAGGAATGTCTGATTTGTCAAATTATTTGTTCATACATAGTGTGGACATTCTCTTGTTTTCGTGTAGTTAAGAAAAACCTGTGAATTTTTTTTTTTATTCACACTTTTTATTCAACCCATTTGTTTCTATGATTCCCTTTAGTGTTTCTCTTCATTTTGCCACAGATAAACCTAACCCCGAAATGCCTCTAAACCTGTTTTTCAGAGAGGGGGAAACATTGTGTGGACATGGGCAAGTCCACACAACGTCGCTGCTACCTGGTCTATGTGGACATCTTTTGTTCGGAAGCCCACACAGTGAATGTAATGCTTGTACAATGTACATGGGTGCACACACAGAATCACAATGCCCCCTCCAGCTTACAGCCAGGGGGATAAAATTTGGAGCTAGAAAATATTGCAAAATATTAAATTGCAGCAGTACGACTACTTTGGGGATCCGGGACTTTCCAATGTGCAGTCCGAACCAACCACGATATATAACAATTCGTTAACAAGCTTAGGTTGACAACAATGATCTACAGGCTAGCAAATGTTTTAACTATCAACGGTACTGAATGAAGTGAACACAAAGTAAACGAGCGAGCTGTAAATGCTACATATTGCCGGTCTCGACCCAAGACCGGCCAAAATATCGAGACCAAAGGGGACCGAGACCAAGACCTAGACCACAGCTCCCGACACCGAGACCGAGACCAGCAAAAAGTGGTTTCTACAACACTGTCATCCACTATCCACACAGGAAGCCAATACTGCTGACTAACTTCAAATCAGATTTGTAAACTTTGGATGTTAAGGACCCCTTAAACCGTGTTCACCCTCTCAACTAGTGACCTTCTGCTTTTCAACAAAGCAGAAAAGCAGATTTTACATTTTTGTACAATGAATTTTTCGACTTTTCTACTTTTCTGCTACCTGAAAAGCAGATTTTATTTTTCCTCCTTTTCCTGGTGGACGAAAAGTGGCCATCTGCTTTTCTGCTATCAGAAAAGCAGAAAAGCAGATTGAACGTTTAGTGACAATGAATTTTTCTGCCACCTTATGGAGGACGAAAAGTGGCCATCTGCTTTTTTGCTATCAGAATAGCAAAAAAGCAGATTTTACGTTGTTGTAACAAGCATTTTTTCACTTTTCTTCTTTTCTGCTACCTGAAATGTAGATTGAACGTTTTCTGTAAATGCATTTTCCTACTTTTTAGCTTTTGCGCTACCAGAAAAGCAGATTGTACTTTTCCTCCGTTTGCTGGCGGCCGAAAAGTGGCCATCTGCTTTTTCTCCTTTCTGAAAAGCAGAAAAGTGGATCGAACGCTTGGCAACAACTTTGCGTTCTACTTTTCTGCTTTTGGACACCGGAAAAGCAGATTTTACTTAGGTGGCCAAAAAGTGGTCATCTGCTTTTCTCCTTTTAGAAAAGCAGAAAAGTGAATAGAACGTTTTTACATGATGCATTCTTGTTTTCTGCTTTTTGGATACCGGAAAAGCAGATTTTGCTTAAGGTGGCCGAAAAGAGGCCATCAGCTTTTCGGCCTTCAAAACACCAGGAACGTTTTGGTTCCTATTTTTACCTTTCTGGTGGATTCCACCCTATTATTTTTAAAGATTCCTATGTTTCTCTGGAAGTCTATTGGGATGCGTGCTAGCTGTAAACCCCGCTGATTTTCTTTTGAGATGCTGCCTTAACGGCCTCACATTTTCAACGCCATGCGATTGGTCCACGATTGGTGCTTGATATACGACTGATTCCCATCAGTAGACGCAAATGTGTCGTTTCTCATTGGTTTCATTTGGTCTGTCGCTGCTTGCAAGGTAGCCACGCCCCTTATACACGTATAATGATTGTTTTGTAAAAACATCGGACGTGCGATGTTCACGATCTGTTGAAAGCAGAAAAGCAAATGGCCATTTTTCGGCCGCCTATACGCCAAAGTAAAATCTACTTTTCCAGTATCCAAAAAGCAGAAAAACAAGAATGCACACTTGTCAAACGTTTGATCCACTTTTCTGCTTTTCTGAAAGGCAAAAAGCAGATGGCCACATTTCGGCCACCTAAGTAAAATCTGCTTCTCCGGTATCCAAAAAGCAGGAAAGTAGAATGCACAGTTGCTGCCAAAATGCTGAATCCAATTTTTGCTTTTCAGAATGGAGAAAAGCAGATGGCCACTTTTCGGCCACCAGCAAACGGAGGAAAAGTACAATCAGCTTTTCTGTTAGCGAAAAAGCAAAAATGTAGAAAAATGCATTTTCAGAAAACGTTCAATCTGCAGGTAGCAGAAAAGTAGAAAAGTGAAAAAATGCATGTTACAACAACGTAAAATCTGCTTTTCTGTTATTCAGAAAATTTAAAACATCCAAAGAATCAATTATTTTATCACAATTATAAGGTAATGTAGAAAAAAATCAACAACAACAAAAACAGATGCAAGTGATTTTTTCCCCCCATTCTCACATATTTCTCCAAACCTTTCTATCTGTGCATTGATAATTAGATTTATTATCACCCACATAAAAATCAGTATCTCAAGCACTGTGCTCAGTATGAGCAATAAGTAACAATCCCTTGACAACTGGCGAGATGTCTCACACATAAATTTAGGACTTCACAAAAACCCAATTTGCACAAATTTGGAACAGCTGCAGTTCCAGTATTGACAAAAGACCACAGGTGTGTAAGAAAGGGCATACATGTAGAAATGCACTCTAAAAATGAACACAGGCACCTTAAGTGAGGCAAGTGTCAATAGTTAACATAAAAACAATGAACATAAAATATTTTGACAAATTTCAAAAAGTAAAGCAACTACAATGTACCTACACGATGAGCATCTTATAAACATCATAAATATATTTTTTGCTCTATGGAGATCTGCTGTGGTAACAGCAGCTTAATGAAATCCATTTCAAATTTACCTGTGTGCACCACATCGAGGAGGTGAGGATTGTCATCTACATGACCAATAATTAGTAGGTTGGTCTCCGATGAATCGTCACGGACATCTTTCATACTTCTCATAAAAGAAGTTTCATCGACAAATCTTCCCTCAATGCTCATCTTTTCCAATCTGAACAAAATAGATACAGAAATAACAGTGAACTTTTGACATCCTGCACTCGCTGTGTACTGTTTTTACATTAATTCCTGCCCTTGACATGTTTAACGACAAGCTTGACTAATATGAATTGGGAACAAATTATGTTTCTATATGGAGGGCCAATGGACAGCCCACCCATACTGCTGGGGAAGCATTCATTATTACAATGGGGATATCTTTCGCTTGCTAGATCAATTCACGCTTCTTTCTTTGTTCCGGTTTTCAAACAATTGTTATTAAAATGCTACACTCAATTGAAAATCAGAAAATCGTGTCAAAATCTTCTTGATCAAATAAGAATGTATATATGCATGGATGCCAATTGACCCAGGAATTAGATTTCGACCTCTCAAGCAATCAATTTGCTCTAGGCTATAGGTTGCATACATTCACCTGTACAGTCACGTGAACTGTACCAAGCGAGACGTGTATCACGTAGCTGCCAGGTGTAAATATTTATATCCTACTTATTCTTAGACATTCGGAAGATAGAGGGCAGGGTTTTTACCAAAGTAAAGTCTGCGATCACTACATTGCACTGTGAATGCGCTAAACCGTGATGTTATGGCTCCAACTAAAAAATGTGCAAGAAAACTGCATTCTACAGAGAGATACTGTTTATAACTTCAAAACATAAAGTTAATATTAAAATTAAGTGATGTGTGCTAAAGGTACCGCGGTACGTGTAGGCTCTTTATCTGGCTCTCATTGAACCTAGCATAACTTTCAAGATGTTAGGCTGGCTTTCAGAAACTAAAAACTTTTTGATTTCTTAAATTGGATGACCAGAAGTGGAGATATTTCACTTGTCCTAAGGCAACACTGATGCCTTTTTATCATGTTTATAAACAAAAATGCAGTACATAATCTTATTATTGGCTTTTCCGCATATTTCAAAAAAAGTCTTTGTTTTTGTTATGATATTCTTTTCTTTCTTTTCTTTCTTTTTGTTTTACCATAAATCCCTTAGATTTTGTACATGTTTTATTCAACCAGGCACTTCTGACATAAAAGAACGTCATTGTAAAGCCCCCATAGTGAACTTGGTGTGAAGGTAGAGCAGGATGTGTTATAGGTTAAAATTGAGGCGATGTCATGATGACGTCATCATGTCATTTCTAATGGTTACTTCAGTTTTTGAGCACTTAAGCCATATCTCAAGAGCGGAATGTGCAAAAGTAAAAAACAATTTTTTTTTTAATATCTGTATGGGTATCTGTATTGTTCCAGAAACCTATGCAGTCATTAACGCAACGGAGAGAGAGGGTGCACACTGGGATGTTACACCGAGCGAAGGTTCGTGGCCGAGGAGAATTTGAAACCTCTTGACCGAGTCAGATTGACGAAGGTTTTTGTCAATATGGAAATTGTCCAAACACTGTTCCTTGGGGGACTCCAACTGGTACTTCCTCTGATGCTACACTCTCCAGTACAACTTTCATGTTGCGCTGTGTGAGGAAGCAGGTTAGCCACTAGTGTAGCATGCCACTGATGCCATATTAAGTGTGTAGTTTGTGGGGGAGGGGGGTTTCTGTGGGTATGGTGTCAAATGCTTTTGAAAAATCTAGGACAGGTATGTCGACTTGCTTTTTTGTGTCAAACGATTTGAGTAGATCATCAACTGTAACAATGAGCCAGGTTTTGCAAGAGTAGCCACTGCTGGATCTATGGCTTAGGTGTGTCAGTATGTTTTGTTTTGCAGGTGTACCATGATTTGCCTGTAGATGACGTGCTCAAGCTGTTTGCATATCACAGACGTTAGGGAGATAAGCCGGTAGTTTTCAGCAAGGTGTTTATCCCAGTGTTGGAGTCGAGTCCTCAAAGGCGAGTACTCCGAGTACTTTAGGGGCCGAGTCCAGGGCCAAGTCCAAGTACACTCTGATGAGTCCGAGTCCAAAGCACCGAGTACGAGTACATTCAAGGCCGAGAACTGGGCCGAGTCCAAGTGCCTAAGTCCGAGTCTGAGTTCGAGTATAATACAAAAAAGTACCCCCCCCAAAAAAAATAAAAATAAATGAATAAATAAAATAACATAAAACAAACACGACATGCAATATTATCTCCTTTACCAACTGGTTAACACTAAACAACATTTTATTATTGTAAACAATGTAACAAATAAAAAATAAAACAAAATTCATCTAATAATTAATGAATTGGCACTTTGTGCTTTCACCATTAAAACAAAAAAAGACACCTGAAGTATTGGCTACTTTGAAGAAACATTTTTTCAGACAACAAACTCAATTTAGTACACAAGAAAAACCCAAAATTTACAAAACCAACCAAAAAGCGAGACCTCAATTGCTGGTTGTTTGTTATTTCAATTGTACACAAATAGTCCTACATATTGAAAAACTGTGAAGAGATGAGCGAACATAAAAAGCATGAGCTTGGCTACTCCCGATTCACGAATGTTAGTAACATTGGGGAGGCGGGAACTAGACTAAGCCATAAACAGGCTTCGTGCTAGCAATGCGTTCCAGGTTGAACAATGGAATCGATTAAAAAGAAATGTACTGGATGTGTACCGAGTACAAGTATGAGTACAAGTACAAGTATTCCAACACTGGTTTATACCCCCTTTTGAACACACACGATAATGTTGACATTCAGCCAGTCTGTTGGTAGGTCGCCAGAGTCAAGCGATTTCCGGTAGATGACAGACAGTGCTGGGGCAATGTTTACATCACAATTTTTTAAAACGATGTTGGAGATGTTCTCACGTCCACAAGCCTTGTTAATCAAATTTCCTGGGAGTTTTGCCACTCCAGCTAAATGAATGACAATGCGACCAATTTGTTGATCAATAATTTTACTCAGCCACGGAAGCTTGTCATGGGCGTCTTGAGTAAAAACTGATTTGAAGTGATTTAGCAAAATTTTTGCCTTGGATGAGCTATCGTTGATTAGGGGGGCAATAACTACATTGTCTTGTTGCCTGGTTTTAATGTACCTCCAGAACGGCTTGGTGTTGTTGTTACTGAGGCCTTCCTGGATGACTTTGTTTATATCCCAATCTGCCCTTCTGATTTGTTTCTTGCATTCTTTCTGGAAGCAGTGCGCTTCCCATTTGTTGTGTTTCTTGGCACGCTATAGGCCTTTTCACACTAGACAAATCTTGGGGTTGACGTGGCGTTGACGCAGGGTGGAAAACAGGCAGCCTGGCGGTTTCACACTTGAAAATGTTCAACCCTGCGCCAACCCTGTGTCAACCCTGAAATTGATTTTGCCAAGGGTTGAACTCAATCCCGTTCCACACCAGGATTGAGATTTTCCACCCGTGTTGAAACTCTCGCCAGGGTTCAAACAGTAGTAACCGAGCGGAATAAGCTCGGTTTGCACACCAACAAGTGTGAAATGATGCAGGGTTGAATGCGACATTGAAAAATATAAAAAAATCAACCCGGGACAGCACTTGGTACGTCCAGGGTTGAGTTCAACCCGGGTTGAGAGGTTCAAGTGTGAAAAGGGCTCTATAGAGTCTCCTTTTCCATTTGATCAATTTTATGATGGTTCTATTAAACCAAGGTAGAGAGCTGTTTCCTTTCCTCATATTGTACAACACTGTTGTAGGGGATGTGTTTGTCGACTGCCGTCAAGAGAGTTGATTTAAACTGGCCCATCTGGTGTACATCAGAGCCATTGTCTTGCATGTTTACGATATCTTGGGAAAGAGTATCCATGTCTTCTGCTAAATTCTTCCAGTTTGCACATGAGTACACTGGTAACATTTTTGTGGGTGCATGATGAACATGAAATGGTTTTGCATCGATGTCAGTTATCACGCATGTCATGATCAGAAATTCCTGGCGCACAAACTAAAAGACTTCACCAAGGAGGGGTTTGATGTGAACACTTAAGTCCAACAAGTTGTTCCCGCGTGTAGGAAACATGTGGACTTGTGACAAATTTGAGCTTGGTCTGGTTTGTCTGTCTGTTGTTGGGCTACAATGTACTTGTCTGGAGTGGGCTGAAGTTGTGATTGGAAAGAACAGTATTTACTGAAGTGTCGGGATCAAGATGAGGTAGGTAATCATTGTGGAAGGTGAAGCTGCCACAGTTAATACTGCTGCATTTATGGCATTTCCATTGAGCGGTGGCCAGTGGAGTGGTTTAGCTTTCAAAGTCTGCAGAACACAATTCAATACATTTTTTCACATACGTACGTCATAGTTTCATGATAAGTTATTAGTTTCACGTACGTACATGATAAGTTTCACGTACTTATGTGATAAGTTTCACGTACGTACGCAATAAGTTTCACGTACGTACGTGAAAACTATCAGTATATCACATGTTTTACTGCGTCCGTTTAGTTTCAGTTTCCACGTGCGTGTTAGCACATACCATGGGAATAGCATGTGAGCTTTCGGTTGTGTTGTACTTTTGGTGACTTTATAGCAGCGGTTAAGTATGATAGCCTACTTCCACAAGTGTGTCACGTCATATGACTACGAGCAAACTAACACATGTACATGTTCGTCCATATGTGAAATCTATCGCGTACGTACGTGAAAACTTTTCGCGTACGTACATGAAAACTTATCACGTACGTACGTGAAACTTATCACATACGTACGTGAAACGTATCACGTACGTACGTGAAACTATCACGTACGTACGCGAAAAAAAGAAAAATATGTGTGGCAGTAACACACTTCCGTAAATACATGACTGGTGGAACCAAAATACTGCAGTCATCACAGACTACTTCTTTTCAATTCCAAGTTACTGGGTACTCACATACATGTACACCACAGGGGCAATTACTGGCATGTTTTCCACGAGGTTCAGGATTTGGATGAATGTCGCCAGAAAGCAGAGTGCCAAAATGGTGCAGAGATGGTTCGGTTTGAATTTGCTGCAGCAGGGTTCACTTGAACTTGAGAAGTGACGATTTGGTAGCAATCGGTTTGCAGGGATACCAGGTTTACATGTCCAAGTGTACCTTGGAGTATTCAGATGCTGGTATAATTGGAGGAGAAACACGGTGGTGAATGTGAAGCGAAGAGCCATGGTTGTGCGATGTGGTGCAGACATTTCAAGATGACTGACCAAGATGGCATTCATGGTGATTTTGTTTGTTTACAAGGTGGTATATTGGGGCCGGAATCTAGCAATTACTCATTGATACTCTACATTTTGTAGTCCAAACGGCAGACCAAAAGATGATTGTGTCAGAATAAATATGGATTGATTTAGGACTTGGTTGAGGCAGAATTTCCTTGATTCCTACAAACTGAATCGGAGCTGATAAATACACCTCTCTCTCTGCACAGCGCCCTCTCTTCCTTTTAGTTTTGTTAGGTCATACATGTAGATAATTGCACAAATATGTGACGTCATTACGACGTCAAAAAAATGAGATTTTTTAAATCACATGGGAAAATCCAATCATCTTGAAACTTGGTGGGCAGGTACCGGTATATACTGTGACTAGTATGCAAAATCTGAAGTGACGTCATGATTATGTCATCACTTAATTTTTTAATAATTTATTAACTTTAACATGTTCTTCTAAATAGCAAAATTGGATATAAAATAGATTCAGATTTACTTCAAACTAGGCACAAAGACCCCAAGGTTGAGTTGGCCCTAGATAAGTGATGTCATAATGATGTAAGATTCAAGTCACGTGACTTCACCTTAAATGTGTAAATTGAAATATTCTACATCAAGATTACTGTACATCCAACTGATAGGGTTTGAACTTGACATGTACATGCAAAATGTAAACAGGGATGTGTTACAAACAAAAATTTGAGAAATGTTATGATGACGTCATCATGGGTCATAAGGCATCATCTTTAAGGTGCATGGAACTATGTTCTTGCATTATTTACCTGACTGCATATGGCTGAAAACAAAACATTAAGTCATAAATAAGACTTCGGATTTGCAGGGTTGGCATGATCGACGAATGCGAGGTTTGCAGTAACACCATGTGAATGTTATCTCTTAGTGAGTTGTTCGACTCTGAGAAGAACCAGGTTTTACTCGACGTTTCAAATAGTATGCTCTGCTCGTCATCGGGAGACTGCTGGACTCTTGCTGGTGTAGTAGTTCAAGCAGTGGATGCTATTAGTTCAGTGGACTATTGAGGCGGGAGATTCTGGAACAGGATGCCAAGTTTGGTGGATCCCGACAAATTCTGTCAGGATGCTGACGTGCTGGATAGGATGCTGAAGTGGTCTGTGTGTGCTCACTGAAGTCATAAAAAAAGGGTTGTGGAAAAGTCCTGTTTCTGTTTATGGAACAGACACAAATCTAGATGTCTTTATTTAGCTGCGGAATGATGTTAAGCTAAGCGATAAGTGAATGTCAGAAGTCACTGACATAGTTAGTACGGCATGCTATATAAGTGCCGTTATTATTAAATTATTATTATTACGGCAGATAGGTTAACTTGGCAAACAGTCATAGTATGTGAATGTCATGAGAAGGATATTTGGCTATAGGGCCATCGCAGATTTGTCCTTTGACGAAATATAGATAGAATAACAATAGCAGCTATTCTGAAAATTTTGAAAATTGCTTATTAGTCAACCTTTATTTGTCAAAGGACAAAATCTGCGATGGCCCTAAAGCCAAATATCTTTCTCATGACATACTCTGACTTTGTGCCAAATTCCACACTATCATCAAGGGCACAATTCCCCCAAATATTTTCCCTATCTGCCCAACTATTAGGGGCTCAAAAGTAGGCAAGCAAGTGAAAATCCCAAAAATGATTATGCTCTGATGTCGAGAGCAAGTGCTAGTGTGATGTTTCTTCTGCTGAATTCGCATCCATTGGGAAGGTTTAGTTGTGACGACAAAACAAGTTGTGTGGCGTGGTGACTGCGCATGCCATCGACCAGAATTCCAACGCCTTTTAACCACACCCTGCTACTTGCATCGATGCACACTACTTTGCATACCAAATGCACCTGTAAAGCTAAGTCTTACACTTATATCATCATCATCGGTCGGCTGCGGAGCAGTCCACTGCCAGGTTACACCATGCATGTCTCTGCTGGGCCTGTTCTTCAATGATGGCTGCTGTGAGGAAACCATCTTGGTTCCAAATGATGGTCTGCACGTACTGTAGATAGGAGGTGCATTGTTGCCCTAGTCGTCTCTTTTCCTCCTTGGCTGAGTACAAAGCATAGTGCAGGCTCTGTCTGGTTCATGTGCAAGGTGTGGCCTAAGAAGTTCCATTGTGTCTGTTGCACCTCATTGGTGAGTGGTTTGGCTTTGATTGTGTTGAGGATGACACTGTTCAGAACCCTGTCTGTCCGTTTAACTCCTAACATGATGCAACATGAGGTAGCAAATGCATTGATCTTTTTCTGCATGCCACTATCAACTATCCATGTCTCACATCCTTACAGTAATACAGTGCCTTGACATCTGATGTAACCAATCTACTATCCCTCCAAAACTGTTGACCAAGCTAGGGTCTTTCGTCATTTGAGATTCTAGGTTTCGGTGACATGCTTGATGGGTTGATTATCTACATGTAGGCCAGGGCCTTTTTTTTTTATCGATGTTGAACATAATGTACTCTGTTTTCGGGACACTTGACAAGGCCTACATTCATTGCAGTTTGAGCAGTTGAGGATAGCTGTAGTTGGGCTCTCTGTATGCTGGACTCTAGAAGGCAGATGTCATCTGCAAAGTCCACGTCATTCAGTCCACGTCATTCAGTCCACGTCATTCAGTGACTTCTCTGGATATCTGCATGATCGTCTTGCATGTGTGACCAGCCCTGTATTTTCTTCTTTTGTGGCGTCTATCATCAGGTAGTCTACCACAGTGACAAAGAGGAATGGGGCAAGAACATCACGCTGCATGGAGCACACCTGTATAGTTAGAGGAAACCACTCTGACATGTCGCCATCAACACAGACCATGCACTAAGAGTTGTCATAGAGTACCCTAATGGCAGCAATGGTGGTACTTAGTATTCCAAAGTGGGGTAGTATGGGGAACATGAACTCCCCATCAATGGAGTCGAATGCTTTCTTGCATTTGATGAAGGTGGCTATTAGTGGAAGTTGGTGGCCATGGTACACTTCACATATCAATCGCAGGATGTGCATTTGTTGTACATGTATACAACTCCTTGCTGGTCTGAAACCTGCCTGGTTCTTTCTTAGGATGGAATCGATACATGTAGATGGTCTTATTCTATTGAGGAGGATTCTGTTGTAGACTTTTTCAGCAATTAACATCAGTGAGATCCCTCTGTAGTTTAATAGTTATCTGAGTCAAGTCACCCTTTTTGGGGACAGGGAAAGTTCTGTTGTTCGGAGTTGTGGCATTTTATCGATGATCCGAATTGAGGTTAATGGTGTATGCTCAGTTTCGAAAAGAGTTGACCCACTTTCTGTTAACAAGAATGTGATCAAGCTGGGCATTTGTTCCAGATGGGTGCATCTATGTCCATCGCCTTGATGTCGGCTGAGGGAATCTTGTCTGGATTGGGACTAGCTGATGTTGTTAACATTAACTTTGGCCACTGTAGCGTGCGTAGTGACAACAAGTCTAACATTCTGCATGCAAATGCACGAGCTTTCACCAGCAGTTCTGAACTATGGATGTGAATCTACGTTTAATTTGATAAACGTTTAGCAAAATTTTCCTGTAGCGTTTAAACATTTAAACGTTTAGTCAACACTTCAAAAAGACTGCGGCCTGTGTCCCAGTATAATGTGCCATAACTGCGGTCACATTTATATACACTTGTATACACTTTAACCACCAATTTTTCCATGTTCTTTTGAAGTCTGCAGGCTAAATAAATTGAGAAGAAAAGAATCATCTGCATTCTGCAAGTGTTGTCAATCAAATGAACATACACTCAAGAAATGTCAAGGCCTGAGGAAGATCGTTTATTTATATTTTTTAAGCCCCAATTTTCTTTAAAAAAAAAAAAAAAAAAAAAAACACCTTTTATTTAACGGAATGCAAACTGCATCCAAATTCCAAAATATGAAAAACTTTGCCTGCACAAATTTCCCAAAAGCGGCAGCATTCTTGAGCTGCTAGTTATCTGCAGGCTGCCAGAAAAATAGTCACATATGATTTTCAGTCCCAGCCCAGGCATCACAGGGGAGCCTCCTAGCAACATTATTTCTAGGCAACCTGAAGTTGGCTTGGTGGAAGGAACGTCATATTCATGAAAGCAGACGGACCCGTGATGAAAGCAACCGATGGCATATTTATTTGCCGGGAACTGGCTCATTTCATTGGCTGAGATACTATCATCGCTGTTTATCATCTAAGAATCTTCCAATTACTGGCGGCAAGTCATCAAAGAATTTAAAGTTCGATGGCCTACAGCTGAACCCAACCGCATATACTTTGTAACAACGAGAGCGGCATTGTATCAATTTGAACAATGCCGCTGTCAATCATTCTCTGGAAGGGCTTTTTCGGAGCTGGATTTTATTTTGGGCATTTTTTTCAAAGGCCCGGGGAAAAGTTTATACGAAAAGTGAGGGAAACTGAAATAAACATGGAATTTCACCCCTGTAAAGGCCTGTATCAAGTACAATGAATAAATGATAAATAAATGTATTTTCTTTTTTTGTTGTTGGTTTTTATTCAGGGGGTTGATATTCCAAATAATTAATTGAATGCACATCTTTTTTAAAACTGGACTGAAGAACAGTAAGGCCGGTATTGCTTGTCCAGATTTTATTCTAAACCAACTTGACAGGGGGCTTTTTTTGACGACTGCGTTACCATTGGGGAAAATGTTAACTGACAAGAATTTTAAAAAAGTGCCCTTACCAATGGGTCTGTATTTTACGTTCTACATGCATCCTTTGGTCATCACTGGTCAGGCAACCAAATTGAAATGTAAAAAAAATAATAAATATCCAACAATTTTATTTTTTCGATGTAATTTTTATATACAGGAAGGTTTTTCTGCCAATGATAGCAACATTTAATAATGTTCCTACAGAGGTAGATTTTTTTTTACGTATCACAATATATTTTCAAGGGGGAGGGGTGCACTTTTGCGTAAAACGAGCAAATAATCTACGTTGATATCACTCTTTAAAAAAATGCAATTTCATTCCTATTAAATAGATCCCGTAATATGCCACCGCCCCTCAGCCCCCGCCCTAAGATCCAAAAAATTGTTTTTCTTTTACCCCCGCCAACACCAAACACATTCTGGATCATCGTCATCGATTTCCTTGTTACGGAAGCGGCAGTAACTATATTTTTAAGGGAGCGGCGGACTTTACAGCACTTGGGGGGGAAAAATAATCCCAATGCATCAAAATACATCGTTTAAAATCATTATGAAAGTGCTAGCCATTGGTTTGATTACTGCACACACCAAGTGATGATTTCAGCAAATACAAGCACATTCAGAGAAAAATACAGAAAAAAGACAGACTCGGAATTGTTTTAAAATTCGGTATTTTAATCAGAATAACCTTGGGAGAGGCGCCATCTGCGCCCGGCATCGATCTCGGCCCAGCGGCGTATTGAAAAAAATCAAACACAACCAACTGTATACACTGTGTATCAATTTGACACAAAACAGTTGCTGATCGTGGAACAATGTATTAATAAAACTTCTTGGAACGTGATCAACTATAAAATGCGTTTCTAATTCTTTAAACAAAATAAACATCGTAGATTCTTTGTAAATAAAACTGGAGGGCAGATTGCGCAAAATACAAGGTCCCATTTTTGAAATTTGAGTTCCGTTTAAACGTTTGGGAAAATTTCTAAACGGATTTGAATTTGTGTTCGTTTACACGTTTACACGTGTAAACGTCACGTCCTTAGTGTACATATAACCTGTCAAGCAAAAACACACAGCCAAAAAAACTTTTGCTTGTTGCTTTACTTTAGGGATATTCTCGTGTTGGTCAGTATAGTTTCAAGAGATACATGTATCTACTCTGTATTTTTGTATGTTTCTATATTGTATTCAGAAAATGTTTATTAACAAAAAGAATTTGATCATGTGAGCTACATGTATTTTCAGTCTCACACTATAATCATGTTATTCGTTCAAAAAATTTAGAGCACATGCATATTTAAACCTGATTTGGCCTTAACAGTTTTTAAAACAACAAATTTTTTTTAAACAGTTGTCTTTTAACAACTGTTTTTTAAAAAGAAATGTTAAAAAAAAAACAAGTTTGAAGTAGGAATAAAACATGTTTTATGGTTAAAAAAAAAACAGGTTTTAAACTGTTTTATTTTCCCCCTGTTTTTTGAGGTGGCGAAATCCAACCAAATAAAACATGCTTTTTAAAAAAAAGAATTGTTTTCAAAACATGTTTCAAACAGAATAAAAACATGTTTATTTCCTGTTTGAATTCGATGATTTGGACTGGTTGTTTAGGTGCCAGTGTATTCTCTTGTTTTGCATGTTTTCAATACCTTAAGTTTTGGGCCTCTCGTACACAGTATTGAGAGTCCCAAATTTTCGGACTGGTGATTTACCACGTGATAAGTGCTGCGGATAATTTGGTATCGCACTGACGCTCTGGGCATTCCTTATGTCCGGATCATAAGTGCGATTCCAAATTTTCGCTACGTTTATCACGTGGTCTCGTGATTGGCCAATCTGGCGCCGCCTATCATATGCGCCACATGAAGCAGACGGGTAGCTCGGAGGGCTCCAATAAATTGGCACGCAAATGACCCTGGGAACTTGTTTAGTTAACATTAAAATCTAATTTCTAGACATTCGTACATGGGTTTTAATTCATTGACGGCAAATTTTGTCGAAATGACACATCCTGAACACGTCGAAATGACACAACAGCAAGGTGTTGTAGGCCTATACAACACCACGTTCACAGGTCTAGGAGGACGCTAGTCCCATTTGTGTGGCCTCAGTATTGCTGCGCTGTACGTTAGGCCACACGTCTGGTTTCCCAATCGACTGAGGAGTTTCGTCCAAACACTGGCACATATGCAATGATATGGACTCCAGAAAGATGCTAAATTTCTCGAAAATATTGAAGAAATATTACCTAATCTACCCGGAGGGCAAAAGATGAGAAATCAAAATACAACTACCGGTAGCTGGAGTTACCCAGCCCTATTGGGTTGTCATTTAGGGCTGGAGGAAGTTGTTCACCAAAACCAGCAGCATTGGCAAGTCCAAAAAAACTTTTTGAAAATGTGCAATTTTGTCCCAGTTACACACTAACTTCAACTGGAATTCACCCAAACCTTGCCTGGAATAACCACTACACAGGTTCTAGAAGTAAAAAAACGATCCTCGATGAAGATTCAGCCTACAATTGCAGTGAAAAAAAGGAGGCATAACCGACAACCGTGCGATCATGATGATGACCGCAGTTTGTTTGTGCACAAACAAAGGCCGGTCAAAGCGATGTCGATTACCATGCACAACACAGCGAACCACCAGTCACACTTGCCAACTGCACCACGCGCGCACCCGATGACTGTTTGTCGGCCAACACCAGCTGCCGTTCTACCTCTGCCGTGATGCGAGCGAAGCCTCATAGTTAGTGCAGCGCCGTGCAATTGGCAAGTGTGACTGGTGATTCTCTTTGTTGTGCATGGTAATCGATAGTGCTTGGTTTGTGCACAAACAAACTGCAGTCATCATCATGACCGCACAGTTGTCTGTTATGCCTTCTTTTTTCACTGCAGTTGTAGGCTGAATTTTCATCATGGATCGTGTTTTACTTCAAGGACCTGTGTAGTGGTTATTCCAGGCAAGGTTTGGATGAATTCCAGTTGAAGTTAGTGTGTAACTGGGACAAATTTGCACATTTTCGATTTTTTTTTGGACCTGCCAATAATGCTGCTGGTTTTCGTGAACAACTTCCTCCAGGCTAAATTTTATAGGTAGTGTATATTTTGCCGGAGGTAATGCCGGCAAACTAACGTTTACTAAAGGTTTGCCGGCGGCAATCCATATCAACAGAGGGCGCTGTACTCTTTAAGATAGGGCTGAATTATAACATGCATTAAATTCCCACCAAAATTGTGTAGCGCAGTCGGTGCAGTGGTTAAGCAATAGCTCTATTGAGTGGGATGTCCCGAGTTCGAATCCTGACCCCCGCCACAATTTTAAGGTTGTTTTTTTCCCATCCCCAAATAAATAAGAATATTCTTCTTTTATTATTTTAATATGTCTCAAACATTTTATTGCAGAGTATTACTTTTTCTTTTTCAGATTTGTGGCTCTGGAGGATTTTTTTTAAAGGGAAATAAAGTCCGAAATTATAAAATGGTCTGATTCCCATCTTGTTAATACAAAAATACAACGATAATATTGGCATGGAGCCAGACTAAAATTTGTCACCGGAAAATGTTTAAGTAAAAAAAAACAGTAACTGCGCATGTTCAGTGCATATCCGGCAAACTAACGTTTACTGAAAGTTTGCCGTCTCCGGCAAAATATCCACTGCCAAATTTATAGGGCTGGGTAACTCTAGACCCGTGAACGTGGCTATATACATAGCCACGCTTTAGTCTCTAATAAAAACACTCTATTGTGATCTGCGCTTACTAAAACAGAGTGACCGTTCTAGCAGAATTTCGGCTACGTTTGACAGAATATTTGCATACAAAAATGAGTTGTACAGAAAATCAGCAGAATATTTTTTTCGGCAGAATTATGAAGATGAAGGAAAATGAAAAAGATTGGAAAGAAATATGGCACATTTGGTTTGAAAAACCTTCATTTTTTGAAAGATCCTTAAAAACAAACCCTTGCACAATGGAACAGCAATATAAACAGGGTGATTTGGCAAACTTTCGAAGTGGATTTAGAAGAATTTTACATGGTATTACGGTCATCTGCCATTTAGTCGGGCACCCACTGGTGATACTCCTACCGTTTTGCGCATGCGGAAGTCTGGGTACCAGAGTGTCATGCCTGTCTTTGATTTTCTGATCATTTTGAAAACATTCAGTGTCAAAGTTGTGCAGTACTTTAGGTCAAATTTCTTGGCAATGACAGATCCAACACTCACGGAAATTCACAGGAAGCCCAACAAGTAAGTGGTTCAGGCTATGGGCAAAATTATACATGGTTATATGTAGCGGATCAAAAGATAAAATGCTGTCGCTTGTATTTACCCGACGGTCGCGCGTGGCGTTGTATACAGCGCCACGTTCACGGGTCTAGGGTACTCTGAACCGCGTGGCGTGTTAGCATGTACCAGCGTTGTGTGTCACGAACCTAGCGTAAATCGATCCGGCTACATAATTCCGTATGGGTGTTGAGACTCACCCAATCTTCATAAAAAAATCGGCACATCGTGAGTGAAATATGCCGAAAAATATCGCGATATTCTTCTGAGGCAACTTTTTTTGTAAAAGTCAGTCAATCCCTCAAACCATCGCTAAATCGCCTAAGCGCCATGAAAACCGCTTAACCACAAATTCACACTTGCGCGCTGTATTTACCGCGAGGTCTTACCTATTCAGGGGCGGAACTACTAACCTAACGCCACGTGATTTTATTTTTGCGCTCCACGCGCAAACAACACAATTTCACCCCACGTACCATGCCAAAATCGTTATCAGGTGGTCAGGTGGTATGTAAAAAGTTTCAAAAGAAAATACGGTGCCAGTTTTGTTTGGAAATGTGAAGTTGTATAGACAAAACTACTCAGTAGTACATGTACTTGAGAACCTGGCGTGGGGCAATATCGCGGCCATTATAGTATGGGGCTACATATGGAGCAAGAAACGAGACGATCGGTCACGCACCATATGTCATGCAGCATTGCTACACTGCTACAGAATTGAGCACGGTGTTGTAACGATATTTTTATTATTATTTTTTTCTAACCTGGAGGGAGAGGATTTTATTAAAAGGAAATAAAGCCCAAATTTCATTATATTTATATTTTTTTTTTTTTTTTTTGTTTTTAGAAAGTTTATAGTCCATAGTCCAAAATACATAGATCGATCTGCGTTTGGAGCCGGAAGAGAAAAAAATCGCCACAGGCTAGCACTGTGTAGCATTTTCAAATTTTCCTGCACGTATTTTACTGACTCAATGGTGTAGCACTTACAATTGCTTAGTGCCAAAGCTGTCCCAAACTTATGAAATCTGTTCATTTCAGCCGTGTAGCACTGTGTAGCATTTCATTTGTACAAAAGTCAATGGTGTAGCACTTTTTTGCTACTTTCCACGGTAAATTGCACATTTTTATCCCATTTCAATTTTGTTTCGGTGTAGCACTGTGAATTTGTTTTTCATTTGTGCACAAGTCAATGGTGTAGCATATATTTTGCTATTTTGTTCAGGACACTTCCTTTTTTGTTTTTGCTGTTCCATGCAGCGTGCGGTGCGTTGAGAGACTTGAAACTTGTCTGGTTCTTTGACCTTAAGGTGACAGTAAACAGCCGCAGAATTATAACGAAGGACGGTACAATAAAACGCACGCATGCGCACACTGGGAGAAAAAATGGGCAGGAGCAGGACTTCATAAACCGGAAAATCAGAATTTTTCTCAAACTCAAACCAAAATCAAGTTTTTGTTTTGCAAGTGATTTCAAGACAGCTTCATATGTGAGTACTTTACTTATTACATGGGCAAATATGTGTGTGTGTTACGCAGGGAGTCAGAGGGACAATTTCGCCAGGTTCAAAATGACACAACAACGTGGCGTAGTTTACAAGCCACGTTCACGGGTCTAGGGTAACTCCAGCTAGAATACAACCTTACATGATACAGTTTATCAGGTGGTCAGGTGGTATGTCAAAAAGTTCACACACAGGCCTTGAATTCAATTGTCTCAAAACTTGCTGGGTATATGGGGCTAGGAGGACGGTAACCCGGAAGTAGGCCTTCATCTAGTTATGCATTGCCATTGCTAGTCTCCAGTTATGCATTGCCATTGCTAGTCTCCAATAGGCATGATAGGCCTACATTATCACACCACGTGCCCAGTGTCAGTGAACTGTGACTGTCAAGACTCAATAAATTAAAACTAAAACAAAAGGAGAAAACTTATGCAAAACACTCCTCACCTAATAGCAGTACACACGTACGAATGCGAGTGTCATGAATGTTGCCACGGTCGATCAGATCTACACCGCTGTGGCTGTGGAGCGTCCTGTTTGCAATGCGGATGTCGAGCGCAAAGTGAGTCTCCCGCGCAAGTTTAAACTTTCGCCCGCAAGTTTAAACCTGCGCGCACGCAAGTTTAAACTTGCGCGCGCATTCATTTCCTTGCTACAAATTGTGCACGCAAGTTTAAACTTGCGCACTGCATAGATTTTCCCGGCCACGCATACAGAGCCGCTAAACTATTTTGCCCCTGGGTATACTCATGCAGATATGTAACATTATTTTTAAAGTAGATTTTTTTCTCCGATTTAATAGCATCACTGAGCTTCGGGAGACAATGCCTTAATGCCTTTTTTTTTTAAACATTTGATTAAATTCATTAATTAAATCATTTGCAAATTTATTTACTTTTTAAAATAATTACCATTTTATATGCATAGCGTTTTTAAGTTGTAAACATTTTTTAATAAGGGAATAAATGTGTGCTCTGGAGGTTTTTATCACTCTGTTTAAGACCACTTAGAGTCTGGGTGCTGATAATTACCCGAGCCGGAGGCGAGGGTAATTATCAGCACCCAGACTCTAAGTGGTATTAAACAGAGTGATAAATACCGACCGAGCACACATTTATTCCCATTCATAAATACCTTTTCGGTAAAAAAAGATCAAACTAGAGATCTATGTCTGTTTGCAACAGAACATAGGGCTTTTCCGCATTATGATTTTTTTTTATCAATAATATGCCCTGAATATGCATGAACATAAAATCTGTCAAAGTTAGCCGAAAAATCAGCTAAAACGGTCACTGTGGACAGGATTTCACCTCGGCAATACGATGTATGTGCGTGCGTACAAGGTGTTTGCTTGGACAAAGAGTGATCTAAATAAATTACTGGCAAAGAGTCGAAAACGCACTTTGAAAATCGACAATTATTTTTAAATTTTTGATGACGTCATCGTAACGTCATTTCGAACTTTGCATACTAGTATGATTAACTACCTACCCCCCAAGTTTCATGACAATTGGACCTTTCCTTATATGAGTTTTGAAAATGGCATTTTGATTCCGTCATGATGACGTCACACATTTTTCAAGTTTGTACGAATAGCTATTACATAACAGACCAAATGCAAAAAAGAATTTTGCATTTTGCATGTTGCATTCCGGAGCTCTGGCTAAAAGGTCCAAAAAATAAATATTCATATAAAATCTCAGGATGACGTCATCATGACGTCAGCTCATTTTAATCTATAACACTTCCTGGTATAGCCACATACCAAGTTTCAACCCAATCGGACTTACATTTCTGTAGATATAAAACTTAAACATATGTGCGTTAATTTTCAACTATAAAATAAGAAAAATAGGTGATGACGTCATCGTGACGTCATAGTCTTGGCATAATTTTTGTATGAGGGTCTTCCTTGGCTGTAACTTTGATGACGATTCCAGATCGCCAAGTTATAAAAATGGTGGCTTGAAAACGTGTACAAAGTCAATGGGTTAAAAATCCCACAGCAGAAAAACTGCACCTTTAAATACGTGATTTGCCTTTAAACTGAAACATTTTTATAAAATATTACTTGATATTCTGACTCTTGGGAATATTTTCAATCAAATGGTTAACGTAAAAAAATACGATTTCTTTTTCCTTCTCATAGTAATTCTACGGAAGCTTAAAGTGACCATTCGAGTTTCCACGTTTCTTTGATGATTTATCTCGGAAAGATGGATTACTAAGATATTTATGACGTGTTTCCCTGATATCGTGTCTTGGAAAGACGTCTTTCCCTGATATGGTATCTCGGAAAGACGTCTTTTCCTGATATAACATCTCGGAAAGACGTCTTCCCTGATATGGTATCTCGGAAAGACGGCTTTCACTGATATTGCATTTCGGAAGGACATCTTTTCCTGATATAACATCTCGGAAAGACGTCTTTCTCTTATATCATCTCAGAAAGGCGTCTTTCCTTGATATCGTATCTCTGAAAGACGTCTTTCCCTGATATAACATCTCGGAAAGACGTCTTTCTCTGATATCATCTCAGAAAGACGTCTTTCCTTGATATGATATCCCGGAAAGACGTCTTTCCCTGGCGGAAAGACGTCTTTCTCTCATATCTTATCTCAGAAAGACGTTTCCCCCTGATATTGTATCTCGGAAAACGTCTTTCATCTCGGAAAGACGTTCTTTCTCTAATATCTTATCTTGAAAAGACGTTTTCACCTGATATAACATCTTAAGACGTCTTTCTCTCATATATCATCTCGGAAAGACGTCTTTCCTTGATATCGTATATCGGAAGACGTCTTTCTGAGAAACGATATCAGGAATGATGTCTTTCCGAGATGCGATATCAAGGAAAGGCGTCTTTCGAGATACGATATCAGGAGAAGATGTCTTTCCGAGATACGACATCAGGGAAAGACGTCTTTCTGAGATACGATTTCTGGGAAAGATGTCATTCCGTGATGTGATATTGGGCAAAGACGTCTTTCTGAGATACGAATTCCGGGAAAGGCGTTTTCCGAGATGCGATATCACGAAAGACATGTTTTTATCTCAGTATTCCGTCGTTCCGAGATAAATTATCTCGGAAACTTGGAAACTCGGATGGTCACTTTAAGCTTCCGTATAATTCTCAGCCGAAGTTCAGAACTACTCAGTAAGATATATCAGTGTTGTATAGGAAAAGACTTGTGGAAAAAGATGTGTACAAAGTCTATGAGAAAAATTAATTATTCATGAATCCATAATAAATCACTTGAAGATGACGTCATCATGATGTCGTAGTCTTGGCATAATTTTTGTATGAGGATCTTCCTTGGCTGTAACTTTGATGACGATTCCAGATCGCCAAGTTATGAAAATGGTGGCTTAAAAAAGGGGAAAAGTCAATTGGTTAAAAATCCCACAGCAGAAAAACTGCACCTTTAAATGCGTGATTTTCCTTTAAACTGAAACATTTTTATAAAATATTACTTGCTATTCTAACTCTTGGGAATATTTTTAATCAAATGACAGGCGTAAAAAAATACGATTTCTTTTTCCTTCTCATAGTAATTCTCAGCCGAAGTTCAGAACTACTCAGTAAGATATATCAGTTTGTATAGGGAAAGACTTGTGGAGAAAGCTGTGTACAAAGTCTATGAGAAAAATTAATTATTCATAAATCCATAATAAATCACTTGATGACGTCACCATGACGTCACTCTTCGGGACACATCTTGGCTATAGGGACTATGCTTATGTTAACTTTCAATGATATCTGACAAAGATTAATGCCAAAAGTGCTATAATACGTCACTGTCTATGCGCATGCATGAACATAAAATCTGTCAAAGTTAGCCGAAAATCGGCTAAAACGGTCACTGTGGACAGGATTTGACCTAAGCAACACGTGCGCTGCAGGCTGACTGACATACGATGTATGTGCCTATGTACAACGTACGTGCATGTACATGTACATGTACATTGTGGACGTCCTGTCCTGTGCATGTTTTGAAGCAGAGGTATTGTCAAGGTGAGGTTTTAAGCGTGCGCAGGGTATGTTCGAGTTCGCTTATCGCCTCGAAACTTTGAAATGCTTTAGACCTACCCTTCAATCAACAATTAAAGTAAAACTAATATAAAAACTGCCATGGTTGATTTTTCAGGAATTTTCAAATGAAAAAGGGTCTTTTTAGTATAACTTCCGGTCTGATGACGTCATTCGCCTAAAACTTCGCACACGTCTTAAGGTGGTCAAGGTCATTATATACACCAATATTTAGGCGATTCCGACAAACTTCGCCACAGACATCTATTCAAAATACATTTTTGCTAATTTTCAACCTGTCGCTAGAGGGCGCTTGAAGATTGCATGACGTCATTGGTAGATGATTTGAAGAATACTATTGGCCAAGAGACTAACACCGTTAAAAGCAAGTTCATATCTATTACCACTTTCAAATAATAAGCCACTTCCGGTTTGGGCCTTTTTCGACCGGAAGCAAGGGTCACGTGATTTCACGCACACTAAAAGAAATAAAGACCTTGACCTACTCTACCACTTGCCGGCAACAGAATGCTGCGGACGCGTACTGTTGATTTCTTATGCATTTTTAAATATTAAAAGTGTCACAATTTAATTGCCTATAAATAAACACCTGATGACGTCATCATGACGTCATCATTACACAATGTTGTTTGAATTAGGGTCTTTGCTTTAACAAAGTTTGGTGTAAATGAATTACTGGCAAACAGTCGAAAATGTCCTTTGAAAACCGACAATTTTTTTTTAAATTTTGTGTACAAAGTCTATGGGAAAAATTAAATATTCAAAAATCTATAATAAATTAGTCGATGACGTCATCATGACGTCACTCTTCGGGGCACATCTCTGCTATAAGGACTATGACTATGCTAACTTTGAATGACGTATGACAAAGATAAATGTCAAAAGTGGCGTGTAGAAAAAACGTGTACAAAGTCTATGGGATTTAGGCGACAAAAAGAAGAAGAAGAAGAAGAAGAAGAAGAAGAAGAAGAAGAAGAAGAAAGAAAAACTAGAGATCTATGTCTGTTTGCAACAGAACATAGGGCTTTTCCGCATTATGATTTTTTAAATCAATAATATGCCCTGAATATGCATGAACATAAAATCTGTCAAAGTTAGCCGAAAATCGGCTAAAACGGTCACTATGGACAGGATTTGACCTCGGCAATACGATGTATGTGCGTGTGTACAAGGTCTTTGCTTGGACAAAGAGTGATCTAAATAAATTACTGGCAAAGAGTCAAAAAGGCACTTTGAAAATCGACAAATATTTTTAAATTTTTCGATGACGTCATCGTGACGTCACTTCGAACTTTGCATACTAGTATGATTAACTACCTACCCACCAAGTTTCATGACAATTGGACCTTTCCTTATATGAGTTTTGAAAAATCGCATTTTGATGACGTCATGATGACGTCACACATTTTTCAAGTTTTGTGCGAATAGCTATTACATAACAGACCAAATGCAAAAAAGAATTTTGCATTTTGCATGTTGCGTTCGGGAGATATGGCTAAAAGGTCCAAAAAAAATATTCATATAAAATCTCAGGATGACGTCATCATGACGTCACCTCATTTTAAATCTATAACACATCCTGGTATAGCCACATACCAAGTTTCAACCCAATCGGACTTACATTTCTGTAGATATAAGACTTCATAATATGTACGTAAATTTTCAAAATCAATAAAAATTAGGTGATGACGTCATCGTGATGTCATAGTCTTGGCATAGTTTTTGTATGAGGGTTTTCCTTGGCTGTAACTTTGATGACGATTCCAGATCGCCAAGTTATAAAAATGGTGGCTTCAAAACGTGTACAAAGTCAATGGGTTAAAACCCAACAGCAGAAAAACTGCACCTTTAAATACGTGATTTGCCTTTAAACTGAAACATTTTTATAAAATATTACTTGATTTTCTGACTCTTGGGAATATTTTCAATCAAATGGCAAACGTAAAAAAATACGATTTCTTTTTCCTTCTCATAGTAATTCTCGGCCGAAGTTCAGAACTACTCAGTAAGAAATATCAGTGTTGTATAGGAAAAGATTTGTGGAGAAAGCTGTGTACAAAGTCTATGAGAACAATTAATTATTCATGAATCCATAATAAATCACTTGATGATGACGTCATCATGATGTCATAGTCTTGGCATAATTTTTGTATGAGGGTCTTCCTTGGCTGTAACTTTGATGACGATTCCATATCGCCAAGTTATGAAAATGGTGGCTTGAAAACGTGTACAAAGTCAATAGGTTAAAAATCCCACAGCAGAAAAACTGCACCTTTAAATGCGTGATTTTCCTTTAAACTGAAACATTTTTATAAAATATTACTTGCTATTCTAACTCTTGGGAATATTTTCAATCAAATGACAGGCGTAAAAAAATACGATTTCTTTTTCCATCTCATAGTAATTCTCAGCCGAAGTTCAGAACTACTCAGTAAGATATATCAGTGTTGTATAGGGAAATACTTGTGGAGAAAGCTCTGTTCAAAGTCTATGAGAAAAATTAATTATTCATAAATCCATAATAAATCACTTGATGACGTCACCATGACGTCACTCTTCGGGACACATCTTGGCTATAGGGACTATGCTTATGCCAACTTTCAATGATATCTGAAAAAGATTAATGCCAAGAGTGCTATAATACGTCCCTGTCTATGCGCATGCATGAACATAAAATCTGTCAAAGTTAGCCGAAAATCGGCTAAAACGGTCACTGTTGACAGGATTTGACCTCAGCAACACGTGCGCTGCAGGCTGACTGACATACGATGTATGTGCCTATGTACAACGTACGTGCATGTACATGTACATTGTAGACGTCCTGTTATGTGCATGTTTTGAAGCAGAGGTATTGTCAACGTGAAGTTTTAAGCGTGCGCAGGGTATGTTCGAGTGCGCTTATCGCCTCGAAACTTTGAAATGTTTTAGACCTACCCTTCAATCGACAATTAAAGTAAAAACAAATATAAAAACTGCCATGGTTGATTTTACAGGAATTTTCAAATGAAAAAGGGTCTTTTTATTATAACTTCCGGTCTGATGACGTCATTCGCCTAAAACTTTGCACACGTCTTAAGTGGGTCAAGGTCATCATATACACCAATATTTAGGCGATTCCGACAAACTTCGCCACAGACATCTATTCAAAATACATTTTTGCTAATTTTCAACCTGTCGCTAGAGGGCGCTCGAAGATTGCATGACGTCATCGGTAGATGATTTGAAAAATACTATCGGCCAAGAGACTAACACCGTTGAAAGCGAGTTCATTTCTATTACCACTTTCAAAAAATAAGCCACTTCCGGTTTGGGCCTTTTTCGACCGGAAGCAAGGGTCACGTGATTGCACGCACACTGAATGAAATAAAGACCTCAACCTACTCTACCACTTGCCGGCAACAGAATGCTGCGGACGCGTACGGTTGATTTCTTATGCATTTTTAAATATTAAAACTGTCACAATTTAATTGCCTATAAATGAACACAGGATGACGTCATCATGACGTCATCATTCCACAATGTTGTTTGAATTAGGGTCTTTGCTTGGACAAAGAGTGGTGTAAATGAATAACTGGCAAAGAGTCGAAAATGCCCTTTGAAAAGCGATAATTTTTTTCTAATTTCTGTGTACAAAGTCTATGGGAAAAATTAAATATTCAAAAATCCGTAATAAATTAGTCGATGATGTCACCATGACGTCACTCTTCGGGGCACATCTCTGCTATAAGGACTATGACTATGCTAACTTTGAATGACGTATGACAAAGATAAATGTCAAAAGTGGCGTGTAGAAAAAACGTGTACAAAGTCTATGGGATTTAGGCGACAAAAAGAAGAAGAAGAAGAAGAAGAAGAAGAACTAGAAATTGTGGTTGTGAACAACCACAGAGCTGTTCCCAATATTGATTATCTGTTGAACCCATAGACATATAAGTAGAGATCTATGTCTGTTTGCAACAGAACATAGGGCTTTTCCGCATTATGATTTGTTTTTATCAATAATACGTCCCTGACTATGCATGAACATAAAATCTGTCAAAGTTAGCCGGAAATCGGCTAAAACGGTCACTGTGGACAGGATTCGACCTAAGCAACACGTGCGCTGTGCGCGGGCTGACTGACATACGATATGTACAACGTACGTACATGTACATGTACATGTACATTGTGGACATCCTGTGTATGTTTCAAAGCAGAGGTATTGTCAACCTGAAGTTTTAAGCGTGCGCAGGGCATGTCCGAGTTTGCTGATTGCCTCAGAGCTTTCAAATGTTTTAGACCTACCCTTCAATAGACAATTAAAGTAAAAACTAATATAAAAACTGACATGGTTGATTTTTCAGGAATTTTCTAAGGAAAAAGGGTCTTTTCATTATAACTTCCGGTCTGATGACGTCATACACCTTAAACTTCGCACATGTCTTAAGTGGGTCAAGGTCATCATATACACCAATATTTAGGCGATTCCGACAAACTTCGCCACAGACATCTATTCAAAATACATTTTTGAAAATTTTCAACCTGTCGCTAGAGGGCGCTCGAAGATTGCATGACGTCATCGTAGATGATTTGAAGAATACTATCAGCCAAGAGACTAACACCGTTGAAAGAAAGTTCATATCTATTACCACTTTCAAATAATAAGCCACTTCCGGTTTTGGCCTTTTTCGACCGGAAGCAAGGGTCACGTGATTTCACGCACGCTGAATGAAATAAAGACCTCAACCTACTCTACCACTTGCCGGCAACAGAATGCTGCGGACGCGTACGGTTGATTTCTTATGCATTTTTAAAAATTAAAAGTGTCACAATTTAATTGCCTATAAATAAACACCGGATGACGTCATCATGACGTCATCATTACACAAGGTTGTTTGAATTAGGGTCTTTGCTTGGACAAAGATTGGTGTAAATGAATTACTGGCAAAGAGTCGAAAATGCCCTCTGAAAATTGACATTTGAAAAAAAAAATCTGTGTACAAAGTCTATGGGAAAAATTAAATATTCAAAATTCCATAATAAATCACGTGATGACGTCAGCATGACGAAAAGTTTCGGCACACATCCTCAGATGATGATTAATAACTATGCTGAGTTTAAAGTTGATCGGATTTAAAATAATTGCCAAAGTGGCTTGTAGAATAAAAACGTGTACAAAACCTATGGAGAAAGCGGAAAAAGAAAAAAAAAAAAAAACTAGAAATTGTGGTTGTGAACAACCACAGAGCTGTTCCCAATATTGATTATCTGTTGGACCCATAGACATATAAGTAGAGATCTATGTCTGTTTGCAACAGAAGATAGGACTTTTCCGCAGTATGATTTGTTTTTATCAATAAAACGTCCCTGACTATATGCATGAACATAAAATCTGTCAAAGTTAGCCGGAAATCGGCTAAAACGGTCACTGTGGACAGGATTTGACCCCAGCAACACGTGCGCTGTGCGCGGGCTGACTGACATACGATATGTACAACGTACGTGCATGTACATGTACATGTTCATTGTGGTCGTCTTATGCATGTTTCAAAGGAGAGGTATTGTCAACCTGAAGTTTTAAGCGTGCGCAGGGCATGTCCGAGTTTGCTTATTGCCTTGGAGCTTTGAAATGTTTTAGACCTACCCTTAAATAGACAATTAGAGTAAAAACTAATATAAAAACTGCCATGGTTGATTTTTCAGGAATTTTCTAAGGAAAAAGGGTCTTTTCATTATAACTTCCGGTCTGATGACGTCATACACCTTAAACTTCGCACACGTCTCAAGTGGGTCAAGGTCATCTTATACACCAATATTTAGGTAATTCCGACAAACTTCGCCACAGACATCTATTCAAAATACATTTTTGAAAATTTTCAACCTGTCGCTAGAGGGCGCTCGAAGATTGAATGACGTCATCGGTAGATGATTTAAAGAATACTATGAGCCAAGAGACTAACACCGTTAAAAGCAAGTTCATATCTATTACCACTTTCAAATAAGAAGCCACTTCCGGTTTTGGCCTTTTTCGACCGGAAGCAAGGGTCACGTGATTTCACGTACACTGAATAAAATAAAGACCTCAACCTACTCTACCACTTGCCGGCAACAGAATGCTGCGGACGCGTACGGTTGATTTCTTATGCATTTTTTAATATTAAAAGTGTCACTATTCAATTGCCTATAAATAAACACCGGATGACGTCATCATGACGTCATCATTACACAATGTTGTTTGAATTAGGGTCTTTGCTTGGACAAAGATTGGTGTAAATGAATTACTGGCAAAGAGTTGAAAATGCCCTCTGAAAATCGACATTTTTTTAGAAATTTCTGTGTACAAAGTCTATGGGAAAAATTAAATATTCAAAAATCTATAATAAATCACGTGATGACGTCAGCATGACGAAAAGTTTCGGCATACATCCTCAGATGATGGTCAATAACTATGCTGAGTTTAAAGTTGATCGGATTTAAAATAATTGCCAAAGTGGCTTGTAGAATAAAAACGTGTACAAAACCTATGGGGAAAAGTGGAAAAAGAAAAAAAAAAAAAAAAAAAAAAAACTTTAACGAAAACAAGAGCTGTTCCCAATTGAAATTGGGAACAGCTAAAAAAAGGAAAAAAAAAAACTTTAACGAAAACAAGAGCTGTTCCCAATTGAAATTGGGAACAGCTAAGAAGAAGAAGAAAGAAAAAAAATGAGAACAAAAAGAAAGGCTTTTCCGCTTTTTTGCGGAAAAGCCAAAAATGAGAACAAAAAGAAAGGCTTTTCCGCTTTTTTGCGGAAAAGCCAACAATTCATTCAAAAATCCTGATTTTGTTCAGCAAGTTCACTTCATGCTTTTTGAAACATCCCTCTAGCAAAATAATGGAATGTTCAGCTAGCGAGTAAGATGTAAACAACCCTTTTATGGAGATTGACGCGCGCGTAGCATGTTCTGCGCGACATGGACGCGATGTCGCGCAGAACGCACCTGGGGCGTTGCGTTTTGAATTTAGAACTATAAAATTCTGACTCGCTGGTAGTGTTGCGCATGCCTACGTGAGGACTGTGATCGTTCAACCAATAAAACGGTAAGAGGCACAGGATTTTTAGGAGTCCACATTTTATGTGACACTGGAAAAGTGTTTAAGACTGGTCTTAAACACTTTTCCATGTCTATCCATGTCTTTATCATCCGTTTAATACCGGCCACGTGACGGGCTCTCGACCAATAGGAATAGCTAAACTGTCTGAGGTATTTATGAATATGAATTATTGAGCCTGCAATAAAAAATATTTGTTAAAGTAATACATTTAATTAATTAATTAAATTAGTAATGCATTCATTAATTTTTTTTCAAATTATGCATTTTTGAAGTGTACACAGCGCTCGAAATGTTATGCAAGTATTTCTAAAAACAATATGAATTATTGTACCGTACAATTTATTAATTGTTAAATTAATTAGTATTTTTTAAGAGTAAGTACTTTTTTAATTGTAGAATACATAAGCATTTTAAAAATAATGTAAATGATTAGTATAATGTCAAAACTTGAACAATTGAAGGGATCATAATCATTCTTTTTACGTTAACAGCGGGTTACACCTAGGAAATTATGATTTATTTACATTCAAGAATATAAATAAAATGCTAATTAGGTTTACAAAGCAAAAAACTTGAAGCTGGTCTCCATTTTTGAACAACTTCAGTACACTTTCCAAGCAATCGCCGCTAGTGTGCTTAAGTTGATTGCTTGCCCGGTCCCCTCCCTGGCCCCGCCCCCACGTACCCTTAAACAACTTCTCTGATAAGCACTGCTAAATCTCAATGTTTCTTTTCATTGACGCTAATTGAATTCCCCTTTTTATTTATTTCTTTATTCATTCATTTATTCCATTATTTCTCCATGTACTCGTGTTTTGAAAAAAAATTCTTCATCAATGAAAATCCCGCCCGCAAAAGAAGGTTGCGATCGCCTTTGCGCAAGTTTAAACTTGCGCACGCAAATTAAAATGGCGCGGTGTAATTTGCGTGCTTCAGGAGTCCCTCGCGCAAGTTTAAACTTGCGTGGGGGACTCAAATTGCGCTCGACACGGATATTGTTTGGAAAAAAAAAATTCACCACACTGCGCCCCCTGCCTGTTGCGAGCAGAAAGAGGGCGCTGTTTCACTGCCCACGGCGCGGCGATTGACAGATGACAATGTACGTAGGTAGCTGGGCCCATGATTATTTAAATAATGCATTATAAATAAGCCTAAATAAGCCGAAGAACTAAATTATGTAATAAATAAATGAATTATAGGCGATCGTGTAGGCCCTAGTCATGTTCCCTAATTAACGTGGCGCACTTCGAATTGAACATGTCGAAGCTTAATTACCCGACTTCCTCGACCTCGTAAAGTAGCCCCGACTGCAGTGCATCTGGCCGTACAGTACTATCGCAACAAAGCTTGGGCTTGCGATAGTATGGTACTTTTACCTTATTAATGCTTGCTGTGAACAATTTCAGTTTTACATACTAGAATTTAATCCGAAATTCAAAAACGGTGGCGTCCGGAAATTGGGCACAAATTGGCGGAGTGTTCCTTTAACGTGGCGTGGCGCACTTGATAAATCTTGGAAAATTCCAAAGTAACATCTAAGAATTTCTGTATAAACTTGATAAAATCTGATAAATAATTATTATCTCTACTTTTATACCCAGCCAGATGTTGGTCATAAAATTATTTTCTTAACTTTTCGGGGCATTTTCAAAGGGTACCATGAAAATATTGTCAACATGTCTCCGCACATCGCTCCTAAGTTTTGGATATTTTTAATGTTTCTTTCATAAAAATGAAGTTTCAGCAAGTTACAATCGCTTATTCTCACTACAAGGTCTTAACTGGTTGGATTTTCCTGGAGTTTTGATCCCTGTACTTCGTATTTTCTGCCACTGGAATTTTCTACAATGTGACTGTGACGCACTTGGGTGAGTTCGATCCAAGATGGCGGACTCCCGCTGAAGCTAGCTGGCGTGTACTGACAAACATGAGATTGAGAATTCTAAACGTCAGCAAGCTATGATCGCTTATTCACTGCAAGGGTTTCATGGTTTTGGATTTTGCTGGAATTTTGTCTTTTTGTTAGAGTTTTGTCTGTGCTTCATATATTTGTTGATGGAATTTTTCTACAATGTAACTGTGACGCACTTAACTTGGGACCTGTTGGGTGAGTTACAGAGGCCTAGAGTGTGATGACTGTGTACAGTGGTACCACATTAAATGTGGAGGTATTTCTGGTAAGCAGTATAGTGAGTTCCTGGGTAAAGAGCAAGGATTTACTTGGATTTGTCCACAATGTGCAATGCCGAAGTTCAGTAGCAGCTTCTTTGAAGATCGGTTAGTGCATTCATCAGATAACTCATTTAGCATTATCTCTGACTCTGACTGCGATAGTCTGCCAGATAATGATGATGCTCCAAAAACTTTTCACCCAGAAGGTCCGTCCGCTTTATCTAAAAACGGAAACAAAAATAAATCTCATGCTACACGTAAACAGCCAAGACGCAAAAAATTGATGACAGTGAACTGCAATGGTTTGAAGAGTAAGAGGAAACAGACAGAACTGGCTGCTTTGATTGATCTGGAACAACCAGACATAGTGATGGGCACAGAATCTTATCTTGATGCCACCATCAAAAATGCTGAAGTGTTCCCTGATACATTTAAAGTCCAGCGTAGAGATAGGAACATGCATGGAGGCGGGGTCTTCATCGCCTATAAAGATGACATTGTCGCTAGTGATCAAAGTCAAAACCAGTAGTCCACCACCAGTTTACATTGGTAGCTACATGTACTTACAGGCCTCCCAGAAATGATCCTAGTGACATCCAAAATTTGCAAAGGGATCTTGAGATTCTGTTTGATTGCAAGACTGTTCCCAAAGTTATCCTTATGGGTGACTTTAATCTCCCATCAATTGATTGGAATACCATGGCAGTGCATCCATCACCACAGTACATGGCAAGTCAGTAAATGAGAGTATGGTCAACCTTGTCAGCAATTTCTACCTAGATCAACTCGTCCTTGAAGCCACAAGGAAGGGAAATGTGCTCGACCTGATCCTTACCAACGCTCCTGACAGCCTACAAAATGTAAATGTCGTTCCCGGTGTGAGTGACCATGAGGCCGTGACTGCCGACTGCAACATAACTTTACAAATAAACAGGAAGAAACCCAGAACTGTTTATTTGCACAACAAGGCAGACAACGAAAGGCTCAAAGAAGATCTTGCATCTTTTGCCACTGACTTTAGTACAACATGGGAATCACGTACTGCATCTTCAAATTGGACCCATTTCAAGCTGCAGATAACAAGCATCATGGACAAGAATGTGCCAACTAAATGTCTGAAAGGCGGATGGGATCTACCATGGATGACACCAGAAATAAAACGCCTAATGAGACGCAGAAAACGGAGTACGCAACATACAAGAAATTCAAGACACAGAAGAACTGGACGAAGTACACAGCACTCCAGACACAAATCAAGCAGAAGCTCGATGAGTCACACACCAACTACATCAATGGCATGTTTGAGAACGAGGAGAGTGCTCCCAAGAGACTGTGGAAGTATGTCAAATCACTGAAGAGGGATGGAATGGGTATCTTTTCCTTGGTTTCAGGAAACCGAGTTGTGACCTCACCTAAAGACAAAGCTGAAGTATTGTCCAAACAATACAGCTCAGTCTATACAAAGGAAGATGTTGACACCATGCCATCCAAGGGTCCCAGCCCCTTTCCGGTCATGCCTGACATTACAATCACAGTACTACAGGAGTTGAGAAGCTGCTTACCTCGCTTAATCCTAGGAAAGCTACCGGTCCAGATCAAATACCGACTAAGATATTGAAAGACCATGCTTCTATCTTAGCACCTGTTCTACGGATTGTATACCAGCAGTCACTTAAACAGGCCAATGTAACAGCAGTCTTCAAGAAGGGTGATAGAAGCCAGCCGTCAAATTACAGACCTGTCTCCTTAACCAGTATTGCATGTAAAGTACTGGAGCATATCATCGCTAGTAACATCAGAGCTCATCTTGACCACCATCACATATTAAATGACTTCCAACATGGATTTCGTAAACATCACAGTTGTGAAACCCAACTACTAACGACCTTGGACGACCTGCCTTATCCTAGACTTCTCCAAAGCATTTGATGTGGTGACCCACGGAAGAATTCTATATAAGTTGGGACGGTATGGCATCAATGGTCCTACCCATAAATGGATTGGAAGCTGGCTGACAAATCATACTCAAGCTGTAGTTGTGGACGGTGAGAGATCTTCTGTTGCTGCTGTCGTTTCTGGGGTCCCCCAAGGTACGGTGTTAGGACCACTCCTCTTTATATTGTTCATCAATGATATTGTTGACAACATCTCATCCTCCATCAGATTATTTGCAGACGACTGCCTCATTTATCGACAGATACAGTCTGAAAATGATGCTGCAGCCTTGCAGGAGGACCTGAACATCTTGACAAAATGGTCCCTCGACTGGCAGATGAGGTTTAATCCTGCCAAGCGCTCCTTGCTCTGCATCACCAAGCGACGCAACAGAATCAACTCAACCTACGACATGTTAGGAACTGATCTGCACCAGGTTGAAAACCACCCTTATCTTGGTGTGGAATTCTCCTCAAATTTGGATTGGGGCCTACATGTAAACAACATCACCGGTAAAGCTCAGAAATCCCTCAACTTCCTGCAACGAAACCTGTCAAAGTGCCCAGAAAAAAAACAACAAAAAAACAACAACAAGCATACTTCTCCATAGTCAGACCAGTCTTGGAATATTCAAACACAACCTGGGACCCCCATCGTCAGAAGCACATTTCAACCCTCGAAGCAGTCCAGAGAAAGGCAGCCCGTTTTGTTACAGGGAACTATCAGCGTACGGCTAGCGTTACTCAAATGCTTCAAGAGTTGAATTGGCCATCACTCCAAGATAGAAGGACTGCAGCTCGTCTCACAATGCTCTACAAGATTAACACAGCAAAAACCCCACTGACAGTCCCAGATAAATTCATCCCAGTCAACCCCATGCACAATCCCAACAGACCAGTAACCAGAAGCCATCGACCACATCAATTCATCAACTTCCCTGCCAGAACAGAGATCTACAAAAACAGTTTCTACCCCCGGACCATCAGTCAATGGAATCTTCTACCATCCATCATCATCACTAAATCTACTGCTGCTAAGTCATTCAACACCAATCTATGGAGCTACATGAACGACCACAAGGCACAGCTGTACATGGGCAGGCCAGCTGGACATTCCATCGTCTCAAGCAACTAGTCCCCAAGTTGTTCCAGTCACTGTATATATGCGCACTTCTTTTTGTTGTTAAATTTTGCACTCTTAGTTGTGATGTGCGAGGAGATGTTGACATGTCCTTGGAAATCTGGACGAAGATACCAGCTGGTCCTGTCCAGTATCCACTTAGATGTAGATGTAGAAGGGTTCACTTTGCACTTGAAAATAAAATCGGAAAATCACGCTAAAATAAATTTTTCTTCTAGGCCTAACTTTGTTTTAATACGGGTAAATAAACTTGCGATTTATGAACAGGAGTGTTTGAAACTTGATGCAATTTCTCAATCTGTGAAATTTCAGTTAAAACTTTTGCTAGGTAGGCGCTACAGACGAAAAATCAAAGTGCGCCACGTTAGGGGCAATTTCATATTATCTTTATGTGGCTATAGATTGTTTAAAATGTTATTTGAACATTAATTAAGGCAATATTACAGCATCTGCATGTGATTTAAAGTGTGTATGTGTATTTTGAGTAATTCTGGGGAATTTGGCAGATTTTTGATAAATCTGACAGATTTTTAAAGTGCATTTAGCAGAATGTAGTCATGATCTTACCGTCACCCTGTCGCGCGGTGATCGCCATTTTTATTTTGGGGTTGCGTGTTGGCGCCGCGCTTTCATCGTCATTTGACCCCAATTTTCAAAAATGATTGGGTTCAAATTTTCTGACCCGTCCCTCACTTCGTGGGGGGTCACTTCAGTTTTGGCCCCCTCAAAACTTGGTTGGCATGTACTCCCGTGGGATTTTTTTGCTTACATTTATTTGTTTGTTGTTTTGGCTTCAAAAGGGACCAAACTGTGAGAAAATGATGGGGTTCAAATTTTCTGACCTCCCCCTCACTTTGTGAGGGGTCACTTAAGTTTTGGCTTCCTCAAAACTTGGTATGGCATATATACTCCGGTTGGATTTTTTGCTAAATTTGATATTTTTGCTGTTTTGGCTTCAGTAGGGACCAGACTGTGAGAAAATTATAAAGTTCAAATTTTCTGACCTCCCCCTCACTTTGTGGGGGGGGGGGTCACTTAAGTTTTGATCCCCTCAAAACTTGGCATGGCATGTACTCCTGTAGGAATTGTTTGCAAAAATTGATTGTTTTGTTGTTGCTGTTTTGGCTTCAATAGGGACCAGACTGTGAGAAAATGATGGGGTTCACATTTTCTGACCCCTCCCGGACAGAGTGGAGTCTTTGATGCCAGTCGTTGCCTTCTCATCTCTAGTGGGATAGGCTTGAGAATATCGGTTGTAGTGTTCTGTGATTACCATTATGTGTTCATACTCTCCCTTGGAAGTCTCCAAACCTAAAAAAAAAATTGATGCACACTAATTCCAATGGCCTACCTCTTCACTTCAGAATAAATTCCTTGCCAGATCGAAGTATCTGTCTTTGGCGTGTTGGAGGATCTTCTCACATCCCAAAATGTCCTATGGAATCATGTTTGTGCTCGAGGACTGGGTTTCGCATTATCCTGGGTAGAACTAGGAGGAACTGTCTCCCATCTCCATATTTCCTCGTGAACCAGAATGCCGTACTTCACTTCCAAATTATGCCAAGCTTTGAGCAGGTTCTGGACCGCTTTTGACTTGCGTGACCTCTAGATCTGTGGGCGACTCGGCTTTGTCAGTTACATCGACTTTATCTCAACTACGCGGCTGATGGCTGGATCATCACCCAGCGTTGACTCGTTGCATCCAGCTTGGCCTTCTGCAGCACATAGGTCAAGGGATTAGTGTCAGTCACTGCTGTCACCCGGTTGCCATACAAATCTCTAAATTTGTTGGTAACAGCCTGATGAAGTGCTTTAAATTCCAACTTGTGGGCAGGATTTCTTGCTTCAGACAGAGTTAACGTCCGTCAAGGGAACCGTCAAGGGAGGCATCAGTCTTGTTGTGTACTTGGAGTAACTTTACAATGCAATAATTGACACGGAGACTTTGATAACTTTGGGAAAGGGCCGAAAGTGGCCAAACATGTTGTCACTCAAAACTATCACTTGAACAAGAGAGGGGAAGTACTGGAACTTTCCATCCAGACGCATTGATAAGTACATTAATAGTCTACTAGTCTTAATTCAAGTCCATACACAACACTCCTCCCCCCTTAAACCACAGTACCATGAAAGCAAATTCCAATTTATTGCTTCAGCTAAGGCAGGGATGGTTATAGTAATACCATGAATATGTTGCTGACTGATTGATACATTGTACTTTCAAGCTAAATCAATTACTCTTATGATACAGGTATTTTCCTACCGGTCCAATACAACTTATGATTTGTAATTGAGGCAAGTAATTTACCTACATGTACTACATAAAATTACATGCAAATAGTTGACGGATTTGCTTGGATAAGCGCTTCATCATAAACATTTTCTCAAGACTGTATGGCTTCCAGTGTTCTAATTTGAATTACGTAATCCTTCAAAATTGGTTTAACGGGTAACGTGAAAACAGCAATAGAATTAGCAATTTAAACTTGCTATTATTACATCAACTTGTAATGTGCCAAAGTTGTAAACTTCCATACAATTACTTCACACAAAACTTTAACCTTTGAACTTGTGAAACAATCAGATACATACATGTTACTAGCTTTATGCATTATGAGCACAGTATTTGACTTCACTTATACAGAACAAAGTCATCAAACTTGGCAGGTACCTTCCTAGTTCTGTCTGAAACTCTCACTTCAGCTGTCTTACAATCTGACTATGAAGGCACTGTGGTCTGTTCATAACTACTACCTGTTACTGGATTTGTTTGTCTCTGATTGTCAGAGACAAAAATCAGGCCAAAAATCAGGCTTCAATGCTTGATCTTGTTTTGTGTTTTCACAAACTTGATCTGGCAAATTTGGCTCATGTGACTCAATTGGTTGACGGTACTGCTCATTTGGAAGGTGTCCCAACTCTGCTTGTGTAAGTGGGGTACACCCTCTCATGTTATCAACATGGCGTCTTACTAATCTACCTTCACCTAATTCTACTACATACATAGACTGGCATAGAACCTCTGTCACTTTCCCCCGGAGCCAAGCAAGCACATGATCTAGTACTCTGAATTCTCTTTCTGTTGTTTTTCTGTCCCAATTCTGCTTCATGGCAGATTGCTTCCTTCTAACACTCTTACTTAGATTTGGCTGCAACTGATCAAATCTACTACGAATCATTCTTCTAAACAACAACTCACTAGGGGATTTCCCTGCCGTACTCTGGGGAGTAATCCTATATGTCATCAAGAACTTTTGGAGTCTAATTTCACGTGAGCTACCACTTGTTTTCTTCACTCCTCTTTTCACTGTTTGCACTGCTTTTTCAGCTAACCCATTGCTTGCAGGGTGCTTGGGGGCAGTTTGGACATGCTCAACATTATAGTTACTCAGAAACTGCTCAAACTCTTCTGATATAAACTGGGTACCATTATCTGTGACAATAGTTTCCGGAATACCATGAGTAGCAAACAGACGTCTCATGGCACTGACTGTTGCAGTCGCTGTTGAATTTGTCACTCTAATGGCCTCAATCCACTTGCTATATCTAGAACTATCAATACATTCTGATTGTCAATGCTAGCATAGTCAACATGAATCCTACACCATGGTCTGTCGGGGAATTCCCGTGGGTGGATAGGGACTGCTTGTGGGCTGTGTTGGCATTCTTGGCAAGTTGGACACGTTTTCACTCGACGTTCAAAGCTTTTGTCTATTCCAGGCCACCATACATATGATCTAGCAAGAGCTTTCATCTTTACTATTCCTGGATGAGTGCTATGCAGTTCTTGCATGATTCTTTCTTGAATCTCCTCATTGTCTGGGATGACGACTCGGTGGCCCCATAGTATTATGTCATCTTCAACGGTCAGTTCTTCCTTCTTTTGTGTGAAAGGATTGAACTCGGGTGGCAGAACCTTGTCCTGCAGCCATCCATTTTGGATATGATGCTTTACTCTCTTCAAGAGGGCATCTTTCTGGGTGCATCTTTTCACCTCTTCAGCCTCCACTGCCCTTGTGTCGATATCAACAAGGAGGTTGATTCGGGCTGCTGGCTGCTCTTCAAGTTCTGCAAGACTGGGGTGTGACCACTCAGTTGCAGTCTCCTCTACTGGTAGACATGACAATCCATCTGCGTTTTGGTGTTTCTACCTTCCCGTTGGACTATCTTGTAGTTGTAGGCTGACAATATCATATGCCAACGGGCAACTCTGGCAGAAGCCATTGGGCTGGCGGGCTTGTTGTCACCATACAGACCAAGTAGGGGCTTGTGATCTGTGGCGATTGTGAATTGCCTTCCGTATAGCCATTTGTGGAACTTCTTCTATCCGAAAATGATCGACAGGCTTTATTTTTTGTAAGTTATGGGCATAGTTTTGTTCGCTGCTTTACACACAGTCCATTCTCTTCTAATCTGGACAACACAGCTTCCAAATTGGCCAAGTGCTCCTCATGTAATGATGATATCAACCAAGTACGGCCTGCACATTGGAATATCTGCCAATAGCGATTCCATTGTCCTCTAGAATAGGGCTGGAGCACTCGCTATTCCAAACGGTAACCTTGTGTATTTGAATAGTCTATGTGTGTTGATGTTGGTGTATTTCCGTGCTGACGGATCAAGTTCTATTTGGTGATAGGCATGGGACAAGTCTAACTTGCTGTACTTCTGGCCTCCTTCTACTGTTTGAAGAAGATCATCCAGAGTCGGTATCCGGTACTGCTCCAGATCATTTTGCACCTATTGATGCTGAGGCTTGGCTTTTGAGTTTTCCCTTGGCTGGTAAACTCGCTGACTACAGAGGGATATGCTTGTATCCAATCTCTTCCCATCAAACTTGCTCCATGATCTACGACCAATAGGGGCATCTTCTTTGACTTCTTGTGAGATGAAATCTGCACATCTGCTGATGCTTCTCCAAGTATGACAAGAGAGTCACCTGTGTAGGAGCTAAGCTTGACATCAGTGGGATGCATGGCAGTACCTTCGCTAAAGGCACTAAAAACATCTTTGGAAACAACTGTCCAGGGGCTGCCTGTGTCGACTTCCATCTGAATCTCCTTGCGATTAACCAAAACTTTGGTTTTGAAGGGATTTGGCCGGCTCAACTTATGGAGTGAACCCTCCTTTAAATGGCCGATGTCTTCCGCTTTTGGGCTTGATTCCTCATCATCCAAGATAATGTGCACTTAAGGGGCGGCGATAAAATTTCTACTTCTGAAAAGCTTGCACTTTATCACACTGGCTCTTAGTATGTCCCACTTGAGAGCACTTGAAGCACTTCTCCTTCTGGAATGGGCAGGATGTAGGGGCATGGCTGGCACCACAGTGCCAACATCTTTTTCCTGGCTTGCTCACAGGACCGCTGGCTTCTCTGGTTGCCTGTGTTGGGGCTTTTCTCAGTTTTTCTGCTTAGGGGGCTTCCCTTGCATTTTATGTACTACTGTACCCGAGGAGCTATCGGGCTGGTTTCCGATATTTCTTAGATTTTCTACATCCTTATTTGCAACTTCCATAGCCCTAGCTATTTGGAGGGCCTTTTTGAAAGTTAGTTTTGACTCACTAAGGAGCTTTCTCTGGGTAGCAGTGTCACAGCATCCTACTACTACTCTATCTCTTAGCATATTATCTAACTCCTTGAAGTTACATCTCTCACTAAGTTGTCTTAAGTAAGCAACAAACTGGGGAATAGTTTCATTGACCTCTGACTACAAGTGAAAAACCTATATCTCTGAACAATCTCAGTAAGTTTTGGTCAGAAATGTGCCTTAAGCACGTCCTTACATTCCTTGTACGTCTTCTCTGTGGGCTTTTTTGGCTGAACTAGAGCCCGTAGGGTATGGTAATTCTACCTAAATTGGTTAAGAAAACCTTAATTGCTTGTCATCATCATTAATCTCATTGGCTTGTAGCCAATCTTTCACAAGCTCTACCCACTCATCAAAGTTATAACCTGCTTAAAACTTTGGTACATTACCCAAATATTGCCTAGGTGAAGCCATTTCTGAACCACTGAAATTAGCTATACAGCTTATCAATGTGAGCAAAAGATATACCACTAACATCTACTAGTACTCCACAACTCAAAAGTATGCATACCAAATACATTGAACCATAACAGTGCGCAACGCAAAGGTACATGTGTGGTATCAACACATGTAGGTAAAACTATATGCATATCATCACATGACATTAGAAACATTAGAAACCTACTTCAACATGTTCAAGTTCAAGTCTCTTGCGGGTGGATGCACTGTCCAGTTCCTTTAAATCAGTGTTGACGGCGGCGTTGATCGGTGTTCAACAGTTCAAAGGCTGTGGGCTTGCAGGCAGGCAGTAGATATCCATCCTGGTTTAGACTGGCTTGGTACAGGCACGGCGAACATGCTGGCTTTCCTTGTGATTTGGGAATTTGTACTTGTACGCGACGATACAAACGATGTTGCGTGTACAATAAGACAAAGTTAAAATGTCAATCGGAGCTAGGCCTAGCAGCGATCTTCCATATCAACAGTTATCGGCAGGGCTAGCGGAGATCGATGTGTATTTTGCAAATTTTCACGGCAACAACACTGGCTGTCGATCCCAGTCTGACGTTAGCAATGTTCCATGGGTGCCGCCATCTTGGATCCGTATAGTACGGCCTTGATCTCTGGCAGTACGCGTCCATCTTGCTGGCGATTTTCCGGTCGTCGGCTTTAAAAAAATCCTGTCTCGTGCTCGGCAGGTAGGCCTGGTTTGTAGCTGCAAACAGGACCGCAACGACGGCTAAAATCGTCCCGCTCTGGCATCCTCTGGTTCCTGGCCTGGACTCGATCGGTTTGCCTAGATGCGGCTACCGGCTGCACTGCACATCTGCTTCACGGCGGGCTTGTAGTATTGCACGCACTTACAACGGGCATGTACCACGCACAATGTGTGGGCGTCGCTGCTGTTTGTGGCTGGTACAGCACGTTGTTCAGTGTCTGTACAGACTGTATGCTATACGGCATGGCATGGCAAAGCCGTTTACATTACGCACTGTGCACGGGCGCCTCCATGGTGATCACGCGTCGGCGTCATGACCATGCCGGGTCACCTCACACTGTGACTTTTTCGATGCTGATTCGATGCTCAAAGTTGTCAAGAGTTATCCCATCCTCGTCGCCAGAAATTGTTGTGTTCTTGGGGTAACTTTACTAATTCAATAATTGACATGGAGACTTTGATATTTTTGAGAAAGGGCCAAACATGTTGTCACTCAAAACTATCACTTGAACAAGAGAGGGGAAGTACTGGAACTTTCCATCCAGACGCATTGATAAGTACATTAATAGTCTACTAGTCTTAATTCAAGTCCATACACAAAAGGCTGAACCGAGAATGGAAGAGGGTCGGCATATGCCAGTATTGGTGCTGAGGTTAATCGGGTTGGTAAATGCTTTTTGACATCCTTCTGTCCATACAAAGGCTGGATCTCTGGTGTTCCGCTTGCCTCTGATCAGTGCAAAAAGGAGAGCTGCAATCTTTGCATACTGGTGAACAAACTTTCGGTAATAACCAGTGATCCCAAGAAAACTCCTGACATCCTTCTTGCGTTTCGGGATAGGCCAATTCTTCACTGCCGAAACCTTCACAGGATCTGTGGTGATTCCCACGGCTGACACTATGTGACCCAGATAGGGCACACTGTTTCTGAAGAGTTGACATTTTGATGGTTTAAACTTTAGCCCGTGCTCTCGTAACCTGACAAACACATTGCTGAGACGCTCCAAATGCTCCTCCATCATGCTGTGCTGAAGGCAATGATGTCAATCAGGTAGATGAGCAGAATCTCAAATGCCATGTCACCAAAAACAGATGACAACAACCTCTGAAATGTAGCTGGCATGTTCACGAGTCCGAAAGGTTTCGGCTAAGCTCAAATAGCCCCATCGGTGAGTCTGAAGGGCTTCGGCTAAACTCAAATAGCCCCATCGGTGAAAACACGTCCCTGTTTTGGGTAAGGAGTCTCCACGGCTGCCTTCTCAGTTGAGGATAAATCTGCACCACTGAGGTCAACATCTGGGAAGGTATTGGGACCATCACAGCTTGTTCCATCGTTACAATGTCACCCTGGTTGAACGCAGCTGAGGGACCAACTTCTGTGACACACGACAGGGTCACTACGGGTGATTTTATCTAAGTTTTACAATATGACCAGACACATTATGCAACCGAACTGGCCCTCTGGATCTTTGTACATTTACATGTACCAACATCCACCCTACTGCTAAACCATTGCTGCCAGAACTCTCTACGAGGGCAGTTACTAGATCTTGGGCTTTTTGCCAAAATGACAGCTTCTTCCCCAGCAGGTTGTATGATTAACGGATGCCTCCCTGCGTACCTCAAGAATTCAATATCTCCCGTCTCCCTTGCGAGATCTGCTCTGTCTTCATTGACGAACTGAAAGGCCTGGAACCAATGCTGGTAGAGCAGTTGACCCTCCATCAAAATGCACTTTCCACAGGTCGACTTCATCTTATCTCGGCAGGCTCGTATTACATTGGTCCAAATAATTACCGGGGTCTCCCGTCGAAATTCGGTTAGCAGAACAACAGAGAACGGGACTTTGTTTATCTGCATCCCCATAATTTGAATGTCCACCACGATTACACAAGAATGCTGAACTGGCTGTCCGCCAGTCCTTTAATGGACACATTGGACGGACATACATGTAGCCTCTGTCAGCTCAAACTGGGATGTCGTTCCACAGAATCATCAGTTACCCTAGTTGCTTGGGACTCGCGCTGTCGTGCAGCGCTGAACAAGAAATTCAAGTGGCTCTAACCTTGCTCTATTCACGCGTCCTGCCAGGGGTGGTTGGGTAGTTTTGTTGGCTGGACATTTTGTAGTAGAACTCGCAGATAGCCCTTTATCCACGGGTTGGTCTAGTTTAACGGGGCTTTCTGCTTTGACATCTGCTGGATCTGAGGTTGGGCTGTAGGGGCTGGTGCCGTCATCCGTTGCATGAAATTATGAGATTGGTGCGGTGCATTGTGCCCTCCAGGGCAGCTTCTTGCGAAGTGTTGTTCACTATCACAGTTGTAGCATCCTGAGTATGGCTTATTTTGGCGGGGCTCATGGGCTGAGGAGGGAATGCCGATCTTTCTAGCTGCATTAGACGCTGTTCATGTTGCTCTTGGCCTAGTGCCTCCACCTGACTGTTAAACATCACCCTTATCGCGCCCACTTGCTGTGCGATGAGCTGCTGCAGGGCAGGTAGTGCATCATCTATTGGCTGAAGGGGATGTGGCATCTTTCCCGGGCTGACTCTGCTTATCTGTGGTCCTGCCTCCCAATTTTTGCTTGGGGAGACTGTGAACCATCTCACTCATGGTATAAAGCGGACTCTCCATGTCCCATGTCAGCGTCCTTTGTTTGTCTCACTGATTTCCTTGGCAACAACCCTCGGCAACAACCCTCAATTTCCGCCTTCAGATCCTTGAACGTCGTGGAGTGGGGCACATCGGAGCAAGTCTCTGCATGACTCGTTCATCTCGCAGTCCAGCCATGAACTGGTTGGGCAGAATAGAATCCCTGCTGGTCACCAGGAATTCATGACGCCCTTGTCTCTCACCCCTCAGTTGTTCTCGTATTGACCAAGAAAAGAGCAGCAGTATTGCGAGGAATGTCATGATGATGACTGAGATAGGCACACGGGTCAGTTCGGGGGGTCTCAGGTGAAGAGAGACCCCAATTGCTGAACCAAAAGTCAGACAAAGACACTTCCAGGCTGCTTTGAAAGTGTAATAAATCAACTCAGAATGTTGAAAAACCTACAAAACGACTCTAGTATTATGAAAACTGACTGACATATTGTCCTGAAGGTGGGTGGGGGGGGGGGGGTGTGTCCCAAAATGGGTTATGCCCAGAAAGAGGGTTGGGGGTCTGAAAAATTCGAACCCCGTCAATTTCTGATAGTTTGGACCCTACAGAACCCAGAAATGCAAAAAAATAATAAAAATTTTTTTTTAGGGGCCCCCCCCCCCAAAAATACTCCGGTCTCTGGTCAGCACGCGCATCGATTTTAATCATGCGCGTCAACCTTTTTTTCTTCTTCAAATTAACACGGAAGCTAAAGCAGTCCCCTCTATTGCCGCACCTCCTCAAATGTTTGTACCCAGGAGCACCAAGGAATGGGGAAATTGCACCAAGGCAAATGATAAAGGGCACAAAGGCAAATTGTGGAGAATACCAATGTATAATGAGGACACAAAAAAGCAAAATAGTACCCACCTTGTCTAGTCTGTACAATTCAAGCTTGAAAAAAACAAAAACAAAAACAAAACAAAACCAAAAAAACGCGTTGCCGCATCAATTCTGGAACTTTGGTCTGACCAGAGATCGATTATTGTGTTTTTTTGGCCTTGGCACAAAAATCCTGCAGGAGCTGTTTTTTGACTTGACATGGATACCCCTAGTCAGGCAGCTTAGGCCAGCTTTTGGAATGGATGTGGACATTCCGGACAAAGACGCTAAATTTTCCATACATGCTCCTTATTGCCTTAGCTTTCATTTTTGATAGGAACTAACTTATCCAATAACAATATGGCAGCCATCTTGGAATTGAAAGATGGCTGCCATTGAAAACCTATATTTACCCATATCTGATCTTCTAAGCCTCTTAAGATTAAAGTTTTGGTGTCTAAACATACATTTTCAGGGTCAAGGAATGCAACTGTATCATTTGGGATAGTGTCAAGTGGTTAGTTTGTCCAGATACAGTAGTGTGGCCATCTTGTATTTGAAACATGGCCATTTAAAACCTGTATCTCCAAATACGTGTATTGCATCTTTAAGCCACTAAGGATCTAAATCTTGGTGTCTAAACATATATTTTCAGGGTCATGGAACACAGCTGAACCATTTGGGTTAGTACTACATGTATTTTGGATTGTGTCAACTGGTCAGTTTGTCCACTACGGTGGCCATACGGTTTGCCGTAATAGAACTAACACCGGCCCAATTCAGGGTAAGTACCTTTTTTGCCATTATGGTTTGACCTGAAAGGGCCGTCACTGGTCCCATTCAGGTTGTGTACCATCTTGCCATTATGGTTTCCTGTAAAGGGACCAACACTGGCCCCGATCCAGGCCTTTCACTGTCTTTTCATCATGGTTTATCATAAGAGGACCTGCAGTGGCCCGGTTCAGGCTGTGCGCCGTCTTGCTGTTATTGTTCACCTTAAAAAGACCAGCACTGGTCCGAGGCAGGCTCTGAACGGTGTTACTGTTACCGTTTGCCACTTAATAGGGCGTCTAAGCCTCTTAAGATTAAAGTTTTGGTGTCTAAACATACATTTTCAGGGTCAAGGAATGCAACTGTATCATTTGGGATAGTGTCAAGTGGTTAGTTTGTCCAGATACAGTAGTGTGGCCATCTTGTATTTGAAACATGGCCATTTAAAACCTGTATCTCCAAATACGTGTATTGCATCTTTAAGCCACTAAGGATCTAAATCTTGGTGTCTAAACATATATTTTCAGGGTCATGGAACACAGCTGAACCATTTGGGTTAGTACTACATGTATTTTGGATTGTGTCAACTGGTCAGTTTGTCCACTACGGTGGCCATACGGTTTGCCGTAATAGAACTAACACCGGCCCAATTCAGGGTAAGTACCTTTTTTGCCATTATGGTTTGACCTGAAAGGGCCGTCACTGGTCCCATTCAGGTTGTGTACCATCTTGCCATTATGGTTTCCTGTAAAGGGACCAACACTGGCCCCGATCCAGGCCTTTCACTGTCTTTTCATCATGGTTTATCATAAGAGGACCTGCAGTGGCCCGGTTCAGGCTGTGCGCCGTCTTGCTGTTATTGTTCACCTTAAAAAGACCAGCACTGGTCCGAGGCAGGCTCTGAACGGTGTTACTGTTACCGTTTGCCACTTAATAGGGCGAGCACTGGACCAATTCCGACTCTGTAGTGTCTTGTTTTGGTGCAATCAAGCTAGCATTAGCCGCTTCTGGTCTTGTACCGTTTAAACTGTATGGTACTGCCACAACAAACCCCTAATTAGCTGGTATCGGCCCAATACCGTCCTGTTTACTGCGTCAATGCCATCTTTGAACCTAGGCAGGTAGAAATCTCCTGCATTACAGAATGTGATACAACTCTGCCTATCCACAACAAAATGCAGCTGAACCACTTTTATAGCTCCATTTGAATAAGGCGGGCTTGTGATTGGCTAGTCTTGGTTCTCAAGTGGCTGATAGTTTTCCATTGAACCCATGTCGATGTAGCACCTGTTGGGAGGTTTTCCGCCATTGTTTTAGTATAACCGTGACAATCGGTGGGTGTTTGCTCCCAGTCATTGCTTCAAGCGTTGGAGTCTTGCCACTTCCCTGGATGTGGCCAAGGAAGCCTATCTTTACTTCAGCCTTTTGTGCTGAAGCTTGCCGTCCCTAGAGGAGGCGACACTCGTCATTTATCAATATTTCGTCACCGTTTTCATGAAGAGGCAAATTTAGTATTTCACTGTCTGAGCAAACATTGGAGATAATCGCGTTTAAAGTTGGTCCTTTTTTTTATTTGACAATTTGAAACTTAAAAGATGCATGAAATATGCAAGATTTAGGTATCAGAGGAAAGAAGAGATTCTAATCTTCCTAAATGTGCCAAATTTTAAGAAGAATAGGTGATTAGTTTTGTAGGATTAATCAATCAAGTAACTGTTTGTGAAAACGCAAAAAAAGACCAATTAGCAAATTCGCCCCTTCGTGAAAACGCTTAAGTGACTATTCGCCCTTCTGCAGGCTGAGTCAATGTATTTTTTGTACAGAACGCGCAGATTCTGCCCCACTGCGCGTGCGCCTTGAAATTCGCCCCTTCGTGAAAACGTTTTATTGCACGCGCCTGAAATTTGCCCTTTCGTGATATACACGTTATTGTATTATAATGTATCTATTTACTGAAAATTTATAAATTCCATAGAGTGCAGAAATTTGCCCCTTCGTAAAAAACGCAAACAACACTTTTGGCAAATTCGTCCATTTGTTAATTAGGTCAATTAAGATTTTAATTAATTTTTTTTAAGTATAGCCTCACCAGGTTATAGATATTGATATATTTATTCATATTCACCAAAAAAAGTTTTCTCGAAAAACAGACGATTTTCATGAAATTCGCCCCTTCGTGAAAACGGTGACGATTTGGACATTTTAGCTGGGCTGGCAACTTCCTTTCGGAAATCTGAAGAGGAAATGCCAGCAAGGATGTGCAAATTACTTGTCTTGGTGGGTTTCAAGCATCCAGTGATCAAACTTCATGTTGTTTAAGGCTGGGTCAGGTTTCATGGCCCATGACGGGGCACTCATGCTCTGCTGAAGAATGGCACGGAGCCAAAACAGTTCATCATAGGGTGTGTGGTTTGGCTCCCCTTTTGGAGGTTGTTCAATTTCTTTTTGATGTTGTTACGGGGAATTAAATTTGGATGACTTGAATTACAGGATACGATGAAGGGTCACAAGGTAGACAGGATGGCTACAAGGCGCCAATGGTGTTCCAGACCATTCGATGTTAAGGGGTCGGTTGACTTTGCGGTTAACGTTCCTGAGATGGAACGAGCAGACTTGGGTCTTAGTGAGATTGGCATGGAGGTGATTGCGCTCATAGTGTGGATGCTGAGTTAAGTTTTGCTTCTATGGCTTCAAACGGAATCTTTTGAGATGTAACACAAAGATCGTCTGCGTAGATGAAACACTTAGTGTCCTGGTCTATTGAATTGTGATTTGTTTTGTGTTAGACGTCACCCTTACAGAAATTCTGGCAAGCTTGTCTGCAATCTTGATCATGTCAAGCTCGCGGACAAGCGCGCGGACAAGCGCGCGGACAAGGGCGCGGACAAGGGCGCGGACAAGGGCGCGGACAAGGGCGCGGACAAGTCGCCCCTTGATATTCTTTGATTAACCACATATGACTTGGCAAGGTTTCAAATTCATGATGTCATCAGACTGAAAGTTTCTCTATGCAAATTTGAAAACGACCATATTTGAGTGGTCAGGCCCGAGCACTCTTTGGATTTGTTGCCATTAATCATTCTTTTTTTCTTTGAGTGGTTGTGCACAACCCGACCACTCTCTGTTATTGTTGTGATAAATCTTTATGTATTTTTTTTCGGACAATACTTCTCCGCGGCTTTTCTCCTTAACGGTTCATGGTATCGTACAACTTGTAACTTCCAATATACTGTATATCGACCCTTATCCCTAGTAGTGCATATTACTCTGACGTCATTCTTTTGAGCTAAATAGAGTATCGTGTTCGTTTTTCGTGTGAGGTTGTAAACTCTGCTGTGAAAAACGTTTCTTGTCCCTGGACACAAAACCACTTGACCTTAACTTCCAGTGTTACCGGAAGTGCAGTAAAATCTGAATATAACTCAAAAGCGGAAGCATTTTACGACACACATATAAATTTGATAAGTGAGGAATACAAGACAAAAAAACAGTGTGATGACGTCATCATCCAAAAGGGCACCCCCCAGCCGCACATAAGATAGAGATTGCTTTCTTTAATTTTAAAACCATCCGTCCAAATGTTAACAAATCGCCCCTTAATATTTTCTGATAAACCACAGATAACTTGGCAAGGTTTCAAATTCATGACGTCATTAGACCGGAAGTTACTTTAAGGAGAATTTGAAAAGGATCATATTTTCAATTTAATTCTATCATTTGATCCCTGTCATATCTTGGTTGTCCAAATAATGATATCGATTACAATGTTCACCTTTGGATCTCTGATGCTGTGACGTTCGGTGTTATAATACAAACAATTTTATTTCCTATATTTCCACATGTTATCTAAACTTTACAATGAAAATGTATCCTCTCCGAACTTTATCAGTACATGTATTCACTTACTGTTTTTGACTGTTTACTGAAGTTTATCACACTGTTAAAGATACATTTTTGTAACAAAATAATTGATTGTACTGGAAGGGATTTAATTTTGTGATCCTTTGTCCTACATAAACGCAGTGCTGTCCGCCCGACCACTCTGCGTTTGTAACTCAACAAATGCGAAGCTCTAGTTGATACTATTTTTCAGAGCTTAATTGGGCAGGAATCTTGAATGCACTGTTGATTTTGTATCAATTGATTATGAAGTCTGGGGACAAATTGTAAATGGATCATTTTGTTAACAAATTTCTACCAACAAAAGTTGAAATCAAAGAATGTTGCATCAGCAAGTGATCCTCAATTGGGGAACAAATTGTCCATAAACAAAAAGTTACTCTATGATTGTTGTTTGTTTTTGGTAATATCACAACAGGCATCAACATCTTTCCATTGTCACTATTCCTCCAAAAATTATGAAATCCAAACCCATCATATATACTAAGGCTATAATCATATGTTTTTTAATTTGTTAATCAATTGAAACAAACTAATTCAAATCGATTACACAGGGTAATATCTGTTTTTGAACTTGAAGCAGAAAAATCAGCACATGCAGGTTGGGGTTGTGTCACATCACTTACTGCCCTAACTTTTATTTTATCGTGTTTAAGAAAAGATTACTGATCGAGAGAACTCAGCAATCTGTACTACGATACTATCATATAAAGCAATTTACACTTTGCCAGACTGCAATTGATAAAATAATGTCATATTGCCAGGAAATATATGTAACAATTAAGTTAACTTACATGTACTGCTGAGACAAATGATACCAGCAGCATTTGATCTACATAACATGAACAGGTACATGTACATGATCATACTATATGTACGGTACATGTACACCTTCATGACCTAGGTTTGTCAACATCGTGTGCATGTACAGGTAGTACTACATATAAATGCATGTATACCCATTATGTCCATATTTTTCCCAGTTTCTTCAACATGTAGGTTGATTGAATTTGTATATTACAGCAAGACATGTACTTTCATACAATATTAGTATTAATGATTTTTAATCATAGTTTTAACTACATGTATCAACACTGACCAATGCCTGTTCTCTTGTATAGCACATCCCTGCTGCTTCCATGGTGTCCAACAGACTAAATTCAAAAGTTGCCGCGTACACAGATTTCTGACTGTTCACAGTCACACAGGTCGTAGGTCTTATTTGTAGCTGTTTTGGAATGTTATGTCACTTGTTCACAGTGACTTGTACCCCATGCATACACTGTGCATATATACATACATGTATAGACCTGGTACTTAGTTGTAATGTTTCGGCCAGCAAATAACTCATAACAGTCACACAATAGTTGCCAGTATCAAGGGGTGTTTTACAAGATATATGAACAGCGCACGTCCAACTCTGCACTCATTAACATAATGAGACATGAATACATTACACTACTCTCCCCTTTTAAGTATTAAACCAGAGAACTCTGTTACATTGTTGTGTTTGTGCTACATGTACTTGCATGATTTTAACCTTGATTTAAACCAGTATTGCTTATCCTGTAGTTATGAAATATAAAATTGTAAACACACTATATTTATTTTGCAATGCCACACATTTTCCTTATATGAGGTAACAATAAAACTGCTTCTTAAAATTGTGTGTTTCAAAATGGCTTTTCGTTTGTTTAGTTTTACAAATCTAACTTAACTACTGGTTTACAGATCCTGCCTGAACATCTAACAGTAACTGGTTTAGGTGTTGACGCAACTGTAGGTTTGTTTGGCTCTATTTTTAGTACCTTGATTTTGACCAGAGAAGTCTTCCTCTTTGTCTGTTGTACTAACTGGACTTTCGGTGTAACCACTGTGGATTTTTCCCACTCACTTTCAAGTAAGTACTCAGGAGTTTATAGAATTCTTGCTCAGTTTTTGGTTCGTCTGTAGCTGGAATCATTTGATCAACATGAACGCTTCTGATTTTGTTTCCAACTTAAACTAAGTATCTTTTTGTTCCACACACACCAACTATTTCCCCAATGTCCCATTTGTCTCGACTGGACTTGTTGGGAGGACTGAGAACACGAACTTGCTCTTCTGGCTTGAAACTCCTCTCCTTTTTGTATCGTGAAATCCGCGTGCTCTCTGGCACCAATAAAGACCACTCACCCATCACTATCCCAGGAGTAAATCATGATGACACTCAATCGATCGCTAATGCAATCAATGAACACTTCGTATCAATTGCGGGTGATTTAGAACCACTAAACTTTGCAAAACTCCCGGTCTACCTCCCCTCTTCAACACCATGTCCTGAGGTTTATCCAAGCTTGGGATGTACAGAAGGCACTGGGGAAAATCAAACGCACGACAGCTGGAGGTCCAGATGACATTTCCGCGAGGATTGTGAGAACATTCTCTTATGAACTTGCGACACCCGTAACACATATTATTAATTCATCTCTCGAACAATGCATTGTGCTCAATCAATTGAAACGAGCTATCGTTATCCCGGTACCCAAAACAAATCCCCCTACACTGGATAAACTCCGCCCAATCTCTCTCACAGAGCATTTCGCGAAGGTGCCTGAAGGCTTCATAGCCAAATGGATCTTCAGTGATATCCAGCCCAAACTGGACCCAAACCAATTTGGGAATCGAAAATTCCTGTCAACTACCCACTGCTTAATTAACATTTTACACCAAGTCTACGCTAACGCTGAAATTCCAAAAGCTTCGTCTACAATTGTTGTGACAGACTTTACGAAAGCATTTGACCGTATCGACCACACAATAGCAATTGCTAAGTTGTTGGACCTCGGTGTTCGTCCGTCGCTCATCCCATGGGTCGCAGACTTCCTCACATCACGTCAACAAAGAGTATGGTACAAAACATCTGAGTCTGATTGGTCCACTCTTCACTCTGGTGTACCGCAGGGCACACGTCTAGGGCCAATCATCTTTCTGGCAATGATCAACGATATGTCCCCACCGAATGGTATAAACGCCTACAAATATGTTGACGACACGACTCTTGTTGAATGCCGAACTCAAAACCAATTGTCGCGAATGCAGTCAGCTGTCTCCTCTTTGGTAGAGTGGTCGAAGGATAACAACATGAAACTAAACCCAAAGAAATGTACAGCAATGGAAATAACATTCCAGCGAAACCCCCCAGCACCACCTTCGCTCATGCTGCATGATCATCAATTAGAAACAGTGCAATCAATTAAACTTCTTGGCATACTTATTCAGAGCAATTTGAAATGGGACGCACATATTACAGACCTGATTAAATGTGCAGGTAGAAAACTTTACATGCTCCGTCTTCTTAAAGGTCACTGTTTGCCTGTCCAGGATCTACTTATTATCTACAACAGCTACATCAGACCGCTTCTTGAGTATGGAGCCCCAGTATGGGATGGGGGATTAACCACCGCCCAGTCTGACCAGATCCAAAGCATCCAAAAAAGAGCTCTACGAATAATCACCGGACGTGGTGGTTATAACAGTTATTCCGAGATGCTATGTGAGCTTGGGATTCCCTCCTTGGAACAAAGAAGAGAATCTCTATGTACATCATTCATCGAAAAAAAACATTGAAACAAACTGAACAATTTAAGGATTTTATCCCTTCTCCTCCAAAAATGAAATGTACACTAAGAAATTCGAATAAAGTCCCACAACTTATTGTAAAACAAATAGAATGCAGAAAAGTGACATTCCTCATCTGGTACATCTATATAACTCTAATCCCAAATGAAATGAATTGATTTTTACCTGCAAGCTTTTGTTGTATTTTACAAGTTTTAACGTTATTTTAATACTACCTTTCTGTTTCATTTAATTAAGATAATTTGACTACCACACATCTTGCACAATTTTTAAACTCATTCCTCATCTGGCTCATTTTTATAATTCTAATCCTAAATGAAACTATACATTCTTTTACCTGCAACCTTTTGAATGTCTTTTATAAGTTTTAACGCAATTTGAATGCCCCTTTTTTAAAGTAAGATGAATTGATTGCAACACAATCTGTAACAATAATATGTATTTCTCTATATAGACAATTATCTTTAGTCAGATCTGTACACACAATGTTTAAACCTTTTCCAATATAATTATTTAATGTCATATTTTGTTTTTTAACTCGGTAGGCCTTTAACATTTTTTAAATGTAATTTTTTAAAATGTAAATCACGTGCAATTCAGCTGTGGCTGCTATTCGTGATTTGTTAGTAAACCATGTTGAATTGAATTGAAATGAAAGTGTCGTTTTTGACTTGACTTTTTTTTCCTCAACCCTAGAGGCCAAATTGGGTTGAACCAGACTTAGGCATGTTCTGAGCCTTCTCTTCATCAATAGTTCTGCAGGTGAGTAACCTGCTGTGGTGTGTGGTGTGGTTCGGTACTTCAGCAAGAAACTAGCCAAATGATGTTTCATGCTGAGTTTTGAACTACCCTGCAAAACCTGTTTCTTGAGGGCTTCTTTGACAACTCTAACAGACCTTTCCGCTGCCCCGTTAGAGGCTGGATGGTATTGGGGATCAGTGTATGTTTTACACCGTTCTGTTGCATGAACTCTTTAAAAAGCTCTGAACGGAACTGGGGACCATTGTCCGAAACTAGTTCCTCCGGCAAACCATGGCAAGAAAATATGGTTCTTAATTCATCTATGGTACGCTCAGTAGTAGTATTTGACCCCATATATGCTTCACTTCGATCCACTTGGAATTGCTGTCTCTACTAGTACAAAAAAATGATCCATCCCCTTTTTACAAAAATCTACGTGAACTCTCTGAAAAGGTCTACTTGGCCATGACCAGGGTTGCAGTGGTGTTTTCAGTGGTTTATTTCAGCAATTTTAGCACACGCTACATTTGCTCACCAGTGATTGGATGTCACTGTCAATACCAGGCCAATACACAAAACCGCTGGCAATCGACTTCATGCTCACTATGCCAGGATGTTCGGCATGAAGCTCAGACAAAATCTTGTGTCTCAAAGACTCTGGCATAACCACTCTGTAACCCCACTTAACGCATCCCTGCTCACATGATAATTTATGGCGTCGATTATGGAAAGGCTTCAATTCTGAGCTCTGTCCACTATCGATTTCAGTCCAACCATTCAATGTCTGTTCATAGACGCTCTTAAGCACAGTGTCTTTCTGTGTTTGTGCTGCAATCTCGGTTGCAGTCAATGGAAAGTTTTTATCTACAACTTGCAGTGTGTAGATTGAGTTCTCACTTCCCACGTCAGAGTTCTCATGGGGCAAGCGAGACAACCATGGGCGTTGGAGGGGGGGGGCAAGGGGGGGGGCGCTTGCCGCCTCCTGGAAAAGCAAAAAAAAAAAAAAAAAAAAAAGAGGTGCGAAGTCATAGTGGTGTATGAGTTGGGGGGAGGGCAAAATGTCCCTGCCCCCCTCTAAAACTGATAAATCGAGAATTTGTTGAGAAATACAAGAATTTTTTGGGAAAAATATGTTTTGCCCCCTCTAAAAAAAATCCTGGCGACATCAATGGAGACAACGCATCTGCGACTGCGTTGCACTTGGAGCTTCTGTACTCGACCTTGTAGACATACTGGAACAGCAGGATTGCCGAGTGTTGCATCCTTGATGCCGCAGTGGAAGGTACAGCGGACTTGGGACCAAGTATCATTAGTAGTGGCTTGTGATCGGTCTCTAGGGTGAATTGTGTGCCTAGTAGAAACTGATGGAATTTCTTGATTCCGAACACGATGCCGAGTGCTTCCTTCTCTATCTGTGCGTAACTGCGCTCGCTTGGTGATAGAGTGCGAGATGCATTTAAGCAATAGGTTCCATCCATGATGTGGCAGATCACTGCACCTACACCATAACTTGAAGCATCACAAGCTAGTTTCATTTCACATGTCCTGTCATAGTGAACAAGGAATGTGTCACTTGTTAGGTTTTTCTTGCAGATGTCGTATGCACTTTGTTGTTCCTTCCCCCACATCCATTTTGCATCTTTCTGTAGCAGATGATGTAGAGGCTTTAGCACTGTTGCTAGATCTGGAAGGAATCGTGCATAGAACTGCACCATTCCAAGGAATGATCGTAGCTCTGACACGTTGTTGGGCCTTGGAGCATTCACGATGGCCTCAACTTTTGCCTTCACAGGGCGAAGTCCGTTGGCGTCTACTTTGAGTCCACGGTAAACCACCTCTGACTGTGCAAATGCACATTTACTTTGTCACAGTTTGACGTTGTGGCTATCCAGTCGTGCGAGAACTTGCTTGAGGATTTCCAGGTGTTCCTCCATGCTTTGTGTGGATATCAGTAGGTCATCCTGGTTGCACACGCAATGTGGAATGCCTTGCAACATTTTATCCATCACCAACTGGAAGATTTTTGGGGAGGACTTCACACCATCATAGGGCAGCTTTATGTATGAAATACAAGCCCTTATGTGTGTTGATAGTCAAGTACGGTTGACTTTTCTTGTCGATGAATCCAGTTTACACTTGCTCCACTAAGTTCTGTGTACAGATCTTGTGAAGTTGGCAATGGATACTGTTCGTCGTCATCTCCTTGGTTGATTGTGACTTTGTAGTCACTGCAGAGTCGAACCGTTTTGTCGGCCTTGGGTACGGCCACAACTGGTGTTGCCCAGTCGCTCTGGTCTGTCTTCACGAGTACTCCATTCCGCTCCAACTTGTCAAGTTCCTCCTCCACTTGTTGTTTTGGCATGTATAGTACTGGTCTCGGTCGACAGTACACGGGTTTTGCGTCCTGCTTAAGTCGAATATGAGCAGTGTACTCAGTTATCCCTTCTGCATGCTTGCTCAGCAGATTGTCGAGGCGTGATTTGGATGAGTTGATGCTAAAAATGTTTTTTCAGTCTAGATTTAGTCTACTCAGCCAATCCTTTCCAAAAAGAGTCAGTTTGTTTCTGTAGCTGGCTACAATAATGGGCAGTGTTACTGACTGACCATTATGCTGAACTTTACAGTCCATTTGTCCGCAAGTCTCTAAGACTTCGCCTGAGTAGGTTTTCAGTTTGGCCTTACTCTCAGACAAAGGTATCTGTGGGAATTTGGTTTCATACAGGTCTTAATTGCTCATGACCGAACAATCTGCTGCCATGTCAATGCGCATATCGATTAAAGAGGTTGTGGAATGCTTGAAGACATTTCTGGCATTTTTCGGGTATATGTAGCCTAAGGTGTGATGAAATAAAAACGACTATTGTTTCTGTCATGAAATGAGTACAAAAGGTACTTTTGAGAGCTGTTTTTCAGGTCCTATTTCGACCAGAACGTGCAATTTGTGTAAAGGTTGTCGTTGCGGGCAGCAAACAAAACACAGTAATCGTGACGTAATAAACAGGACTCCCAATGCAGAGTAGCACATACGAGTCCTGTTTATTACGTCACGATTTACTGTTTTTTTGTTTGCTGCCCGCAACTACGACCTTTACACAAATTGCACATTCTGGTCGAAACAGGACCTGAAAAACAGCTCTCAAAAGTACCTTTTGTACTCATTTCATGACAAAAACAATAGTCGTTTTTATTTCATCACACCTTAGGCTACATATACCCGAAAAATGACGGAAATGTCTTCGAGCATTCCACAACCTCTTTAACTGTTTATTAACCAATACTTTGGTTCAAAAGTCCTTGCCTTGGCTGGCTGTAGGCTTATCGATGTCGGTTGCATAATTGGTGTACAACCCAAGTTCATCTCCATCTGGATTCACCTCAAAGTTGTGAACTCTGTAATGTATGCTCCCGCACTCAGTAATTAATTTACAGTATACTTAAAGTGCGCCCTCAGTTGTTACACAGTTACAATCCAGTTCCAACATGGCTGAATAAACCAGGTGAGCTCGTTCCGAATTATATGTCAGAACCCACTCAATATCTCACAAAGTGGCGACGAGGATGTTTTAACAGACATATAGTATTGTCAGAGATATAATTACTCACCTGTAGAGTCAAACAATTGACATTTTGCAGTGATATTTGTGCTGTTTTGGAGTGATTTGGGGCTCGTTTTTCACCGTGCAACTCCATAGACTTGCATCCGTCGTTCATTTGTTCATGCTTATACGTGAAAACATATGCGTGTACAGTCGGTAAACATTATGGCGTCGGGACTTATCGGTCAGATTGACCCATATAACAGCGATGAGGAAGACTGGCCAACCTATGTTGAACGCTTAAAACAATATTTTGAGGCCAACAACATCAATAATGAGAGGAAAGTTTCAGCACTAATCAGCCTGATTGGTAGCAAAACGTATACACTTCTCAAGAATCTCACTGCCCTTGAGAAGCCATCGTCAAAACCGTATGCTGAACTCATACAAATCTTGACAGCACATCTTGCACCTAAACCCCTGGTCATCGCATAACGTTTTCGTTTTTACAAACGCGATCAAAAGGAGGGAGAACGTGTCAGCACTTATTTGGCTGGACTGAGAAAACTAGCTGAACATTGGAGTTTGGAGATTACCTGAACGAGGCACTTCGTGACAGATTCGTCTGTGGCTTGCGGGCAGGCAGCATTCAGAAACGACTGCTTGCAGAGGATAAACTGACACTGAAAAGGGCAACTGAAATTGCCACAGCGATGGAAACTGCAGCGAGAGATGCCATCGAACTTCACCAGCAGACAACTTCAAGTTCTGCTGTACACACTGTAGCACAACGCAAACAATCATCACGCTACAGGTGTGGCAGATCAGGACATTCTGCCAACAGTTGCAGATTTAAAGATGCAACATGCCATTCATGTGGAAAACAAGGCCAAATAGCACCAGCCTGCCGCTCCAAACCAGGGTAGGCCTAATAAACCACAGAAAAAGCCCTACAAGCCTCAACCCAATCAAAAAGGGAAGGTGAAAACTATGGAGGAAATTCCAGACACCGATAACGAGGACGACAACATTCTGATTGCCAGGATGAACATTCACAATGTGGGTCATAAGCAGTGTGACATGAGCACAGCTATCTGGGTCACGCTCCACATTAACAACCGCCCAGTAAAGATGGAGGTGGACACCGGGTCAGCCATTACATTGCTATCCATGGCTGACTATCAGAAATTCTTCCCTGGAAAACAGTTGCAGCCGACACAGATAAAACTGCAGACATACACAGGAGAACAGATTTCTCCGGCAGGACTCCTGAATGTCAAAGTTCGCTACAACAATCAGGAACACAATGGGAAGATGTACATCATCAAGGGCAACAGTGCACCACTTCTTGGCAGAGACTGGCTAGCTCATATCAAGTTAGACTGGCCAAAATTGTTCGCCATGACAACCGCTCAATCCCCCAAATATGACAACACTGACGAAAAGCTGGACGCCATGCTGAGTGAGTACCCAGAGCTCTTTCAAGAGGAGATCGGGGGTTAACTCAAAGGCATTACTGGGAAACTCAACGTACGTGACAATGCACAACCGGTATTTGTGAAAACCAGGCAAGTTCCGTACGCTCTACGACCCAAAGTGGAAGCAGAACTGACAAAGCTCGAACGTCAGGGCATCATTTCGTCAGTAGAATCCAGTGATTGGGCAACACCCATTGTCCCCGTGCTAAAACCAAACGGGGGCATTCGCATTTGTGGAGATTTTAAGGTGACGGTCAACCCTAACCTTAACATTGAACGTTATCCGCTACCGCGAGTGGAGGATGTCTTCGCTAATCTCTCCAGCGGCCAAAGATACAGCAAGCTTGATTTGCATCAAGCGTACTTGCACATGGTCATCGATGCGGAGTCCAGAAAGTTGATGACTATCAACACGCATAAGGGTCTGTTCGTCTACAACAGACTACCCTTTGGCATCCCGTCTGCACCAGCCATGTGGCAGAGAAGCATGGAGCAGGTACCCCAAGGCATACCTGGAGTCCAGTGCATCTTGGATGACATGATCATCACAGGCCGCAATGATGAAGAACACCTCAGCAATCTGAGAAGAGTCCTTGACGTGCTGAAGGCCTGTGGACTGCGCTTGAACAAAGTGAAATGCGAATTCTTCAAGCGAAAAGTGGTCTTCTGTGGGCATGAGATAACCCATGAAGGCCTGAACAAAACCCAAGACAAGGTTTATGCCGTCAAAAACGCTCCACAACCAACCAATGTGAGCCAACTGCGTTCGTTCCTGGGCCTGGTAAACTACTAACACCGGTTCCTACCCAACTTGGCGACTGAGCTACATCCACTAAATGAGTTCCTGCAGAAGAACCACAAGTGGGTGTGGACCTCTACTTGTGAGAAGGCGTTTGAGAAGGCCAAGTCCTTGATCACAGCAGATGAGGTCTTGACACATTATGACCCAGACCTTGCAATGAGACTTGCATGTGACGCCTCACCCTATGGTCTTGGCGCTGTTATGTCACATGTCATACCTGATGGTTCAGAACGCCCTGTCGCCCACGCATCACGTACACTGATGACTGTAGAACGCAATTACTCTCAAATTGACAAGGAGGCACTCGCATTGATGTGGGGAGTGAAGAAGTTCAATCTGTACCAATGTGGATGGAAATTCAAGCTGGTGTCAGATCACCAACCACTTACCTCTATCTTCAATCCCTCAAAGAGCACTCCTTCAACTGCTGCTGCACGACTTGCGAGGTATGCGATTTTCCTTGGCAGTCATGATTACACCATCGAATACAAAAGCACTGCTAAGCACTGCAACGCTGACGGACTATCCAGATTACCATTGGCCGAAACCGTGTCTGAACCAGTGGATCCTGATGACATACTCCAGGTGTCCCAACTAGAGACACTACCCGTCTCCAGTAGCGATGTTCGCAAAGAAACAGCCAGAGACAAAACCCTTGCCAAGGTGTACGAGTTTACCATGAGAGGATGGCCTTCAGACACCGATCCAAGCCTAGCAGCATACCACAGTCGCAGAAACAAAATCACAGTGCACGACAACTGCTTGATGTGGGGACTTCGTGTCATAGTCCCTGGCAACCTGCATGCCCAAGTCCTAGCGGAGCTACACGAGGGTCATCTCTGAGTAGTCAAGATGAAATCTCTCTCTCGAGGTTTTGCTTGGTGGCCAGGAATTGACCATGACATTGAGCAACTAGCCAAAGAATGCTCTGGTTGCCAGAAAATCCAACGTAACCCAACTCTGGCCCCACTTCATACCTGGGAATGGCCTGCGAAACCGTGGCAGAGAATACACGTCGACTACGCTGGCCCATTCTTGGGACAGATGTTCCTGGTAGTTGTGGATGCGCATTCAAAATGGCCAGAAGTTATCCAGACTACCACCGCGACATCAAGCCAGACCATTGACATCCTAAGGGGCATATTCGCACAACATGGTGTCCCTGAGCAACTTGTTAGCGACAGTGGTCCCCAGTTCAAGTCAGAGGAGTTCGAAATCTTCCTGAAACGCAATGAGGTGAAGCACATAACTTCAGCTCCTTACCACCCAGCGACAAATGGACTTGCCGAGCGCTTCGTCCAAACCTTCAAGAATGGACTGAAATCGATGGAAGGGGAGAAAGGGTCAGTAAAGCAAAAATTGTGTAGCTTTCTCCTTGCTAACCGCAATGCACCACATGCTACCACTGGTCATTCTCCGGCGTTCCTTCTCATGGGACGAAACCTTCGATCCAGACTTGACATCATCAAACCAGATATCCGCCAACGAGTCGCTCGTAAACAACTGGAACAGTCAATCTATCACAAATCTTGGAAGACGACTCAAAACCTGCACACAGGCCAACCTGTGCAACTACCGAGACAGTCAGAAGTGGATTCCAGGCATAATCCACTTCCAAACTGGCCCACTCGCATACGAAGTTCGAGTTGGCCCCGACTCGATCTGGCGCAGACACATCGACCAACTTCTTGATGTTGACACTGGGAAGCCTTTCTTCTTCAACCAGCAGCCAGATCCTGTACCCCCACTTGTCCCTGATACCAGTGACCAGATGACTTCCAATCGTCAAGTACCTACTTCACCAACACATACACCTACCGACATCCAGCCCAGCGCAGAGCAACCATCTGTTGTACCCGAGACAGCAACAGAACCACCTAGCACTAGAGACGCTACCCACAGAGGAAGCGGAAACCACCGGATAGACTGGATCTCTAAACCCCATACACACATAAGGTCCCAAAAGGCTTGGGTAGCCACTATACTTGTGTTCTATACTTGTGTTTAGTATTTAGTGTTCAAGTTATTAGACTTGTAGTTTAGTGTTCAGCGCATGTGTTAAAAGAAAGAGAAAAACAAGGAACAAACAACCCAACTCTCACTTTCATGAGTCCAAAAGACAACAGAAAAATGACACTTCACTAGTCAAATAATTCCAGATCAAAAAGAAATTTGCAGTTTATTATGAATAAAAATCATTGATAATTGTTTGATATGCCAAAAGCTATTGCAAGTAATATCTCATGTGAACTTTGAATTGGACAATTTGAACTGGAAATTGAACTCTAATTATCATGTGAACATTCATGGACTTTATTGCAGTTCCATATTTAAGTGAGGAGGAGATGTAATGTATGCTCCCGCACTCAGTAATTCATTTACAGTATACTTAAAGTGCGTCCTCAGTTGTTACAGAGTTACAATCCAGTTCCAACATGGCTGAATAAACCAGGTGAGCTCGTTCCGAATTATATGTCAGAACCCACTCAATATCTCACAAACTCCTCCTGGGATTGTCGCTTGTTTCCCAGAGGTTGTTTGTTTCCGGCTTTGGGCTTAGCTTGACATGCTGAGGCGATGTGGCCTTTCTTTTGGCAGTTAAAGCATTTAGCCATTTTGAACTGATACGATTGGGGTGAGTGATTACCATTACAACGATAACAATTGGCTAAACTCAGCTCCCCACCATACTTTGGTTTTGGTTTAGCGCCTTTGGGTTTTGCAACAGCTTTGTGACTGTGAACGGCCGCTGCAGTCTGTGGTGGACGAAACTCGTGAGCATTCTTTGATGCCATCTCTATTGTACAAGCAATCCTACATGCTTTCTGGAATGTGAGATCTGAAATGTTGAAGAGTTTGGACTGAATTCGTTCATCCACTAGACCACAAACAAATCTGTCGCATAATGCGTGGTCGAGAAAAGTTCCAAAGTTACAATGCAAAGGTAAGTTCTTTAAGGCGACAATGTACTCACTGATTGTCTCATTCTGCTTTTAGTATTTGGTGCCAAATTTGTAGCTTTCAGCGATTTCCAGAGGCTTTGGGTTGAAGTGTTGCTCCAACTTCTTCATAATGTCTTTGAATGGCCTCTCTTTTGCCTTCTGGGCACGAGGAGATTCACAACTGTGCCGTACACTTCAGGACCAACCTCCGTGAGCACGATCGCTTTCATGTGTTCACGAACAGCCTCGTTCGTGGCAGCAACAGCCTCTCCTTCACCGCTGATCTCCATTATGTTGTTTACCTTGAAGAACATGTCCACTTTTTCCATACGAGCTGAACGGCTCCTTACTTTTGTCGTAAGGACCGAGGTTTCGGATGTAATCCTTGGACGTGGGTGCCGTCATCTTGTCCTGGTGTTTACGTGACCCTTGACCTGTGCACTCGCGATCGAGGAATCAACTGAATGAATTCTCCCGTTGTGCATGTGATACACGTGTGGGGGTGCATACACGTGTGCAGAAGCTCGCTCCAGAAAACTTAGCCTTGACCAAGGCTATCAGCTTGTTCCCATACGAGCTTGTTCCTGCTACCGAGCACGCGCCGCGACACACTGGTTGTACTATAAGGAATTCGCCACGGTTGCGTCAAGGCTATCCTCCACCCCGACTTACTGTACGGCTGTTTGTGGAAGTGTGTGGGGTGTACGTACATGCACACAAGGGTCGTTGAGGCTAACGGTATAGTACAACCAGTGTGTTGAGGTGCACGCTCGGTAGTAGGAACAAGCTCGTATGGGAACAAGCTGATAGCCTTGATCAAGGCTACACAAAACTCTGTAAATGTCTGTTTTGGTGTAACAACTCCACCTAAAACTTAGCTCTACGAAGGCTATACTAGCTTACAGTGATGTCGACACGAAAATGCTCAGTCTGAAATCCCGGCCTCGTCACCAATTTGTAATGTTTCGGCCAGCAAATAACTCATAACAGTCACACAATAGTTGCCAGTATCGAGGGGGTGTTTTATTACAAGATATGAACTGCGCATGTCCAACTCTGAACTCATTAACATAAGGCATGAATACATTACACTAGTCTACAGTCGGTTGTGTACTCCTGGTAACGTATATGTGTGTTTATGCCACAGCCACAGAGGAGTGTTTTATTCCGGATACTAGTGATAGGGCAAACCGGTTGAATTGTCAATTGTAATTGTTTTGTAATAATAATGGACAACAACAGGCCCGACCAGAAAGGGCAACACCAAAGGCCCAATGCCACAGCGGCATACATTAACAACGAACATTTTACAGACATTACAAAATGGATTTCATATGTGAGAACGGACAAAATGTTATCAAACACATAACACGTGGCCAACACCAGGCCCGACCAGAAGTGGTCAACACCAGAGGCCCAAAGCCACAGCGGCATACATGATATACTTGACAATAAATGAAATACCTGTATGAAAATGAGATATATGGTAAATAATGAAAAATTCAACTTGAATAATAAAATTAGCTTCCCACTGATGTTACATTCAGTCAGGAAAACGTAGCCTCGGGAAAATTGAGAGCGCTACGGCAAGTATCACATTTGCCTAACAAAATTGAAAAACAAGGAATTTAACTGGTTTCATTTGCCCCATAATCTGAGGAGTTAAGTTACTGGCTGGCTGTATCCTAAAAAATGCCACCCGCGCAAAGCGCGCCCACCAGGCTAGGAGACAGACAGACCAAGTTACTAATCGACACAGTCTAGCATGAAATATGAGACAAATTAAACCGCCGCAAAGTGGAAGTGAAAATGTAGTTTCCCGCTGGAGATAAGTGGACTCCGTCATACCGAAATAAAGCAAAATCAGACCACTGAAAATGTGGGTGATGAAGGCAAAGGGCCTGTGGTAGTTTAGCACATTGAGACTGTGCCCATCTAATAATTGTGCGGTGTTTGCGTTCCAAAGCTGGCTGCGAGTGAGCACCAAAAAAAAAAGACTCGTGGTATAATGTCTGACCATACAATAGTCATATTGGGACACCAGACGGCACAGTCCGGAAGCATGACTGCAACCCCCTGCCGAAGGGCATACGCATCAATTTTTACGAGGTTGTTAGAACCCAAATGTACAATCAACATTGCTGGTGGAGGATGGCTTTTACCCAATTCTGCCCACAGGTCATAAAGATCCGCAACGCCTGCCCCACCTTTACCACACCAACACATATTGACTGGGAGATCAAGATGACTCTCTGCCCAGCGAATGATGGAGTTGCAATGATCCAAATGGGATCTAGAAATAATTGTAAGCAAATTGTATATAGTCAGGACTAGCATCTGAACGCCAGCGCCCCATCGACTGAATATCAGTGTTGTCCACCCCCATATGCGACGCAGAAGATGCAGCCCCGATGCGAAAGGAATGACCTTTTATGCAGGCTCCTTCGAGTCCTATAAACCCTAGAGCTTTCTGCAAAACCGCATTAAACTGATACTGTGTGAGTGGACTTCCACAAAGTGACAGAAATATGGACCGAAAATGCGAGGGCGCACAGAAGAAAACTGCAACGGTACATGTCACATGGCCCCCCAACTCCACGGAGATTGACGTGCCTACCTGGCAGATAACACTCAGGAGGAACTAACTTTGCATTCACTGCGGTTTGTGTGCAAGCCGAGTCTCTTAAGATTCGTACTTGTTTACCTTCTACTGTCCCTGCACTACTTCACACCTGTTAACAGATTTGGGATTGGGAACCTTGTTGTGTGATTAACTTTGACTAGAAGTACCCTTGTCTGCCTTAGGCACTGCCTCGGCACGTGCCAGTGATTACTACTGGTACTACTGCCTTGGCCACTTGTGACTTTAAAGGGCAAAATGGACTGATATGTCCTAATACTCGTGACAGTGATAATACTGCCTTTCACTAACCGGTATGTACGGTTTGGACCTACCAGTACCATGGTCATTACTGTCTTGCACCTTATTCCTAGTGCCTACGGACACTCTACTACTATCACCCTGTCCCTCCTGCTCATGACGAGCCTTGCTACTATCCACTGAAATGTTTTCAGAGTGGCTGTTACTTTTACTACCTAAGAAATTAGGTTTATTACAAGTTCTAGATTTCCAGTTCCCTTTCTGCAAATTTACTTTACGCCAGTAGTCAGACCCCCCTCTAGTTGCCACATATGCATCTGCCATATCTGCAAGTTCCTTACAAGTATGGGAATGTTTGTCCTTCAGATGTATTTTGAGGTCATACGGCAATTTATTCATGGCCTGTTCCATGATCATGAGATCGCAAATCTCCGGTTACAATGATCAATGTCGGCAAAATTTAGCCAATTGTCAAACTGATGGGAATACATGAATCCAATCTCGAACTGATTATGTACCTCTACGCACACGTTGGCGAAATGTGGTTCGGTATGTTTCAGCCCGAATCTCATAGCGATCTAGAATGGTTCTCTGAATTGTATAAATCTTAGCCTCATCTATTGGGAGTGACGCATATGCCTCCCGGGCTTTGCCTGTCAACTCAGGCACTAAACCTGGCTGACCATTAACCCTCAGGCCAGCCATTCATTTCTGCAAGATTTTCAAATGCTTTGAGATAAACATCTATGTCATCTGACTCTCTCAAATTTGGGACTCTAATTTTGTTTGACCCATATGATGATATAGAGAGTGACCATGTGTACAATAGGATGCAAGCAACCCGATTGACAAGGGATATTGGGGGTGGATGGCTGAGAAAAATTTGTTTTCTACTTGCGAAATTGCATGATTGTCGACCATGTGAACGGCACTCAGTCAGTCAGTATGTACATTACAGTATGGTGGTCCGAGCATGATCATGTTGATGATGAATGGTGAAACCTGAGGTGAAGACTCTCAAAACGTCCCAAAATTTAGCAAGAGAACATCAGAAATGGTCCAGGTGATGAAAGAATGTATTGGTGAAGGTAAAAGCTCCTCAAAGAAACATGAAAGCATGACTTTTCAGTAAAAAAGGAACGAAGAAACCAGAGAGAACAGAGAGCACGTCTGCACTGCATGAATGCACAACCACCAGGTCCAGGGGGCCTATCCCTTGGTGACATATCTAGACAGTTGTTATTCTTTGTTCTTATTTAACCACTCTGTTTTCAGTCCTCAAGCAAGCAACATCTAAAATTTACTCTCTCCAGTTATACTTTTTCTTGCCGATACTGTGAATTCTTGGTTCTGAGCTGAATAGAAATAAAACTACTTCAACGCATATCTGAATTTTAGTGTGTTCAGTTTTAATCATCTATACACTAAATTGGTGACCCAGACGTGATCATGGATCCGAAAGATAGTACAATTGTTGCGCCTATCAGCTTGCCACTATACTGGCAACCAGACAAACATGTGTGGTTTGCACAAGTGGAAACACAGCACCACAAGAAATAACAACTACGGGATGAGATGAAACAGTTAACAGCATTAGTATCGGCCTTGTCTACCCAACAACATGAAAGGAGTCCTGACTGTTATGGAGTGGCATTACGCGGCTGTAATGGGTGGTGGATTTACATAGAGTCGGGATGACCTCCAACTTTGGTGAAATCTGTGGCCACTCTTTTATTGCCTGACAACATGAACTCGAGAACTATCTGGAACATGACTTAAAGCGCCCTCTATAGTTTGATACTATTACATCCCCCTTTTTCAAAAAAGAAATGCTTATCTAGAAATAAATACTGCTTCTGAAAATGCAATAAAAGTGTCGGATTGGTAAAGATAGGGTAATGAGAGTTCTTTTGCTTTAACACGTTTTCCAGTGCTAGTGTGATATCTCAAAATCTCTTTGCAAAAAACAAAGGTCATTTTCTTGTGTGCCATTACTTCAAACAGGTAAAAAAAAAAAATACAAATCAGTTGTTAACCTGAAAAACAAAATACTCTCTGGTGCTATATGAATCTGTCTCTGTAGTCTTACTGAATACAAGGCGAAAAAAAAAAAATTGGTTTTCTTCTGAAAACAAACAAATGTAGGAAATAATGGAAAAAAAAAATCTTGGCATGACTTCTGCATCTTAGAAAAAGAAAGAAAAATAATCTGGTTTTCATGTGTTTAGTGTAGTCATCTGCATATCCATGAAAACAAAAGTACTGTGGCGTTTTTCCTCCCACAAAATATTTTATTGAGTTGCGCGCGGGAGCGGCTCCGCACGCGGTGGGGATTCTATATGGGCGGCGGGTTCTCAACAACCCGGGGGGTGCGTCCGTTTGGGGAAAATATATCCCCACTTGCAGGCAAACCCTATTGGACAAGCAAGTAATTGCCAATCTGAAACAAGATATAATTTGTACTACTCAATGCATCATTTAATTCGCACCAAATGAATCGGAGGTACATGTACCTCCAAGCACAGTTACCTCCAGTCACCTCCAGTTACCTCCGGAGGTGATCAGACCTCCAAATGGTTTCCAAATAAATTATTCACAAGATTTCTGGCTTATTTCTCTCCTAAATTTCACCTAAAATATGCGGACTTTGGATAACTGTGCGCTGAATTACCCCAAGCTAGACTTGCCCTAAATTATATAGCTGGGAAAAGTGTCACGATATAAATAACACTATTTTCTACTCACAATATTAGTTGTGGAGATCAGTGCACGTCCGCTCAAAGTGACAGCAAAATGGCAAGTGAAGTGCGCCGCGCCTACGCGGCGTACGCGCAAGCTCCTTAGCAACTTTAAAATACGCGCTATAAATTTGGCTTCAGTAAGCGCCCAACTATGCAGTTTGTGCATGCAGTGCAATGCCAATGCGCCAAATTCTGCGCCGCACACTAAAAGAGCCCAACGCGCAACAGCGCTTTCGCTGGTACCCTGTACCGCCAAGCACTCATGCTTGCACGCTATGTACATTTTATGTGCGCAGCTAAAAACGCCCAATTTCTAATTTCTATCGCCCAAATGAAGAGAATCGCCACGCGAGAAGTAAGTCATGAAAAATAATGTTTACCAATTTGCGCTACAGTACAATAACAATAAGAGTAACAAAAAAAATGGTGGTGATAAACTGATAATGTTCACACAACTGTTCACAGATCAAGTCTCTTTGGTGGTTTGACTTGCCGACCTGATCGCGTGATAGTGGGAGGTTTCGGGGTGTCCCGTGCTTCTCTGTTACGAGACGGTGAAGTGTCATCTTCGAATGTGACACGTTTTTTGGCAGGTTCAATGTCACGAAGATGACGGCGATTGCGTCGAAGTTCGCGACCGTTGGGTGTCACTATGACATACGAACGTGGTTCTTCACAGTGCTTTTTTATCTGAGCTGGTGTCCACAACCCAGTTCGTGGATCCTGTACACGAACTAGTTGACCTGGGTGAAGTGGCTTGAGGTCATGAGCTGATCTGTCATGGTAGGCTTTTTGTTGTGCTTGTCTGTCCTGTAGGCGTTGGTATGTCTGGTCCTTGTGTTCCGAGGTATTCTGGATCACAAGGGGAAGGTTGCTCTGAACCTTTCTACCGCAGAGCAGTTCTGCAGGGCTTGGAAGTTTGCTGTCCACTGGGGTTGTCCGAAGGCATAGAAGAGCCATGCTGATGTTTTGACCACTGGCTCTTGCTTTGGTCATTGTACGCTTGACGGTTTGTATCATTCTTTCGACGAACCCATTCGACTGTGGGAAATGAGACGAAGACGTCACATGTGTAAAGCCCCATTCTTCAGCAAACGCTTTGTATGCGGCAGAGGCAAAATGTGGACCATTGTCGCTTATAATCTTCTCCGGCACACCATGCTCGGAAAAGATTTGCTGAGTGGCATCAATCACTGCACCACTTGTGCAGTTTGCAGGCATTCTGCGAACTAGAGGAAATTTAGAGTAATAGTCAGCTATCATGAGATACTCATTTCCCTCAAAGTGGAATAGGTCAGTTCCAAGTATTTGCCATGGTCGCGTCGGCAGCTCGTGTGGAAGTAGAGTCTCCTTGGTTTGCGACCGTTGATGTTCCTGACATGTAGGGCATTGACTCACAACATGATCTGTGTCTTGATTCATGTTGAGCCAATACACAGTGTCTTTCGCTCGGAGCTTTGTCTTGGTTGCACCCTGATGACCCTCATGCAGCTTGTTCAGCGTGTATGTATGTGTGGCAGGGCCAAATTCATCTTGTATATTTTTCATGTATGTAATGTATAGTGTATTGAATAGGAGTAGCTCCCCTTAGAAAAGAAGACCATTTCAGTTTCACTTAAGATTCCCCCCCCCCCCTTTCTTGGTAGCGTGTCCCCCTGGTTGTTTACTTTAGCCCACATGTTCCCCCTATAAAAGCTGCCACATGGTCAAGCCACACTTTAATCAACCAGCAGACCAACAGAGACAACTTCATAGTATTTATACCGGTATTTTATGTTCCTCCTAACTGGAGAGCCTGTCCTGTTTGAGCTCTGTCTGCTCGAGTCATTTGGTGAGTTTTCTTTTGTATATTGTCTACTTTTCATTTATCATGTATAATTATTATTAGAAATATAGTTCAGTTTTCTTTTGAAAGTTTGTTAGCTTTGAATTGACTCTGGACAGTTTAGATCTTTGAGGAAGCTCCAGTTTGAAGTTTTCTTTTACAACTTTTTATTTCATTTTGTTTCCATTTATTATTTTACTTAAGACACTAGTGGTTTTTACTTCTTTTCATGATGATTGATTTGTTCCTACTCTAATAAGGAAGCTTTAGTCTTTTCAATGAAACCGGTCTCTTTTGAGTTCTTTTGAGAAAAGTTTCTTAGTTCTGTTTATTTTCATTAACCTTGGTTTTTACTTAAGGATAGATTTTTTGGCCTTGTTTTATTAGTAAGAAAGGTTGAAAGTTCATTTGCATTCTAGATTTTTATGTTTTTCTTGCACATTTTCTTAGTATTAGATTTAGAGATTTACTTAAATTCTTCACCATGTGCTTTAGCTTTTCATTGCAATTTCTTTGTTCTCATTTAACTCACATGGCCTGTGTATAGGATGGTGCCACTGGACTTGTTTTATTACTTGCTAATCCTTCACTTTGGGGATTAGTGTCTCCCACTTCCTTTGTATCTTAGAACTTGTTTATTACATCATGAATATTCATTAGATCATTTCCTTATATGTTTTCTCTTTTTGTATTTTCTGTTTACAGACTTTATTCCTGCTTGAGTGTTCTTTGAAAGATCCACTATTCACACTGTGTTGGTTTTAGATTCTAGGGTTTAAGTCTCAATTTCTTGGTTTTTGGTTTAAGGTTCTTGTGAATAAATTCTTTTTGGTCCTTTTTTTGTTCGAAATCTAGAATTCGTCTCTGGTCTCTATTAATTCAATTTCCTCGCGACAGTTCCCTTCAAAGATCCTGAGGTTACTTTAGTTTTGTTCGTAAATCCCCGTTGAGTATTAGTTTTTCGCGAGTTTCCCCAAGTGTGTCATTTTTCACGGTTACATATGCATGGCTGTAGGTATGACAACACGACATCCTTTCATGAGGATGCCATCAGCGATTGCGAGCTCATCGCGAAATGACCAATATGGTCGGAGGGGAGCTGGGAGATCCTTCATCCGATCTGGCCAACCGGATATGATGATCTGTTTGAGTTCCTGAAGTATGGGATCTGGTTCCGTCTCGCGTTTGACAGATGCAAGGCGATCGGCAGTGAAGTGCACGAGGTTTATCTGAATGTCTAACGGAATATGTGTACCGTCAGTCGTTGGAGAGCGTGATAAGCTGTCAGCAACGGGAACCTCTTTGCCAGGCCGATATTGCAGAGTGAAGTTGTATGGCTGAAGACGCATGAGCATACGCTGGAGGCGAGGTGGTGCAGATGTGAGAGGTTTCTGATGAATCATCTGAAGCGGTTTGTGGTCAGACTCGATCGTGAAATGCTTACCATAGACATACGTATGGTAACGCTCACAACCGAAAACAACCGCCAACAGTTCTCGCTCTATGTTCGCGTATCTTGTCTCAGCACTACTGAGTGCCTTTGATGCATATGCGATTGGTTCGCCTTCCTGCATCAAGGTGGCACCCAAACCACGTGACGATGCATCCACCTGGATTGTCGTGGGTTTGTTGGGGTCGAAATATCGCAGAGTAGCAGAGTCGCAGATCAAATCGCGTACTTTCTCAAAGCATTGCTGGTGACTTGCAGACCACACATACTCACAGTCATTGCGGAGTAGCTCGCGTAAATCTGCAGTATGGCTCGACAAGTGCTGGATGAATGGACTTAAGTACGTTACCATTCCAAGAAACTCACGTTTGTGCGTGATCTCTTCGAGAGTTGGTGTCTTATGATGACATCACATGAGTGCCTTGTTAAGGTCTTTGGGATCCAAACAAACGCGTAACTGTCCATTAGCTTTGCGTGAAATCGCGATGCTACTAACCCAATCGATAGGCTCGGTCACACGTCGGATCACACCCTGTGCTTCCATTTTGTCCAACTCTGACTTAAGTTCATCGCGGAGATGAATGGAGCACTTACGTGGTGCATGTACGACAGATTGTGCACCTTCGCGAAGCACAATGTGATAGGCACCCGGAAAATCTCCAAGTGCATCAAACTGTTCTGGGTACGCAGAGAGTAGATCCTCAACGGAACGAATCGGTTGGTGCCGTGACGTAACGTTTCCGTCAGACTGAGTGTGCGATTCAACCGAACAGTTTAGAGCGACAATGTTCAACTGAAGAGCTGTACGAAGACCAATGATAGCCGGACCATCAGTCTCGCAGACATGAAACACAGCATTGCAATGCATTGTGCCATTCTGACTGGGTGTGCTTACATGGGAGTGTCAGTGTGCCATACTGCTTAATTTCTGTGCCGTTGTATGCCTTGAGAACAGCACCAGAGTCAGCAAGATGTCCTTTGCGCAGAAATCCATCAGAGTCCAGATGACTTGGGTACATTCGACGATAAATGCGAACGGGAATGGTGTTTGTTTGGGCTCCTGTGTCCACCTTCGCATGTAGATTGATAACATGGCGTTCTTTATCTTGTCGCAGTTGGACATAAGTGTAGGCTTCGTCGAGATCGCGTTCGTTTGGACGAATGGCAGATACGACAATATCAAGCGTTAGCTGTTCGAATGGAACGTCAATGTCTCCACTCGGTGGGGCACTGTCTGCAAGCATGTGCATGTCTCGTTGAGAACAGCGTTGTCGTGACTTGGACCGTGACTGCGATTGTGAGCGATGACGAGTATCCCGTGGAGTACGTTGGTTTTGTCGGCCACGTGTGGAATCATCAGATTGGTGTCGGGACTTGCACACATTTCTCCAATGATTACGTTTGCCACAGTTATCACAAGTTGTGTTGTAGGCGGGGCATAAGTCGCGAGGTCGGAAGGGGTGTTGTCTACCACAGTTTCTGCATGTGCGTCGGCGTTGTAGTGCATCGACGGAGGAAGGTCCATGATGAACACTGTTAAGCTGCTCCATGTGCGAAAGAGATGCTTCATGGGTGCGAGCGATATCCAAACACTGATCAATGGTCAAAGTGTCATCGCGAGCCAAAAGTTGCTTTTGCAGGTCTGGGTGACGCGTTCCAGCGATGAACTGTTCGATGATTCTGTCCGCATATTCCTTGTCATCCCGGAATTTACATGTTTGAGCATGTAGTTTTAGTCGTGACATGTAGTCGTCAACAGATTCGCGATCCTTCTGCTGGAATTTCTGCAAGTACAGTCGAGCAACACGGAAATTTGTTCTCAGAGCGATTTGTGCAGCGAAGCGATCCCAGACCACATCAGGCTTTTCGCGTCAGCATCAGGTAAGCTCCATGAATTATACATGCGAAGTCCAGTAGGTCCCATGAAGAGAAGAATATGGTCGACTTGTTTCTCTGTTTTGACACTCTTCACAGAGAAATACAGTTCACATTGTTGTCGAAAAATTTGTATGGAACTGGGCAAATCTGGGTCATCCCAGGCCATTCGAGGAGTGACTGAGTCCGCCATAGTTCCTATTGTATGTGCAGTTCAAGTCGAAACCGTGATAAACTATGCGAGTATCAGTATATGCTGCACCGTGACGATCCTAAGCTATACATACAGGCGACACGAGGCTACTGTACATACACACAGTCTATGTATACACCGTTACACATGCAATAATTACTCAGTCATTTACGTACACTGTGTGGCACTTTTTCGCGTCAAAATCTCACCTTTTTGAGGCGACGATATGAATATCAGTAGCGCCAATGACGAGGTAAGAACGGCGCTGCCACCATGTATTGGGTGGTGGATTTACATAGAGTCAGGATGACCTCCAACTTTGGTGAAATCTGTGGCCACTCTTTTATTGCCTGACAACATGAACTCGAGAACTATCTGGAACATGACTAGCGCCCTCTATAGTCTGATAATATTACAGCGGCCACCATATCCATATTCTATGATGTTATTACGGGCTGTTAATAAACGTCTTTCAGTGAATGCTACACTTGAGTCCTGCCGTCTTTAGAACATGGTGTCAGAAATTAGCTGAATCCAGCGCCATATTACCGCAAAGAACCGGCAAAATCCTCAGCAATCTTGGAGAACGGATCACAAGGCATCCGTCGGCAGCAAAGACCGATCCTGTCACACACGGTAGGCTGTGCAAGAGAACGATAAACTGTACACTTTTCACGCGGAGTTTCCGCTATTGAACACGTGCGTATTACACTGTGAACGATAGACTGTACATGTACATGTACACGTACATTGCACGTTGAGTTCACGCCATTGTCGTCAACGTGCGTTTTGCTGTAAACTACGGAGGCCTGTAACGGACACATCACGGTGTACATTACGCACGCACTGCATAATAACCATGGCGCACTCGCTCATTCCCCCACCGGCGAAAATGGACATGAAAGGAGACCAGGTCTCCAACTGGCAATTTTTCAAGGCAAGTTGGCAGAACTATCTTGTGGCCACAGAACTGGATAAGAAAGATACTTCCATCCATGTGGCTACATTACTCACAGTTATGGGGAAGGAGTGCTATGAAGTGTACGAAAATCTGCCACTAACAGAGGAACAGAGAAAGTCGCCACAGCAAATCCTGACCCAACAGCTCTCACATGGGCGTGCAGTACACCACCAACACTGCACGAGACATAATGTACTGGCCACGTATGCACACTGAACTGGTGGCCGTCACCGAGCAAGTCGTGACCAAAAGACTGTTCCTTATCTTAAGGAAAGGGGATGTTATGGAGTGGCATACGCAGCCACCGTATCCATATTCTATGATGTTATTACGGGCTGTTAATAAACGTCTTTTAGTGAATGCTACACTTGAGTCCTGCCGTCTTTAGAACACTGACCGAAGCTTGTCTCACAATACACCTGGAGAGTGTTGGTACCACTGGAAATTTGGTGCCAATGCACACAAATGCCAACAGCCATGTCCATACACCGGAGGTGCCAACCAAGGAAACGACCAAGCCGGCAATTAGAGGCAACAAGTTCTGCTGGCCGACCATCAAGTCGCCTATGCTATGTCACAGACCGCACAACAAACCAACAATTTGTCACCGATACAGGAGCGGAGGTATGTGTCATTCCTCCTTCCTCTCATGAGAGCACTAATCGGTGTCATGGTCAGGATCAGGCAGCAAATTCGTTGGGTATTGCTACCTACGGTGAAATATCCTTGACACTTGACATTAGACTCAGGTGGCCTTGCCGCTGGGTGTTTGTTATTGTCGTATAATCCTCGCAGCGGATTTAGTTTAGCATTCGTTAGAACGCAGGGTTCGAGATCAAGATACAACAACTAACGGACAACGACACAGTTCTGCGATGTCTCTCTGATGAACTTTTATTCGATGAACCTAGAGTCTAACGGACTCTACAGACGGCTAATGGACGGTCCTTGACAGAATTTACAACCGGTTCATAACAGACGGTCTTCAACGGACCCCTGTACATTAAGAAATAATGCAAAACATGGGTTTAAAATACTACTACTACAGTCATTGTACAATAGACAACAACACACAGTTCAAAGGTCATAGTACTGGTAACCAAAACACTATAAAACAGTACATCAGCTGGTGCTCAATAGATGGAATGTGACAGGTTACATAACACTGTTTGGCTAGACAGAGATTTGTCCTTGTCCTCAATTCAAGGTGTTTAAAGTACCAGGAGCAAAACATTGACTGTACCATAAAATCAGAATAACATAGTGCATTAGCTACAGCACAACTTGGAAAACAGAATCAAATAAATACACTGTCTCGACTTATCAATTGGAATTGAGTAAACTTTGTTTCCAAAAACACAGTACTCAATATCTGGGATTTGCTTGTGGATCAAGAACACAATGAATCAAGAGCTAACCTGGATAGAGTTAAAGAACAGCCTGTACAGCTACATGTACATCATGTACATCACTTCAACTCCAGTTGTGTAGCTGGAAGCTATATACAAAAGAATGACATAATGCTTTAACAAATGGTTCCACAATATTATCAATGATACACTAATTAAGATACATGTTCAATCACTTTATCAATTTAAGTTGACTGCCGAACCTATTATAGTAAATTTCTAAGTTCAAGCATGGTTCGAGTCAATACAAGTGCAACAATTATTCACACAATAATGGCTCAGGCTGCAGATACATGTAACGTCGGGCACAGAGATGCACACAAAAGATTAAAACCATGAACCACCAAATATCAGAATAAACTTCAATCAATATTACAACTACAGAACACAATTAGCTCTCAACTAGAAACTAAGTCTCAAAATTACAACTTAAAATAACAAAGGACAGAACTCACCCCTCTATGGCTACGACATTGGCTTGGCTTCAGTGGCCTGCTGGATGTGGGTGCAGACTGGTCTTTTGGCCCTGATGCGGGACCTTAAATACCCACTTTAGTTGGGTGATGGACACTTTCATCCATTTGCCGATTGGCTACATATTACATTGGCTACTCCTTCCCCGTGAAATAATTTGAATATAAACTTTTTGATTGGCTAGTGTTTCAGGGAGTCCTGGGCGAATGTGCTGATCAGCAAGATTTCTTCCAGGTCCCAACAACCTCCAAACCTTAATTGATTTGTCTCCACAGCTAGTGAAAGTGACATTCTTGCTACCAAAAATAGCTAGACATGGGCATGGGAAAATCTCTCTAAAACAAAGGGTTTGGTTAGACCCAAGAATGAGACAGTGGTCTGGCAGGAGGCCATACCAATTACCAGCTCATTTTGGTTGTGAAAAGCTTCATGAGTTCATGTATCCTTGAGGATAAAAAACAACATAAAGAGGCCAAACACATGTAACATGTATAACACATATTTTCATTTCCCGACAATCTTCCCAGCTTGGTGTCATGCGCCCTCGAATGACGAGTTCAAAATTACAGATCAATCAATACTCCAACCCAGCGCATACTGTACTTGTAACCATATCGTAGCCATACTGGGGTGATCACATCATTCAGAATCAGTGGTTTTACACATGTATACTTGTATCTTCCACTACTTACTTAACATTATGATAAAAAAATCACACCGTGACCCAAAATGAAATTTAATTTTACAGTTATCACTGCACTATCTTCAACCTCATGAGCAACAGTAATAATTTCTGTGACAGACACAGTGACAAAAGGATCGAACCTCAATAGTCCACTACATTCGTGGCTATAAAACATCAACTCATAGTAATCATGGATCAAACTAGCACGTTTACTGTACTGGTGTCGGCCCATAGGCCGGATTAATCACTCTTTGTGACCTACGTGGGGCTGCAACTGGATTAGAATTCTCATATTGCCTACTTCTAACGGCTCTGCCTTCGCCCGCCTATATCCTAACGTCCCTTTCAAGGGATGCTTGCATCCTGGAAGCTAACTATACTGACTGACCTTCTTTATCAAACTAGCCTAGCTAACTCTGGATATATTCCTCACTCCAGTTGATGTTACTCAGTAATTGATTAACTGCCGCACTGGTACATGTACTATGCCAAATACATGCAAAAACTAAACTTACTAGTAATCCATTGTCTTACCAACTAGGGGACTTATTGAAAAGGGAGCTTCCCAGCTTTGGTCGGTGCTTTAACCATCAAAGACCAAAGCGTTAAAATGACATGCAATGCAATTTCCAAGAACAAAACAAAACAAAACAAAATGCCCCACAAATAAACTGCTACCGCAAAATTGGGCGAAACCAATCACTAGACGATAGGATTTGCCAATTCTGCAAAAATACTATCAATTTTCTACATGTATGTTAACAAGTATACATGTACATGTAGACCTAACAAGGATAGCCTATAATGCAGTCCCGTAGGATGCACAGCCAAAAAGACAGGGTTGAATATCAATCATCAGGTTGACTCATCAAACTCGCAACAGCAAAACAACAATATAGTTTCCTCTACAAATTCCCTAACCCTCAATCGAGGAACAAAACTGCAACCACTAGAACTGTAATTTTTCATCCAAAATCACCTACACAGAACCAATCGGATTAGGAAAGGTTCTCAGAACTGGTTACACCGGACGCTGATCATAAACTAGTGCTAACTACTACTTTACACCAGCAGAATGGAATTTGAGGGAAACTGACTGCCAACAAACTAATTACCAAAAATGAACCATTGAGTCAATAATACCCTGCATCATTTCCTCTTGGCCAGAAACAAGCTCGTTAAGAGTAGGGTCTTTCGGTTGATTTACCCCAACACCTAGTACATATCCTTGTGATTGACCCAACTTCCCATCCTCCATCCTACTCTCCCTGACTCGGCCCTGAGAATGGGGATGAGTCTCAACTTCATCTTGGAAGAGTCTCAGTGCCTCTTCCCGCAACTCATGAAACGACTGACCATCATGGGCCATGTCTATCCTACGCAATTCACGTTTAATTAAGGGATCCCTAATACCCCTAATCAATTGTCCCTTGAGGGCATTGTCACGAAGGAGGGCAAAGGCATCCCCTTCTTGACCTTCACCTGCTACTAACTCTAAGCGCGAGTACAGTCGCATCAGAGCGCGACTGTACTCTGCAAATGTTTCATCCTCCAACTGGAGGCGAGAATGAAACGCACTATTTAAAGATTGCACCGATTGCTGCGGTGCGAACCTGGTCCTAAGTAAAGCAGTGATCCTAACTAGATCCCGCCTTACGGCAGCCGGGGCACATAAAACCTCTTCCCTGGCATCTCCCCCTAAATTATCAATGATTGTCTGAACCTGGTCCTCCTGATTGAGGCCCAGCTGCCTACAATAAACACTGATCTCATCCAACCATTCACTAATGGATAAATCACCGGATTTCCGAGGGGGCCCATAAAATTTGGAAACTCGGCTAGTCGGGCCGGGTTGGATTTTGATGTTTTGAAATGCTGTAGCAAGTGCCTGTGCCATTGCCTCAGCCATTGCTCCTGCACCAGCTGCCCCGTCCATCATACAGTACAATTGAATAATTTGTTAACAAGCAAGGGCAATTTATCAATGTGTCTGGCAAAACAATAAAACCAAGTCTAATTTCAAAATGAAAGCTAGCGATTCCCTCAAATGAACAAACACCAAGTGATCAAAAACAAATTCCCTCGATACAATGCAAACTTAACTCAGTGTAATGACTACTAATATTTGCAGGTCTCAAAACCCTAAATACAACACTTGCATTCAGAATCAGTTAACGTATCAATTTCGCAACAGCAAATGTCTACAAAGAAATTCTCAGACCCTCAGAAAAAGAGGAACGTAGCCACAAAACAGACGTGAATAAAATCCACAAAACGGAGCCAATCTTATTGGGAAAGGCTCTCAGTTTGGTTACCCAGACACTGATCATAAAGCAGCATTAAAACACTGCCTCACACCAGCAAAATAGAATTGAAGCAAAACTGACATTGGTTACATTATTAGTATACAACCAAAAAAATAGTTTTCACTACAAATTCCCTCGCCCTCAAGTGAGGACGAAAATTTAACCAAACAACCGACAGAACTAATCGGATTAGGAAGAGTTCTTAGGATTGACTACACAGACGTTGGTCATAAACAAAGTGGTAATCACTAGTATACACCAACAAAATTGAATTTCAAGGAAATCAACAACAGATGCTGGTTGCGAAATTGATAAGAGCTTTACAACTTGTAAGACAATAACACATGAACCATGAACTTTCAGATAAATATTCAGCTTAATTCAAATTTTGCATTAAATTTACAACTGGCCTACCGCCACGATGCTTGTCTTGAATTCCTGCGTAGAGGGGCTTGTCCAGGATCCGGTCGTCTGAACTTGCTTGTCCGGGATCCGGTCGTCTAGCTTGATGGCAATGGATGGGAGAGAGATGGGGGAGATCCGGTGTTCCGTCTAAGGAAGAACTTCTCGCCTGTTGACAGGGCCGGTGGAGGATGCCCTGCGATATCCAGGGGAAGGGGGGTCCGGGATGTATCCAGGGGTCCGTCAAAACTGTTCAAGTTCAAGTGTCGTTATCCCACTTCTGACACCATTTTTGTCGTATAATCCTCGCAGCGGATTTAGTTTAGCATTCGTTAGAACGCAGGGTTCGAGATCAAGATACAACAACTAACGGACAACGACACAGTTCTGCGATGTCTCTCTGATGAACTTTTATTCGATGAACCTAGAGTCTAACGGACTCTACAGACGGCTAATGGACGGTCCTTGACAGAATTTACAACCGGTTCATAACAGACGGTCTTCAACGGACCCCTGTACATTAAGAAATAATGCAAAACATGGGTTTAAAATACTACTACTACAGTCATTGTACAATAGACAACAACACACAGTTCAAAGGTCATAGTATTGGTAACCAAAACACTATAAAACAGTACATCAGCTGGTGCTCAATAGATGGAATGTGACAGGTTACATAACACTGTTTGGCTAGACAGAGATTTGTCCTTGTCCTCAATTCAAGGTGTTTAAAGTACCAGGAGCAAAACATTGACTGTACCATAAAATCAGAATAACATAGTGCATTAGCTACAGCACAACTTGGAAAACAGAATCAAATAAATACACTGTCTTGACTTATCAATTGGAATTGAGTAAACTTTGTTTCCAAAAATACAGTGCTCAATATCTGGGATTTGCTTGTGGATCAAGAACACAATGAATCAAGAGCTAACCTGGATAAAGTTAAGGAACAGCCTGTACAGCTACATGTACATCATGTACATCACTTCAACTCCAGTTGTGTAGCTGGAAGCTATATACAAAAGAATGACATAATGCTTTAACAAATGGTTCCACAATATTATCAATGATACACTAATTAAGATACATGTTCAATCACTTTATCAATTTAAGTTGACTGCCGAACCTATTATAGTAAATTTCTAAGTTCAAGCATGGTTCGAGTCAATAAAAGTGCAACAATTATTCACACAATAACGGCTCAGGCTGCAGATACATGTAACTTCGGGCACAGAGATGCACACAAAAGATTAAAACCATGAACCACCAAATATCAGAATGAACTTCAATCAATATTACAACTACAGAACACAATTAGCTCTCAACTAGAAACTAAGTCTCAAAATTACAACTCAGAATAACAAAGGACAGAACTCACCCCTCTATGGCTACGACATTGGCTTGGCTTCAGTGGCCTGCTGGATGTGGGTGCAGACTGGTCTTTTGGCCCTGATGCGGGACCTTAAATACCCACTTTAGTTGGGTGATGGACACTTTCATCCATTTGCCGATTGGCTACATATTACATTGGCTACTCCTTCCCCGTGAAATAATTTGAATATAAACTTTTTGATTGGCTAGTGTTTCAGGGAGTCCTGGGCGAATGTGCTGATCAGCAAGATTTCTTCCAGGTCCCAACAACCTCCAAACCTTAATTGATTTGTCTCCACAGCTAGTGAAAGTGACATTCTTGCTACCAAAAATAGCTAGACATGGGCATGGGAAAATCTCTCTAAAACAAAGGGTTTGGTTAGACCCAAGAATGAGACAGTGGTCTGGCAGGAGGCCATACCAATTACCAGCTCATTTTGGTTGTGAAAAGCTTCATGAGTTCATGTATCCTTGAGGATAAAAAACAACATAAAGAGGCCAAACACATGTAACATGTATAACACATATTTTCATTTCCCGACATTATCGCCGATGTTCAGCATTATATCATAGGCACTGATTTCCTCCGATACTGGTCGACGTTTGAAACATCAGGTTAATTGATGCCACGACAAATTTAGGCTTCAACGGAACAGCCACTAATGCGCTGTCATTCGCTACACCAACTCCATTGCGTTTTGCAGATATTTTGAAGGATTACCCGGACATTATTCAACCTGTCTACAGTGAAACTCCGGTTATGCATAATGTGACACTCCACATTGTCACGACTGGACTGCCCATTGCAGCACATCCATGTCATCTCGCACCTGACCGCCTCAAGGTTGCTAGGGATGGATTTTAACATATGATGGACTTAAGCATCGTGCGCCCTTCAAGTAGTAACTACTCCTCTCCACTCCACATGGTCCCCAAAAAAACAACCCGGAGATTGACGACCATGCGGGGACTATCGGGCACTAAACCAGTCCACTGTGCCAGACCGGTATTCAGTCCCCTACACCCAAGATTTTACAGCAACACTTCACGGGGGAACAATATTTTCCAAGATTGACCTTGTTCATGCGTACCATCAAATTCCAATGGCCAAGAACGACATTGCAAAAACTGCCATCACCACTCCGTTCGGACTCTTTGAATTTGTTCGTATGCCATTTGGACTACACAATGCCACTCAGACATTTCAACGTTTTATAGATGAGGTCACACGTGGACTTGACTTTTGTTACGCATACATTGACGACCTTTTAGTGTCCAGTACCGATGCGGAACAACATGCACAGCATCTTCGTCTTCTGTTCGATCGCCTTAACCAGTACAGGGTGATCATCAACTCTGCAAAATGTCAGTTTGGAGTGAACACACTTGAGTTCCCTGGACACCAAGACAACAGCCACGGGTACGTCCACTCGCAGTAAAGATCAGTATAATCTTGAACTTTCCTCAACCTACTACACCGACAAAGCTGATAGAGTTACTTGGACTTGTTGATTTCTACTGCCGCTTCATCCCACGGTACTCTCAGGTCCCCCATCCTCTCACTGCTCAGCTGACTAACACTGGGAAAAAGTCAGCACCAATCACGTTCAGTGATGCCACTACAGCTTCATTTGAAGAAATCAAAGCTGCTCTCGCCAATGCTACCCTCCTCACACATCCCAAGCCAGATGCTCCGCTTAGCATCATGACGGATGCTTCGGATGTTGCAGTAGGAGCTGTTCTTCAACAATGGGTAGATGATTCATGGCAGGCAATCTCATTCTTCTCCAAAAAGCTCCAACCAGCCGAAACGTGCTACAGCACCTTTGGACGAGAACTCTTAGCTGTGTATCTGGCCATTCGCAATTTTCGCCACCAACTTGAGGGCCGTGTGTTCCACGTGCTAACGGAACAAACCCCTCACCTACGCTCTCTCATCATCAATGGACAGACATTCCCCACGTGAAATTCGACACCTCGATTTCATTTCCCAATTCACTTGTGACATCCGATTAATAAAGGGTGTGGACAACCCTGCAGCGGATGCCTTGTCTCGCGTTGAACTTAACTCACACGGAGCAGTCAAACGTCATAGACATCCGCAGAATGGCAGAGTTACAGACTGCCAGCACAGAACTCACGCGACTGCGTGCATCACCATTTTTGCTCACCTTCAAAGATGTTCCTTTCCCATCATGTGACATAACATTAACCTGTGACATTTCTACTGGAAACCCACGCCCATTTGTTCTAGAGGAATTATGCCGGGAAGTGTTTGCCTTGCTACATTCGTTGTAACACCCTGGAATTTGAGCCACGCAACGCCTCATCACAGATCACTATGTTTGGCCCAGTATCAACGGCACAGCCACTAATGCGCTATCACTCAATCCGGTCCTCGCGATACCAACTCCATCGCGTTTTGCAGATATTTTGAAGGACTATACCCAGACATTATTCGACCTGTCTATAGTGAAACTCCGGTTAAGCATAATGTGACACACCACATTGTCACAACTGGACTGCCCTAGTGGAACGTTTCCACAGGCAATTGAAATCGTCACCAAAGGGACAAGTCAATCCCAACAAACGGACAGAGACTTTACCACTCGTCCTCCTTGGAATTCGGACTGCGGTCAAGTCAGATTTTGGTCACAGTGTTGCCGAGCGTGTTTACGGCACCACTCTTCGCTTGCCTGGCGAATTTTTCAACACGACCAAAGAGGAGGTTCAGTTAGATCCCACAACCTACGTCCATCGTTTGCAAAGCATGATGCAACGTCTCCAACCGCCTCCAAGCTGTCCTCAGCAATCTACAGACATGCACCTATGTTTTTGTTCATCGTGATGTGGTCCGCAAAGCTCTTCAACCCCCCTACGATGGCCCGTTTAAAGTGCTCAGTCACTCTGCCAAAAATGTTGTGATTTAATTGGCAAATCGCAAGGACACGATTTGCATTGACCGCCTGAAAAGTGCCCATTTGGATATCACACGAGAGACAATTTCTGTTCCCATCACACCCAACCTTTACCAACAGATGCCGAACAAACTACCCCAGCATCAGCCCCTGCCTCTATCCGCCAAACGCGCTCTGGCCGCTGTGTTCATTGGCCTCAATGCTACGACTTTCGTTGGCAAAATTGCCACAAATTCACTGGAAGGGGGCTCCTGTAGCGTTCTCTAAAGTGGACTTATGAACACTGTAACAAATAAAACTGTTTGCACTGATTAAGAAAATCAGTGCAATGAAGTATAATACACTTTTGTAAATATTTAGTTATTTTTTCCCCACTTTTCAGTTATTTTCCCCATGTCTCAATAGGCCTTTCTTTTGTTTGTAAACATTGGCGCCATTTTGTATGGGCTGCCGTAAGCGCATAAACTGAAGCCGTGGTTGGCAACATATTTGTCCAAAAAAGTCCTCATAACGCCATCAATACATGGCTAAAAATGCATGTGTAGGAATTATTTTGTAGCTTTGTTGAAAATGTTGTATTTTCAAGTATCAAATAATATTTTGGTGATCTGTAATAACTCTTCTTCATATTTGCAGTGTTGGACCTTCCATAGTTTTGCAGGCTGGGGTTGGCAAAAATGCTGTTTGCCAACCAAGCGCAGAAATTAGGTCTATAACAGTCCATAATCACAATTCTAGATGTTAAACCTCTAAGATTCAGTAAACTAATCATTCATCACCTTCCTTGCTTTGCACCAAGGTCCAACCTATTACTTGAATTGATTTAATTATACCAGCTAGACCAGCCCTTTTGTCCTTTCAATTTCAGTTAATGGTTTTTGCTCAACCTTCATGATGAGGTTACCAGGTCCAAGGGGCCTTCCCTTGGTGACATGTCTAGACAGTTGTTATTCTTTGTTCTTATTTGTTTTTAGTCCTCAAGCAAGCAGCATCTAAAAATAAATGTAAATAAATATAAATACATATAAATAAATAAATAAAAACAAATAAATAAATCTAAAATTTACTCTCTTCAGTTATTGCCGATCGATACTGTGAATTCTCGGTTCTGTGCTGAATAAAAATAAATTTATTTCAATGCGTATATCTAAATCTTAGTGTGTTCAGTTTTAATCATCTTTACACTAAAAGATATGGGTAGAAATAGATTTTTAATGGCAGCCATCTTTAAAATCCAATGTGGCCGCCATGTTGTTATTGGATAAGCTGGTTTCTATCAAGAATTGAAAGCTAAGGCAATAAGGAGCATAATGGACAATTTAGCGCTTTTGTCTGGATCTGTCCACATCCATTCCAAAAGCTGGCCTAAGCTGCCTTATCAAGGGTGAACCCAGAGAGGTTACTGCTGGGGGTGTGCCGGTGCCGGAGGCCAAGGGAAAAATCACGTCATTTGTGAACAATACGGCTTTATATATTGAGACTATATTTCAGGAACAAGCCTATACAGGGTTGCAAAAACCTTGTACTTCATTAGACCAAAAGAGTCTGACTATTTGACATCAGACATAAACTGTTTTCCCCTTGGAAGCAGACTGGCCTCTGTATACATACAATCCCGGGACATACCGTTATTTCGTTTTACCGTTTTGGATTTCCTCAAAAACAAAAACAGTAAACGAACCATTGACCGTTTTGTTGTTTTACCGTATTACCGTTTTGTAAAACGGCAAATGTTATTAAGATAAATACAGTTATTCCGTTTTATCAGTTTCATAAATTTCATTACAGCATAACGATCAATGATTTTTGTTTTACAGTTTTACACAAATAACTTCGTAAAACAGCAAAACGGTCAGTATTCAATACAGACTGTTTACAGACCTCCATGGTCATAGTTAACAGTCCCGGTAGTGCATTTTGTGGCGGTACTTATGGTGGGCAAGGGGTGGAAGGGGACCATGCCGTGCACGAAGAAGTGTTACCTCGGCATAATTCGTGCGTGTTGTGATTCCTGGCGTGACCCTGACCCCTATCTACTGCGATTCAGTTAGTGGGGCTTGAAGAGTTGCAAGCAAAAATGGCACTGGAAAATTTCAAGGGGGACATTTCACAGGATGGTTAGACGTATGAAGAAGTTGCAGATATGTTGAAGGAAATTGGAGTCCAGCGCGGCTTTTCAATAGCCAATATTCTCAAATTCTGTCGTGAGAACTAGAACGATGCATAAATGTAAGGAGGGCAATTTCACAGGCAGTGACCGTCCCAAGGACACATTAACATTCCAAGGTGCATTGCTATAATTGCCAACTTAAACCTGAAAAAAAAGGTCGACAAGACTATTGACCATTTTGACATTGTCATGTTTTTGTAAAACAACACTCTAAAAATAAAGCAATAACCGTTTATTGCTTTTTACAATTTACAAAAACAATAAAAAGGTCATTGTTTTTTGTGACTTAATACCGTTTGACTGTTTTACAAAACTGTACAACGACAAAACGGTCAGTGGTTCGTTTACTGTTTTTGTTTTTGAGGAAATCCAAAACGGTAAAACGAAATAACGGTATGTCCCGGGATTACATACGTATGCCCTGTCTTATGTGTGAATAAAGCCATGCAACATCATCATGCATATAAATTTAGCCTGATTAATTTTCATGATCTGTACACGACGGTTGAAAGAAAGATGGGGGTGAGCTCGTCCCAATGTGTTAAAATTTTCTCCATTTTTCAAATTTACCTTTAATATATTTTATGAATGTCCTAATAACTCCAAAAGTGATCCAAAAGCGGGCTTTATTGGTAACAGTTCAAGACCGATTTTAAAAGAGAGCCAAATTTCAGCCCTGTTTGTAGGGCTGACTACTTACTAGACATAGTGCTATCCCCGGTAATGCCCTTAGAGTGTACCATGACTGAGGCATACACAATGCCATGTCAGCGTAGTAGCAGCACAAGGCAGACGAAACAACCTTGGAAGTGATTAAAGTGTTTGTTTTTTGACAGCGTCCTCGAGCAGTAAAAAATACGGCAAATTGAAATCTTCCAAAGTTTGAGTAAACTCTTTTATCACTTTATTTCAAGACTTACAGCATTGGGATCAAAGAATAAAATGGAGATGTTTTGCCAGGAGTTAGATGACTTAGTTATCAACTACATCGATACTTTGGATGAGATTAAAGAATTGAGACAGCGGATGCACACTGCACTTGAACAGGTAAGTTAATTAATTCAATCCGTTGCTTATGTTACTCCCTCCCCACTTCTAGTCCTTAAAATTTGTGGGGTTAGCGCCACCTTCAGACCATAGTGGGTTTTCCTGTAATGATTCAGCTTGATTTAGTTTTGTTGATCAATGTTGGTTTATCTCCTAGCTCCAATTTTAGCTCAAGCTCTGGGGACTAGGGTCACTATCTTTGTTTTTAAAATCAGCTGCTTTTCAATTACATAACCAATATAATTGCAATACCAAGGCGAGACACCAAAAATACATTGAGCGTTTGCACGTGTGCGCACAGGTTCCTTCCCATTCTGAACGCCTCCCCATTCCTTTGCATGCCGAACAGCATTTCGCATGTGTTCCTCATACCGTTCTCCGACATGCTTCACTGAGAGGGTATTGTTATGTTAATTCACCTCTCCTTTGCGTGCGAGAACGGGACCATCACAACAAAGATGCGAAGAACTATGCTTGGGAAAAAAAAACACCACTTGGAATTAGATCTGACTTGGGCATCGAAACGAGACATCGGAACCAGCATTAAATAAATAGATCTTTCGTTGTTAAGGATTCAAACAGCATGAAAATATCTGAAATATTTTTACTTAACAGAGGCAATGAACTTACCTTGGTATCAAGTGTGTACACCTATAATGTACAGCTCTTGGCAGATCACTGTTCCGTCAGTGAAAGCTTAATCAATGCTCTTAATTTAGCCATGTCAGTGTTTTTCTGTCTGTGTCATTTTATACCAGTACATCTATTGGTGAGCTTTTTATAGTGTGTGAATATCGTTTTCAAAGACGTGACCAAATGACTGAAGTCACGTGTTCCCACCACCAAATTCGCCAACCGCAAAGCTCGTGAATGTTTGGAGTCCTTTATCTCGTAATGCTACCCAGTCGTTTGGCAACATCAAGCAATTGGTACCGACCATTCATTTAACATGCCGACAAACCCCAATACCGAAAGTCTGTTGCACTCATCCCTCTTTAAAGCGTCCAATCATGTAAGTCCTTGTCAGGAATCCTCTGTTGTAATTGGTTGAATAATAGCCCATTTAAAGAAAGTCTCACTAGCTGCAAACCAATATTGCTTATTCAAAGAATTTCCACCTGGGGTCTGATCATTGCACATTGTATTACGTGCATCGATAGGCCATCAATCAATGTCTCAACACTGGCAATTTTATTCCCAGGATGGATTAATATTTTTCTTGGATACCGAAAACATACAAATTATGTTAAATATACCCATTTAAAAAAAACCACAACAATTATAAAACAAAACACTACTCTCAAAAATATATATACTTGTACATTTCACTTGTATTCTGGAGGTATATTGAATAAAAGGTATACACAATGTACATTGTATATGGATTTCTGAATTTCAAAAGAAAGTGGATGATCACCAGCCAGTGTTTATTAAACAGCATATTTTTTTTTTGAGAAGTTATAATGATCATATCAGAGAAATTATATCAATGTCTGCACTGGCTCCATTATCTCCCAACAAAAATTCATTGTAGTACATATTATGTCGGCGACTGTCAATCATTGGCTGGAGGTGTCTTGGGGACAGAATTTATTTGAAAGATGCTCCTCATTTTATTCCCCGGCTGAGTAAATTCATCTCTTGGGTCAAACCGTTATTCAACCTGTTAGTCAGTGGGCCTACGGTCAAAAATGACCTCCCATATGCGATTTCGAAACATTCTTTGAAACTCTCAGGATTACTTATAGATACCTCAAGAAGTTCAAAACCACTTGATGCAATTTTTTTCTGACCATTTTATGGGTGGGGCCATGACTTTAAAAAGTGGGGGCTTTGTGTGCAAAAAAATGGTTCAGATAATTTCACTCTTTTTTAAGCATTTGGACAGCTCACCCGAAAGCTACATCACGAGAAAAAAATTCCAAAATGTTGCCTTTTTGGGGGTGGGGCCACATTTTATAAGAGTAGGGGGCAAATGTCATTAACAGAAACTCGAGCTGTAACGGACATTTTTAACGATATTTTTGGTTTTTGTTTCCCTTTAGTACAGAGAACCGGTTGGACAGAATGCTTGCCTGATAAATCATAAAAAAATTGTTCCCTTTTGTGGGTATGTCATCCTTTTTTTCATAAAAAGGGGGCATATTCCAAAAGTGGGCTTGCGGGAGCCTATATATATGCATTTCAGATGTATACACATTCTTTGAAACTCTTAGGATCACCTATGGGCAACTCAACAAGTCCAAGCAAATCGCTTGGTCCCATTTTTCCAATGCCTTTTGCCATTTTGAATGTCCAAATGACAGCCATTTTAAACATCTATCCTACATATTGTACACATATAAATTGACAAAATAATAGTCTTTTGAGACATTTAGGCATTTAAAAAAAAATGTCCAGCCCATTTGATTAAATACACCAACAAGAAAAAAGAATACATTCCATTTTAAAGTTAATATGACTAATATGATTCCATCAAATTAAAACAATCTAAATACCTTAGTTCATTAAATTTATGGAACTCCCAAAGACATATTCAATAGATTCACAGGGAAAATTTAATACGAAGCAAGTCAGGTTTTTTTTCTATGGGAAACGATTCAACATACCTGGTAATTATATTTACAGGCCTTTAAAAAAGTTCACAACTTTATATCTGGTATACTAGTGTACCATGAAAACAAGAAATTTAACTCTGATCCTATTAACCCTCCTATGGAAACATGCATTGTCAGCCTGGTTATTATAGGTTTTCTCGGTCAATTTCCGCAAATGAGCAGCCAATTTAACCACTACGCTATTCTATTTCGCGCGAAATCAAATGCTACTGAAAAGGGTCATTCAATTTCGTTTTATGACCAGTCAAATGTACTGTTGCGTCATTCGATTTAACAAAATAATCATGCAATTTAACAATTCAACAAAGCAGCATTCAAATTCGCAGGAGCAGGATGCAGTTTTTCCAAACGACGAACCCATTTACCTCATATACGACAATGCGAGGCCTCACGTGCGAGCCCAACTCCCTGAAGGTGCCAACCCAATGATCCAGCTGAAGCGCCTCCCTCCCTACTCCCCATTCCTGAACAGCACGGAGATGGCACACTCTGCATTCAAGGCTGCAGTTAAACGCATC